>CM076571.1:862662088-863299401 GCA_034641835.2 Pinus albicaulis
GGTGGGTGAGGTTGAGGTTGCTGACTAGCCAAAGTGGGCTGTTGAAGGTTAGCCCAAGATGATTGCATCATGCAAACGTTCGCCAAGCTAGGATCAGATACAGGAGGAGGGTCGAAAAAGGTTCCAAGCAAGGAGGAGTGTTTTTAGACGCCAGGGGAAACATTGGTCAAAGAATCAATGGTTGGCTTATTGGTGACAGTAGAGAGGGTGGACTCAGGGGAGGTCTGAGATTTTGGTGCATGATATGTCAACTGGTCGATGTTGACAATCTTTCCATTATGAGGGAAAGACATCTTGCGGTGGATTGCGGATGGGAAGACAGACATGGCATAGGTGTAGCTACACCCCAAAATAATGTTATAGTTGAGAGGGGCATCGATAACTTCAACGTCAATGCAAACAGTCTTTCCCGCAAGGGTGATGGGACAGTTACGGAATAGGCCAATGGGCTGGGAGGCATGGCCATCCCACACACGAAGGGTGATTGTGGAAGGGGCCAGCTCAGGAGATCAGAGTTGTTTCCAAACCGAAGCATACATCACACAGGTAGATGCCCCCTCATCAATAATACATCGAGAAACATTGGCATTTTGGATTTTGACTGGGATTTGGAAAGCAATAGAAGCAGGAAGGGGGGAATGGTCTGACTGACGGACATTGAAAACGATCAATTGGTCATCAGCAGGATCTACATCACCCACGGCAGATAGTAGAGCCTTCTTTTGAGAAGGACATGACTAAAGAAGCTCCAGTGTTGAAATGGAAGTAGGAGATTGTGCGAGATCATCTACTATGCTATATGAATGGGAAGCCCGACCAAAGGCAACATTTCGGCGTAATGGGCCCTTAGGAATCATGGTATGAACCTCAGCTTTTGGTAGAGGTATTTGCAAGGGACCATTGTGTGTCGCCAGAGGCTTTGTAGGACCTGAAGATGGGGACTCAGTGACAGACGGAGCGGGAGGCATGGAGTACTGACGAGACCGAGTTTGAAGGTTAAGGTCGATGGTGAGAGGTTGGTCAGAGGCCATCATGAGAATCTGGTAATCGGAGGAACCAGAAGGGGAAGGTTGAGTGGTTACCGGGGCATGAGGTGGTTGCGTAGCCACAAATACTTGTTGAGGAAAAGGATCGGTAAACACAGCGGGTTGAGAAGTAGCCGTATTGGGAGGGACAGTAGGGGAGAAATGTTGTCCCCGCACGGTGGCCTGAGACTCCCACATCTTCCACATCTATGGTAACAGGGGACAATCATGCATGTAATGACCATAAACACCGCAACACGAATAGGGCTTATTGGTGCGAAGTGACCTGTCTGGCTTGGGCTGAGAACCCTGTGGTTGGTTGGTAGTTTTAGAATCAATAATGGAAGGATTGGATCCATGATTACCAGAATCAGATTGATTGCCTTTCCTCTTTCTTTGAGAAGGAAGAGAATTAGTTGTGCCTTGTTGCGCAAATACTTGCCCTGGAGGGGGTAGTAAGTGCAGCTGCGGGGGTGGAGGAGGCAAGGGAGGGAGAGGTCCAAATGCTGGAGGAGTTGGGACACCAGGCTGTGAGTAAGGATAAGGGTTAGGATGGGAAACATTGAGGTAAGCAGGAGTGTGGGAAAAAGGATGAGGCATACCGTATCCTGGATAGATGGTACCTGGAGGGGGAAAAGTGCTGGAGGTGCTGGCCCCTCTTGGAGGGAAACCATATCCCATAAGAGGTTGAGCAGAGGTATGTGAAAGAGCTCCAATGATACCATTAGCAGAGTGAGATGCCCCTAGGGCGTTATCGCCACCAGGCCTGGGGAGGTCAGGAAGGATGGTATAAACATAACCAGATTGAGCGTAGATAAGGTCATATTTCAAGGCTGTTTGGAGGGCGGCTTCTTCGGTTTGACAGAACTGGGATGCGACATCTTTATCGATGGGAGGTAAGAGAGAGTGAAGGAACCAGTCCATATAAACCCGATCTTCAATGGTGGGAGCTCGACATAAGCTCCTTCTTCTCTGCCATTCCTAGACATGAGCAGAAAGGCGGGTCGAAGAGGATTCACGAAAGAAGTCAAGAGTTCTGTACCAGTGTCGTATCAGAGAGGGATTTGGAAATAAGATAAAAAGGCTTGGGAAATGGTCGCAAAGGTGGTATGGGAAGAGGCGGCCTGATCAACATACCATTTATAATCTTCTTCGGTAAGCGTGCATTGGAACAATCTAAGACGGATGGAGTTATCAGTAATGGAATTGGATGAACACCATATATGGAAAGATCGGATATGGTTGGAGGGATCTTCATTAGCAAGGCCTTCGAACTTGGGAATGTCGGAGGGGAGCTTGGTTGGCGGATAGGATCATTGATCAATTGATTGAAATCGGGGAGACTGAGACCGGCCATATAAGGGAGCAAAGGGACAGTCGAGGTAGTTCCTGTAGTGGTTCCACTGGAAATGGACCCAGCAGTAGAACTGGGGTTGCTGCTAGCGCTAGGCCCTGACTAGCCATGGTGAAGGTAACAGGGGGAGAACTAAGAGTAGGGGGAGAACCCACACAATCAGAAGAAGAGTCAGAGTGCGGACTCGGGGGAGGACTTAATCGATGATGATGGGAAGGAGTAAGTCAACCAATCAGAAACTGAGGGTGAAGGCCAAGAACTCTCTGGGATAAGCGCCTTGGGGGCACAATGATGACGGGAAGAAGAAAAACTGACAAGGGCAGGGAGGTGCAAAATCAAGTGAGGTCAATGTCGAAACAAGGGCAGAGAGGTGCAGTGTCAATTGATTTTAAAGTCTTTGCCAGGTGGTGTTAACCAGGCTCTTCTTCACTTAGGGTTAGTGTGTGGCATGTGTTAGTTTTAATTTTTAAACCCAGACGTTTTGAGAGTAAAAGAAAAAGTGTGCCGCGTAACTGAAAATAAATCTGCAGAAAACAGTAAATAAGACTGAAATAACAAAAAATTAATAGCTAACAATGCATCAATCTAACCCAAGAAGGCAGGTCTCTCAAAACTAGTCTAGAAGAGGGAAAAAAATCTAATCAAAACACGCTAAAAAGAGGCCAATATATCTAAGGTCGGGAGGGACAGGGATCTAAATGAGAAATCTGTTGAAAAAAAGGTGCAGAGAACAACAAAGAGACAGAGGAAAGGTTGCTGCTACAAAGGATAGAATCAGCTAAAGGTAGGAGGGGCAAGGAGGTGACCCTAGAGATAAACCCAAACAAAACTAAATGAGGTGATTTGAAAGGGAGAAGAGTTGATCTAGAGGGATCTGAAAATAAGGTATCAGATCTGAAAAGAAGAAGGTTGAAACTCTGAAAATTTAGACGTCTGAAACAGCTAAAACTCGTCCAAGAAAAGTGGAGGGTACTAAAGCCCTAAGGGGAAATATTCCCACTTAGTTGAGTGAAACAAATCAGAAACAGGTCTAAACGAGCGGAGACGGAGGCTGGAAAACCCTGACAGAAGCTTCAAACAAACCCAGAAAAGTTGCTGGAAAATTGCAGAAAAAAGGGCGGGTCACAGGTTCTGACCTATTTTCAGTCCAGGTCGCAGTTTTGGGGTAGAAAAGTGTGCCCTCCAGTCCAGGTCACAGTTTTTGGGCCAATAAGTGCAACCTGCAGATCCGGGTCTCTCGGCAACAGATTTCAGAAAAAGTTGTTGTCTCAGCTGCAACTAATGTCTGTCACCTGCGCAATAGGGCCAGAAACACACGAAAGTTAAAAATTTGAATGTTTGAGGGTTTTAGAGGTGAAAAGCACCATAAAAATAGGAAAAACAGAAAATTGAAGAGAACCCCTGGGGTCTGAAATAGCTGGATATGCAGGAATATATAAAACGACAGTGATCGCAAAAGAAAACCTGTGTGGAGTCGCCAATTGTTAATATGAATCTTTCGTCGAAAAAGACCACTTTAGCTAGGCATAAAAAATATCCCTAACATCAATTGTGGCTGCCAATATCTTTAAATCTGTAGTTAGTTGATCCAAATAATGCTGCACAAATCCATATCTAAGCATAAAAGACACTAAGCAGTAAAAGTAAAATGTGGCTCCATGCATCCAATAGACAAGACAAGAACAATGTATTTGAAAGAATTTTTTATATTACTTGGATTTACTTCGTGACACTGTGACTGTAATACATTTGTTTTCTGAGCTATCTAATAGATGAAGAGGATCAATCATTGTTGCTTTCAATGAAATAAGCATTGTGACATTTCCATGGAATGAATAATTGGGGAAAGCAGATGATGGGTACAAAATCAAGGTGAGGAGGAAAACTAGGAACTGCAAGGCAAGTTTTGGCAACCATATCTTCTAGTTAATGAGTGTTGACAATATTGTTATTTTCAATGCAACAGTGAAAAATTTCAACAACTAAAATATACAATTATGAAATTAGTACATTTAAAAACCAATATTGTTCGTGCGGATCTCAAATAAATGTGGTAAAATCAGATTTTTGCAGAGCCAATAGGCCTTATGCCTATGGCCTAACAATCTCCATGCTCGTTGTCCTTCATGTTTCTAGAGTCAACTTTCTACATAAGAAAATATGGAAAACAAAGATTTAGTGTGAGCATACCTTGGCACATGCTTATGTGATCTAGGTGAGAGTAATCAGAGCACCATGATTTTTTCACCAACTTCATTCATCAAAAAAAGTGTAGGGGGTATTCTCTAGGTGGGAGACATGTAGGTCAGTAAAATAGAAAAGTATGTGTCATTCCATCCATCTCCATGCCATGCTATGCTACGCCATTCCTCCAGGAGACTTTTTTTTTTATTTCTCTGGTTCATATTATATCAATGTATTCATGTATGAAGCTACGTGACCCCAAATATATACTTTCGATGTACCTTAGCATCCAATCTCTTGCCTTCCTTGCTATAACTAGCAAAACACTTGTCGATGTGAGGAATATCTAATCCTCCATCCAAAGTACCCTTCAGGGCTATGAAGACTCTATTGCCAACGGTGGTCCTCACAAGACCTACATCCAACAAGCTATGAGTGGCCTCCTAGAATCATTTGGCTCAACACTATAGTCCTCTCTAGTGGCCTCCTTATTCCTAACATATTCCTCATCCATCTCGAGTTGTTTCAAAACACGACGTGCCAGCAGGAGACCATTGCAGTATGCCGCATCATAGTTTGTAAGCCCTACTTCGAGTCGATAACAAGGAAACTCTAGAGAATAAACAGCCGACATAACGACATCTCTCGCAAGCATTGCATATATGACATGTGCTATCACATCCTTGTTGCTGAATCTAACAACCAATCGGTATTTCGGTGCGTTCTATTTGTTTTTATGGGTTTCTGTTACTGAAAACTACGCAATGGCCAGTGTCGATAGTGTGTGCATGAGAGAGCACAACCAGATCTTGCAAATTCAAACCTTTGCTCGCAAAAGACTACTTCAACTGCTCCAAGTTTGTAAAAAGCGGAGGAAGGTTTTTCAATGCTTCCTTCATGATTGATACAACACCATCCCTCTGTCTTGTGGGAACTCTCCACCGCAGCCCTTCCAGTTGCTATTTTTCATTTAACCATCATCATCATCAGTACATTAATATTTCTAGTAGTATTGTAGTGAATGAATTACCATATGAATTGAATCTCTGGTAACAAGACACGTCGCTGGGACATTGATTTTCAAGCTCTGCCTTTGCAACGTTAATAACTTGATAGCCCATAAAAGTCCAATTTGGCATAGCATCTTTCTTAGCAGGTTCATATATGTTTGTTGTATTCAATAAAACAAAGGCATCAAATCCCTACAACCATGTTCATTAACATATCATGGCCTTATAATCAATAAAATAAGGGAATTCGGGTGGATCCTTGCCTTGTAATCGGTTTTCCCCTCTCTCCTGCGCTTGAATTTGACTTGAAACCTCTTAAAGTAGGCCCTAGTTTTTTGAGCTTCCATGAAAACCATGGTTGTGGATCTCCTCTCTCGTGTTATGGCCTCCTACCCCTTCATTCATCAAATTTAAGTTCGAGAGTACCCAGCCTCTTCAATCCTCTTGTTTTGACTTTTCCTTCCTAAGGCTCCGCTCAGAAATTCGTTGTCCTATTAATACTTTAGGAAAGCCCACAACTATGCAATAATATATGCCCATTCCTTTATGAATTTGAGATCTATGCATGCTATCAATTGAACGTTTCCCATATTTAGTTGAGTTTCTAAATTGCATTACTAAGAACAAAAAGAATTGGATTAATTGAGATCGTAGAAAATAGATGGGATCCACTGGTGGGATAAAAATAGGTGGTTGAAATATCGTGGGATGCTTTCTTGAGGATTTAATCCTACAAATAGGCACTGGAATTATTTACTAGAAGGAGCATTCTACACATGTTGTTGGCGGAAAGAGGCATGGGGAGAGGTTGGTGGTATCCCGTGTTTCACAACTCCCTTAGAGGAGGGAACCAGTTAAACACCATTTCCATCCGTTTTGTAGCATTCCCTAAGAAATTGTAGAAGAATATTTTTCATTGGCCACGCATAATCACCTGGGTGCACTAGTGAGGTTGCTTGTACTGGACCGACTAAGTCAACTGTGAAATTAATTTCATCCAAATACATAGGTTGCAACTGGGACGTTGGTCCAAATACACCATTGGGGAGCCTCCATCATGGAAGAGGGCCATCCCGACCAAAGCACGTCCTGTCGCTTATTAAGTCCTTGCAATTTTTTTTATAAAATTAAACTCTAAACGGCTCTATTATTGAAATTGTTTCATAAAAATAAAACTCTAGAATGAGCTGCCAGTATTGACCCAACCTTCTAAAGTATAGGGCGAGGAGGAGATTGCATTCGGATTTCTCTATAAAGAGACAAGAATTTGATTTAGTAGTTCCATAAAGATATCAAACATTGAGATTGAGTGAGGGATTCTTTAATAGATAAAATTATTAGCTATGGGGAGTAGTTGTGGTACTTTGATAATGGATCTGGTGCTAATGTTGGTCCTTGTGGGCATTACTGTTAATGCTCAGAACTGTGGCTATGCCAGTGGCTTGTGTTGCAGCAAGTATGGATACTGCGGGACAACCTCCTATTAATGCAGTGATGGCTGCCAGAGCGACCCCTCCACAATCTCGGCTGGAGGATCTCCCACTACAGGAGGTGGAAACGTGGGCACCATAATTTCCCATAGTGTCTTCAATGGCCTCGCGGGCGGAGCTACCATGTTCCACGTCTCGCCGTGTGTGAGTGGGAAGGGCTACCATGGGCACGACTCTCTTCATGATTGTGATGGCTACAATGGAATTTCAATCAGGTGGAGATAGAGGCTTTGTACAGGTGGCTAGGTTGGCATAGGCCCTCAATGATGTACCATAAAGTAATATTTTCATCTTTCCCAATGTGAGTTTATGCGCTTTATGCCAAGATTAATCTCTATTTCTATTCTATTTCTTCAAACAATATTCTAACCACAACTTACAGTAGCAGATAAATAAATGGGAAGAGTACCTTGTTGATGGAATTGAACTCAAACTAGCAGATAGATCTTGATGGAAATTTGTGTGGGTAATGTCAATCCGTGTGATTTGGATCTAGTCCCTGAGAAGCACAGTCATTTTCAAGCTTTCCACTGAACGCGTGACCACTAGACATGAACGAGCTTCAGGGCCAAAGCATCCCTGGGCTTCTCCTTGCACTCTTCCTGACCTCTCTGCTCATTGAGGGCGCTCTTGAAGTGCATTATTAAGGATAAAAAATTTGCAGAATAGGATTTTTATAAACAGCTATAGCACACGTAAATCTTTGTTATGTTCCCTCCTAAAATTGGTTAACTTTTTATCCCAACCATTCGAGTTTCTTTTTCTTTGCCTTTATTTTGGGTTGGGTATGGTTTTTTTTCATAGTGTAAGTCATAAAAGTTATTTGGTTTTTTTTTTCTCCCCATTTTATGTGTAAAAGTGGAACTTTAAAATCATTGTTTTTAATTTAAATTAAGATTCTTTATATATCATGGATTAAAGTGGGGAGGGAGATTATGGTGTTGAACTAATTATTTTTAATTAAAAATTACAAATTGTGTAAATAAAAATAAATTATTTTAAATAATTAATGGTAATTTATGGTAGATATGTAAAAATTAAAAGATAAACACAAATAATTGATTTCCTAATAATTAAGATAAATAAATCTTATCGACTTCTACAATTTGTCATCTTGAGAGAGATGGAAATTTGGACCATGCCCAAATCACCAAGATTGTTCCATGTTACACACATGGCCAATGTGAACTACCAAACCATGGAAAAAATGAAATTGAAATTTATATTGATATCCCCTAAAGACAAAATAGGTCAAGCAGGGTAGAGATTATACCCATCATCAGAATCTCATATAAAAATGTGGGGTGTGTGGGAAAGGGGCCCCACATAGATGAGAAATAAATAACCATTGAAGTGAACTAGAAAACTAGTGAGCTAATAACCATAAATGAAACAATAGCATATCAAAACCTAGGCGTAAAATAAGTTTATCCCAAGGAGGAAAAACCTAACATTAAGAAAATAATGAGACAACAATGGAGGAACACAAACAACCATTGCAACCAAGAGAGTAGGGAGAATGTGGGCACCTAATTAGCAAAATTTAATACTTCCCACTAGCTCCAAGTCAAATTAATGATATATGTCATAAAAGATTACAACATACAACGAACTTATGTCATACAGAAAGTAAAGAATAAAAATTTATTCCAATATATTAATGAAAACAATCTAATCAAAATGGAAGATTGGAATCCCAATCTTTCCATCAAAGTAAAATTAATTTCCCCTTGTAGATACATAGGACATCCATGAATTTTCACTTACATGTGCCAACATGTGCTAGGAAGTGTTAGGGAGTTCCAGGGAAACACAAGGGAGCACTATGTAAAATTAATGCATGGAAATGAACAAATTATAGCTTGTGACAAGAAATGTCAGTGAGTTCAAGGTGTGCTAAGGAGGGAGTGACAAGGTATGATAGAGGTCAGGGAAACATCCCAAGTTGTGCCAGGTTCTAAGGTGTGCCAATGCATGTCAGGGAGTGTTATGGAGCACCAAGTAATGTTAAGGGAGCACTAGTTTCAAATGCATGGAAATGAATAAGAATGTGTTACAGGGAGTGTCAATTAGTTCTAGGTGTGCTAAGGAGGGAGTGACAAGTTATGATAGGTAGTTCCAAGGAATGATAGAGTGTTAGGGTAACATGCGAAAAGGTATTAGGTGTCAGGGTGTGCCAATGTGTGCCAAGGAGTGTTAGGGAGCTCCACATAAACACAAGGGAGAACTAGTTCAAAATGCATGGAAATGAACAGATAAGAGTGTGTGATAGGGAGTGTCAGCGAGTTCCAAGTCTTCTAAGGAGGGAGTGACAATGTTATATGTTAGGAAGTGCCGAGGCATGCTAGAGTTTAGGGAATGTCAGGGAGTGCCAGGGTGTGCTAAGGGGTGAAAAACATGCCAATAAATTTGGGGGATGCTAACACATGCCACATAGTTCTAAGGGAGTGTTAAAAGTGCTAGCTGTTATGACATGTTAAGATGTAAAATATGTTTCTTAGTTGTTTTATGGACATGGTTGGATGTGAGCCTTAACTTGGTAACTTGGTACGTGGGATGACTTGAGATTGGAAATGAGTAGCTTAAGATGAGTTATAGGAAGTTCTTAGGTGAAAAAGGAATAGTCTAGTTGTAGTAACTATAACTTGGTCAAGCTATTATAGTTAAGGAAGGACTTGGTTGGGTTCCCAAGTCTAAAAAAAGGTAAGGGTGGTTGTGAGGGCATGATAGCTAAGGAGTGCTAAGGTATGCCAAGGAATGAAATGGTGTCCTAACACATGGAAGAAAATGTCAATGCATGTTGAGGAGTGTTAGGGAGTTCCAGAGGAACACAATGGAGAATTAACTCAAAATGCTTGGAAATGAATGAATAAGAGTGTGTGCCAATGAGTGTTAGTGAATTCGATGTGTCCCAAGGATGAAGTGTTTTAGGAGAAGTTCAAAATAGGACTTGCAAGAGGGAATCCTATTGGTGTGATAAGGAGTCGACAAAGTAATTTCAGATAAAGGGAGACTTTGGGTTGGGCACAACATTTTTTTGCTACTGACTTGGTTGGGTTCCCAAGTTGCAAAAAAAGTAAGGTTATCTATGAGGGTATGAGAACTAGGGAGTGCCAAGGTGTTCCAGTGAATGTAACGTTCCCAAGTAAGGCTAGTTGTGAGGGCATGACTTCAAATGCATTGTTGGGAATGATAAAATGCGCTAGATAGTGCGAAGGCATGTCAAACATGCTAATATGTTCCAATTGCTAAGGCATGCCAACATGTTCAAGGGTGTGACAGTGTGTTAGGGACGATCAAGGAAAAAAAAAGGGAGAAACAAGTTATACTACAAGGAGATGAACACATAAGAGGTCTAATAATTCATCAATTTACCTTTTCCACGAGGGGCATGCTAGGCACACCAACACTAGGTGTGAATATGTGCCAAGTGACAAGTGTTAGTGCATTCTAAATGCCAAATATTCCTCTATTGCTTCTCATCTACTTTCCAATAATTGATCTCAAATAAATTTAATATTAAACCATTCCAAAGCATACCAAGTCATCTCAATGCATGTCAGGCATGCTAAGACTTGCCAAGCGCTAACACATGCCAAGTGCCAATTTGTGTCAGGGAGTGTTATTCATGCTATGAAGTGGCACGGCATGTCAAAAAGTGCTAAGTAGAGAATGTCAATGCATTTTGATGAGTGTTAGGGAGTACTAGGAAAACACAAGGGAGAACTAGGTTAAAATGCATGGAAGTGAATGAATATGAGGGTGTGTTAGGGAGTGGCAATAAGTGCACCTAGTTGTCATTCCAAGGATGGAGTGAGAAGTTATGCTAAGAATTCACACACCATATTTACCACTCACTTCTTACCATTCTCGCATCATAACAAAAACCCTAAAATTTCATTCTTAAAATCTCTCGTGTAGTTTCCTAATTTCATTCAAGTAGAATATCACAATCACTTATGTCAGTAATGGTGTAATCATTCTTTTTATTCTCGTGAAGGAACTCTTTCTAGACATGCACCCCATAAAACATAAATCATCGAGTGAAAATGAATGGAAATGAATGAATAAGAGGGTGTGTTGGGGAGTGTGAGCAAGTGTCAAGCGTGCAAAGGGGGGGGGTGAAAAGGCATGCTAGGGAATGTTATGGCATGTCAAGAAGTGTTAGGTTGTTCTAACATTAGCCAGATAGTGCCAAGGCATGCCAATGCATTCCAGGCATACCAAGACTTTCCAGGTGTTAAGGTATGACGAGAGGTGCCATGTGTTAGGATATGAAAATGTGTCTCAAGGAGTGTTAGGCGACAAAAGAGAACACCAAGTTAAAATGCAAATCAATAAACACATATGAAGGTAAATACTTCAAGACCTTACCTTTTCAAGAGGGGCATGCTAGGCATACCAACACTAGTGCCAATACATGCCGAGGGCCAAGTTTTAGTGTGTCTTAAGTGCCAAATCATCCTCTATTAATTCTCTCTTAATTGTGAATAATTGATCTCAAAAAAGCTTTATCTTAAACCATGCCAAGGAATTCGAGGGAATCCAAACACATCCCAATAATTTTCAAGTGCCACCAAGTTCCAAGAGCCAATATGTGCGAGGGAGTTATAGGGCATGCTATGGAGTTCCAAGTTTGCTAAGGAGGGAGTGAAAATATATGCTAGATAGTTCCAAGGCATGCTAGAGTTCTAGGGAAGCATACTAATATGTGCCAAGTGCCAATGTGTGTTGAGTGTTAGCGAGTGCCAATGAAACAAAAGGATCACTATGTAAAAATGTATGGAAATGAATGAATAAGAGTGTGTGAGAGGGAGTGTCAGCGAGTTCTATGTGTTGTAAGGAGGGAATGACATGGTATGCTAGGAAGTACTAAGTCATGCTAGTTTTCCAAAGTGGCAGGTGGCCAATATGTGCTAGGTTCCAAGGTGTGCCAACATATGATAGGAAAATTTAGGGAGTCCTAGGGACACACAAGGGAGAACTAGGTGAAAATAATGCATGCAAATGAACAATTAAGAGATTGTGACATGAAGTGTCAATGAGTTCCAGGTGTGCTAAGGAGGCAATGACAAGGTATGCTAGATGTTAGGGAAACATACCAAGATGTGCCAGGTGCTAGGGTGTGCCAATGCATGTCAGGGAGTGTTATGGAGTGCCAGGGAAAAACAAGGGAACATTAGTTTAAAATGAATGGAAATGAATGAATAAGGGTGTGTGACAGGGATTGTTAGCGAATTCTAGGAGTGCTAAGGTGGGAGCGGAAATGTATGTTAAGTAGTGCCAAGGAATGATAGAGTGCCAGGTTGACATGAAAAGATGTTCCAAGTGCCAGGATGTGCCAATGTGTGTCATGGAGTGTCGTGGAAGCATAAGGGAAAACTAGTTAAAAATGCATGGAAGTGAATGGATATATAGTTTGTGATAGGGAGTGTCAGCGAGTTCCAATTGTGATAAGGAGGGAATGACAAGGTTATATGCTAGGAAATGACAAGGCTATATGCTAGGAAATGCCAAGGCATGCTAGAGTATGAGGGCATGTCAAGGAATGGTAGGGTGTGTTAGAGAGTTCCAAATCATATCAAGGAATGCAAGGGATGCTAACCCATGCCACATAGTGCCAAGGTATTGTTAGATTTTTCAGGTGTTATGGCATGTCAAAATGTAAATTATGTTACTTATTTGTTTTATGGCCATGATTGAACGTGAGCCTTGACTTGGTAACTTTTTAAGTGGGATGAGTTAGTATTGACCATGAGTAGGCTAAGATAATTTATAATCCATTCTTATGTGAACAAGGCATAGTCTAGTTGTAGTAAATGAAACTTGGTCAAGTTGTTGTAGTCGAGGCAGGACTTGGTTGGGTTCCCAAGTCTAAAAAAAATAAGGGTAGTTATGAGGACATGACAATTAACGAGTGCCAAGGTTTCCCAATGACTTAAAAGGTGTGCTAACACATGCTAGTTAGTGTTAATGCATGATGAGGAGTGTTGGGGATTTTCAGGGCATCACAAGGGAGAAATAGTTCAAAGTACATGAAAACGAATGAATAAGAGTGTCTACCAGGGAGTGTCAATGAATTCCAGGTGTCCCATGGACGAAGTATGTTAGAAGAATTTCATGATAGCACTTGTAGGAGGAAATCATATGATTTTGATAAGGGATGGATGAAGCAATTTCAGACAAAGGGAGACTTTGGGCTAGACACAACACTATTTTTTAAAACACTTGATTGGGTACCCAAGTCGCAAAAATAGTAAGGTTATCTATGAGGGCATAACAACTAGGGAGTGCCAAGGTGTGAAGGGAATCCCATGAAGTTCTAACACATTCCAGAAAGTTCCAAGAATTTTAGGCATTCCAATATGTACTAGGTTCTAGGGTTTGGTGCCAACGAGTGATAGGGAGTGCTAGGGAAATAGAAGGGTGGACTAGTTTCAATTGCATGGAAATGAATGAATAAGAGTGTGTGATAGGGAGTGTTAGAAAGTTATAGGTGTGCTAAGGAGGGAGTGACAAGGTATGCTAGGCAATTCCAAGGCATGATAAAGTGCTAGGAAAGCATGCCAAGATCTGCCAATGTGTGCCAAGGAGTGTTAGAGAGTGATAGAGAAACAGAAGGGAGCACTATGTCATAATGCATGGAAATAAATGAATAAGAGTGTGTGACAAGAAGTGCCAAAAAGTTCCAAGTGTGCTAAAGAGGAGTGACAAGGCATACTTGGCAATGCTAAGGAATTATAAAAAAGAGTTGATTTTAAATCAACGATATCTCCCTCATCCGAGCTCTGAATTGATTTTCCATTTGGGTATTTTTCGCAAGGAATCCAAATATGCTATTTTTTTTTTTTACACCAAAATATTCATATATTTTCTACAAAATCGCTACCCATAATTTTCCTGCTTTGATACCATGTAGAAAATCTAACCAACGAGATTAAATTTTATCTTGTAATGTACTAAAACAAGATATTGAATCCTTCTTGAAATTTTCGGAAACAAAACACAATTGCACAATCACATATAAGTAAGAGAAATAAATTATCAATCGCACAACACAAGATGTATCTAGGGAAAGAAGCTACATAAAACCACTCATTCTCTATTGTGTATTAAGTTAAGGAATCATGAAACAATACAATGCTTAATCTCTCATGAGATTCTCCTGCACTCTGCTAATTGTCTCTCGCTGATCTAGGCAAACTCGGTTTAGTACTTAGCCAATTCTCAACCTTGCTTCAGCCCGCCTTGATCATGCAATTACTAGGGAATTAACTCCCTATTAATTAGGAAAAATAGTCTTCCTTGATTGTGCAATCCATCATTTCATCCCAATGACTTTATAATTTCACATGGTAAATTTTGTATAAATACAACTGATAGTTATGCTCCCTTTAACCTCTGTCTCAACTGGGTCTTTCTTGGAACTGAAATACATGCAGTTATTAATAGTGAATTATCATTTATCTGATTGATCACTCATTTTGAATTAAATATAATTTAATTCACTGGTCGACCTCTCACTAGTTCATCACTTAGTTAGAACTATTTAAACTGATTTTAACTCAATTATTTGAGTTAATTAATTCACACCCGCACCCCAATAATGCATCAACTGCAACTGGACTCCAAAAATATTAGATTAATACCTCTACATGCCTCATCTTAGACCCTCAACTCGAATTTCTTGAGCTAACTCAGTCATCATGACTTAGTTAACAGACAGAAGTTGTTATGAGATGAAATTACAATTTATTGTCCAATTTATTTAAGGGAAAAATAAATTAGATGCCCCACATTCCTCACTCCTGGTGTATCAAAATTCCTCATCAGTGTGGGTGCATTTTTTTTTTGTCATTTCTAGTTTCCAATTTCAATGTTTCCTGCTGCAAATTTCAACATTTCATAATTTTCTGTGGCCTTCACACAAAGACACCATTGAAATCACATGCCCAGATTCTCATGAGCAACCCCTCTTAAGCTCGATTTTCCATAAGAGAACCAACAATATGACATCCGACTTCCTAGCTCGAACTGACCATTAAGGTATGCAACATTATTGTGAACCCTCACATGATGATCTTGCTCTTGGAGGATGATCATGGCCTCGCTTTAGCAACCCTTACTCGAACCTCTTACTCAACCTAATTTAGGATTAAATATCTCTTCGCCCCCTTGATCAAATGAGCTCCTTCTCACTTGATGTTCTTTCCTTCATCCTAAGGCCTCCTTAAATATTTTTCCTAGACCTCTTAGGAACCCTCTAGAACTTACAAGTTTTATCCACTTAGACCTTAGGAAATATTAATTTTCATTTTTAATTTTCTTTTAGATTTTAAACCCCATCTTGGGTCCAAAATCCCTTTGCTTGGATTCTTTTCCCACAAAGCCTTTTGTGACCAAAATCACACAAACCCATCTCACTAGGCTTGTGGAGTACCTCCAAAGCTACATAATTCAACAACATAGTCTAGTTTTAGTAACCGTAACTTGGTCAAGCTCTTTTAGTCAAGCGATGGCTTGGTTGGGTTCCCAAGTTGAAAATTAAGTAAGGGTAGTTGTGAGGGCATGATAGCTGGGGAGGGTTAGGGCATGCACATTAGGAATGAAAATTCATGCTAACACAAGTCTGAAAATGTCAATTCATGCTGAATATTGTTAGGGAGTGTCGTGGCATATCAAAGGATAAATATGTCAAAATGCATGGAAAGGAATGAATAAGAGTGTGTGCCAGGGAGTGTCATCGAATTCAAGTGTGTTAAGGATGAAGTGTGTTGGGAGAAGTTCATAATAGGATTTATAGGAGGCAAGCCTACGATTGTTATACGGGGCTTGACATAGAAGTTTTAGACAAAGGGAGATCACTTTGTGCTAGGCACAACATTTTTTTTCCTTAGATATTTTTTTTATATGAGATGTGGCACACTTTGGCTACATGCTCATGTTTAAACTATTCTAGATAATTGCATATTATACATTGTTTTGTATAATTTTTGGGGCACTCAACTTGTGTCAGCTTATATCTTTTGCGCCTTGTGCATCTTGTGGTTCTTGCAAACTCTCAGTTAATTTTCTACTGTTTATATGAACTGAACATACATGTGAAATATTTCCAATGTAAGCTATGTTTCTTAGTTGTTTTATGGCCATGGCTAGATCATGTGATCTTTGTCTTGGTAACTAGTCAAGTGGGACAAGTTGAGCTTGGACATGAGTGGCATAAGATGAGTTATAGGCAGTTCTTAGGTGAACAAGGCACAATATACTTGTATTAGGTGCAATTGGTCAAGTTGTTGCGGTTGAAGCAAGCCAATATTGTCACATGAACTCCAGTAGCCAAGGAATTGATTGGGTTCCGAAGTCGTGAAAAAATATAGGGGCTAGTTGTGAGGACATGAGTGCCAAGGCATGCTAGGGAATTCTAAGATGTGTCAGATAGTGCGAAGTCATGTGAAACATGCTAATATGTGCCAAGTGATAAGGCATGCCAAGATGTGCAAGGTTGTGTTAATGTGTGTCAGGGACTGCCAAGGTAGTAAAAGGGAGAAACAAGTTAAACTACAAGGAAATGAAAACATAAGAGGTTTAATAAGTCATCAATTTACCTTTTCCAAGAAGGGCATGATAGGCACACCAACACTAGGTGCCAATAGGTGCCAAGTAAAAGGTCTTAGTGCCTTCTAAGTGCCAAGTATTCCATTGTTGCTTCTCATCTACTTTCCAATAGTTGATCTCAAATAAATTTTATATTAAACCATGCCAAATTATACCAAGGCATGTCAACGCATTGCATACATGCTAAGACTTTCCAAGCGCCAACACGTTCCAAGTGCTAATATGTGTCACGGAGTTTTATGCATGTTATGAAGTGGAAGGGCATGTTGAAGAATGATAAGGTGTGCTAGAGAGTGATAATGCATGTTGAGGAGTGTTAAGGAGTACTAGGAAAAATCATTAAGGGAGCACTAGGTCAAAATTCATGGAAGTTAATGAATATGAGGAACATGTGCCGGGGACTAGTGTTAATGAGTGCTAGTTTTCATGACAAGGAGGGAGTGACAAGGTATGATAAGGATTGATAAGTAATTCTAGGGAATATCAAGGCATGTCAGGATGTCTCAAAGTGTGCTTGGGAGTTCCAGGGTGTGCTAATTATATGTGCCAAATAGTGGCAATATATGCCAATACATGCCAGGAACTAAGGATGTGCAGGGTGCCAGGGTATGTCAATATGTGTCAAGAAGTTTCAAGAAAACAAAATGAAGAACCAATAAGAGGGTTAATAAGTTGGGAATTTATCTTTTTCAAAATGGGAATGCTAACCACACTAATAATAGGTCCCAATACATGACAAGTGGCATTGTGTTCCAAGTGCTAATGTATGTCAATGCATTCAACAAAGGTGTTCCAGGGCATGCTAGGGACTACATGCATGCCAAAACATACTAGGAGATTTCTATGTTGTGCTAGCGCATGCCACCATGTGCTTGGTTGTCAGTGTCATCAAAATATGTTCCAAGACATGCGAGGTGTTAAGAAATTTTAGTGTGTGCCAAAGCATTAATTTAAGGTGTGCCCAGCTTGTTGAGGAGTGTTAGGTATTTATCATTAATAGAATTGACAAAGCTTGTTTATGTATTAAATAATATGTTTCCTACAAACACTAGTGGGACTTTATCTAAAGGGAATTTCCTAGATAATAAACTTAACAGATATG
Organism: Pinus albicaulis; assembly: GCA_034641835.2. Lineage (NCBI taxonomy): Eukaryota > Viridiplantae > Streptophyta > Pinopsida > Pinales > Pinaceae > Pinus > Pinus albicaulis. Next base: position 862,679,869 of record CM076571.1, read on the forward strand.
AATCATGAGTTGAGTCATAGAAAAACTCTAATCGACTAGTCATTAATTGAGGGAAATGATGCACACTAATTACTTATTAAAAAATTGATTGACTCTAACCACTATGGCCTTGGAAATATTATAAAAAAGACTCCACAATAATGGTATTAAATTGTTATGTTTTGACAAAAAAATTATTAACAAACACATAACATCATCAAAAACTCATCGGAATGATCAATGGCAATGGACATATTTTGACCGTCACCAAAAGTAACAAAAATAGCATCGGCGAGGGTCATTAAAATTTCGTCACTAGAAGTGTCACCAAAGAGAGAATTAGTGATGGGCCTTTAACAACCCTCACCAAAAGTGTCATTGAAAATGGCTTTGGTGACAGACCTTAAAGGACCATCACTATATACATTTATAGCAACCCCTTTTTAAGGATCGTCACCATATGTGACATTGGCGATGGACCTTAAAGGTTCGTCACAAGCATGACCCTCACCAATGTCCTTTTTTCTTGTAGTGTGGGTTATACAATCTATGTGCCTTTGATTCTTCACTGTATCCAATAAATATGCACTTCTCCCCCTTACTATCCAACTTCTTCCATAGCTAATCTGGAATGTGTGCATAAGCCACACAACCAAAAACTCTCATGTGGGTGACAAATTTTTTTATGCCACTCCATGCTTCTTCCAGAACTCTATTCGTTACAGCTTTGGTTGGGCATCTATTCAAGATGTATGCTGCGCAATGTACAGCTTCAACCCAATACTCATTTGGAAAATGTTTTTCCTTCATCATACTTCTTACCATGTCCATGACGGTTCTATTTTTCCTTTCGGCAACTCCATTTTGCTACGGTGTATACCTTGTTGTAAATTGCTTGTGTATGCCATTTTCTCTACAAAAACGTAGAACTTATTTTGAGATATACTCACCTCCTCTATCAGTTCTTAAAACTTTTATATGCTTCCCACTTTGGTTCTCTACAAGAGCCTTAAAGTGGCAGAATTTCTCAAACACTTCACCCTTATATTTCAAGAAATAAACCCAAGTTTTTCTTGCGAAATCATCAATGAAAGTCAGCATATAGTGGCTTCTTGCTAGTGATGGTGTTTGAATTGGTCCACACAAATCTGAATGGACAATTTCTAAGGGTGTCTTTGCCCTTATGCTCTTTCCTGATGCAAAGCTTTCTCTGTGTTGTTTGCCCAAGATGCAACCTTCACATATGCTGTCCAGTTTCTCAATCAATGGTAATCCCTTTACCATACCTTTCCTATGCAACAATTTCAGACCTCCAAAGTTGAGATGTCCAAATCTCAAGTGCCATAACCAGTTTTCATCTTTTACTTCTCTTTGGTAAGTCCCTTGTGTCACTGCCGCCATTTCATCTCCTTTCTTCAAATCTGCTCTCATCTTGGGAGGGAACATTATGTTCCTTGTCATCTTCACTTGTGAAATGCATTGCTGGATTGGTGGTTTATCCATGATGGTGCATACATCATCTTCAAAGAAAACATTGTAACCCTTTTTAACGAGTTGTCTAATGCTCAAAAGGTTACACTTCATACCAGGCACATAGTATACATCTGATATGGATCTTCCTTCTCCCTTATTTTTCAAAACACTTACTCTACCTTTTCCCATGACAGAGACCTTACTGTCTACCCCCAATGCTACTTGAGACTTTACATTTTCATCTACTTGGAAAACATGGAAATATTTCCAGTCATATGATTGCTACATCCTAAATCTATAAACCATATATCTTCATTCTTTTCTTCAGCCATATTACATGCTAAATAAAAATTCTCTTGACTGATATTTTCTTTAGTGAAATTAGCACTGGGTCTATTACCCATGTCACTCAGTTTTTTCCTACATTCATTGACATAATGGCCATACTTCTTACAATAATAACATTGGACTTGAGATTTATCATACCTTTGTCCATATGCTTGATTTTGTCCTCCTTGCTAGCTACTGCCTTGCCCTTGGTTCTGATTTTGGTTTCTACCCCTTCCATCATTATTTGCAAGGTTGCTTCTTCCTTCTCTGTTTTGGCTTCTGCCTCTTCCTTTTCCTCTGTATTTTCCTCTACCTTGACCTCTTCCTCTTCCAAAGGACATTTGGGTCTTGAAGGCATGATCCAATGATGAGTTTTCTGTTCTACCCAATCTTTATTCATGTGTCATTAGTGATGCATGTAGCTCATCAACTGTAAACTTTGATAGATCCTTGTCTCTTCAATGGTTGTCACTATCACATCAAACCTTGAGGGTGAGCTCCTTAACACTTTCGCCACTATTCTTCTCTATTCTACTGTCTCTCCATGATATCTCATTTGGGTGACCAACCCAATCATTAGAGTAAAGAATGAGTCTATTGTATCAGACTCCTTCATGCAAATAACTTTAAAATACGTTCTCATTCATTGAAGATTTGCAGTCTTTACCCTCTCCATACCTTAGTAGGCTATCTGGAGGGTATCCCATGCATCCTTGGACCTCTTGGCTTTTGCAATCCTTGGAAATACACTTTCATGCAATGCTTGATAGAGATAGAAGAGGGATTTTGAGTCCTTCTTCCTATTTCTCTTCAGCAAATACTTCTCTACTTGTGTTAAGGCATTAAATGAATTTTAATCTACTGGTTCTTCTAGACCATATTCAACAAGCTCCCATAAGTCTTGAGAGGAAAACAAGGTTCTCATTATGATTGCCCAATAGTCATAGTTCTTCCCATTAAACTGTGGGAGTTGATTATTTCCTATACTCATGCTTGTGTTGGCTCCTGCCATGGCTAGCTTTCTGAACTGTGCTTTAAAAAGCTTGACTGTAATTTTTCAACAAACTCTCTCTCTGCTTGAGAGATAAAATTTGTCTCTAAAGAGACTTCTCTAGACTACACTTCTTTTACAACAAAACTCAAAATCTGTTTTGATAAATACCTGGACTTTGCTGAGCTTTCACACTGTTGGAGAACTGCTTCAACAACTCCTTCCTTAAGCTTATTTGACAAACTTCAAAGAGCCTAGAGAAGCTCCGATACCATGTTGGAATTTCTGAAATATTCCAAACAACAAAGGAATAATAATTCCCCAACTAAACACAGAGATTTAAGTGTAAAAATTCTGAATAGAGATGCATTAAAAAAAACTTCTTTTATTAAACTTAAAAGTTGTTACAATATAGCCACAGAACTGTTGTTTTGCCTTTTAAAAAAAACTTCTACTTCTACACATACAGTGTTTAAAATCTTCTCTCTGTCTCCAAAATGGCACTCTTTTTCTTCTCTCTTCCTTCTGGCATTTACAACACAGTCACTGTTATTTCTGCTCTCTGTGTTTTTTCATACAGAGTCTCATGCACTTTGTTTTTCCACACTCTGTCTTTTTTTTTTTAATTTTTAAATGCACAAAATTTTTTGTTTTAGCCTTCGGGCCTTTTTTTTTTTACTACACACAATGCTTACATTTCTATTTATTACAATATATATATATATATATATATATTGTAAATAGAATATTTAAAATATATTATATATAACATATATATCAATCTAAATTTAAAAAAAAACATAAATTTATCATGGCATGTATATAAAACATTTAAAACATATGAGCCAAGGTTTTTTTTTTTAAACCTTATACAATGTCGTGCACAACCAAAATATATGTAATGATCACCTAAGGTTTATAAACCTTTATCGTGGACTTAAAAAAAGGAAATTAAACTCTTTTAAATAAAAATTTTGCATTCTAAATTTGCCCATACTGACTGGGCATTCAACCTATGTGATCGCTCCCTCATTGGCTGGAGGTGGAGCCCAACAGATTTCAAAAAAGCTTCCACTGCATTTGATAATTTCTTATCGAGTCCGAATGGAGGCTATCCACATCAGCTTCCCATATATGTGAACGCCTCCTGATTGGTTTGTGGTTGGTGATGTGGATTAGGTGGGCTCCCCAACTGTTGACGTGGACCCAATTCAAACTTCAAAAACGAGCGGTGGTTGTAGAGTTTAATTTCTGGTTGCTGCTGTGTTTAAATGCTGGAATGGAGAGCTTTGATGGTGGCATGGAGAGTTTTAATAACTGGGTTGCGTGGTCAAATTATTTTGCAGGAACAAACCTACGACCATGAACAAAAACTTGAAATTTGCATAGATTTAAAGTCTTGGAGATTGAGTGCACACAACAGAAAAAAAATTTAACTCTTGCCACATCATCCTTCCATCCTTCTACTCAATCTGCGTTGTATGCAGTTGAATTTAAAATTCAACAATGGAAATAGATTTTTTATGAAATACTATGTTCATATATAAATAACAAATAAAGCTAAACGCGAGGGAGACTACTATTAAACTGAAAAATCTATCCCAAATGAGTGTAGAGGGGAAGGGTTGACTTACGGAAAAGTAGCTTTCAAGGATGTAGATCTGGGAGATTAGTAAGGCTTCCTAAGAAACCAAGGGATCTAGCAAGAATATATTAAGAAAAAGATAATCTTATAGCTCTTTATCTCAAGAAATAATACCGATCTTCTAGAAAATTCATTCAATCAATAAGACAGGAATCTCTCTTCAACATCACCATGATCTTCAAGATTTAATATGAAGTAACATATGTAGGCAAAAGATCTCTCAACCATAGTAACACACTCTGCATGATTTATTTCTGAATCAAATGACATCCAACTCATCCATGTGTGAGTACAAAGGATACTTATCAGCAGCCAGGGCTCAAAAACTCATCATAATAAATCATGTACCAAGACATCATCATTTGAGCATGAGTATCACAAAAACCAAAGAACAAGCAGTCATATTGCCAACAATACAATCATTAGTATTCAACCTGCTGCTCCCCCTAAACCAATGCTCTTCCTTAGCTTGCAATCTGAAGCACCTTTCAACAGCACGTCATCAGCAACAATCTCTGCATGATCTGTCCTCATCTATGATTTATAAGACTTTCATCTCAACAACGAGTGCTCTTCATCATAAAGCAACCAGGCTTCATCCATAATGTTCAACACAAGAACCCATGTATCATTTCATTATTATGAGTATAACCAGAATAATGCTAACAGTGCAATCATCAGCAGTCAGACTGATGCTCCCCCTGGACCTCTGCTCCAGATCTTCAATTATCAGATAAATTCTTTTATCATCAATGCATACGTGACTGTGTCTGCTGAAACTCGCGTGTATACGTGACTTTTGTGAATATAACTCGCGTATGGAAAGTGTAATATAGAAAATTTTACACCTTCATCTCCTTCTGCAAATTTACCTTCTGTTCCTGTCTTTTCTTCACACCAGATACACTGTCAGAAATACATCTAACCAGAATAATCAAATCAACCATGAGAGTCATCATGCATTGCTCCCCCTGTGATGATACATTACTAAATCTCCTAATGTATCCCACATCATTCCTGCAGTCAATCAGAGAAGTAAGCTTCCAGAAGCGGATGACTGCAGTAGGGTCTGAATTCCCTACGTTTCTGATCGGTCCTCCTTCTTTTTCCAAATTTGCTTGAGCTTTCCAACTGTGTGCTGAGAATTGTCCACTCTTCCAGATCTGTTCATCCTGCATTCTTTTTCTACATGTACATACTTGTTACAAGCATAACATCTCATGTGGCCAGAGAAATAAACATAAGAATCATAATGAGTATTTCTATTCTTCCTCCTTTTACAATCAACTGCTCTATGTCCATACATGTTACATGAGAAACAATATCCCCTGAAGAAACTAGAGTACCTTTCTGAGTAGAACCTGTTTGTTTGTGGCTGAAATGATCTGCTCCTGCAATTTGCTGCAACATGCCCATAATTATGACATTTGAAACATTCAACATTCTTGAATGAATTCCTTTGAGAATTCATAATTGTTGGTTGAGCTTTTGTCTCTTTCAACACTTCAGGTTTTGCATTGACTACCTCTGAATTTTTAGCACTTCCTTGTGAGCTAGATTCACCTTTAATAGTTTCATGGAAACCAAGACCAAGTTTGATAGCAGGAGACCTTTGATTACTCAGAATATTGTCCAAAATATTAGTACTATCTTGAAACCTCAAAAGTTTAACCTTTTCTTCTAATTTACCTTTGAGAATGTTTACCTCAACCTCCAAGGTTTGACATTGCTTTGTCATGCTTTCTTCTTTCCTTCTTCCATCTTCTACTTGATCCTTCAGATTTAGGATCTCTTCTTTCAACCAATTTTCGTTTTCTTCACATGTTTGTTGCAGCTCTTCATTCTTCTTGTTTGATGCTTCGAGATCTTCTTTGAGGGAGACAATTTCTGCTTCAAGTCTTGCATTCTTCTTGTTTGATTTATCCAGGTCTTCTTTGAGGGAGATGATTTCTGTTTCAAGGCCTTCCTTTTCAAACGTTTGTAGAGGTTCCTCAATCTTCTTACTTGATGCTTCAAGATCTGCTTGTAGAGAGATGACTGTAGCTTCAAGACCTTCATTCTTCTTCTTTGATTTTTCCAGATCTGTTTTTAGAGAAACGCTTTCTACTTCAAGTCCTTCATTCTTCTTATTTTCTTCTTCAAGTTCTGCTTGCAGAGAGATAATTCTAGCTTGATATCCTTTACTTCGACTGTATACATCATTGAACATCCTTTTCAGTCTAAAACACAAAGCTTTGGAGGCAGCGTCCTTCTCATTAAATATTCTTTGTTGGTCTTTGATAACCCTTTTTAAATCCACAACATTACTTTCACTATCTACATCATTGCTTGCACAGATAAGATTACAAGGATCACCATCAGATTCATCTTTGTAAACTTCTGATGTACCAGTTTTCTGAGACATCTCCTTACTTTGAGTATTTTGCTTCTTTGCCATGAGTACTTGTAGAGCTTGGTCAGAATCTTTTTCGGCTTCTTCTAGGTCGATAGCATATTCTTCACTATTGTTTGTACCACTAAGATCTTTCAAAGGATGATCCCAATCACTATCAGATTCATCTCCTTTGATTTCTGGTATCCATGTTCTCTGAAACATCTCCTTTCTTCGAGTAGGCTTCTTCTTTTGCTTCTTTCCCATTGCGACGGATCTCCTTCAAGCGATCAAGCTTCTGCAGAAGGACCACCCTCTGATACCAATTGTTGGGAAAAATACTGAGAGGGGGGGGGTGAATCAGTATTTACTGCATAATCAAATCCTTTTACTTTTCATTCCTTAAAAACCCATACGCTACTTTACTTCAGTAAACTAGCGTATATACGCGGATCCCCTTTATGAAACTTGCGTATACACAGAGATCTAGATATGTCATTAATTCTTCACTTAAACCATTCCATCATTTATTCTTCAGATATTCAATAAGAAGTAAACATGTGCAGTAAGAACAGAATAAACCATCACACATGAACACCAGGATTTTTAGGTGGAAACTCAAGTCGGGAGAAAACCACCGCTGCAGTTGCTCAGCCTTCAATATTTTATTATAGAGAAAACATATTACAACATATGTGCTGGCGCAGACTTGACCAGCACGCAGGCACCCACCTGCGCTCGTTTACCAGCCTCTCCTGGAAGGGAGCTCCAACCCCCTGACTCGTTTACCAGCCTCTCCTGGAAGGGAGCTACGACCCCCCGATCTCTTTTACCAGCCTCACCTGGAAGGGAGCTACAACCCCCTGACTGAAGGCTACAACCTTCAGCACCACCTTGGACCACGTTTCATCAATTTTCACACTGGACCCTTTCCATACTTTTAAGCTCAACCATACATCATCAGCAGATACATATCAACACAGATCGATAACTCAGTAAACACAAATGAATTAGACTGAGGCTCTATACCCTCGTTTCCAAGAAACCCTAGGTTTATACGTGCTTTCCCTTCATCGATAAGTTACCACCCATATACGCGTCATTCCATAATAAAACTAACAGATACCTCAGTAGAAAATATATTGCGCATACGCGTTTACTTCAAATAAGTCGCATATATACGCTTTCCTCCACGGCCAAGTAGCGTATAGATCTTCAACTATTACGTATAAAAGATACTCTCATCGTACGGGACATTCACCTCGTATTAGACCCTTACTTCTGAGACATAAATGATAGTTCGCCAGTTTCGCTGACACCATGATCTAATCACTCCATAAACAGATCTAGCAAATACAAGTACATTTCAGATCTAGAAGTCTCGCTTCATCATTTCTTCATAAGTGCATCATGGATTTAGATCTATCAACAAACCTTTACCCTTTCCATACAGATATACTTCATAGATAAGTATTCATTCAAGTTCAGACATCTTGCTCCCCCACTCATGATTTGCACAATTAATTTCTTCTCCTTATATAGGCTTTCCTTTTTCAATACCATGAGCCCCTTTTTCAATACCATGGGCCAAAACAATACCATGAGCCCAAAACTACCTGGACGGGGTCAATTAGGCGGATCATTACCCAATACAATGGGTCAATACCATGGTGGTTACCCTTGGTTTTGCACTTTTTGAGTGCTTTTTCCCATACGCGACTTGGCACGTTATTTTCCGCGTGCATACGCGACTTCCCCTAGGCCAATCCGCGTATACAAAGAGACATACTCTTTTCATCATATTTTGAGCACATTCTAAATTCCTTTCTTCATTGCCTTCTGTACACACTGTAGAAACATCATATTTTCTTCATCAGGAACATATTCTCTCAAGTACAACTTCATCAAGTAAGTTGTCATCATCTCCATCAAGTGGGTTGCTTTTCAAGGACAACACTCAGCATCATATTGTCAACAAACATCAGATTTACATCATTTACCAAATCTATCAAGTCAAGAATAACTTCATCAAGTGGATTGCCATCAAGGACAACACATGTCAACAGTCGCATGTCTTCATCTCCATTCAGTGGGTTGCCATCAAGGACAACACTCTGCATCATATTTCCAACAATCTCCCCCTTTGGACTTGATGGCAACCATGATGGTGTTTGGTTACCACAACAGATAAGTACAATAAGAGTACAATGACACCATGTCATTCTCCCTATTTTCCATGTCACTCTCTCCATTTTTGGCATCATTCAAACACCATGTTACTCTCCCCCTTTGACATCAAGGGCAAAGGGCACATCATTATCTTCATTCAAACACCATGTCACTCTCCCCCTTTTTTGGCATCATTCAAACACCATGTTACTCTCCCCCTTTGACATCAAGGGCAAAGGGCACATCATTATCTTCATTCAAACACCATGTCACTCTCCCCCTTTGACATCAAGGGCAAAGGACAAAACCAGCAGATCAAAACCAACACGATCAAAACCAACACACTCCCCCTTTTCTCCTCATGTGGAAGAAACATTCTGCAGATCTGATATGTGCTGAAGTGGCCAAGCTCCCCCTGATTTCATGTTGAATCTTCAAACATATTTGTCAATGAAGTACATGACTCTATGAACTTCCTATCACCAAAGACTCATACTTACATCAATTATCCAACCAAGTGGATTTACATATGAGACTCAAGTACCCAACCAAGTGGGTTTACAAATTTGACTCAGCTACCCAACCAAGTGGGTTTACAAACATGACTCAACTACCCAACCAAGTGGGTTTACAAATTGACAAGTCCTTACATGACTAAATATTACAATTTTACAACATGGGTCTCAACCAGACCTTTTCATCAAAGTACAAATATGAATTTTCATAATTAATACCAAAAAGACCTCAAGAGAGATCATGTATCAGAACCACCATAATGCCAGCAATGCATTATACTCAGCAAAACTAATGCTCCCCTTGAATCTGTGCAACCAAGCAATCTTTCCAAATGACTAAGGCTCCCCCTTAGTTCGTGCATCCTGAAAACTTCCACCAACAAATCATCAAGGCATCTTCATCAAAACATTAGAAACAGAATTATGAGAACTGGAACACCACCAGAGATACCAAACAGTATCAGAGATACCAAACATCATTGCAGCTATGCTGAAGAGAGCTGAACCAACCAAAAATTGTCAGCAATTTGTCATACGCGGTTTTCTGTGCAGGAACTCGCGTATATACGCGACTGTGTTTTAGGAAACACGCGTATCCCAAGCCATCTTCTAAAATTTCAACCAGTTCTAATTCTCTGTGAGGCAAAGACAATGTTCAGCTTCTTTCTGAGATATTTGACTGCTTCCCTGGACTACAGATATAACAGAATAGTGTAGTTGTGTCTTCAAGCGTCATCCAATGGTTGTGGCATCAGTACAATAGTAACCAAGCCTTCAGATTCTTTGCAGCATCAATACAATCTTTCCAAGAGAGATTCTTATATCAGAACAACATCTTCATATAGGTGTCAAGCAATCATCCATGTGGTCCAACATCACCATGATCTTCAAGATTTAACATGGAGTAACATATGTAGGCAAAAGATCTCTCAACCATAGAACACACTCTGCATGATTTATTTCTGAATCAAATGACATACAACTCATCCATGTGTGAGTAAAAAGGATACTTATCAGCAACCAGGGCTCAAAAACTCATCATAATAAATCATGTACCAAGACATCATCATTTGAGCATGAGTATCACAAAAACCAAAGAACAAGCAGTCATATTGCCAACAATACAATCATTAGTATTCAACCTGCTGCTCCCCCTAAACCAATGCTCTTCCTTAGCTTGCAATCTGAAGCACCTTTCAACAGCACGTCATCAGCAACAATCTCTGCATGATCTGTCCTCATCTATGATTTATAAGACTTTCATCTCAACAACGAGTGCTCTTCATCATAAAGCAACCAGGCTTCATCCATAATGTTCAACACAAGAACCCATGTATCATTTCATTATTATGAGTATAACCAGAATAATGCTAATAGTGCAATCATCAGCAGTCAGACTGATGCTCCCCCTGGACCTCTGCTCCAGATCTTCAGTTATCAGATAAATTCTTTTATCATCAATGCATACGCGACTGTGTCTGCTGAAACTCGCGTGTATACGCGACTTTTGTGAATATAACTCGCATATGGAAAGTGTAATATAGAAAATTTTACACCTTCATCTCCTTCTGCAAATTTACCTTTTGTTCCTGTCTTTTCTTCACACCAGATACACTGTCAGAAATACATCTAACTAGAATAATCAAATCAACCATGAGAGTCATCATGCATTGCTCCCCCTGTGACGATACATTACTAAATCTCCTAATGTATCCCACATCATTCCTGCAGTCAATCAGAGAAGTAAGCTTCCAGAAGCGGATGACTGCAGTAGGGTCTGAATTCCCTACGTTTCTGATCGGTCCTTCTTCTTTTTCCAAATTTGCTTGAGCTTTCCAACAGTGTGCTGGAAATTGTCCACTTTCCCAGATCTGTTCATCCTGCATTCTTTTTCTACATGTCCATACTTGTTACAAGAATAACATCTCATGTGTCCAGAAGAATAAGCATAAGAATCATAATGAGTATTTCTAATCTTCCTCCTTTTACAATCAACTGCTTTATGACCATACATGTTACATGAGAAACAATATCCCTTGAAGCTACTAGAGTACCTTTCTGAGTAGAACCTGTTTGATTGAGGCTGAAATGATCTGCTCCTGCAATTTGCTGCAACATGCCCATAATTATGACATTTGAAACATTCAACATTATTGAATGATTTCCTTTGAGATTTCATCATTGTTGATTGACCTTTTGTCTCTTTCAACACTTCAGGTTTTGCATTGACTACCTCTGAATTTTTAGCACTACCTTGTGAGCTAGATTCACCTTTAATAGTTTCATGGAAACCAAGACCATGTTTGATAGCAGGAGACCTTTGATTACTCAGAATATTGTCCAATATATTAGTACTATCATGAAACCTTAAAAGTTTAACCTTTTCTTCTAATTTACCTTTGAGAATATTTACCTCAACCTCCAAGTCTTGACATTGCTTTGTCATGCTTTCTTCTTTCCTTCTTCCATCTTCTACTTGATGATTCAGATTTAGAATCTCTTCTTTCAACCAATTTTCATTTACTTCAGATGTTTGTTGCAGCTCTTCATTCTTCTTCTTCGATGCTTTGAGATCTTCTTTCAGAGATATGTTTTCTGCTTCAAGTCCTGCATTCTTCTTATTTGATTTATCCAGGTCTTCTTTGAGGGAGATGATTTCTGTTTCAACGCCTTCCTTTTCAAACGTTTGTAGAGGTTCCTCAATCTTCTTACTTGATGCTTCAAGATCTGCTTGTAGAGAGATGACTGTAGCTTCAAGACCTTCATTCTTCTTCTTTGATTTTTCCAGATCTGTTTTTAGAGAAACGTTTTCTGCTTCAAGTCCTTCATTCTTCTTATTTTCTTCTTCAAGTTCTGCTTGCAGAGAGATAATTCCAACTCGATATCCTTTACTTCGACTGTATACATCATCGAACATCCTTTTCAGTCTAAAACACAAAGCTTTGGAGGCAGCGTCCTTCTCATTAAATATTCTTTGTTGGTCTTTGATAACCTTCTTTAAATCCACAACATTACTTTCACTATCTACATCATTGCTTGCACAGATAAGATTACAAGGATCACTATCAGATTCATCTTTGTCAACTTCTGCTGTACCGGTTTTCTGAGACATCTCCTTACTTTGAGTATTTTGCTTCTTTGCCATGAGTACTTGTAGAGCTTGGTCAGAATCTTCTTCGGCTCCTTCTAGGTCGATAGCATATTCTTCACTATTGTTTGTACCACTAAGATCTTTCAAAGGATGATCCCAATCACTATCAGATTCATCTCCTTTGATTTCTGGTATCCATGTTCTCTGAAATATCTCCTTTCTTCGAGTAGGCTTCTTCTTTTGCTTCTTTCCCATTGCGACGGATCTCCTTCAAGCGATCAAGCTTCTGCAGAAGGACCACCCTCTGATACCAATTGTTGGGAAAAATACTGAGAGGGGGGGGTGAATCAGTATTTACTGCATAATCAAATCTTTTTACTTTTTCATTCCTTAAAACCCATACGCTACTTTCCTTCGGTAAACTAGCGTATATACGCGGATCCCCTTTATGAAACCAGCGTATACTCAGAGATCTAGATCAGTCATTAAATATTTACTTATATTATTCCATCATTCATTCATCAGATGCTCAATAAACAGTAAACAGGTGCAGTAAGAACAGAATAAACCATCACACAAAGCATCACACATGAACACCAGGATTTTTAGGTGGAAACCCAAATCGGGAGAAAACCACCGCTGGAGTTGCTCAGCCTTCAATATTTTATTATAGAGAAAACATCTTACAACATATGTGCTGGCGCAGACTTGACCAGCACGCAGGCACCCACCTGCGCTCGTTTACCAGCCTCTCCTGGAAGGGAGCTCCAACCCCCTGTCTCGTTTACCAACCTCTCCTGGAAGGGAGCTACGACCCCCCGATCTCGTTTACCAGCCTCACCTGGAAGGGAGCTACAACCCCCTGACTGAAGGCTACAACCTTCAGCACCACCTTGGACCACGTTTCATCAATTTTCACACTGGATCCATTCCATACTTTTAAGTTCAACCATACATCACCAACAGATACATATCAACACAGATCAGATAGCAGAAATACAGCAAAATAGATCATATATTTCATACCCCTTGCTTCAGCAAACCCTAGTTTGCATACGCGCTTTCCCTTCACTGATGTCGCGTATATACGCGCTTCTGTCCATACAAACCAGCGTATACCTCAGTGTATATTTTATTGCGCATACGCGCTTTTACTTCAGAGAAGCCGCGTGTATACGCGCTTCCTCCGCGGTGAAGTAGCGTATATATCTTCAATGATTACAGAGTTGCATACTTCATCAGATCAGATGTTCAATTCAAATTTACCCTTTTCACTTCAGTCAGATGTTCGCCTAGATGTTCACTCATCACGGATCTAATCACTCCATAAACGGATCTAGGTAAATACAAGTACATTTCGGATCTAAAGAATCCTGCTTCATCATTTTCTTCATTGGTGCATCATAGATTCAGATCTATCATCAAGCCTTTACCCTTTCCATACAGATATGCTTCACAGAGAAGTATTCATTCAAGCTCAGACATCTTGCACCCACACTCATGATTTGCACAATGAATTTCTTCTCCTTATATAGGTTTACCCTTCTTCAATACCACGAGCCCCTTTTTTCAATACCATGAGCCAAAACAATACCATGAGCCCAAAACTGCACAGGTGCCGGGGTCGATTGGGCGGATCATTACCAATACCATGGGTCGATACCATGGTGGTTACCCTTTTGTTTTTCACTTTTTGAGCGCTTTAGCCCATACGCGACTTGGAACGTTCTTTTCCGCGTGCATACGCGACTTCCCCTAGGAAAATCCGCGTATTCCTAGAAACATACTCTTTTTCATCATAGAATTAGCACATGATGAATTCCTTTCTTCATTGCCTTCTGTTCACACTGTAGATACACCAGATTTCCTTCATCAAGGATGTATTCTATCAAGCACAACTTCATCAAGTAAGTTGTCATCATCTTCATCCAGTGGGTTGCCTTTCAAGGACAACACTTATCATCATATTGTCAACAAACATCATATCACCCTTGGCCTAGATCATTTTACTAATTCCCATCAAGTCAACATACCTTCATCTGAGGTGGAGTTTCCATCGAGGACAACACATGTCAACGGTCAATCTTCATCTTCATTCGGTGGGTTTGCCATCGAGGACAACATCACACGCCATATTTCCAACAAACAATTTGAAGACCCAACTAGGGTTGCCATCAAGGACAACACTCTGCATCATATTTCCAACAAGTCACTGTGTTGGGGGGTGCTCAAGGTGATATGACATGGTAGGATGGCAGGGCGGTTAATGAATTGTATCCATTTAGCTTTAAAACATGTTTCTTTTAGAATATTTTGATAATAATGGCTCTATGTTCATGAGGAGTCACATCTGGAATTTCATTGCAAGGGAGCATTTGTCCCAAATTTGTTCTTTTCAGTTACATCCTCCCCATTCTAGACTTCATGGATAATTGTGTTTACAGGTTTTGTGGCTCCCATAATACATGTCTGGTGCACTCATCACTTGCAAGGACTTAAGGTCAGTTGTGGGAAAAAGTTGTGCAATTCAATAAAATAGATTATTCAACTACATCTTCTGTGGATTTGGACATGTGGAAAATTCAACCTATAAAGGTGGTGTGATGGGTGTAGCTGCAGTGGTTGCAACTTGCAAAGCATCAGGTGTGGACAATAAACATCACATAACTACACACAACGCATTAGGAAACAAGCACCTAGGTACATATGGTACACTTCACTCTTGCCAGCTTTTACAAACTCGTTGACAATTAAACAGCTCAGAAGTAGGAGACTAGACTATGACCCAACAAATACGGTATACTGAAGTGTTTCGTAGGGCATTTTCAAATGTGACAGTTTTGAATGGTCATTATAAGTGTGTTCCACGGCACATTTCATTTTAAGCTGGGATAGATTCCTAAAACATAGAATTTGACGTTTGTGGGTGAAAAAATTAGGATTTCAATGACTAAGGGTGCAATTGTGAATGTGTCACTTGTTCAGAATTTGGACAACCTAAAAAAAAATTGAAATTTTCCGAGGTTCTACGAATTTCAAAGTTGAACCTCAAACTTGAGCCCAAACCTGATCCAAATCTAATCACAAGTTGAACCTGAAGCCGAAACGAATCAAACCCTAACCCAAACAAAAACACAAATTTCAAAGAAAAAGTTTTTCTGCAAGATTTATGTTGAAATATGACCTTGGTAATTTTAGTGTCTTTTCATATGTTTGAGAGAATACGTAAAATGCTTTAAATTTTGAAACAGCCAATGAACAATTCTGCCATATTTGTAAATATAATAGTTGGTTAACGAGAACCTTATCATTTTCTTTCTTGCATTCATGTTTTTCGTCTTTTCAAGGATTAAATTAGTAAGGTATTAATAATTTAATTATGGTTTTCATTGTTGGCTCATGTTATTTGGGTCATGCAGGTCACATTGTACCATCGTGCTCACAATAAATCTCGAATGATGAAGTGGCTAAGCAAGCCTTTTAAAGGTTCAAGTCACAAAGTGTCAGATGGACACTACGTAGGGGTGCATTTGGAAATGATAATGTATTTTGGCATGTGCCCTCTAATGCCACAGTAATCCCTAATTCATCAAAGTGTATTGTCTTTTAAACTTCAATCTTCTATTTGTTAACTTTAACAAAGTTGATTAATTTGAAATTGTATTTTAGTGGGAAAATTCACTTCTTTTTGATGGAATAGTTCATAAATTATTCTGATCTTTTTTTGCAAGTGTACTAGTCATGATGATAAATGTGTGGTTTACTTCAGAGGGTTCTTAGTTATTTCTAGATACGCTTTTCATCATTTTCTTTGAATACTTCTCTAGTGCTTTACCTTCATATTTTATCCCTTGCACAATTGCTCCTGAGGTCCATGTTGTTATGTTTATTGGCTATTTTTGTGCAAAATGTTTCTTGAGGTTTTGCAAGGTAAATCCAAATGTAAAAAATACTATTTTACATATTGATATTTGTTCAAGACATTGTTGTGTAATACTTGAATTTCATAAATCTAGATTTCTATTTCGTTATCTATATCAATATATAAGAACAGGTTCATGGATTGTTCATAGTTCTCAAATTGTGGATTTGTTCCTTTCCTATTGCATGTTGTTTTATATTGTTATGTTGTGATTCAAATTTCTAGTTGTGCTTTCCAGTTATTCTCCTACATAGTACATGCTTTGATAGATTATATCAAAAGTCTTACCAATAAAATAACATTGATTGTTGTATGTGGACATTTTTGTTCAAGATGGTCCACTACATAATCAAGATGAGGAGCTGGATCATGGAATTGCACTTTCTCTTTCTAAAGAACTAACCAAACCAGATGGTATATGATGGCAATTTCATTTTTTACAGTTACTTTTAGCTTAATTATATCATTTAGTTCGATGCTTTTCATATATTCAACTAAACTTTTGTTGCTTAACAGGACTTTGTCATTTCCATGTTTTAGTGAACTTGTTTGTGGTTTGATACTCTCATACATATTTTATCAAGTTACATGGACCCTCATTAGAAAAAACAAGAGAATTTTGCTTGCTATGACTATCTTTCTTTGTCATTGTTGACTTAGGAAAGTATTTTAGCTAAGAAACTAGTTTCAAGGTTATGGCGTAACTTGTCATATAAATTGAACATAAGCTATATCCAAAATGTTAACTTGTAAACTGCTTAGCTGGTTTTAGGCTTTCCATTTAAAATCTACTTCAGTTTGAACTTTGAACGAGTTGTTCCATAGACTTGAATATTAATATATTTTGGTGTAAGGATTAAAAATTAGCCCGTAAGGCCTCTTAGTTATTCATTTATTTTATCTGAATATAAAAATTACCATTAAATTAGAACCACTCGACACAAATACATCATAGATCAAGATCATACTTTGTAGAGTGTCGTAGAATAAAAATAGGAGCAAGGACACCGAATTCTTTCAGTTTTCCTGGTTATTATTCCTTTGGTGTATTTTTGCACCTTTAGGGGCAATTTCCAGTTTAAAGTCTAATTCTTTAAAGGGTGCTAGCTCAATGGAAGAGCACCTGCTTTACAAGCAGGAGGTTGGTGGTTCGATTCCATCATGCTCTGATATTCATATATAGGGAATGACGAAGATCAGTTTTTGGTGACGGATGCTCTTTTGACCATCACCAATGAGCTTATGGTGACATTTTTTGACCCTCACCAAAATATGAAATGGTGACGGTCAACGAAAACCACCATATATACGCATCAATAGCATGACCACTAAAGCTCCACACCATAAAATTGTTGTTGTTGATACAATGGTGAGGTCAGCTGTTTGTCATTATAGTCAATATTCGTGGATTCGACCTTGATGTCACCAATGAGTTTATGGTGACTCGTCAATGAACGTCACCATATATATGCACCAATAGGCGATTTACCATGAAAGTTCCATCACAAAAAATCGTCGTTGTTCATATGAAATGGTGATGGTCACTATCCATCATTATAATCAATATTCGTGACGGACCTTGAATGTCACCACAACACATACTTTCGGCGATGCCACCTTTGGTGACGTTCAGTTTTTTGGTGACAGAGGCTATTGTCCATCACCATTGCCCATATGAAATGGTGACGGTCACTATCTGTCACTATAAATCATTATTGGTGACGGATTGTGAATGTCACCACAACACCTATACTTTCGGCGATGCCACCTTTGGTGACGTTCAATTTTTTGGTGATGGAGGCTATTGTCCGTCACCATTGCTCATATGAAATGGTGACGGTCACTATTCACATTATAAATCATTATCGATGACTCGATTCGAATGTCACCACAACACCTTGACTTTACACGCCACCTTGGTGACGTTCAATTTTGGTGGGGCTAAGGCTCTGACCCTCACCAATGAGCTTATGGTGACCATTTTCGCCCCTCACCACAAAGTCAGAAAAATATATCGTAGATTGGGAATAAAATTTCCTTGAAGAATCCAAATCAGGTGAGATCCATGGCATTGGAAATAAGATTCGCAGATATACTGCTGTGGCCGAATTTCAACATTAAGGTCTAAAATCATTGAGAGATAATTCAAGCACATTGAGTCTTAAGAAAGAAAAGGTGTATTTAATTTCAAGTCTTGTTTGAAGAATCAATTTGAATTGATTCCAAGGGCATATCGTAGAATAGATATCAGTATTGGGTTCTAAAATATGCCCCGTAAAAATAATTCAACACCCATTAAGCCTTCAGAAGGCTCTACTATGACTCATGAAGATGAAGAATTGCAACATGATCTATCAAAATTACAAGAGCAAGTGCAAAAAATTTCACTCTCGCAAAGAGCAACAAAAAATGAAATGGAAGTTTTAAAGAAAGGTATGGAAGCTAAGATGGATGGTTTGGCAGAAGGCATGTAAGCTAAGATGATGTACAATACAAGAGAAGCAATACAGATGACATGGAAGCAGATCGAGCATAAAAAAAATAGAAAGACAAAATATGAAAACATGAAGAATGACTAAAAAAGTAGACATGTGGAATGTTTCATTAAAGTTTGGACATAAGAAATGTTTCCTAATGGTGAAAAGATAGTAGAGGAAACTCATGATGAGAACAAAATAAATGTTAATCGTGATTTCATAAACTCTAATGTTGGATGGAAGAACCACCATATTCCAAAGGTGGATATGAGGAAGTTTGATGGCAAGGATCCCGTAACATGGATACTACAAATGGAGCAATATTTTGATCTCAATAATGTGCAAAACACACAAATGGTACACATTGCAGCTTTACATTTAGAAAAAAATACATTTGTATGGTATTGATGGCTTTTCTCCTGTAAAAAAATTGTCACTTGGTCAATTTTTACGGAGGAAATGATAGCACATTATGAGGATACAAAGAGAAACACCTTCTTTAGCCAATTGATAAATCTCAAACAAAAGGGTTTAGTGGCAGAGCACATTGAGGACTTCCAAAACTTGAATATAATGGTAACTGATATTCCAGAGGTACACAGGATTGATGTCTTCATAGGGACTTTAAAGGATAGCATCCAACATGAAGTTCGCGTTTGGGAACCTGATTCATTGGAGAAGGCATTCAGGTTGGCAAGAAAACTTGAATGTAAAATTATGGCGACAAGGAAGCCTACCACTCACATATATATAGATGGAATTGTTGCTATTCCTAGACTTCCACAACCTACAAGGTTGACACCACAACAATTGGAAGAAAAAAGAGCAAAAGGGCTTTGCTATAGTTGTGATAGCAAATATAATAAATGTCATAAGTGTGTTGAGAAGAAATTATTTTACATAGATTGTGAAGAGGAGGAATAAAATGAACAAGAAACTTCTAAATAAGAGGATATACACCAGTAACCAACCTTAGAAGAAGAATAAATGAGTTCAACCATATCATGTAATGCATTGGCAAGAATTACCACTCCTCAAACTCTCAAGATAGAAGGACATCTCAAGAAGAAAAAGGTAATAGTGTTGATTGATTCGGGTAGTACCGATAACTTTATTCATTGTAAGTTAGCCAAGGAATTGAATTGTTTCCTATACCCAGCACCAGAATTTCAAGTGATGGTTGCAAATGGAGGAACTATAAATTGCTCTGGAAGATACCATAATGTCAAGCTAATTATGGGGGAATATGTATTGAATAGTCCAATGCTTTCCATTCCAATGGGAAGTGTTGACGTTGTACTAAGAGTACAATGGTGACAATCTTTGGGGATGGTAGCTTTTAAGTTTCAAGAAAATTTCTTGAATTTTTTTTCGGAAGGAAAGGAAATCGAATTATGGGGTATTGCAGGGAATCCGGGAAAGATAATAAGCTCTAATGTCATGACAAAGCTTCTGAAGAAAGAATAATGAGGCATAATTGCATAATTATGCTCAGTAGAAGCTCCAACATCAAAATCATATATTTCTCCAAATCTCCAAAAAGTCTTGGACAATCATTCCAAGGTGTTTGAAACTCCCAAAGGACTCCCACCTATTCGTGATCATGATCATGCTATTCATTTGATTCTAGGAAGTGTTCCTCCAAACATCAAACCTTACAGATATCCTTATGTCCAAAGGAGTGAAATTGAACATATGATTGTAGAAATGTTAGAGGTTGGTATAATTCAACCTAGTGAAATTTCTTTCTCTGCTCCAGTAATATTGGTGCACAAGAAGGATGGATCATGGCGCATCTATCCGGATTATAGGGAGCTCAATAAGCTCACTATTAAAGATAAATTTCCCATTCCTGTGATTGATGAATTAATGGATGAATTACATGGAGCAATCTATTTTACCAAGTTGGATCTTCATTCAGGATATCATCAAGTAAAATTAAGACTAAAGATATTCTGAAAATAACATTTTGAACTCATGAGGGTCATTTTGAATTTATGATCATTCCTTTTGGCCTTACCAATGCACCTTCTACATTTTAAGGGTTGATGAATTCAATTTTAAAACCCTTCCTTAAAAAATTTGTGCTAGTATTTTTTGATGACATACTAATCTACAACAGTTCTTGGAAGGATTATGTTCAACATGTTGAGAGGGTGCTCAAACTATTGGAGGAGAAACGATTATATACAAAACAACAAATTTTTCTTTGGAGTACAAGAGGTGTAATATGTGGGTCATATTTTATCTCACGAGGGTGTTAAGGAAGACCCTAACAAAATTAAAACCATTGAGGAAAGTAAATTCCCCACGACCATAAAGAAGTTGCGAGGATTTCTCGGGTTAACAGGGTATTATCGCAAGTTTGTTGAGAATTATGGGATAATGGCAGAACCTCTAACAACATTATTGAAGAGAGTTGCATTTTCATGGACTCATGAACCAACTAAGGCCTTTGAACATCTTAAAGAGGAAATATACCTAGTACCGGTCTTAGCTACGCCATACTTCACAAAAACCTTTATTATGGAATGTGATGCCTCAAGAAATGGAATTGGTGTTGTTATAATTCAAGAAGGAAGACCCTTTTCTTTTGAAAGTCATTCAATCAAAGGAAAGTATTTACAGAAATCTAATTATGAGAAGGAAATGTTGGCAATACTACATGTACTAAGGAAATGGCGACCTTACCTAATGGGAAGACACTTCAAGGTAAAAACGGATCATGATAGTATTAAACACTTCTTGGAACAAAGACTATATTCAGTAGAGTAGCAAAAATTGGTAACAAAGATGTTGGGTTATGACTTTGAAATCATCTACAAAAAAGGGAAGCTAAATGTGTTTGTAGATGCACTCTCAAGAAAGGATGAAGAGGTGGAATCATTGATTTGTGCCATTTCTATTATCCAACCAGATTGGATAACAGAAGCAAGGGATGAATGGAAGGAAAAAGAAGTGTAGAAACTCATTCAAAAGTTGTAGCAAGATCCTAGCACATCTGGTACATTTAGTTGGAAAAAATGATTCCTTATGGTACAAATATCGATCATATATTTGCAAGAATTCCCAACTGAAAAAAATATTATTTTGGAATTGCACACTTCTCCTTTAGGAGGACATTCGGGATTTTTAAAAACTTACCACAAGCTGAAGAATTTTTTTTTTTTGGATGTCCTTAAATCTTATATTCAAAAGTTTGTGGCATAATGTTTGGTTTGCCAGCAAAATAAAGTTGAGACAATTAAGACACCGGGTCTTCTACAAATTTTATCCATTCCAAGTCAACACTGGGAGGATATTTCAATGGATTTTATCACAGGTTTACCTAAGTCCGAAGGAAAGAGTTTCACCATGGTGGAAATTGATAGACTTACCAAGTATGCACAATTTTATGCATTATCTCATGCATTTAAAGGAAGTATAGTTTCTACTACATTTATGGAAACAATTCAAAAGCTACATGGAAACCCAAAGATTATTGTAAGTGACAAAGATCTCATTTTTACTGGAAATTTTTTGACAGAATTATTTTCTTATTTGGTTACTCAACTAGATCATAGATCATCTTATCATCCTCAATCTGATGGTCAAAGTGAGATAGTGAATAAATGTTTGGAAGGATATCTTCGTTGTTTTTTATCTGATAATAAAACACAATGGGTCAAGTGGTTAACTATCCTTGAATGGTGGTATAACACTTCCTTCTATACTGCAGCAAAAATGAACCCATTTATGGAACTTTATGGATATCATCCACTGTCCATCACATGTTTTTGAAGAGAAAATTATAAGGTTCAAGCAGTGGAAGATCACATCGAGCATTAATAAGAAGTTCTCCAAATATTAAAGGATAACCTAAATTTGGCACAAAATCAAATGAAACAATACGCAGATCAACATCGCAGCGAGAGAATTTTTGATGTAGGAGACTGGGTATTTTTACGGCTACAACCATACAAAAAAATTTCCCTTAAGCAAGCTGATAAGGATAATAAATTATCGCCAAACTACGATGGTCCTTACAAGGTGCTGCAAAAGATTGGTACTATGGCATACAAATTGGAGCTTATTTCTTCTTCAGGAGTGCATCCAATTTTCCATGTTTCATGTTTAAATAACGTTATAGGGGACAAACTTCCAGTTCAAACAATATTGCTAGAACTTGATGAGGAGGGAAAGATCATATTGGACCCTAAAGCAGTCACGAAAACAAAAAATCGATAGCTACGAAATCAATCATTTCAGAGTATCTCATCAAGTGGAAGAACTTACCCACTGAATATTCTACATGGGAGGATGAGAATTTTATACAAAAGCATACAGAGCTACTCGAGCGTTTAGGAAAACATGTTTTTGGAGGAGAGGGGCATGTTATGTCTGTATATTTCTATTATAGTCCCTTATTGTTGTTAGTGTAAGCCCCTTATTGTTATTTTTGTACCCCTATAACCCAAATATTGTTATTATTATGCCCTTACATTATTATTGTTAGGCTGGCTACGATTATATTGTGACCCCATGGACTCCTATATAGAGAAGGATGTTTTTTCATTTGTATGATCCAATAATTGTTCAATTATATAATGTAAAGGAGGTTTCCCCCTTGAAGTGGCTTATTTATAAGGCATTGATCTCTCTTTTCTTATATTTTTGGAGTTGGTTTCATAACAATCGAGGACAGTGTTCCCCTGAGGGGGAGGGGTTTGTAATAGTCCCTAGTTGATTTTATATGTAAATAGAATAATACCAAGGTCATGGGACATATATTCGAAGTTGAAATTTGTGAAAAAACATAATGATGGGGTAACACTTGTGATTAATTAATCAATATGGAAATTGGAAAAGAAAAAGTGGAAATAAATTTATGAAAATAAAGGAAAATACGAGAAAAGGAAGGTGAAGAGAAACTTATTTTCATGAGACAGAAATTGAAGGAAAATGAATAAATAGAGGCCTCAATGATAAAAAGGCTTTTGAGGATTATTTCACAACATTTTTTTATTTTAGCATTGAACCTCTCATTCATTTTCTCATTCTCTCACACCCTTGAACACTTAAATTATTATTGGAGCATTCCTGGATCACTTTGGCATACATTGTATTTGGAGAAAGAAGGAAAAGGAAAAGTAGGAAAGTGTAAGGGAAAATTTGGATCAACAACTACAACTAGATTCCTTTGCAGGTAACAAGTTGCATGTGTGATTTACTTGTTGATTCTCGGATGCATGCTATATGCATGTGATTCATTGACTTTTTGTTTTCATTGGCAAGGATATTTTCTTGGATTGATAGTGGTTTTAGCCTTGCCTTTCCATTTCTTGGATAGCCATGGTGTTGTGGTTTTTCCACTTGCTTTTTTCGGATTGGTGTTTAGGTTCCTTATGGTTCTGGGTTGGAATAAATGCTTTGGAATCCCTGGAATAGCTTGGGTTGAGTTACTAGCCTTGGAGCCTAGGGTGGCACAAAAAATATAAAGCCCTTGGTGTGTTGAGTTACTAGTTCCTGGAGACCTTGATAGCTTGGGTGGATACCGATATGGTTGATGTTAGTAATGTATGACTATAGAGGTCGAATCAGTTTTCTTGAGGGTTGAAGTGGTCTATCCTATAGAAGCCCTAGTATGGTTTGTCTTGGTCTTTTCCATGATATACTGCATTCATGCTTGGAATATGGTGCGGGGGTGATTGGCTGAAAGAGATATTTGGTTCAAACCAATATATGGTCGAGTGGTACGTGGAAGTTCCTGACTTGGTTGGTATTTTCACATGTTAATAAGAGCTATTCTTCTACTGTGATTCATGTATATTTGTAGTGATTATGTTGGTGATATTATGGTTTAGTTTCCATGGTTTCTATGTTTTTTATTTTCTGGTTATATTTTGGTTATATGATGTGTACCATCTATGGTTCTTTTCATGAATTGTTTAGCTATTGATTGGTTGATGAATGTAAAAAATAATAAGTGTTGTTTTAGATCTATGGAGAGGGAATAAATCCTTCTTGGTGATTCTTAGAGGAATCTTAGACTAATATTATTAGATATGCATTCATGATGTGTAACTTACATGTTTTCCATGTGTTTGACAAAATGTATGTTATGGACTAGGCATGTCCTTGGTTAGTTCTTGTTCAAGCTTTGTATGAAAATATTTTTCATATGTCATTTATAAGTCTAAGAAGTTACAGGTATTTATGGGTAGTGGTATGGAGGTTGGGGTATAAAGGTGGCTCAAATATCGGGACCACGCCCTATTAATTGGATATTTTGGACTATAAATACATGAAGGCAGTGGTGTGCATGTATTTGGAGGCCTATAACTACACCCAAGCCTTGTCATGCATGCAGTTGTGGGCCTAGGGCAGAGAAAAAAAGTACTAGGTCAGGGTTGGGTCAGATAGGGTGGTTTTTCAACTTGTGAGTGACCTGTAGGCCTTGTAGGATGTTAGTATGTGGTCAGTTTGTAGACCCCACTTCCTCAACTAGAGCTTGGAGGTTGGGTCATGTCATTGTAACTCTTAGTCTCATGTTTACCCTAGTAGGTAGTGAAATTGGGTAAATGTGGGAGCGGTCATTACATTTTTTATTATTTCTCGTATGGTGGATTCATTATGTTTATGTTAGAATTATTTATTTCTAAGTTAAAAATATGTTGATGATTATTTTATGGTGATGATTTAGCATACAAAATTATACTATTGACTAATATTATGAATCAAATATTACTGGTGATCAGTAAGTGTGGCAAGATATCAGCTAGATGAACTTACTTGTTATGAGTTGGAAACCTCTTGTTTGTTTTGAATTGCATACAATTATATCATGAAATTTTTCAAGTTCAATTTAAGGTTCTAGTGTGAATTTTAATGACGTGATAATGGCTACAAAAATAGGTTAGTTTCTTGGTTGACTGACTCATACATGGGTGATGGGGTTACACAGATATATGGAACTTCATGGGAGGGGTGGGACAACATAATTGATCTTACCTACTATCACTCCTTCCTTGACTTGGGTTGGAAGGTGTTGGATACCTTCACCTTGAAGATCATGATTCCATGTAGGTAGGCCCAAAACTGGGTCACTCACGAGGATTTTACTGGGTGGCCCGCAATGAGGTGGATTCCTCGATCCCCAACACAATTAGTTTAATTATATAGGGAAACATTGGAGAAGATAGCGATACCCATCATTGCACCTATATTTTCCCATCGTAGTCACTATATGCTTGAAGGGAAAGAAATGTGGCACCCTTGGAACTTCAAGGAAAGTTCTTGAAGGGCTTGACCCACTTGGCACCCTTGGCATCAAGAATAAACTTCTTGGTGTGGCACCCTTGGAACATCGAAGGGAATTTATTGAAGGGAATGACTAGCTTAGAACTCTTGGAATGAAGAAGAAAATACTAAAATATAACCAAGATATGAAAATCCTACTAATTCACATGAGGAAGTAATGATTTTTTAGAACCAAGATAGTTAAATAAAGAATAAAACTTGGGTTAAAGAGAGAATAGGAAGAAATAAAAATATTGTAGCACTTAAGAACTCTACCCTTCCTATTTTTGGAAAACATTAGGTAGATAATGTGTGTAAATGTCCTAATAAAAAAAATAGGGGGCAGGGAGAAGGGACATAGAGTTAATTAGAAATATTTTTCCCAAAATAGTTTAATCTCATTTAGAAAATAAGGTGATGAATGAAAATAAGGAATAATAAATTAAATTAGAGAAATTTAAATTCATGATAGAACTTCCATGTAGCAATAGAAAACATAAGGATCACCAATAATGAGTTAAACTACAGTGTAGTTGGGGGACCATATTTAATACCTACCAGTTGAATTTAGTGATGAACAAAAATCAAGGAACATAAAGGGGGAATCAAGAAAAATTATGAGAAAAAATAGGGTTTCATGTTGGGGTGAGGAAAAATATAATTTTGTGAATTAAATTTTAAGAAACTATTTTGGAGAGACTGCTGAGAGGGTGACACATGGGTGGGTGAATAATAAAACTTTTGGATTAATAAAATGATTATTTATGCATGAAGTTCCAAATTTCACCTATGAATCCTCTTATAAAACAAGGGGAAAACTATGGGAGAGGGGATATTTTTCAGTATTGTTGGATGTATGTGATAATTCTATTGTGAGTGACTACGAAGCTATACTGAGTTTGGTGAGGTTGAGGTCATTAGAGAGGGGAATGTTGAGCCAAGAGTGCTCTCATCCATCATATAGGATTCTTCCTCTATGTTACAACCCCATTGCAACTTAGAGATCCGTGGGGAAGATGAGTACCCAAGGAGTAGTCTAGAAGGTCAACCAGTGAGACATCATTGTTCGGTTTGGACACCTAATTCTCCACACGGGATAGAAACAAAAATAAGGGAGCACAAGTAGTATAAAGTCCAAGATCGGTAAACGATAGCTTTTTTTTCATGATGTTATATTACATGATTTTGTTGTATTTATAGTTACCAAAATGTAGAAGTGAATGATATGAGAATTGCATTATAAATTATGGACTATTGATTTAAATGCCTTAATATCTATGTGTTTCCAATGTTGATGGTGTTTATAGTACTATTTGATATTAGTAATGAATGTTTCCAACAATTCTTAGTTTAAATTTAAAATAATTATTTTCTTATGATTGCATTCCAAAATGTAAGTGCATTATTTATGAGTTAAAAACGAATTGTGTCATAAGGATGGTTCCTCTACCATGTACTGCCCCCCTCTCATTGATAGACCTTGAACCTTTATACATTATCCTTTGAGGACCTCAAGTTCAGGATCCACATTTGACTCTTACTATGAATGGATGTGATAATAATTATTTTTCTAGTTTTATGTTATAATGATAATAATTGTTATGGATGTGTTTATGACTGTCTAATCATATGATGGATTAGTTATGCGCTTGTTTACATCAGTTCTTGTTTAGTTACAAAGATGTTGATTATTATGTTATGATGATGATTTAACATAAAAAATTATATTGGTGATTAATTTTATGAATCAAATATTATTGATGTTAATTGAGTGTGGAAGGAGACAACCCAAGCGCACTTGAATGTTATAATTCAGCAACCTCTGGTTTGGTTTTATTTACATACTATTATCTCAATATTTTTTTTAAATTTGAAATTTAAATTCTATTTTGAATGCTAATAACATGATAGTGGTTGCAGAACATATTAGTTTCTTGGCCGAACGTCTCACACATTGGTGATGGGGTTGTACACATATATGGAACTTCATGGGAGGGTGGGGTAGTGTCCCTAATCTCACTTGTTATCACTACTCTCGTGACTTGGGTTGGAAAGTGTTAGGATACCTTCACCTTGAAGATCATTATGTCGTGGGGAAGGCCCCAGATTAGGCCACTCACGAGGATTTTACTATGGGGCATCCATCATGGAAAATCTCTTCATCCCCAGCACCATTAGTCTCAATATAAATGGAAACATAGGAGAGGATAGACATCACTGTCGTTGCACCTAAATTTCCCCCTTGTAGTCATTGAATTCTTGAAGTGAAAGTGGCATGTCACAATTGTAGCTTCGAGGGAAGTTCTTGAATGGAATGACCGACTTGGAACCCTTAGTATGATGAAGAAATAGGTTGGTGTGGCACCCTTGGAACTTCGAGGGAAGTTCATGAAGGGAACATCCAACTTTTCACCCTTGGCATCAAGAAGAAACTGCTTAGCATGGAAACCTTGGAACTTCGAAGGGAATTTATTGAAGGGAATGATTGACTTGGAAGCCTTGGCATTATGAAGAAACTACTGAAAGATAATTAATATATGATAGACATAATAATTCACATAATTTTCTAAATGAAGTTTTAAAACCAATTTATCTAATTAAGAATAAAACTTGGGGTAAAGGGAAAATAGGAAGAATAAAATATTGGGATACTTGAGAACTCTAGCCTTACCACATTTGGAAAATTAGGTAGATAAAGTTCATAAGTATAGGAATATGGGGGGAGAGGGACAAAGAGTTAATTATAAAGATAAATACTAAAATAGCTTAACCTCATTAAGAAAATAGGATGGTTACTAAAAATAAATATTAATAAATTAAATTGGTAAAAATTTAGAGAACCTCCATGTGGAAAGAACCAACACAAGAATCTCCATTTAAGATTCAATTTGAGTTCATTATCGAAGTCAATTGACAAGTCTCAGATTTGTTCCCTCAATGACAAAGCCAAGATCAAATATCCTCTCTAGTTGAATGGTTACTACTGTATTTATGATGTTCTATTATATGAGTTTGTTTTATCTATGGTTACTACAATGTGAAATAGATTATATGTGGAATGCATTGCAATTCATGGATGTTTGATGTAAATTCCTTAATATCTTTCTATTTCCAACGTTGGTGGGTGTTAAGATGTTTCACGATCTTGGTATTTATGTTGCTAGCTAATGACTAGTTAAACTGAAATTGCTTATTTTCTTAAGGTTCTAATATAAGCTTAACCACATTTTTTATTTCTTCAGCTAAAAAATAATAGTTTCATAAGGAGGATCCTTACAAGTATTTTGAAGATAGCTATGAAAACCATATATTTGAGAATATTTCTTGTGTATATAACATAATACCCAAAATAAAATCTTTCTTCCTAAACTCTTGAGTTTAAATTTGAACACTGTGTCCGCTACCTTGTCTTAAATTTTTCTAGTCCATTATGGCATGTTGCATATAGCCTAATGTATACAAAAATTTCCTTAATGCAACAATAAATTTATAACAAAAATAAATTACTTTACCATCTCGAAGGAAGGATTCTTGATTTTTTCTCTCCAACCAGATTAAGGTTGTACCACTCAATTAAAGAAAATCTAGTTGGATATTTACATTGTCCTTAACAATATTGTAGATCCTATAATAAACTTATAGAGACATGATCTGATTGTCCAAATCCTTTTCATTAAGTTCATCATCGTATGTGGGAAAATTGAACTTAACATGAAGTTTTAACCAAGGTTATTTCAATGAAGATTTGTTGAAAACTTTCTTTAAAGAATATGTTTTTCTTGAACTAAAAGAAGAGGAGGAAGAAGATGATAGGGATGAAGGAGACATAAGACAATCACGAATTCCTTAAACTTTTATGAAATTTCCACTCTCATGGGAATTATTTTGTTTAAGATATAATTCCTCCATCATGCCTTTCACTTCCACGAATACTTCACATAAATCCTCTTCAGAAGCGGAAACATTTTCTCCTCTTACTGATTCCATTTCTTTCCTTTGGTTTTCTCGCCTTGAAATAATTTTTGGGTTGAATTCTTCCAATGATCCTTCTCTTGGTTTAATCTTGGATTAAGTAAGCACCCACACTCACTAATCCTATCATACCTACTCTGATACCAAACTTGATCAAAAAATAAATCACTTTCTTAGCACTTAATAGGTGTGGTTAGCTTAATAAGTGAAATGAATACTATACTCTAAGAAAAGGAAAAAAATAATGAGACAAGAAGAAATAATGGTGCTACCATAGTTCGCTTAGTGTGGGTTGTGTGTGTATGCGATATTCCAGCAACTAACTACTCTCTTAATGCAAAAGTTAATTTATAATCACCATGTTTTCACCATATATCAATTCTCATCCTTTGTTGTGCTAAAGAGGTGGTTATTTCCAAAAAACCACTTTTTCCTCTTTGGATAGCCAAAAAAAGGCACCAAAACTATTCTTTCTCAAGTTATATAGGGTTTCAATAGCTCAAATATGAACTTTGTTAACATTCCTCACACAAGTCACATTGTTGGCATAGTGGTGAAAGCACTTGATTTACATAAACAAGTCCCAGGTTCAAACCCATGGACCGTTATGATTTCTTGGCGCTTGTTTACAACAAAATTCAAATACAATTTTGTTTGTTGCAACAAAGTTTATATATCCAAACCCTTACTCTCCACCATAGCTTTATCATTGGCTTGGTGGTTTAATGTTTACATCGGTATCTCAAAGGTCATGGGATCAAACCAATGAACCTCCACTTTTGGGAAATCTGCCTAACCATCAACTTTATATAGTAGTTGGTCCCCATAGATAATAACAACGTCCTACTGTTGTTGAATTGGTTTTTCCAAGATTGAGGGTTTGAACCGCCTTGCTCACCCATTCATAATGATTTTGGAACATTCTTACTTAATTGGAGGTTTTCATGTGGTAGCTTATGATTAGCCTATTTCACATCCATTCAACCTTCCATGATAGCCTTCCATGTCATCCTGTTGACTCATCCTAACACATCGACACATGTCACTAGTGCCACATGTCCCACTATAGAGCTACCAATTTTTGGCCTTATTAGTGGAACTTTCCATGTGTCACACTCTTGTCATACCATCTGTTAGCAACCATACTTTCCATGCTTCCACGTTTCCACTTGTGGTGCTTCCACATGGTACACTCTTCCAACTTTTTTCCTATTTCTCAACAAAATTAAAATTTCATAACTTATTCATATGACATTTATGTGACTCCATTTAATTGGCATTGGAAATTTCTTGTTCCCTTCGACATGGTGACCTTTACATTGTCATTTCGAGATTTTGATTTTTATCGGTCATGAGGATCCACCCGAATCAAATACATTTATTTATGTATGATATCAGTAATAAAATTTTTATAAAAGTGAATCTACAAATGAAATACCTATGGATTAAAGACAAAATTTGAATCATCTTAAATGACCCTATTTATTATCTTACATTTGGAAATATTTAATGCATGCATTAAAAAGTTTTTTAGAGAGCTAATCAAAATTTGCTAAAGACAACAATGAAAAGGATATCAAATGTAATCCATAATAACTATCATTATATTTTCAATGCATACAAGCCTAAATGCATGATATGATGAATAGTACATCCATCTTCAACTTCCCAAATTGATAAGAGAGTGATGTGTCAAAAGTGTAACAACAAATTTATAATTTTGGCTAAGCCTAAAATTCACTAGAATTTGACATCTCTTTTATTTGTCAAATGAAAGTTTGACCACAGTCATTTGTTTTTCATACTTGTCATTTTGTTTTTATTCAAATTTCATAATCATCGATTTTTAATTATATTGTCATATATTAATTTATGCATTTTTTTATCATAAAACTTTGTTTTTTATCTTATTGTAAAAATCATAATCTTCTTCAAAATCCAAAATTCCTCCTAAAAATTATACCATTCTAATTATAAAATACAATTTATGTATAATATTATATTTGCCTACATTATTTTCATTTTTAATTCACCAAATTCCAAAGAAATCATAGTATAAATGGCGGTTGACAGAACTAATAAAATTATTTTATCAATATTCATTTCAATGTAAAATTATATAAAGAAAACAGCATAACACGTACTAAATCATTCTCATATACATAACTCCTTGCTATACATGTGAATATAATATAAATAATAAAAACATCAACATACTTATGATTCTTAAATTTGTATAAAAAATTAATTTAAAAATTAAACTTCAATGTAATAATAACAAGCTAAATAAAAACTAAATAACTTAAATACTTACTAATTCATAAATACACTTATTTTATATTTTTTCTAAATAAATGGAAAGAATTTAATATTCATTCTAAAATCCTATAGTGTTGAAAATAGTGCAATGGGTGCTTTATCATTAAACAGGAAAAGAATTTGGTGTTGGTACAAACTACAAAAAATAACAGTTAGTAAGAATAGAATAATTTAGTTGGATATTAGTTGCAATTGAAATGACCAAACTTAACTAACTCTCTAACAAAACCCTACCTTCAAACTTATTTAATTCAATCACGTACCATTCACCTATTTCATTAATCAATATCAAAAGAAATATCATTACAACCAAT
The DNA here is from genome assembly GCA_034641835.2 of Pinus albicaulis. Classification (NCBI taxonomy): domain Eukaryota; kingdom Viridiplantae; phylum Streptophyta; class Pinopsida; order Pinales; family Pinaceae; genus Pinus; species Pinus albicaulis. The sequence goes on from CM076571.1 coordinate 862,712,715, forward strand.
CATTTACTTATTTCATTAATCAATATAAAAAATGATGGCTGCATTACAACCCTCTCCCGCTTAAATTTCATTAATCAATATAAAAAATGATGGCTGCATTACAACCCTCTCCCGCTTAAATATAATTACTTTGTATATCTCTTTATACATTAAAAGGGATATTAAAAGTTAAAATAATACATTAATTTTCATGATATTTATTTAAAACTTTTATTTAATAGAATATCTTTATAAAAGATTACTTAAAATATTAAATGTCAAATTAATAATTAATTGATTTTATTAATATTGAGATGTTATTAATTTTTTTAATATTATATTAAGGGTAAATTTATTTAATAGAATATCTTTATAAAAGATTACTTGAAATATTAAATATCAAATTAATAATTAATTGATTTTATTAATATTGAGATGTTATTAATTTTTTTTTAATATTAGATTAAGGGTGAATTTAAAACCCAGTCAAACTAAACCAACTTATCTACATTTTATAAATATATTGCTGTTATATATACATATAATTTATAGATATATTAATATATTATTATTATATTTACATATAAAATACATCTAATCATTATTCTACAAAACTAAACTAAATAAACTAATTTACACATTTCTTCTTTATTATTATTATTATTATTATTGTGCCGAGAGACACATCTACAGCCCAATATGACCCCGATGTCAGGCGGGTCACGTCCTCATACAAAATGTCGGCTTAAGTTTTAAATTAAAAAAAAAAAAAATGGCATTGTGGTAGAACATATATCAATTTCTAATACAATTATGTATTATTTATATAATTTGAATGGATAGTAAATTATATACGTGAATTTGAATGGATCATAAATTTACCTTTAACAAAAAAAATTACCACAATGAATTTCCAAATTAAGTAAAATTTTAAACATCTTTACTCTTTACTAAAGTAATTACCATTTCCTAAATCAAAGGAAAAGAGTTAATTAAACACAAACAATCAAAATCCAAAATCTTTTAATATTTCTTCTAATTAAATATTTGTAAAATGAATTTATACTTACTCCAGAGCTATGGTAAATAAATAAAAACATATATAAACTAGATGTATGGTAAATAAATAAAAATTCTTTTTATATTTATTCCATAAACCTTTTTATATTTAAAAAAACTTTAAAAAGAGGTTTTATTTAGATGAAGCCTATGGGACGAATACCATGGGACAAATTAATATTGATACCATGGGCCAAATACCATGGGTAAATAAACAAATATAAAAGAGGTATAAACAAGTATGATAAATAAATAAATAAATATAAAATAGATATAAAGAGGTATGGTAAATAAATAAATATAAAAGAGGCATAAAGAGGTAAGGTAAATAAATAACAATATATCAAATAGGATTATAAATAAAAATCTAATTAATAACAAGCCTATGGGCCAAATACCATAGTAAAGAAAAGGGGTATGGTAAATAAATATAAATATAAATAAACTAGAGGTATGGTAAGTAAATAAAACCTCTTTTCATATTTACTTCATAATCTCCTTTATATTTACAAATATTTATGTTCATTAGTTTACATAACTAAGAAGATATAGAGAGAGAGAGTGATAAGGGAGAGATGGAGAGAGAATGTGTATGTTTAGGGGTGAGATAAAGAGACAAAGTAAGATGTATGGAAATAAGTGGGGAGAGAAGAAGTGAGAAGGAGAGAGGAAGGGATATAGTAATGTAGTTGGAGAGAGATAGGGGTGGAAAGAGAGAGAGAAAGAAAGGGATGGGGGAAGAGAGAGGATTAGAGAGAGAGAGAGAGAGAGAGATATGGGGGAAGAGAGAGGATTGGAGGGAAAAGAGAGAGAGAGAGGTGGGAGAGAAAGGAGGAGAGAGGAAGGATGAGAGAGAGGAGGAGAGTGATGGGGGAAGAGAGAGTATTGGAGAGAGAGAGAGAGAGAGGGATTTAGGGGGGAGAAAGAGAGAGGAAGGACGAGAGAGAGGACTTGAGAGAGAGGAGGAGAGAGGGATCTATAAGAGAGATGGAGTTGGAGGGGGAGAGATGTAGGAAATAAGAAATATAGAGAGTGAGAAGTGGAGAGAGAGGAGTGACAAGGGAGAGACAGAGAGAGAGCGTGTATGTTTGGAGCTGAGATAAAGAGACAAATAAGGAGATATGGAGATAAGCGGGGAGAAGGAGATATAAGGAGAGAGGGAGGGATATAGTAACATAGTTGGTGGGTGAAGAGAGAGAGAGAGGGAGAGAGAGATGGGAAAGAAAGGGAAAGAGAGGAAGGAAGAGAGAGGATGTGAGAGAGTGGAGAGAGGGAGGGAAAGAGAGATGGATTTGGAGGGGGAGGGGGAGAGAGGTAAGAAGAAAGAAATAGAGAGAGAAAGGTGGAGAGAGAGAGAGTAAGTGAGTGATAAGGAAGATGGAGAGAGAGGGAGAGAAGGGGAAGATAGAGATATAGATGGAAGGTGAAGAGAGGGAAGAAGAGAGTGATGGGGAGAGGAGGGGATTGACAAAGAGATTGATATATATGGATTGCGAGAGTGTGTGTGTGTTTAGGGGGGTGAGATAGAGAGACATAAAAGAAGAGATGGAGGGGGATATAGATATGGATGGAGGGTGGAGAGAGGGAAGAATATTTCTCACACTAGATGGATTGATATAAGTGGAGATGGTGATTTATAATCCTATTTGATTATTTGCACTATATGCATCGATTTTAGTGTAGATATTTATTTCTAATGATATTCGATTACTTGCACTAGATGCATTGATTTCAGTGTAGGTGGTGATTTCTAATACAATTTGATTGCTTGCACTGAATTTGTTGATTTCAATTTAGATGTCGATTTATAATTATATTTGATTACCTGCACTAGATGAATTGGTTTCAATGTAGATGATTTCTAATCCTATTTGATTGTTTGCACTAAATGCATTGATTTCAGTGTAGATGGCGATTTCTAATCCTATTTGATTTATTTGAGTCAATGCATTGATTTCAGTGTAGATGTTGGTTTCTAGAGAGAGAGAGAGAGAGAGAGAGAGAGATAAGGAAGATGGAGAGAGAGGGAGAGAGGACAAAAGGAGGAAAAAGAGATATTAATGGGGGAGAGGGAGAGAAGGGGAAGATAGAGATATAGATGGAAGGTGAAGAGAGGGAAGAAGAGAGAGATGGGGAGAGGGGGTGATTGAAAAAGAGATTGAAATATATGGAGTACGAGAGCGCGTGTGTTTAGGGGGGGTGAGATAGAGAGACAAAAAAGAATAGATGGAGGGGGATATAGATATGGAGGGAGGGTGGAGAGAGGGAGGAATATTTCTTGCACTAGATGGATTGAAATAAGTGGACATGGTGATTTCTAATCCTATTTGATTATTTGCACTAGATGCATCGATTTTAGTGTAGATATTTATTTCTAATGATATTTGATTACTTGCACTAGATGCATTGATTTCAGTGTAGGTGGCGATTTCTAATACAATTTGATTGCTTGCACTGAATGTGTTGATTTCAATTTATATGTCGATTTATAATTATATTTGATTACTTGCACTAGATGACTTAATTTCAATGTAGATGATTTCTAATCCTATTTGATTGTTTGCACTAAATGCATTGATTTCAGTGTAGATGGCGATTTATAATCCTATTTGATTTCTTTGAGTAAATGCATTGATTTCAGTGTAGATTTTGGTTTCTAGAGAGAGAGAGTGAGTGATAAGGAAGATGGAGAGAGCGGGAGAGAGGACAAAAGGAGGCAAGGGAGATATTAGCAGGGGAGAGGGAGAGAAGGGGAAGATAGAGATATAGATGGAAGGTGAAGAGAGGGAAGAAGAGAGAGATGGGGAGATGGGGTGATTGAAAAAGAGAATGATATATATGGAGTGCGAGAGCGTGTGTGTTTAGGGGGGTGAGATAGAGAGACAAAAAAAAAGAGATGGAGGGGGATATAGATATGGATGGAGGGTGGAGAGAGGGAAGAATATTTCTTGCACTAGATGGATTGATTTAAGTGGAGACGGTGATTTATAATCCTATTTGATTATTTGCACTAGTTGCATCGATTTTAGTGTAGATGTTTATTTCTAATTATATATGATTACTTGCACTAGATGCATTGATTTCAGTGTAGGTGATGATTCCTAATACTATTTGATTGCTTTCACTGGATGTGTTGATTTCAATTTAGACGTCGATTTATAATTATATTTGATTGCTTGCACTAGATGCATTGATTTCAATGTAGATTATTCCTAATACTATTTGATTGTTTGCACTAAATGCATTGATTTCAGTGTAGATGGCGATTTCTAATCATATTTGATTGCTTTGAGTAAATGCATTGATTTCAGTGTAGATGTTGGTTTCTAATCTTATTTGATTGATTGTATTAGGTGCATTGATTTCAATGTAGAAGTTATTTTCTAATCTTATTTGATTTCTTGCATTAAACGCATTGATTTCAATGTATATGTTGATTTATGATTTGATGTAATTGGATATATGACGGTACATTAATATTAAAGTGATTGGATTAACAATATGCATTGATTTTAGTGTAAGCACAAAAAGTTATTAGCAATGTAGATTGATTTTTGTGTTATAGTAATTTAAGCTATTAATATTGGAGAGCAAGAGAGACAAGGTATCATGTTTACTACAACAGATCGAGCTAAAGATTTAAATGGTTTACGATTTAAATTTTCTTTTCATATAATCGATATGAAAAGATAACAAAACTAACAAGGGAGGAAATAAGAATAGTAGAAGAAAATAGTTTGAGATTGATTGTAACATGAGTACGCTCTTATTATTCACATTTTCTATCTTTCAACACTATTATTGTCACTTTGCATTTAAAAAAAATATTTCATCATTTTTCATCATTATAGTTATTAACAATAATTATCATCTCAACGAACCGAGGTAACTAAGAAAATTTAAAATTAAAATGACCCAGTCAATCTCAGAAATATTTAGCATATTTAAAATGATTATATTAATATTTGATATATTTACATATTACTGATAAAATTAATCATATCTTTGATAGATTTTCCTTGGCAGCACACTACTGAAACCAGCCTAGATCCATCGTACATCTCAAAAATATACAAAAATTTTAATAATCTGAAAAATATGACGTTGATGCCTCCGACCGGAACCAACCTAGATCCATCTAACTCTAGATCTATCATGCGCCGAGAGGGATCAAATCTCTCAAGGTGCAAACCTACGGTTTGCACCTTGAGAGGTTTGATCCCTCTCGGCCCATGATAGATCCAGAGTTAGGTTTGCACCTTGAGAGATTTGATCCCTCTCGACGCATGATAGATCCAGAATTAGATGGATCTAGATTAGTTATTATTATAAATCCTAATTAAACTAAACCAAATAATCTACACTTTATAAGTATAACAGTGTTATATCTAAATATAAAATGCACCTTTAATGTTAATTACATGTTAGTAATTATCGTGCAAACCGTCCAATTCTAAACTCGATTCTCTCGCATAGGCATGATTCTCACACCTCCTCCCCTCGTTTCAGTAAGCGATGACGCCTTAACATTTTATCTAGCCTAACGTAGACTTGGTGTTGAGATTCTAGGTTTTGTGGAGACATGCTCATCCTATGCGTATCCTTATGTGCATGTCGGCGACTATCCCCTGGTTTATTGAGTACCTCCTCATTATCTTCCTCAGCATCCTGCGCGTGACAAAAATGGTGTTTATGGTCTTACATACAATCCAAAATGAAACTCATTATTTATTCATTCAATGGATATAAGTTTAAATGGAAATAAGCTTAAATGCATGATATCATGAATATTTTATTCATCTTCAATTTCACAAATTGAAAAGAAAGTGATATGTCAAAACTATAAATGTAACAACAAATTTGTAATTTTTACCCAGCCTACAATTGATTAAAATTTGACTTTTTTGGTCAAGCGAAATTAAAATTTGACCTTTTTTTGGTCAAACGAAAATTCGATGTTCATCATTTGTATAAATTTTTACCCGGCTTATAATTTATTAGAATTTGACTTATGAAACGAAAATTTGATGATCATCATTTGTTTTTCATGCTTGTCTTTTAATGTAAATTTCATAATTATTAATTTTTAATTGAATTTTTCTTTTATTATACATTTTTTTAATTTTATTATAATTTTTATAATTTTTTTCAAAATCTATAATTCATTTTTAAAAAACTTTTATTTCAATTATAAAATACAATTTATGTATTATCTTATTTTTTAATATATCATATTAATAAAAATACAATTTAATTTATAGTTTTTAATTCACCAAATTCTAAACAAATCGTGTTTCTATATATGAATCATCAATTGACAAAACTAATAAAACACTTTTGTTAATATCCAGTTCAATGTAAAATTATAAAAAAATAATAAAAGATTTTTGTCAATATTCATTTCAATATAAAATTACAAAAGGAAACCATATAACACATATTAAATCAAAATTAATAAAAAACTTTTGTTAATATTCATTCAACATAAAATTACAAAAGACAACATAACACGCATTAAATCATTATTATGTATATAACTCCTTGTCAATATAATATATATAAAAATATTGAAAATAACAAAGTGTATTATTAAATAAGAAATTAAATTAAAAATTAAAATTCAACATCACACTAACCAACCAACTCCAAAAACTAAATAAAACATAAAGAACTTAAATACTTACCAACTCACACAAAGAAGATGAGTAAACTTATAATTAAAAATTAAACTTTAACATCACACTAACCAACCTAATCCAAAAATTAAATAAAAAATAAATAACTTAAATACTTACCAACTGTAAAGAAGAAGACTGGTACACTTATTTTATGTTTAATCTAGGTAAATGAGAAGAATTTGGCATTCACTTTAGAATTCTATAGACTAAGAAATATTGTAATAAGTGCTTTATCAATAAACATGGGGATAATTTAGTGTTGGATATGAATTTTAAAGGCTAATACTTAGTAAGAGTATAGAAAAGTTGCATATTAATTGAAATTGGAATAATCAAACTTGGCTAATTATCTAACAAAACCTCACTTTCAAACTCATTTAATTTTATCATTTACCACTAACCTATTTCATTAATCAATATCAAAAGAGATGCCATTACAACAATCATTCACTTATTTCATTAATCAATATAAAAATGTGATGACATTACCACCTTTGTCATGCTTTAATGTAATTACTTTGTATATATCTTTATACATAAAGACATATTCTAAATGGATGACAATACTACCTTTGTCATGCTTCAATATAATTACTTTGTATATTTTTATGCCATTACAACCAATTATTCACTTATTTAGTTAATAAATATAAAAAATGGATGACATTATCATCCTTATCATGCTTCAATGCAATTACTTTGTATATCTCTTTATACATAAAAACATATATTCTAAATTGATGGCAATACCACCCTTGCCATGCTTCAATGTAATTAATTTGTTTATTTCTTTGTAGATAAGACACATTAAAATTTAGAATAGTACATTAAGGTTAATGATGTTTATTAAAAAAATCTAATAAATATAATATGTTTATGAGGGCAGCTTAAAATATATTTTAATAATATTGAAATTTTATTAATTTTTTCTTTAATATTAGATTAAGCTTGAATTTGAAACCTAATAAAACTAAACTAACTAATCTATGCTTTTAAATATATTAGTGATATATCTATATATAAAATACAACTTTTTATTTTTAATTAAAAAATATTCTACAAAATAAAACTAATCCAACTAATCACCACTTAATATAATAGTGTTATATCTACATATAAAATACATCTTTTAATTGAAAATTATCCTATTTTTATCATAAAATTTTATTTGTTATTTGATTATAAAAATTATAGTCTTCTTCAAATCTAGAATTCCTTTTAAAAAAATTATTCCAATTATAAAATACAATTTATGTATTATTTTATCTTTGAATACATTATATTAACAAGAATGCAATTTAATTTATAGTTTTTAATTCGACAAATTTCAAAAAAATACTCTCCACATGTGAATCATTATTGACAAAACTAATAAAATACTTTTGTCAATATTCATTTCAACATCAAATTATAATGGGAAAAAACATAACATGTATTAATCATTATCATGTATATAAATCCTTTATATGCATGTAAATTTAATATACATACAAAGACTGAAAATAAGATAGACATATTTATGATTCATATATTTGTATTATTAAATTAAAAATTAAACTTTAACACCACACTAACAAACCTAATAAAAAAACTAAATAATAATAAATAATTTAAATATTTACCAATTCACCAAAAGAAGATGGGTACACTTATTTTATGATTTGTCTAGGTAAATGGGAAGAATTTGGTGTCCAATTTAGAATTCTATTTACCAAGAAATAATGCAATAGGTATGTAACCACCCTCTTAGCAGCTAACGGATGTTAGTTTTTTGTTAATTAATTATGAGTTAATTATGATTTTTGTTATTTGGAATTCTGAACCAAACTATTTTTTTTATAAGAAATAAAGGTTACTGAGAATTAGTTTTCTGGAGTAAATTATGGTAAAAGTAAAAATAAGACCTGGAGTTAGTTGGAACAGAAAAGAAACAGTTTCCCCACAGAAACTCAGGAATAAAGAGGGGATTCCAGGAGGGTGTTGGGGTTCTGCAACATTAAGAAAAAGGACTCTGCGTTTCTAGAAGGATTACCAGAACAGAGTGTCAACTGGGTCGGAGACTGGACCGGATTGTCCCGAGTCTCCCCAGAATTTCTGTTCCACTGGAGTTGGAGGACGGGACCGGACTGTCCGATATACCTCCTCCAGAATTATCTCAGAGGATAAAAGCCCAGGCAATAAGCTCGGGGGAGGACTGTGGTGAATACGAACACCCAGTTCGTGGTTGGGAGGAAAAGAGCACCTGCGGATGCTTGAACACAGATAAGTTTACACACAGTGAATAGTTAACTGTAAATTGCTAGACTGTAAAGTTATTTCTGTACATTCTGCGCATTTATTTATTTCATCTACTGATGCATTGAACACAAAGATAGCTTACTACACAGTAACTCATTAAATAACAAATGCTTGACTGTAATGTTATTTCCTGCATATTACTGATGTAAGAGATTTATGAAATTACAGTAGATAGAAGAGTAGTTCAGTAATTAGTGGAATGGTGATAGAACCAAAGATTGAAAAATACGGTAAAACGCATAAAAACAGGGCACCGAGATCATATAGCAACAGTAAACCCATAACTTCATTCAAAACCACGGAAGAAGGATCATTCCGATTTAAGGTTTAGTTACCAAAGCATACAACTAAAACAAGGCGTTAACCCGTAAGGCAGAGAGACAGCTCTCCGCCCAGGGCATGTCGCCCTACGCTAAGATTAGCACTCGGACAGAAGCGGTGGTCCGGTCACCCCAAATATAAACCAGAAGCAGACATTAAAACTATCAAGCATAGTGTAGCACGGAGTTAGGAGCGGAATTTTAAACGAAAAAATACAGAGCAGGGTATACCATAATGGACCCAACGATTTATGGTCAAACAGACAAAATTTCTACCAAACCGACTGCAAGTAATTGGAGTAATCACACCTAGTTTAAGCAGGTAAACACCAGAGTATCCATAGAAGAGTACATATAAAAAGAGAAATTCGAGCACCAAAAATAATTCTTAACAGTCCTTAAATACGATGGAGTAAAACCATCTAGCCACAGGCAGATATTATAAAAGGTTTGTTTAAATATCCATAACCAAATTCAGTTCGAAGACTGTAGAAAGCAGATAAATGACATTATTCATTTCTAAGACTGTAATTTCTTGGACGAGAACTGTTGTAACAGCCAGAACAAAATTATTAGCGACAAACGGCCTCAATAAGGTCTCAATAGGATTTTTAACTGATAATTAACTGAACAGTCTCAACATTGGAGCTGGAACCGCCCAGAAACCCTAGGGACGATAGCCAAGAACACAGTAACAACAGAACCCTGAACGTTTACATATCGACAAGATAAATCCTCCCTATAGGTGAAAAGACAAAACCCTCGAAGCATTTCTTGAAGGTTTGAACTGCTGACTTGAGGGGTACCTGTAAACAGGAGCGCCGTATTAAACCTATGTAGCCATACGGAGGAAGAATGAAATATTTTCCCAGATCCAGGTGCGGTGTTAAAAGAGTTACCTGCCAATGCAACAGAAAGGTTATTAGAGGAAAAGTAATAAACCAATACAATCCTATCGGGCAACAAACAATAGTAGAAGCAACGAAAACAATTACGGAACCCTTACACAGTACCTGAAGCAAATTCTCCTGGGCGAATAGAGACAGCAAACTGAAGGTCGAAGCTCGTGATTTCCGTAAGGCGACTGAAGAGCGAAAACTGCTACCATCTCCGAGGTGAGCTCATGGTTCATTAGATAAAACCCTGTAGTGAGTGTCAGGGAAAGAAGCCTTCAGCGCTGTTGGAAGATATACCGATGCAACACAGTGTAAAGCCGGAGGCAGATAAACCCTAATAGTCACCATAGCGGAGCAAAGAAATTACCTTCAGGCACCGGCAAAGGGCCACGAGCTCGGCCAAACCCCAGACCGGCCGGAGCTGTTCCAGAATCCTCCGCCAAGCAAAAATCAGAAAAACACCAAGAGAAATTGAGCCGGGAAGTCAAGACAATGCGGAAGGCATTACTCCACCTCGGAGACAGTGCACCGTTGGATGGAGGCCAGATCTACGGTGTGGAGACTGCCGGGTGGAGAGATTTATAAGTGGACCCCCGTAAATATACCTTCACCATAAATTATCCATAATAGCAAAAGAAATCCATGTTCCCAAAACTCGAGATCAACATATCACATTTAACAAGGATGCAGTGGTAACCAACCACGTAGGCTCTGTTACACGGTGCACCGTAAACATTTGAGGTCTAACCTCATGAAAAGAGCCAAGTCAGAGTTCACACCAGTAACGCAATTAATTGCAATGAACGTTGTACTGTGTGTCATAAATAGGAGATCCGGGAAGTAAAATTCGCAGAAGTTAAATGACATACGCCTCATGGTAAATATTGCCAAGTGGTGCAATTAATAATAGTGTAACAAACTACAAGTTTAAGCCGGATAATTACTATTGACCAAAGATTATGTTTTTTTTTTATGGTATGGTAAATTCATTTTTTTTATTTGGTGTAGTATGACTGTTACAAGTGGTATCAGAGCGTGTTACAACGCTGGGCCCTAAATTGGGTCGACTAAAGCTATAAAACATATGATTTCACACAGACAGAAAGAGAGAGACAGACAGACAGTCAGCCAGATCAATAATGGAACGACAACCAAGGCGGACACCGTCGCAACAGCAACAGCAACAGCGAAATGCCGGAGAAATTCAACCTCCACCAGAAGGCAACCCCGAAATGTGGGTTCAACTGGGAATAGAGCAGCATCAGCGGTCCAATAGATTGATTGAGGAACAGCAACACCAGACTCGCATTTTGTTGCACACAGTACAGCAGCTACAGGAAGAGATGGAACGAGTACGCCAGGACAATGCTAGGATGATGCAGGAACAGGAGAGGATATTAAAGAGCCTCTCCGAAAAACAAAATCAAAGGGTTGAAAAGCCCAGTACTGATAAAGAACCTCAGGAAGGAGACGAACAGCACTCAGGGGAGCAAGGTACTGGCCGAAGAGAAAGAAGTGTGTCTCAGCGAAGTTTTCCACACAGAAATTATAATGAAGCTGAATCTGAAAACGAAAACGAACGGAAAGCGAATAAAAAACAGAAGGTAGAGCTGCACGGAGAATTCCGGAAAATAAAGCCACCAACGTTTGATGGCGAAAAGGAGGAAGTGGCGGAGGCATGGTTGATTAATATGAACAAATACTTCCAGGTGTACGAGTATGACAACGGTCTCAAGGCACGACTAGCCATTTACCAGCTGAAAGATAAGGCCACCCTATGGTGGGAGGAGGTGAAGAATGTGCGGGGAATTGAGGAACAAGATGTAACATGGGATAAGTTTCAACAGTACTTCAAAGATAAGTACTTGACTGAGCGATTTTATGATGAAAAGGCTCGGGAATTTCATGATTTAAGGCTGGGACAGCTGACCATGGACGAGTTTATCGCTAAGTTTACGTCCTTACTGCGCTATGTACCGTATTTAAGAGAAGAGAAGGCCAAAGTTCAGAGGTTTCTGAGCAGTCTACCCGCCCATATGAAGGAGCGAATCGAGTTCGTAAATCCCAAGAGGATGGATGAGGCCATCAGAACAGCAAGGTTGTGTTATCAGCAATCGAAGAGCAAAGTTGACCAAGGTAAAGGGTGGCAGTCAAAGAAAGAAAACAGAAGCGGTGCTGGCTTCAAAAGAAGTAAAACCAGTAACTTCCGTAGCTCAGCTATAAGTTCAGTTAATAAGCAGTTTGGAAGGAACCATCAGAGGACTCGATGGCCAGGAGAAGAAAAGACAATGGAAGCATCCAACAAACCTGAACAGCAACAAAACCAGAGGCCACCTCTGCAGTGTTGGGGCTGTGGGGCTGCACACTACTACCGAGATTGCCCACAGCGGGGAAAAACTGAAGCAGTGCACAACTTGCAGGAGGCTTCTACTGTGGGAGATATTGCTAGAAACATACCCAGAATTAACGCAGCATTGGAGGACCGGCAAGCCGATTTTCAGCCTACCATGATTGAACTGGAAGGTAAATTGTTATCCCAAACTATTTCTGTTTTGGTAGATCCGGGAGCCAGTTTAAGTTACATAAGTCCTAACCTAGTGGAAAAATGCAAATTATCAAGTCAAAAGTTTAAAAAGTCATGGTTGGTCCAGTTAGCTACAGGGGCTAAACGAAAAGTTGTTGCCAAAGTACCAGACTGTGCACTACAAATCGGTGGACAACAGCTAATAGTGGATTTAAATATTCTTCCTTTGGGATCCTACGATGTACTGTTGGGTATGGATTGGCTGGAGAAACACTGGACTCTTCTAGACTGTAAGGAGAAGATTGTTTACTATAGAGACCATAATGGTAATCGTCAGGAAATACAGGGCATAAAGAAACCTGTACAGCTGCGACCAATTACCGCTTCCCAAATGGAAAAATGCATGAGAAAAGGATGCCAGCTGTATGCCATACAAGTAGGAGTATTTGAGTCTAAGGATAAAGCAACTGCGTTGGAAAACATACCTGTGGTACAACAGTTCAAAGATGTATTTCCTGAAGAAATACCAGGGTTACCACCTAAAAGGGATGTTGATTTCACAATAGAACTGTTACCAGGAGCTTCGCCAATTTCGCGAACTCCCTACCGTATGAGTGTACCAGAATTGACTGAGTTAAAAATGCAGCTTCAGGAATTGATAGATAAGGGATATATACGACCCAGTGTGTCACCATGGGGAGCGCCTGTACTGTTCGTTAAGAAGAAGTATGGAACCATGTGCATGTGCATGGACTACAGGCAGTTAAACAAACTGACAGTTAAGAACAGGTACCCCCTTCCTCGTATTGATGACCTGTTTGATCAGGTGAGGGGAGCTACTGTGTTCTCAAAAATTGATTTACAGTCTGGTTATCATCAGATCAGAATTAAGGATGAGGATATACACAAAACTGCTTTCCGCACAAGGTATGGCCACTATGAATTCGTGGTATTACCTTTTGGTCTAACTAATGCACCAGCCACTTTCATGAGACTGATGCATAGTGTTTTCCATCCCTATCTGGACAATTTTGTGCTAATCTTCATTGATGACATACTGATTTACTCAAAAAGTGCAGAGGAACACAGAGAGCATTTGCGAATGGTATTGGAACTGTTAAGAAAACATCAGCTGTATGCAAAATTTAGTAAATGCAACTTCTTTAAGGAAGAGATACAGTATCTGGGACATGTAATATCTAAAGAGGGTATAGCGGTAGACCCGGAGAAAATTAAAACCATCATGGAATGGAAGGTGCCACAGAATGTGGCAGATATACGATCTTTTATGGGTCTCGCTGGTTACTACAGGCGATTTATAAAAGGATTTTCGAAGATAGCTTTTCCCATTACTTCTCTACAAAGAAAAGGGAAGACCTTTAAATGGACCAAAGAGTGCCAAGAGAGTTTTGAACGATTGAAACAATTGTTGACTTCAGCACCTGTGTTAAGCGTAGCAGACCCGGATAAAGAGTTCGAGGTCTGTACAGATGCGTGCAAGGAAGGAGTTGGGGCGGTATTATCACAAGAAGGAAAGGTGATCGCTTACGAATCCCGCAAGCTAAAAGACCATGAGCAGCGATATTCAGCCTACGATCTGGAGCTGACCGCAGTAGTGCACGCTCTCCGGGTATGGAGACATTACCTACTGGGAAAGAGATTTGTTTTAAAAACTGATCACAGTAGTTTAACCAATTATTTTAAGCAAGCTGATTTAAACTCACGACAAGCAAGATGGAATGCTTTCCTGAGTGAGTTTGATATAGATTTGCAGCATGTAAAGGGTAAAGAGAACAGGGTAGCAGATGCATTGAGCAGAAAACTACACGAAATTTATGAGTTATATATTAATCAAGTTGAGACCAGATTTTTGGATCAAATCAGAAGGGAGGCAGACAAGGATCCTGAATATAAATACCTGTGGCAGCAAACACAAGCACTTGAAGGCCAGGGTGGACATGGAGAATACGAGATCAACCAGGACAGGTTGCTGGTTTACAAGAAGAGAATAGTTATTCCAAACCGAATGGAGCTAAAAGCCATGATATTAGATGAATATCATAAAAGCAATTACGCGGGGCATCCAGGGTACCAAAAGATGCTGACCGCTATAAGGAAGGACTACTGCTGGCCAGGTATGAGGAAGGAGATAGCAAGTTATCTAACTAAATGTTTAGAGTGTCAGCAAGTGAAGGTAGAACATCGACACCCAGCAGGCTTAATGCAGCCTATACCCATTCCTGAATGGAAATGGGAGGTGATCTCATTGGATTTTATTACGGGGTTACCCAAATCAAAGCGGGGTAATGACTCCATAATGGTAGTTGTGGACAGACTAAGTAAGTCTGCACATTTCATACCCGTCCAATCCACTTATAAGACCGTTCAGATAGCGGATTTATTCATGCGGGAAATCTTCAGACTACATGGCATTCCTAAAACTGTTATCTCAGACAGAGATGTGAAATTCACATCAGCTTTCTGGAAAACACTGTTTACAGGATTAGGAACGCAGGTACATTTTAGTACTGCATACCATCCGCAAACAGATGGTCAGACCGAACGAGTGAATCAAGTGTTGGAAGACATGCTGAGGATGTATGTTATGCAGCAACCAGTGAAATGGGAGGAGTACATACACCTGATAGAGTTTGCCTACAATAATGGGTATCAGGAGTCATTAAAAATGAGTCCCTTTGAGGCACTTTATGGGCGACAATGCAGAACCCCCATTAATTAGAGCAGCCCTGAGAATAGACTCATGCTAGGACCAGACATGCTAGCAGAAGTGAAGAGAATTCGACAGAATTTGAAAGTAGCACAGGACAGACAGAAGGTGTACGCGGACAAAAGGAGGTCATATCGTGAGCATGAGGTTGGCGATCATGTGTATGTCCGGATTAAGCCAAAGAAGAGTACATTGAGATGGGCCTCTTGTGCAAAGCTAGCACCTCGGTTTTGTGGTCCTTTCCAGATACTGGAAAGAATAGGACCAGTGGCATATCGCTTAGCTCTTCCCAGTCATATTCGAGTTCATAACCTCTTCCATGTGTCGTTATTGAAACGATATGTTCATGACCCCAAACACATAATTCATTGGCAGAACATTCAGGTAGTGGATAAGCCTAACTGATAAATAATAATGAAAAAACAACGGACTTGTCTATTGACTTAAGTTTACTGTGTGCAGGTAGAACCAGATGGGGAGTTTCTGGTCGAGCCCCACAATATCATAGACCGGAGGGAAATCATGCTCCGGAAACGAGCCATCGCCCAGGTTAAAGTGCAATGGAAGCACTTTGGACCCGAGGAAGCTACCTGGGAGGACGAGAAATTTGTTCGGGAAGCTTATCCTGAACTTTTTTCCTGAATTGTGATGAAAACATCGGGGACGATGCTCTCTTCCAGAGGGGAATAACTGTAACCACCCTCTTAGCAGCTAACGGATGTTTAGTTTTTGTTAATTAATTATGAGTTAATTATGATTTTTGTTATTTGGAATTCTGAACCAAGTTATTTTTTTATAAGAAATAAAGGTTACTGAGAATTAGTTTTCTTGAGTAAATTATGGTAAAAGTAAAAATAAGACCTGGAGTTAGTTGGAACAGAAAAGAAACAGTTTCCCCACAGAAACTCAGGAATAAAGAGGAGATTCCAGGAGGGTGTTGGGGTTCTGCAACATTAAGAAAAAGGACTCTGCGTTTCTGGAAGGATTACCAGAACAGAGTGTCAACTGGGTCGGAGACTGGACCGGATTGTCCCGAGTCTCCCCAGAATTTCTGTTCCACTGGAGTTGGAGGGCGGGACCGGACTGTCCGATATACCTCCTCCAGAATTATCTCAGAGGATAAAAACCCAGGCAATAAGCTCGGGGGAGGACTGTGGTGAATATGAACACCCGGTTCGTGGTTGGGAGGAAACGAGCACCTACAGATGCTTGAACACAGATAAGTCTACACACAGTGAATAGTTAACTGTAAATTGCTAGACTGTAAAGTTATTTCTGTACATTCTGCGCATTTATTTATTTCCATCTACTGATGCATTGAACACAAAGATAGCTTACTACACAGTAACTCATTTAATAATAAATGCTTGACTGTAATGTTATTTCTTGCATATTACTGATGTAAGAGATTTATGAAATTACAGTAGATAGAAGAGTAGTTCAGTAATTAGTGGAATGGTGATAGAACCAAAGATTGCAAAATACGGTAAAACGCATAAAAACAGGGCACCAAGATCATATAGCAACAGTAAACCCATAACTTCATTCAAAACCACGGAAGAAGGATCATTTCGATTTAAGGTTTAGTTACCAAAGCATACAACTAAAACAAGGCGTTAACCCGTAAGGCAGAGAGACAGCTCTCCGCCCAGGGCATGTCGCCCTACGCTAAGATTAGCACTCGGACAGAAGCGGTGGTCCGGTCACCCCAAATATAAACCAGAAGCAGACATTAAAACTATCAAGCATAGTGTAGCACGGAGTTAGGAGCGGAATTTTAAACGAAAAAATACAGAGCAGGGTATACCATAATGGACCCAACGGTTTATGGTCAAACAGACAAAATTTCTACCAAACCGACTGCAAGTAATTGGAGTAATCACACCTAGTTTAAGCAGGTAAACACCAGAGTATCCATAGAAGAGTACATATAAAAAGAGAAATTCGAGCACCAAAAATAATTCTTAACAATCCTTAAATACGATGGATTAAAACCATCTAGCCACAGGCAGATATTATAAAAGGTTTGTTTAAATATCCATAACCAAATTCAGTTCGAAGACTGTAGAAAGCAGATAAATGACATTATTCATTTCTAAGACTGTAATTTCTTGGACGAGAACTGTTGTAACAGCCATAACAAAATTATTAGCGACAAACGGCCTCAATAAGGTCTCAATAGGATTTTTAACTGATAATTAACTGAACAGTCTCAACATTGGAGCTGGAACCGCCCAGAAACCCTAGGGACGATAGCCAAGAACACAGTAACAACAGAACCCTGAACGTTTACATATCGACAAGATAAATCCTCCCTACAGGTGAAAAGACAAAACCCTCGAAGCATTTCTTGAAGGTTTGAGCTGCTGACTTGAGGGGTACTTGTAAACAGAAGCGCCGTATTAAACCTATGTAGCCATACGGAGGAAGAATGAAATATTTTCCCAGATCCAGGTGCGGTGTTAAAAGAGTTACCTGCCAATGCAACAGAAAGGTTATTAGAGGAAAAGTAATAAACCAATACAATCCTATCGGGCAACAAACAATAGTAGAAGCAACGAAAACAATTACGGAACCCTTACACAGTACCTGAAGCAAATTCTCCTGGGCGAATAGAGACAGCAAACTGAAGGTCGAAGCTCGCGATTTCCGTAAGGCGACTGAAGAGCGAAAACTGCTACCATCTCCGAGGCGAGCTCATGGTTCATTAGATAAAACCCTGTAGTGAGTGTCAGGGAAAGAAGCCTTCAGCGCTGTTGGAAGATATACCGATGCAACACAGTGTAAAGCCGGAGGCAGATAAACCCTAATAGTCACCATAGCGGAGCAAAGAAATTACCTTCAGGCACCGGCAAAGGGCCACGAGCTCGGCCAAACCCCAGACCGGCCAGAGCTGTTCCAGAATCCTCCGCCAAGCAAAAATCAGAAAAACAGCAAGAGAAATTGAGCCGGGAAGTCAAGACAATGCGGAAGGCATTACTCCACCTCGGAGACATTGCACCGTTGGATGGAGGCCAGATCTATGGTGTGGAGACTGCCGGGTGGAGAGATTTACAAGTGGACCCCCGTAAATATACCTTCACCATAAATTATCCATAATAGCAAAAGAAATCCATGTTCCCAAAACTCGAGATCAACATATCACATTTAACAAGGATGCAGTGGTAACCAACCACGTAGGCTCTGTTACACGGTGCACCGTAAACATTTGAGGTCTAACCTCATGAAAAGAGCCAAGTCAGAGTTCACACCAGTAACGCAATTAATTGCAATGAACGCTGTACTGTGTGTCATAAATAGGAGATCCGGTAAGTAAAATTCGCAGAAGTTAAATGACATATGCCTCATGGTAAATATTGCCAAGTGGTGCAATTAATAATAGTGTAACAAACTACAAGTTTAAGCCGGATAATTACTATTGACCAAAGATTATGTTTTTTTTTTATGGTATGGTAAATTCATTTTTTTTATTTGGTGTAGTATGACTGTTACAAGGTACTTTATCAATGAACATGGGCATAATTTGGTGTTTTATATGAACTCCAAATGCTAACACTTACCAAGAGTAGATAAAGGTTGCATACTAATTGAAATTGGAATAATCAAACTTGTCTAATTGTCTAACAAAACCCAACCTTCAAACTCATTTATTTTTATCACTTATCATTCACCTGTTTCATTAATCAATATCAAAAGAGATGTCATTATAGCCAATCATTCACTTATTTCATTAATCAATATAAAAAATAGATCACATTATCCCCCTTGCCATGCTTTGATGTAATTACTTTGTATATCTCTTTATACATAAAAACATATTTTCTAAATGGATCACAATACTACCCTTTCCATGCTTCAATGTAATTACTTTGTATATTTTTATGCCATTACAACCAATTATTCACTTATTTTATTAATAAATATAAAAAATGGATGATATTACCACCCGTGTCATGCTTCAATGTAATTACTTTATATATCTCCTTTTACATAAAAACATATATTCTAAATGGATGACAATACAACACTTTTCATGCTTCAATGTAATTACTTTGTTTATTTCTTTATACAGAAGACACATTAAAAGTTAGAATAGTACATGATGTTTATTAAAAAAATATAATATATTTATGAAAGTTGCTTAAAATATTAATTTCCAAATTATTAATTATTTTTTTTTAATAATATTGAAATGTTATTAATTTTTTCTTGAATATTAGATTAGTATTGAATTTGAAACCTAATAAAACTAAACTAACTAATCTATGATTTATAAATATATTAGTGATATATCTACATATAAAATACATTTTTTAATTGAAAATTATCATATTTGTGTCATAAACAATTATTCCTTATTTGACTATAAAAATTATAGTCTTCTTCAAAATCTAGAATTCCTCAAAATATTTTATTCCAATTATAAAATACAATTTATGTATTATTTTATCTTTGAATACACTATATTAATAAGAATGGAATTTAATTTATAGTTTTTATATTCACCAAATTCCAAAGAAATCCTCTCCAGCTGTGAGAATCATTATTGACAAAACTAATAAAACACTTTTGTCAATATTCATTTCAATGTAAAGTTACAATGGGAAACAACATAACATGTGTTAAGAAATTAAATTAAAAATTAAACTTTAACATCACACTAACAAACCTAATCCAAAAAATAAATAAAAAATAAAAAACTTAGGTACTTACCAATTCACAGAAAGAAGATGGGTACACTTATTTTATGTTTTGTCTAGGTAAATGGGAAGAATTTAGTATTCACTTTAGAATTCTATAGACCAAGAAATAATGCAATATGTGCTTTATCAATGAAGATGGGAATAATTTGGTGTTGGATATGAAATCCAAAGACTAGCACTTACTAAGAGTAGAGAAAAGTTGCATACTAATTGAATTTGGAATAATCAAACTTGGCTAATTGTCCAACAAAACCCGACCTTCAAACTTATTTAATTTCATCACTTACCATTGGCCTATTTCGTTACAACCAATCATTCACTTATTTCATCAATCAATATAAAGAAGGGATGGCATTAACACCCTTTCCATGCTTTAATGCAATTACTTTATATATCTCTATATACATAAAGACATATATTCTAAATGGATGACAATACTACCCTTTCCATGCTTCAATGTAATTACTTTGTATATTTTTATGCCACTAAAACCAATTATTCACTTATTTCGTTAATAAATATAAAAAATGGAAGACATTACCATCCTTGTAATGATTCAATGTAATTACTTTGTATATCTCTTTATACATAAAAACATATATTGTAAATGGATGGCAATACTCTAACACCCTCTTCCCACATACCTAAGTAACCAGCCAACTGGGCTAAAAATGTGACGAGATGCTACTAATATGAGATTAAACTTTCTATATGGCCTTAAGGAAGTGGAAGTGACAAAAACACATCAAACAAACCTTGCACAACATCAACAATGCCTCCAGGAGGTAAACCACCCTCCCAGACCCCTGAAACATGAAGGGGGACTGAATTTTGACCCTCTTGCGCCTTATTCGTGGGCATATAAGGGTAAGGGAGAGGCTATAGACCCTTAGCCATGGGCTAGCCTTGGAAAGGTAGATGATAGGACCCCAAACAATCAATTTTTTGCCCATAGCTTCGGTATTTGTGCCACATTTTCAGCCCCTAAGCCTAGGTCACTGCCTAGAATTCCCTGTAACTTTAGGAGAGGATAAATAACATTAAAAAAATACATGGAAGAAATCACATCATCAGGAACTAATCTAGCCCCACCCAACCATGATAGGAATTTTTTCAAGCATGTCACAAACATTGCATCTACACGTATAAATAATAGATTTAAACATAAGGGTCTCATAATTATCTAAGAATCGCTAAGAATCATTTCTCCCTTACATATTTAGCTGCAATACAATATATTTTACCATAGATACATTGTGAATTCATTTACAAGGAAAAACATATATTATCCATGCATCATAACTGATAAAATGCATGCTTATAACCAACATAATAACAACGTAAATACCATGGATATAACATCAATGAAATCCACATAATAATCGGGACATTTGCATACGGAGTACCAAAAGAATAAGTTTCTCATTAATGAGTATAAAAACCAACTGGAGATGGGACTTCCACGTTCCACCTGACCATAGATTAGTTGAGTAAAATCTCTCTTCATCCAATCACCCTAGTGCCATATTCCAAGAATGAATGTGGGACTCAAACCAAAAAACCAACTAGGGCATGCCTAGTCTAAGCCACCTCACCCTAGTCAATCATAAACCAGACGTTACCGTGATCTACACCTGATCATTGGGCCAACACAAGCATGGATATCATAGGATTCTCTCCACCTAAACCATGAGGAATTTTCCTATCTCCTAGTATCTCAGGCTTTACCGCAACCCACAGTCAGAATCAGGGGTTACTAGGTGCTAAAATGAGACATACTCTCCATGCTTTACTATATATCCCAAACCTGAGATTCCAAGGCTTAATGGAGAGAAAACCACCTCAAGGCTTTACCTTATATCTTGCGATTCACCGGTTGAGGATTCCCAGGCCTACCGAGGCAACACACTATCCAACTTTACTGCAACCCACAGTCTATTTCATGGGTTACTAGGTCATGTGTTATATCATTTCGGAGATCCACCCCTCTCAGCTTCAAATCCACCTGGTAACATAGATAAGCCAAAACATGAGAACTCCATAACACCATTGTTATTTGTAAATGGAAAGGCTAGGCTGAAAACATTGTCATGCCTGGAAAAACCCATGCCAAGACAACAATAAATCACATGCAATACCATGCATGCCAAATCTAGCAAGGAAATACACATGCAAATCGATACTTGCCCAAAATCTTGTTGTAGCTACTTGATTCTCACTCCTCCTTGGTTGCTTCCTCATTTTTCCTTCTTTCTTACCTTTCTTGATCCAAGCTAAAATGCTCCAAAAGCTCTAAGTGTCCAAGAGTGAGAGAGAGAGAGAGAGAGAGAGGATAATGAGAGAGCTCCAAACAATCTACTGACAAAAGTTACCAATTGATTCTCAGAAGCCATTTTATTGATGAGGCCTTTATTTTCTTCATTTTCCATTATTTTCCTTCATTTTCCTCCTCACATGTAACATGTGACCTTTCATTTCCCTTTTCTCCTAATTTCCATTATTTTCATAAATAAATGCCAATTAATGCTTCATGCCTTTCCAAAGAATTTTCCATTTCCTTTAGCCATAATAACTGAAATCAACACCCACTATGATATTTATTCGCAAGATTCAGATTTGAATACATGTCCCATCACCGTGGTTATTATTTTTAAATTTATTACATGGAATTTTGACGAGGGTTGTTACAGAACCCTACCACTTGGGGGACACCATCCTCGGTGTTCAACCACACATATACCTCAACAAAACCACTGAAAATAAAACGTACTTCCCATGGAGTTTATAACTTATCTCATTGCAATATTTACAATGAATAACCTCCTCAAAAGAAAAAATCATCATGAAAATCATACTGTGTACTGGATCTTTATAACACAACTCTTTATGGTATTTACAATAAGAACCACATATATATACATATGAAAATTTTCCCAGCCAACAAATAAAAGGATATGATGCCCATATCAGCAATAAGAGATTCCAGAGGCTCACACCTCCACCCTAAAAGTAATACCAAGATTCACCTCCTTTCGAGGATGTCCAAAATCCGTTGCCAAGTCCAATATGCATCCAATGTCCAACGCTAATATACCCTCAGTGAAAATTTACTAACTCATTATTCCCAGGGACACTCCCAATGTGCATTTGATTCCATCTGGAAATGGTAATGACCAAAAAAAATCCCTTCCTAGCCTTCCCTTCTCTATTACACAGTACCTTGGGAAATATGGTAATCCCCTTCAATGTAGTCACTCACCTTCAAATTTCCTTGGCATCCCCTGTCCTGAGCGATCCATCCCTTGGCAAGGCTTCCTCGCATCCAAAGGCAAAACAACCAAGGCATATACATGCCTCAAAATCATCATATTGGCCATAGCATTCCCATGGAAATCAATGGACACTATTGGGTACCATTGTCCCAAAATGGCCCTCCTCGTGAAGTGTTTTACCAACATATTGCTACCTATTTCAATTCATTTTATTGACGCCACTAGTTCTTGCAGTCAATTTCAACCACCCAACTAGGCATTACATGATTTTTTGTACCAAGCAAATAAGTTCCATTAGATTCAAAATAAATTGAAATATCTTCAAATCATACCTCATTGATAGCTCATTAATAAGGTACACTTGCAATTCTGTTTACTTCCTGTCACACCAGTCAAACTAATTGTTTGATAAAATCATCATGGATAGACATACCACATATGGTTTGCTCAAAACGCAACCATCAAAATCAAAATCATGAATTACATGCAATCATCACAAGTCATAATCATAAATCACATGTAACCATCATAAGTCAAAATCGTAGATCACATGCATAATAAAACTGAGATAAAACATTGATACTTATCCTTCATCGGTCCTTACGTTTGCCTTTTTTCTTTCTGCACACACACCGGATCTGTTTCCACACCCGGCAAGAACCCAATGCCTTCTCTTCAATCATGTACACATAGACACAGTGTACATCACAACACATACATCCACACAAGGCATACAACACCACACAATGCATACACCCACCTCTGTCAAACAACATAACACATACACCTACACCTAGTGTAAAACACAACACAATACACCTATACCCGGTGTATAACACAACACAATACACCTATATCAGGTGTACAATACAACACAATACATATGCCTACACCGGTATACAACACATACACCTACACTCGATGTAAAATTCAACACAAAACATATACATATATAGAGCACAACACAATGAATACAAATGTCATGATACCTCGACTACACCATGCACATACATAGTACCGCATGCCCGCAACACAACATGTACGACATGCACACAATACCACATGTATACCAGTACCATATTCACAACATGTACACAATACCACTCGTACACGACACTACCTACACAATGTGTCCATAGCATCACATGTACATGGCACCATTTTCACAACATGTACACAATGCCAAATGTACACCGTACCATATGACATGTACTCGACACCACATGTACACAATGCTAGATGCACGACATGTACACGACACCACCTGCATAGAGAACCACTTGTACAACATGTACACAAAACCACATACACCCAACACCACATGTACAATAATGCACACAACACCAAATGTACATAGCACCATATGTACATCACGCACACAACACCATATGTACATACCACTAGATATACAACATGTACATATCACCATATGTTCATAGCACCACAAATCCAACATTCTCACAACACCACATATCCAAAATGCACACGATACGATATGTACACAGAACCACATATCCAACACGTACATAATTCCATATATACCTAGCATCACATATGCCATATACACACAACACCATAAATACAATAGGCATACAACATCATATATACACAATACTACATATGTTATATATACACATCACCATAGGTACAATTATTGAATATACAACATGTGCAACATATACAAAAAAATAGTGTTGCAAATCCATAGACGACACACTAACCCCACAATCAACCTTGCTTCTCTAGTGTCTTTCCACTAATAATTCTTATCTTAGCATGTCGCAGGTCACACTACTTTCACTTCATTGATGTACCCCTCGACTTTACCTTCCCATAACATAAACAAAGGAATAATACATGCATATAACATTAAATCATATACACATGGTACTTACCTCATAGATCTGTCAAGGCTACTCTGCAACTTGATTCCTCATAGCTAGGAACCTCTTCATGCAATTCACCTGCATAAGAAATCATTCCTCCACAAGAATGATATTTGAAAACCCTGTCATACAATGACATAGACACATACCTACATACATATATATAATCATTAGCGTAAAAAAATCATGATCCTGTCAGAAATTGTCATACAATCATACATATATATAGATAAACCATCAACATAAAACAATCAAGATCCATGATGACCTTGCCAATCAAACAACATACATACATACATACATACATACATACATACATAAATATAGACATATATAAACATCAACATAAATCAATCATGATCTCATTAGATAGCGACATACATACATGCATATATACATATATAGGCATTATCATAATTGTGGTCAAAAAATGATTACCATATATCCTCAGGTCTATGTTAATAAAACTTCCTTTATCCGTGCACAATATGGAAAACATTGAGAAAAATAGTTCCTGACATAGCCAAGGAATCTAGCACCTCAGATCCATTTTATTTACCTTTCGTGTTACATTTCCTGTGACTTTTATGTCACCATCCATCTGCCACAATGAACCCAACCAGTCCAACCAACTGTCATATTCTTACCTTCTGTTGCACTTACTCATGCACTGAGCTTCATCTATGTCTTTTGTTAACTGTTGGGTACCACAGAGCTCTCCTCGAGCTCCATTAAATTTCCCCTTTCCAAATCAATTCTCAAGACTCTAAAAATATAAAAGACAAGGACAAGAACAAGAAACAATAAGAAGAAAACCATGAGAACCAATAGAAATATGACAACGCAACCAAATTGGCATAGATATGCACCCAACATAAACAAGACCACAAATCAAGCTCACAAATCACAAAATACCAAAAGCACAATAGTAGAAAAAAAATCCATGACTCAAGCCCCATGGTTCCCAATACTTCCAAGGAAATATCAGCCTGAGATTCTTCAAAATTTCATGGCAATCTCTTTCCAAGAAATCCCTTGCATCATACTGCCATAACCACATAACTGTTAGCACGTAATAATATAAAAAATATACCATTTATCTTACCTTGTTGTGCAAAACACATTGCGTTGTAACTGAACACACATGTGAGCCACATGTTCCAAAGATCAAGATAACATATCTTTCAATTTGAAACCAACCTTTTCCAATTCTAACAACCATATCATAATCAATAATAAACTCGCATTCATCAGTCATAATACATAATACTCCAACTATTACCTACTTACACTCAATTACATATCAACTATCTCAACACGTTAGTATGACCATCTAAAAACAAGATCATTTCTTTATTCATCCTTATAGGAACATACTCATATCATATGATTAATCAAACATTCAAACAAACTATAGACTTACCATGTTAAATAAATCAACTAGATGGCATAATAAAAAACTCAAAACAGTGAACCACAAAGTATATGGCATAAGAAAACTCATACCTCAATGTATCTCACAGGAGGATATCTTGTCTACACAATCAATCTATATTTTCTCAATATAGCTTCACAACACCTAAAATCAACAAAATAAGATCAGAATGTCCATAAAAGTAACTAACTAACTAACATGTTCACATCATAAGTTCATAATTTTTTTTGTTTATGCCTAAAAATCACATATGCACAGTCAACCTAGATTAGTATGACATAATATCACAAATAATTGTACTCATACCTGGAAGTCATAACCCTAGCCATCAAGTCACTAGCATGTAACAACAATAAGTTATATATCATTCTCGTCTGCAACATGTAACCTAATCATCAAGCTAACTATCATACAATAACAACAATTTAACCCATAATATGCTCATCAATAACATATAAGCTATCTAACAAAAAGCAATAATAGCACTGCATACCACCACAAGTTTCTATCGCTCGTGATTATCAGACACATGTACATATGACCACACTAATAAACTAAAATCTATAATGTATGCAATTATAGCATCAAAAGAATGAAAGGAATAGTCATAACCATAATGCATATAACAATACTTAACCGACATATCTACATTCCCAACATCCAAACCTGTATGATGACATGCTCTTGTATCGAGGTCCAATGTTTGCAACTTCACTTTGATGGTCTGCATCTCTGCTTTATCTTAACCAACACATTAGCATCATAACATACCAATATCATCATGATTACCTAATTGCATACAATGACCTTATGCACAATAACCTTAACCAAACCAATTCAAACTTGACCATATGCACCCACTTGACATGTATAACTAATCATGAATGACCAATGCATGTCCCACCTATAACATCACATAAGAAAGCATACATGGACAACACATAAGCATGAACAAAACATGACCTACCATAAACGATAAATGCATGTACAATATGTAACAATATGTAAGCAAATGTGCACGAATAATACACAAGCATGAGCAACACATAACAAGTCATACACTCATGGCAACATGTTGATAACAACACCAACATCACTTCCATGGCAACACCAATGACACCATGGCCAAAACAACATGGATGCAATAAGCACACATGGACCACAAACATACTAAACACATATGCAACAAACATAAATGCATGACCAACACACCGTCGATCCATTCCAAGGGTTTAACCATGCTCTAATACCACTCGGTGGTATTAGATATCACTCAAACAGAACATAAACCAAATAATTCCCAAGGAGAGCACAACCATGCTTTGATACCACTCTCTTTAACACCCTCTTCCCACATCTACCCATGTAACCGACCAAGCAAGGTAAACATCTGACGAGAGGCTACTAATATGAGATTCAACCTCCTAGATGACCTTAAGGAAGTGGAACCGATGGAAACATGACAAGCACACCTTAAAAAACATCAACAACGCCTCCAGGAGGAAAAACACCCTCGCAGACCCCTGAAACTTGAAGGGGGGGCTGGATTTTGACCCTCTTGAGCCTTGGCAGCAAGAAAATAAGGGAAAGGAAGCAACTAACAACCCTTAGCCACAGACTAGCCTTGGCAAGGTAGTGTCCAGGGCCCCAAACAGTCAATTATGTGCCTACAACTCTAGGATTTGAGCCACATTTTCAGCCCCTGAGCCCAGGTCACTACCAAAAATTTCATGTAACTTCAGGAGAGGATAAATAACATTAAAATAAATACATAGAAGCAATCACATCATCAAGAACTGATTTGACCTCAACCAGGCATGACAGGCATTTCGTCAAATATGTCACAAACATTGCATCTACTGGTATAAACACTATATTTAGACATAGGGATCTCATACTTATCTATGAATCTTGAAAAAGCATTGCTCCCTTACATAATTAGCTGCAATATAATCTATTTCACCATAGATACATTGTGCATTCATTTACAAGAATGAACATAGATTGAGCAATACATCATCATTGATAAAATACGTGCTTATAACCAACATAATAAAAAATAAATACCATGCATATAACATCAATTAAATCCACATAATAACTGGTACATTTTCATACCAAGTACTAAAGGAATAAGATTCTCATTAATGAGTGTTAAAACCAACCGAGCATGAGACTTCTACATTCCACCCGACCATAGATTAGTTGTGCCAAATCTCTCTTCAATCAATCACCCCGTGCCATATTCCAAGGATGAATGTGGGGCTCAAACTGAAAAACCAACGAGAGCATCTCAAGCCTAAACCACCTCACCCTCATCAATCATAAACCAGGCTTTACCATGATCTACACCCTATCACTAGGCCACCATAGACATGGATATCATCAGATTTTCTCCGCCTAAGCCGTGATGAATTTTCCTATCTCCTAGTCTCTCAGGCTTTACCACAGCGCACAATATGAATTAGGGGTCACTAGGCCCTAAACTGAGACATACTCTCTAGGCTTACCTATTTCCAAAACTTGGGATTCTTAGGCATGGTGGAGAGAAAAATACCTCTATGATTATCATATATCCCGACATTCATCGATCAAAGATTCCTAGGCCTACTGAGGCAACACAAAATCCATCTTCACCACAACCCACAGTCTGGTTTAGGGGTTACTAGGCCATGTGTTATATGAATTCAGAGATCCACCCAAGTCAAATTCGAATTGATTTTGTAATCCAGTTAAACCAAAACATGATGAATCCACAACATCGTGGCTATCCTAAAATGACAAGGCTAGGCTAAAAACACTGTCACACATGGAAAAACCCATGCCAAGACAACAAGAAACCACATGCAATACCATGCATGCCAAATATAGCAAGGAAAATACACATGCAAATCGATATCTGCCAAGAATCATGTTGTCGTTGCTTGATTCATTCTCATCCTTGCTTGTTTCCTCATTTTTCCTTCTTTTTTGCCTTTCTTGCTCCAAGCCAAAATGATCCAAAAACTCTAAGTGTCCAAGAGTGAGAGGGAGAGAGAGAATAATGAGAGAGCTTCAAAAAATCAACTTAAAAAAATTACCAGTTGATTCTTAGAAGCCTTTTTATTGATGAGACCTCTATTTTCTCCATTTTCCATTATTTTCTTTCATTTTCCTCCTCACATGCTTGTGGCCTTTCATCTCCTTTTTCTCCTAATTTCCATTATTTTCATAAATAAATGTCAATTAATCTCTCATGTATTTCCAAAGCCTTTTCCATTTCTTTGCCAATTTCATTTAGCCATAACAACAGAAATCAACACCTACTAGGATGTTTTTTCCCAACATTCAGCTTATACGTGTCTCATCACCGTGGTTATTATTTTTAACTTTATTATATGGAATTTTCACGAGGGTTGTTACAAATACCACCCTTGCATGCTTCAATATAATTACTTTGTATATTTCTTTATATAAAAGCCATTTTTAAAATTAGAATAGTACATTGACCCATCATAGTAGTTATTTAACTTTATTATATGGAATTTTCACGAAGGTTGTTACAAATACCACCCTTGCCATACTTCAATATAATTATTTTATATATTTCTTTAAACAAAATACATTAAAAATTATAATAGTACATTAACATTAATCATGTTTATTAAAAAATATAATATAATTATAAAAACTATTGTCAAATTCAATTTTTTTTAATAATATTGAAATATTATTAATTTTTTCTTTAATTTTAGATTAAACTTGAATTTGAAACCTTATAAAACTGAACTCACTAATCCGCTTTATAAATATATTAGTAATATATCTCCATTTAAAATATTTACTTTTTTAATTGAAAATTATTCTACAAATTAAAATTACAACAAATAATCACCGCTTTACAAGTATATCGGTGTTATATCTCCATATAAAATACATCTTTTAATTGAAAATCATCCTACAATCACATTCTAAACCTTGTTTCAGAAGGCCTTACCATTTCATTTAACCAAACGGAGACAAGGTGTTGAGATTATAGGATTTTTTTAATATTCCAGCTTATTGTATGCTCAGTCTTTGGAGAAAGCAAGATGCATGACCCGCAGTGGTTCAAGCATGGTTGAACTTCAGATTGTAATGAAATATCCCTTGCTCAACTAACCTTAAAGTAGGTAATCCCATGTTTTCACGCCTCACATGGGTGCGTTTCTTTGTTTGCAATCAATTATAATAATAAGGAATTTAACTGCAGAAAATGGAACCAGGTGTCGGGTATGGCCGGCCTTTACGATAAGTAGAACCCACCTTTCCTTACAACATCACAATCTTTCCCTATCACTACCTCGAGAAAGGCCAAAATCGGGTGGAGAGTGAGGGAAATACAGTGGATTAACAACCCTTTGGTTAGGTGTAACAATGGGACACATTGGTCAAGAATATTGTATAAAGAAAGGACGTTCGGTTTGCTCGGTTTGCCCCGCTCACCAGGAAAGCTTTCCTCTGAGAAAAATGGAGGCGAGAAATAGATCTAGAGCCCCTGTGACACGTTTCAGTTTTGGGCTTCAGAGATCCCTCTCTCCCACAGGGTGTTTCAATTCGCCTTCGTCTTCCTCCGCTTTCAAATTAGCCATCCACAGAGCGCTGTCGCCTACTCGTGTTAACGTTAGCGGTGGCGCCTCTTCTTCTTCTACTACTGCGAATGCTGCCGCAGCTTCGTCTTCTATCAATCTCGCCTTTGACAGATCCGCGTCGCATGTTCGATCCGCGGGCCGTGCCATTTCACCCAATGGCGGCGCCGACCCCATGAAGCCCGTTCCCTGTGCTGCGCCCAGGAAGATGTGTATGTGTTCACCCACGAATCATCCTGGTTCCTTCCGTTGCAGTCTTCATAGAAAGACTAATAATTCCTCTTCTTCTGCGCAATCTCAGCTTAATGCGAGGAGATCTGCCATGACGAATTCGTTGGTGAGGATCGGCGGTGTGGAAGGCGAATGGGTGAAAAGAGCCCTCACAGCTCTCATACGCCCTTCCAGCCACCACATGCGAAGGCGAACGTCCTTTCTGCCGCGCCCCAGCAGACTCCGCCATATGATCAGGGCTCAAGATATCCCCTGAACGTTGCATCGGATCGTTTTCATTTCCAGATCCAGTTGTGGGTTTTTTAGCCGACGAATTCAGAGAAGAAGATCGGCACTCTTTAGTTTTGTTTGCCTGCTTTTGCCCTTTTTTTCCTTTTATGGTTTTTGGAGATTGGTAACTGCTAATGGTACTTGAAATCAGCAATTTTAGGACTCGACTAATTAAACTAACCCACTTTTTAATTGCATAAAAACACGCTATTTTTTTTGGTATGTACTCGTGATCTCTGTACATAAAACTCTCGAGCGTTGCTGTTAGATAGGCAATATAGGCGATCTACAGGCTACAATTGTTTGGATCCTCTTTGCGATTCGGAGAATACTCCAGCAACTGAAAAGCGAAAAAGGGAAAAACAACTATCTACCGGATTGTAAATTGTATAAATATTTATGAATTTCATTTTTTTCGTCGTTTTAATACTCCGGTTTCCGTCAACGTCTTTCCGTCAATTGACTGGGATCATACGTCTATCTTTTTGCATAGATATCACCGTCGATGTTACGGAAAAGTAACGGGGAATAACGGTAACCACTAACAACTTTCCCGTTTCCGTCATCTCTTAACTCATATGTGTCATATTCAAGGCCGCATTAAAGCTTTTACTAAGCTCATTATTTGGCCCGCAATGTTTTTTAGTCTAAACAATTCACCTTTCCTAACTATCACATTCTCGGAACTATGCAATCCTCATAGTTTAAGAAATTTAACCTTCAAATCCACGAATTTATACCTATCTTTTACGGTGCGCTGCCGTTTGTCATCGTTCAAGGGGATCAGTAATTTTAACTTTGAAGTTTGAATTTTGGGAACTTAAAATCATAGTTGTTGACCAAGTTTATGGATCAAAATTCATAATTTTATGTCACAAATCAAGTTTGTAATTTATTTTTGCAATTTTCATGTTCGTGGTGTTAGAAAATTATATATTACAGAGTAATGAAACACAAAATATGTAGAAACACAAACACAAAAACCTATAAAATAAGAGAGACACATATATATGTGGTTCATCCAACTTGGGCTATGTCCATTGAAACACCCAGTCCTTCCTATATATTATCCAACAAAATGAATAGACACAACCTACAACAGATCCATTGTAATATCCTTTTCTCTCTCACACAGTTCTCATTTTTATTTATCACTCAGAATATACACCTGATGCACAGCCACAATACAATTCCCTCATATAACAGAGGGATTGTCTTCTAGGGCAAAAACCCTAAATTAAACATAACTTCTATCGTCAAATCGTCCGCTTAATCAACGACCCAAATTGATTATGAAATCACAATATTTTACAAGGCAGTTTTACATCGGTTTTTAGCTTTGGGGGTGCTGCCCCTGAAACCCCCCCGCAAGGGGGCGGGGAGGGGGGGGGGAGGAGGAGGGGTGCGAAGGGACTCCAAAATGGCATTGTCGCCCCCCCTAGATCCCTTGATGGCGATCAAATGACAGGCAGCGTTGTCGCGCCGTTAAGAAAAAAGGTCCAACACGGCGATACATCTCAATAAGGAAGATAATCAGGCTCTAGACCCATCAATATCCCGCTTGGACATTGATTGTAGCAACTCCATCGCTGCTTCATTTGCTGGAAAATTACTCCACTTTGGACCTCCTTGTTTCTAATCTTCATCATCATACTTGAAGACCAATTGAAACTTAGCATAATCTCAGCTTCTCCCTGGTTACAACTTTTGATAGCATATCTGCAGGATTCTTGTTAGTGTGTATCTTTTCCAGCGTCAACTGTCCATATTCCAACATTGACCGTATGAAGCGGTACTTGAGTTGTATGTATTTAGTCATAGAATGAAATGTTGAGTTCTTCGCAAGATGAATAGTACTCTAACTGTCACTTTATAACCTGCCCATCTCCTGCTTCTTACCCAATTCATCCATAAACCTTTGTAACCAAATCATTTCTTTACTAGCCTCTGTAGCAGCAACATACTCTGCTTTTGTTGTTGAATGTGCAACAACACTTTGCATTTTTTAGACCCAACTAACAGTTGTTCCACCTATAGTAAATACATACCCTATAGTGCTCCTCCTATTATCTCTATCACCTGTCATATCTGCGTCAACATATCCCTGTAGATAAATTTTTGAACGACCAAAACATAATGATTGATTTGTGGTACTTTTCAAATATCTGAGAATCCATTTCATTGCCATCCAATGTTCTTTTCCTGGATTTTTCATGTACCTACTAACAACTCCCACTGCATGTGAAATATCAGGCCTTGTGGAGACCATTGCATACATTAAGTTTCCCACTGCTGATGCATATGGAACTTTAGACATATAATCAATTTCTTCTTGGGTCTTGGGGCACATCTCCTTACTAAGTTTGAAATGGGTAGTCAATGGTGTACTAAATGGTTTTGCATTTTGCATATTAAATCTTTTCAACACTTTTTGTATGTACTCATTCTGAGACAATATTAATTTGCGATCTTTCGTTTCTCTAGTTATTCTCGTACCAAGGATTTGTTTTGCAACACTCAAATCCTTCATTGCAAATGAATTTGTCAATTTTATTTTCAGCACTTTTATTTCCTGCATATTAAACCCTACAACAAGCATGTCATCTACATCCAATAACAATATAATATAGTTTCCATTATTTTTCTTTTTCAGATAAACACAATCATCAGAGTAACATCTAGTATAACCTTGTTCAAACATAAACATGTCAAATTTTAGATACCACTGTCTTAGAGCCTGCTTTAATCCATACAAGCTATTCTTTAACCTCCACACTAATTTTTCCTTCACTTTGATTTCATATCCTTGTGGTTGCTGCATATAGATCTCTTCCTCTAAATCTCCATGGAAAAATGTTGTTTTTACATCTAACTGATCAAGATGCAAATATTCCGCTGTTACAAGAATTAAAATAGTTATGATTGAAGTCCTCTTAAC
Organism: Pinus albicaulis; assembly: GCA_034641835.2. NCBI lineage: Eukaryota > Viridiplantae > Streptophyta > Pinopsida > Pinales > Pinaceae > Pinus > Pinus albicaulis. The sequence continues at coordinate 862,747,539 of CM076571.1, forward strand.
AACATGGAAAAATATTTCATCAAATTCAATATCTTTCTTCTGTGCAAACTCCTTCACCACAAGTCTAGGTTTGTACCTTTGTTATTTTCTATCTTCTTCCTTCATCCTATAAACCTATTTATTTTGCAATGTTGTTTTACCTGCAGGAAACCTGACTAAGTCCTAAGTTTGGTTATGCATTAAGTATTCCATCTCTTTTTTGATGGCTATCTCCCACTTCTTCTTAGTTTTTACCTGCATTTCTTATTCATAACATTCGGGTTCCCCAGAATCGGTCAACAATAAATACTATAATGAAGGAGAGTATCATTCAGAGGATCTACTTATCCTAGCAGATTTTCTGACACCACATTCAAATGTCTGAGGTGCCCATTGCTATTGTGGTGGTTGTTATTGATGTGGCTGTTGATTAATATTATTTTTGGGCACCTTTACTTTTTCTTTGATCTCATCAAGAACTGTGTATTCTTTGTTTTCTTTTTCCTGTTTCTTTTCCTGCAACTAATTCTTATACAAGACCTTTTCATTAAATATTACATCTTTGTTCCTAATAATTTTTTTATTTTCATAATCATATAAGCGGTAACCAAAATCATTAACACCATATCTAATAAAATTATATTTTTTTTTAAGTTTTTGTCAAGATTTTTTCAATTTTTTTTATTAATATGGAGAAAAGCCTCACAACCAAAAGGTTTAAAAAAAAATAGTTTACCTTTTTACCTATCCATGCCTCCTTTGGAATACCACCATCCAAGGAACTTTAAGGCCCTCTATTTATTAGATAAATATTAGTATCTACAATGTCTGCCCAAAATTGTAAAGGCAGTCATGCATGCAATCTCATGTACCTTGCACGCTCCATGATTGTACTATTCGTTCTTTTTGACAAACCAATTTTTTGTGGTGTTCTTGGAACTGTCTTCTCGCTGGGAATTCCATACTCTGAACAATACCTATCAAACTCCTTGGCGCAATATTCACCTCCATTGTCTGATCTCAGACATTTCAACTTCTTTCCTGTCTCAATCTCAACCAAAGATTTCCATTTCTTGAAAGTATTAAATACATCAAATTTATTCTGAATATAATAAATTCAAGTTTTTCTAGTTGCATCATCAATAAAAGTAACATAATAACGAGAGCCACTGAGAGATGATACCTGAGCAGGTCCGCATACATTTGTATGCACAAGATCTTCTTTTATTTTCCAACTCTAAGAAATCTGACTCTCTTATGTTTTCCATAAATACAATTCTCACAGAAATCCAAATCAATATTCTTCAAACACAACAACAAATTTCTTGAATGAAGAATCTTCATACCCTTCTCACTTATGTGTCCGAACCTATGATGCCATAATGCTGCATACGCTCCTTTGGAATTTAAAGCATTAACATAGTTAGAAATACCATTGCATAAATACAATGTACCAACCTTTTCTTCTTTTTCTATTACTATGGCTCCTTCAGTGACCTTCCAGGTTTTATCTGAAAATATTTTCACACAACCTTCACCGCCTAACTGCCATGTTGAAATCATATTTTTCTTCAGACATAGAACATGCATTACCTCATTTAATAATCATTGTTTTCCATTCTGCTGTTTTACAAAAACTTTACCCATTTCAACCATTTTACAGGGCTTATCATCACCTAGACGAACCTGTCCAAAATCTCCTTAAACATAGTCATAAAAATGTTTCTTATTAGGTGTGCCATGGAATGGGGTACCTAAATCTACCACCCAGGAATCAATAATATTTTCTAAAGAAAGAATCAAAGCATCTTGTAACACATCACCTGTCACATTTTCTTCATGATTTTTTTCTTGTTGTGAATCTCCTTCTTTTCCCTTTTGAGACTTACATTTTCTCTTCAGGTTTCCTTTCTTTCTGCCTTTCTAGCACACTATCCTCGATCTGGACTTGAATATGTCTTTCCTTGATTTATTGCAATATACTAAGCTCGTTCCTCTTTCCATTTTTCCTCCTCTAGTATCTGCACTCAAAGCATTACCCAATGTCTCACTAGAGTTTTTCCATCACATTTCCTCGCTAAGGATAACATCGACAACATCATCAAATTTTAAAGTACTAGATCCAGAGACAGAGTTACTAATGGCCATAACTAAACCATTCCAAATTTATGGCAATGAACAAAGAAATAACAACTCCCTAACTTCATCATCAATGTTTACCCCTACATAACTTAACTGACTAGTAACCTTATTAAATTCATTTAAATGGTCATCAACATATCCACCTTACGACATATTCATATTAAATAAACGTTTCATAAGAAATACCTTATTTGAGGTCGAGGGTTTTTCATATAGTTTTTCCAATGCCTTAATTAAACTATTCGTTGTTGTTTCTTTTGAAATATTGAAGGTTACCGATGTCGCGAGGCACAACCGTATTGTTCCAAGTGTCTTTCTATCGAAAATCTCACATTATGTGTATGTCATACTTGACGACTTCTTTGTTTTTCTGCTCAATGGTAGACACAAATCTTTCTGATATAGATAATCTTCCATATGCATCTTCCACAACGTGTAGTTTTGGTCGTTAACTTTTTCGACCCCAAACTTACTGTCTTCCGCCATTTCTCCCACTCGAACCAGGAACCTGTTTGGGCGAAAATATGTTTGTTTAATTCTGTTGTAGTATTTACCCAACTATTTAATTTGTCAATCTGAGGTTCATAGACTTACGAGACACATGCACTATATATGCAGGATTGAAGTGGAACTAATTTAATCTAAATTACTGAAATCAAATTAATCTAAAAAAAGCATTGAAACACTAACTAGGAAAGCATGAAATTGCATAAGGGAAAAACAATACAACATGTGAAGAATTGAATGAAAAACAACATATGTGAGCTCACAACTTCAAATTAAATTACAAGAATCAAATTACAAATCATGAACTCAAAAACTCAAAAACTCTATCTTTTTATTATCCCAAATGAAGAGAGAGCACTCTCTTATATACATGAGGAAGATAACCATCTCATAATTACATATCCAATATTCTCTCAAGTACTCTCGACTAATTTCCCATTATTACAAGATATTATCCCTTTGAATTCTCCACACATCTCTCACATATCTTGGATAAGATATGCCAACCAAATCCTTCATGATCTTCTCCTTAGGAATAGGCTTGAATAATTATCTCCTTAATATGGTGGAGGAGATATTTGAGACGTATCTTGGAATAAATCCTTCACATATTTCCTACACATTACAAAGCTCACATATTCCTGAGATATATATATATATATATATAAATATGTATATTTTCTAATATTTAATCATAAATTCACTTATAATACAAAAATGAATAAAATGGAAAATAAGAAGGTGAAACCCAAATATATTTATGAAAATGATATGATGAAAGGCTAATGGAATGATGAAATGTAAGGAATAGTGAAGGAAAAGGTGGATGAAAATATGACATTTTTGAGTCCCAACAGAACCTTTCTTTCCTGCGAGTTTATTAGCAAAATAGACCTTCGGCTCCAATACCAGTTGTTAGAAAATTATATATTACAAAGAAATGGAATACATAAAATATGCGGAAACACAAACACAACAAACCTATAAAACAAGAGAGACACATATATATATGTGGTTCACCCAACTTGGGCTACATTCACAAAAACAACCAGTTCTTCATATATATTATCCAACAAAATGAAGAGACACAACCTACATTAGATCTGTTGTAATATCCTCTTCTCTCTCACACAGTCCCCATTTATATTTCTCGCTCAGAATATACACCCAATGCACATATGCAATACAATTCCTTCATACAATAGAGGGGTTTCCTTCTAGGGAAAAAAACCATAAATTAAACATAAATTATACTATAAGATCATCCGCCTAATAAACGGCCCAAATTGACTACGAAATTACAATGTTTTACAAGACAATTTTATATCGATTTTTAGCTTCGGGTTGCTGCCCCCGAAACCCTCCCACCACTGGGGGCTCCAAAATGGTGTTGTCTCCCCCCCCGAACACCCTTGGCAGCGATCAAATGACGGGTAGTGTTGCCACCCCATTAAGAAAAGGGGTCCAACTTAGCGATACATCTCAATAAGGAAAGGCTCCACATCCAACACGTGGTGGCATTTTTTTATGTTTATTGATGTGGATATCTTACTATTTTATCTTATATTTCATTTTAAACCATATATATATATATATATATATATATATATATCAATGAAGTTAATGACGAGTCTCATCATAACTTCATCAAAAAATTCCAACTTAAGTGGAACTTAATCATTTCCAAACCCAAACTCAAACCTTAACCATATGACATATGCTCCAAAAATGGAAATAAAGGTTTTATTTTTTATTTTAATTTTTAACAAATTTTTAATTATTTGTAACATTAATTTGTTCACAGGAGAAAGAGATATTGTTCATGTGAACTTATGTATTGGGTAAGGATAAATTGGTATAGTCAGGCTTAATGATATTTTAATAGGTAAAAGTAGAATTTAATTCCCATTTTAATCGTTTAATTAAAAAAAATTATAAACTTTTTATTAAACTATAACATTAATTCAGTAAAATTCATTTCATCTTAAAATATTTCTTTACGATATATTCATTCATTTCACAATAATTAAAATTAAAAATAAATTTTCCATTCAAACTTAAAAAATTAAATATATTATATATCGTAATAATATTAGCTTAGATTTATTTTAAGTGTAAGTGTGCTAGATACCAGATCTCTTTTCACTTTAAAACAAGTTTGCATCTCAAATCTCTTTTCATTCTAAAAGATATTTGCATCCAAGAGATTTTTGTTGGGTGACCCATGAGATTTGAATGTGGAATCTCATGGAACATAATTCCTCATGATCAAACTATAACTAATAAATATTAATTATTAATATAATTATTAATTTTTTGTTCTTTATTTTATTTTATTTTATTTTTATTTTTATGAAATTTTACTAAATTAAAATGTTTTATGGATAATTATAATTATAATTTTTTTATCATTATGTGATTTCACTTAGTCAACATGTTTTATGATTTGTTATTTTTTTCTCTCACAAAAAGAAAACCACTGTTGTTGGATTTCTCATCTATATTTATAGTTTAAATCCAACATCTCCACCCAAAAATTACATAAAGTCTTAAAATAAAAAGTGATAAACCTATTTGCCCACCCTCATATCATAATTGACACAATCAAGATCTAACAGTGTTGTACATGTTTTTATATATATATATATATATATATATATATATATATATATATATATATATATTTGGTAGAATGTTTCTATTTTTCCATTAAACAAAACAATAGGTTTACATTATCATATTTTACTTGGTAGCCTCAACCTGCCCGTAGGAAACCAGGTCTCTTGGCCACCTCATAGAGTCAAAATCCAACCAACATTGGAACAGTTTAATCCTGTCTCTAGATACCTTATAAGGTATATTTTCTACTACTTGAATTGACATTTTGAAAAATTAAATGTTATCTGCCATTTTCATTGTTAAACAAAAACAATAGAATTCTAAAGCTACTCATCTAACGATTCGATAGGTGTCGAGTCCTTAACACTCGACCCCGACATATCCACTTGATTCATATTTTGAAGTTGGCGTTCCATACGGCCCAATCGAACATTTTGGTGATGTTGCTCAAGGTGGATTTCCTGGATATCTCTGCGTATTTCAGCCAATATGGAGACTGCTTTTAGGTCTCCTCCCACTTCCTGAACTGCAACTATGGCTTTTTACAATAAACATTTCATGGTCCAATACAGATGAATTGATTGTTTAAGAAATGATAATCTTCGTCTAGTATTCCTAGGATGAGTCAACATATCCATTTCTTCATCAGTGATATCTTCCTCCACTTTATTTTTAAGATCATTCTCCCATCCCGAAATCAAGGATTTAACCTACCCAGGTGTCCCCACTGCGTAGGCATGGAAAAGGTTTTGCATAATTTATTTTCCAAGTTATATTCTTCTTTTGCTTAGTCCCAAATTTTCCTTTCCTTTGTCCTTGCCTTCCTTTTTTCCAGCATTTCCTTCCCCTATATGATCTTTCACCATTTTCTTTTGTAGCCAGTCTCCCAGCGATTGTACCTTCACCTAATTATGCACTGGGGTTCTCCCCCAACGTGCAATGACCGAAGGGTGAAAGATGCTAGAATGAATTGTGCATGGAGACAAAGCAACATTATTTGTATTCAGAGTAAATAAAATATTATCATGTTGTATGAAGGACAAATGTTTCCTTCTCGTCATTTCTACCCATTTTCCAGTGCCTATGTAAGTAGTCTTCTTCACAGTTAGCCCCTCCCTCTGAGTCGGATAAGGCTGAGTCATGGATTGTGCATACTATATAAGCAAGAGGGCAGGGCTTTGCAAGGTTGCCTCTAGTTTCACCTTTTTATAATATTTCCATTTCTCCATGTAAACCTAGATTACATATTCAACATGCAGAGGCCATGAAATAAGAAAAACCAAAACTGACAACCAAACAGAGCTAAAGAAATAACTTAATCCAGGGGCCGGTTCAACTGAGCCTATGAAACACAAAATAAAATGAAAAATTATGTGCTTGGTAACAGAATCGACAATCAACCCAGAAAAGAATACAGAATGCGACAAATATAGCAGCTTATCCCCGACGCTAGCCAAATTCCCCAAGCCTCTATCAAATCTCGAATCATGAAGAGAGTGGAGATTGAGAGAATTACCAAAAGCATTATCGCTGATACAATCATTATAAGATATACATGAAATTTCAAATAATTGATTAATAGGACTGTGAAATTGACATGCGGGGCTATACAGTTGACATGCATTGCTATATAAACTACATGAAAAGATGTAATTCCAAAGCTGATGATAGAGGGGGTGAGCATGTAGGGTTCTATGAAGAAATTGAGGGAAAATACTTGCCATGCTTCTCCAAGTTTTTTTTCCCTCCACTTCGTCATCCTTTCTCCCACCCGGAGTATAGAGGCAAACGAAAGGAACAGGATTAACCAAATTGAAAATTCTAGGAAAAATCATAGGAAACCCTAACATTGACTCTTCCATAGAGATGCAAAGACAGTTATCAGATTCCTCCATTGCTAGCACTGTAGAAGTGCTCATAGACAGAACCTCCTTCCAAATTGTCATAATTACACTACCAGGACCATGATAGTAGGCCTACATTTCGATTAGAATACAAGGGATCATTCCATACAAGACTGCCATGCTAAGAAGAAGACAAGAGACAATAACATACCCGAAGAACCATTTCTTGATGGTTGCAGGCCCCATCATCACATACAGTTCCTCTGCTAACTAGTTAACTGGATTTTTCTCATAGAAAGAATACGACCAGTAACCCAGCCCATCTCCTAAAATTTTCTCCCTCCAACTGTGGCGAGATTCCTAAAAACCTTCTGACATACCTCGATGTCGACTACTTGCATTGAATTCCGTCTTTATTTGGTGTGTGTCGAGCCGCCCACTACCTTTGCCTCGTGTCATCAACATAATGTCATGTGGTTCGCATGGCGATCTTCCACCTCACACCTCCCTTGGCATTGTTTACACCCCGATCAAGGAGTTTGGTTTTGTCTATTATCGCTTTCCACTATCTCTTTTAGATTTTGTATGCCATCCTCTTGTAACAGTCTGTCCGAGGTTACATCCAAAAACTTTCCTGGATGGTGACATCCCAAATCCGCAAGAAGATCAGCTACTGCATTTCATTTTCTTATAATATGTGAGGGAATCATATAGCTTATGCTTGGGATCAGTTCCTTGATTTCCTGAATAAGTCATGTTGTTCTCCAACTGCAACTGGTTTTTTCCCACCCAGCCCCCTGCTGAAGTTTCTGGAGTATTCCACTAACTAAAGTTGAGTCTCCTTCCACTATTTATCTACCATACTGCTCTCTTCCTTCTATCAGGAGGCCATGTTTAACCAAATTGAGCTCTTCTTCATTATTTCTTGTGTATCCCAAGTCCATTGAATATATTCTCCTTACGTTTCCTCGTGAATCTCTAAATACCCCCCCTGCACCTGCTTGTCCTAGATTTCCTTTTCATGCCTCGTCATAATTTAGTTTTAGAAAGCCTTATGGAGGTGTCTTGAATTTATCGTATAATTGTCTTGCCAAAGGTTTTCATTTCGAGGAAGTAGGGGCAAGAATTTGAGCTTTGAGGTTCAGTTTTTCCAATATGCAAGCCTCATGGGCATTCACTTTCCATTCGTCCTAATGCCATTTCTCTGCAAGGATGGTTTCTCTAATATTATCAATATTTGTTTTCCATATTTCATATTTTACTTATGTCTCATCTCTAAACTTTCGCCCGCCCCTTTATTTCCATACTGCCCATAGGAGGAATCCTAGGGATGTCGACCAAGCCCTATTAATGATAGGTCTTTGGAATCCCCCTTTTCTCCAATTTTTTACAGTATGTGTCATACTTCCTCCGTCTCTATGTGTCCATTGAAAGAGAAATGAAAGGTTCTACCGAAGTTGTTACACAACAGGATATCTATTCAATAGGTGTTCCATGGTTTCATTATGTTTATCACACATCTTACAAGAGGATGGTCCCTGCATCCCGTGTTTCTATAGTTGATCCCAGGTTAGTATATTTCCATGACTTGCTTTTGCGTTTTTTTTTACTTTTATGGTTTTTGGAGATTGTAACTGCTAATGGTATTACTTGAAAATATTAATTATTGTTGGCTCATTTACAAAGGTTGAATTTGTATAGAAAGTGTTGAGAAAGTTGATTCAACAACCTTAAGACTCGACCAATTAAACTAACCCCCTTTTTAATTGCATACAACATTTTTTTTTTGGTTATGTACTAGTGATCTCTGTATATAAGACTCTCGACCCTTGCTGTTAGATATGAAATATAGTCAATCTACACGTAATTGAGTATATAAGACTCTGGAGCATTGATGTTAGATAGGAAATATTTTTTTTCTTGTTATGGTTTTTGGAGATTAGTAACTGCTAATGGTATCAAGTAATTTTACTTGAAAAAATTAATTATGGTTGGCTCAATTACAAAGCCTGATCTCAAAGGTATTGAAAAAGTTGAATCAACAACCTTATAACTCGACCAATAAACTAACCCACTCTTTAATTACATAAAACCATGAGTTTTTTTGTTTGGGTTATGTACTAGTGATCTCTGTATATAAGACTCTCGAGCATTGCATTAGAAAAGGGAATATAGTCGATCTACATGTAATTGAGTATATAAGACTCTCGAGCATTGTTGTTAGATAGAAAATATAGTCAATCTACAGGAAAAAATTGTTCGGATCCTCTATGTGATTCGGTGAATACTCCAGCCAACAGAAGAACGAGAAAGGGAAAAACAACTATCTACCACATTGTAAATTGTATAAATATTTATGAATTTTAATTTTTTCGTTGTTTTCATACTCTAGTGTCTGTCAGTGTCTTCCTGTCAATTTGTAGGGATCATACATCTATATCCTTTCATAGATATCACACTCAATGTTACAGAAAAAGTAACGGGGAATAATGGTAACCACTAACAAATTGGATGCAAGATTTCCATTTCCGTCATCTCTAAACGCATATGTATCATATTCAAGGCCAAAATAATGCTTTTACTAAGCTTGTTATTTGGCCCGCAAAGATTTTTGGTCTAAAAAATTCTCCTTTTCTAAGTATCACATTTTGGGAACTACGCAATCCTCATAATTTCAGAAATTTAACCTTCAAAATCCATGAATTTATATTTATATTTTACGGTGCGCTGTTGTTTTTCATCGTTCAAGGGGGTTTAAGGGGAATAATCTTCCTTCCAAGCTCTGTCATAATGTAATTTTAACTTTGAAGTTTGAATTTTGGGGAACTTAAAAAAATTGAATTTCAGAGAACATACATCCAAATTCATAGTCGTTGACCAAGTTTACGGATCAAAACTCATAACCCTATGTCACAAATCGAGCTTGTAGTTTATTCTTGAAATTTCCATGTTCATGGTGTTATAAAATTATATATTATAGAGAAATGGAACACATAAAATATGCGGAAATCAAAACACAGAAAAATTATAAAACAAGAGACACACACACACACACACACACACACATATATATATATATATGGTTCACCCAACTTGGGCTACGTCCACGGAAACAACCAGTCCTTCCTATATATTATCCAGCAAAATGAAGAGACAGAACCTACAATAGATCCGTTGTAATATCCTCTTCTCTCTCCCACAGTCCCACTTTCTATATATTGCTTAGAATATACACCTGATGTATAGATGAAATACAATTCCCTCATGCAATAGAGGGGTTGTCTTCTAGGGAAAAAACCCTAAATTAAACATAAATTCTATCGTCAGATCATCTGCTTAATGAATGACCCAAATTTACTATGAAATTACAATATTTTTACAAGGCAATTTTACATTGGGTTTTAGCTTCAGGGGCGATGCCCTCGAAATACCCTCACAAGGGGGGTGGGGCTCCAAAATGGTGATGTCGCCCCCTTAGAATCCCTGATGGTGATCGAATGAAAGACGGTGTTTCCGCCATATTAAGAAGAAGGGTCCAACGTGGTGATACATCTCAATAAGGAAGATAATCAAGCTCCACACCCTACAAACTCCCCCTTGGAGACTGATTGTAGAACGTCCATTGCTGCTTCATTTTCTGGAAAATTACTCCAATTTGGACATCATTATTTCTCATCTTCATCATCATACTTGAAGACCAATTGAAACTGATTAAAATCTCAGTTTCTCCCTGGTTACAACTTTTTTTAGCATATCTGCAAGATTCTGGTTAGTGTATATCTTTTCCAGCTTCAACTTTCCATCTTCCAACACTGACCGTATGACGTGGTACTTGAGTTGTATGTGTTTAGTCCTAGAATGAAATGTTGAGTTCTTTTCAAGATGAATGTCACTCTGGCTGTCACTGTATAACATACCCATATCCTACTTATTACCCAATTCATCCATAAACCTTTGTAACCAAATCATTTCTTTACTAGCCTTTGTAGTAGCAACATACTCTGCTTCTACTGTTGAAAGTGCAACAACACTTTGCATTTTTTAAACCCAACTGATAGTTGGTCCACCTTCATTAAATGCATACCCTGTAGTGCTCCTCCTATTTTCTCTATCACCTATCATATCTATGTCAACATATCCCTGTAGATAAATGTTTGAACCACCAAATCATAATTCTTGATTTGTGGTACCTCTCAAATATTTGAGAATCCATTTCATTTCCATCCAATGTTCTTTTCCTGGATTGTTCATGCACCTGCTAACAACTCCCATTGCATTTCAAATATCAGGCCTTGTGCAGACCATTGCATACATTTAAAATTCCAACTACTGATGTATATGGAACTTTAGACATATAATCCATTTCTTCTTGGGTCTTGGGGCACATCTGCTTACTATGTTTGAAATGGCTAGCCAAAGGTTTACTAACTGGTTTGAAATTTTTCATATTAAATATTTTCAACACCTTTTGTATGTACTCATTTTGAGACAATGCTAATTTGTGATTTTTCCCGTCTCTAGTTATTCTTATACCAAGGATTTGTTTTGCATCTCTCAAATTCTTCATTGCAAATGAATTTTCCAATTTTATTTTGAGCACATTTATTTCCTGCATGTTATACCCTACAACAAGCATGTCATATACATACAATACCAATATAATATAGCTTCCATCATTTTGATTGTTCAGACATAAGCCTATCAAATTTTAGATACCACTATCTTGGAGCTTGTTTTAAGCCATACAAGCTCTTCTTTAGCCTGCAGACTATTTTTTCGTTCCCTTTGACCTCATATCCTTGTGGTTGTTGCATATAGATCGCTTCCTCCAATTCTCCATGGAGAAATGTTGTCTTTACATCTAAATATTCAATATGAAAATATTCCACTGCTACAAGACTTAAAATAGTTATGATTGAAGTCATCTTAGCAACAGGGGAAAATATTTCATCGAGTCAATATCTTTCTTCTATGCAAACTCCTTCACCACAAGTCTAGCTTTGTACCTCTGTTTTCTTCCATATTCTTCCTTCATCCTATAAACCCATTTATTCTGCAATGTTGTTTTACCTGCATGAAACCTGACTAAGTCCCAAGTTTGGTTATGTATTAAGTAGCCCATCTCTTCTTTCATGGCTAGCTCCCACTTCTTCCTAGATTCTACCTACATGGATTATTCATAACATTTGGGTTCACCAAAATAAGTCAACAATAAATAATATAATGAAGGAGAGTATCGTTTAGGGGGTCTACTTATCCTAGCATATCTTCTGACACCACTTTCAGATGTATGAGGTGCCTGTTGCTGTTATGGTGGTTGTTATTGTTGTGGTTGTTGATTAATATTATTTTTAGGCACCTTTACTCTCTTTCTGGTCTCATCAAGAACTGTGTCTTTTTTTTTTTTTCTGTTTCTTTTTGTGTAACTGATTCTTATACAAGAAATTTTCATTGAATATTACATCTCTGCTCCTAATAATTTTTTTGATTTTCATAATCATATAAGCAATAACCAAAATCATTAACACCATATCCAATAAAGGTATATATATATATTTTTATTTTTCCTCAAGATTTTTTCTATTTTCTTTATTAATATGGACAAAGGCCTCACAACCAAAAGGATTTAAAAAATATTAGTTTACTTTTTTACCTATCCATGCCTCCTCTGGAATACCACCATCCAAGGAACTTGAAGGCCCTATGTTTATTGGATAAACATCAGTATCTACAGTGTTTGCCCAAAATTGTAAAGGAAATCCTATATGTAATCTCATGCACCTTGCACACTCCATGATTGTCTTATTCATCCTTTCTGACACACCGTTTTTTTGTGGTGTTCTTGGAATTGTCTTTTCTATGCAAATTCCATGCTCTGAAAAATACCTATCAAACTCCTTACTGCAATATTTACCTCCATTGTATGATCTTAGACACTTCAACTTCATTCTTGTCTCAATCTCAACCAAAGCTTTATATTCCTTGGAAGTATCAAATACATCATATTAATTCCAAATACAATAAATTCAAGTTTTTCAAGTTACATCATCAATAAAAGTAACATAATAATGAGAGCCACTGAGAGATGATACCTGAGAAGGTACCCATACATCTGTATGCACAAGATCTTCCTTTATTTCCCAACTCTATGAAATCTGACTCTCTTCTGTTTTCCATAAATACAATTCTCACAGAAATCCAAATCAATATTCTTCAAACCCGACAACAAATTTTTTGAGTGAAGAATCTTCATCCCCTTCTCACTTATGTGTCCGAGACTATGATGCCATAGTGCTTCATATGATCCTTTGGAAGTTAAAGCATTAACACAGTTAGAAATTCCATTGCATAAATACAATGTACCAAACTTTTCTCCTTTTCCTATTATCATGGCTCCTTTAGTGACCTTCCAGGTTTTATCTATAAAAGTTGTCACACAACCTTCACCGCCTAACTTCCATGTTGAAATCACTTTTTTCTTCAGATATGGAACATGCCTTACCCCATTTAATAACCATTGATTTCCATTCATTTAATAACCATTCTTTTTTCCATTGTTTACCTCATTTTTTTTATATTCACCTAGACGAGCCTATCCAAAATCTCCTTGAACATAGTCATGAAAATTTTTCTTATCAGGTGTGCCATGGAATGGGGCCCCTGAATCTACCACCTAGTAATCAGTAACATTTTCTAAATAAAGAATCAAAGCATCTTGTAACACATTACCAGTCACATTCGCTTCATGATTGTTTTCTTGTTTTGCATCTTCGTCTTTTCCCTTACGAGATTTACAACCTTTCTCCAGGTGTCCTTTATTTCCACATTTCTAGCACACTAATGCTAGTCTGGACTTGAATCTGCCTTTCCTTGATTTAATTCAATATCCTAAGCTCTTTCCTCTTTCCATTTTTCTTCCACTAGTATTTTCACTCAAATCATTACCCAATGTCTCACTAGAGACTTTCTGCCACATTTCCTCGCTAAGGATAACACCAAAAACATCATAAAACTTTAAAATATTAGATCCAGAGACAGAGTTACTAATGGCCATAACTAAACCATTCCAAATTTCTGGCAATGATCACAGAAATAAGAGATCCCTAACTTCATCATCAAAGTTTACCCGTACATAACTTAACTAACTGTTAATCATATTAAATTCATATAAATGGCCAAAAATAGATCCATCTTACGACGTCTTCATATTAAATAAACGTTTCATAATAAATACCTTATTTGTGGTCGAGAGTTTTTCATATAGTTTTGCCAATGCCTTAATTAAACCCTCCGTTGTTGTTTTCTTTGAAATATTGAAGGCTACCGAAGCCACAAGGCACAACCGTATTGTTCCAAGTGCCTTTCTATCGAGAATCTCACATTCTACATCTATCATACTCGACGACTTCTTTGTTTTTTCTCTCATTGGTAGGTTCAGATATTCTGATACAGATAATATTCCATCTGCATCCTCCACAAAGAGTAGTCTTTGTCATTAAATTTCTCAACCCTAAACCTACCATCTTCCATCATTGCTCCCACTCGAACTAGGAACCCTGCTTTCCTGAGAGTTTATCAGCGAAATAGACCTTCGGCTCTGATACCAGTTCTTAGAAAATTGTATATTACAAAGCAATGGAACACATAAAATATGCGGAAACACAAACTTAGAAAACCTATAAAACAATAGAGACATATATATATATATATATATATATATATATATATATATATATATATATATATATATATATATATATATATATATATATGTGGTTCATCCAGCTTGGGCTACATCCACGAAAGCAACGAGTCCTTCCTATATATTATCTAGGAAAATGAAGAGACACAACCTACATGAGATCCGATGTAATATCCTCTTCTCTCTCACACAGTCCCCATTTCTATTTCTCGCTCAAAATATATTCCCAATGCATAGACACAATAAAATTCTCTCATACAACAGAGGGGTTTCCTTCTAGGGAAAAAAGCAATAAATTAAAAATAATTTCTATTGTTAGATCATCCGCCTAATGAACGACCCAAATTTACTATGAAAATTAAAATATTTTACAAGGAAAATTTACATCAATTTTATGTTTTTGGGTGTTTCCCTCGAAAACCTCCGGCCAGGGGGGCTCCAAAATGGTGTTGTCGGCCCCTTGGGACCCCTTTGACGAAAATCAAATGACGGGCGATGTTTCCACCGCGTTAAGAATTGGGGTCCAACTTGGCGATACATCTCAATAAGGAAGATAATAAGGCTCCACACCCAAAACGTGGTAGCATTTTTTATGTTTATTGATGTTCATATCTTACTATTTTATCCTATATTTCATTTTAAACCTAATATATATATATATATATATATATATATATATATGAAGTTAATGGCAAGTCTCATCAAAACTTCATCAAAAAATTCCAACCTAAGTGTAACTTAATCATTGCCAAACCCAAAATTAAACCCTAAAAATATGACATAGGCTCCAAAAATGGAAATAAAGGTTTTATTTTTTATTTAATTTTTAACAAATTTTTAATTATTTGTAACATTAATTTGTTCACTGGAGCAAGAGATATTGTTCATGTGAACTTATGTATTGGGTAAGGAGGAATCAGTATAGTCAGGCTTAACGATATGTTAATAGGTAAAAGTATAATTTAATTCCCATTTTAATCGTTTAATTAAAAAAAATTATAAACTTTTAATTAAAATATACCTTTAATTTGGTAAAAATCATTTCATCTTAAAATATTTATTTTCAATATATTCATTCATTTCAAAATAATTAAAATTAAAAATAAAATTTCCATTCATACTTAAAAAATTAAATATATTATATATGACCATAATATTAGCTTAGATTTATTTTAAGTGTAAGTGTGCCGGAGACCAAATCCCTTTTCACTTTAAAACAAGTTTTCATCTCAAATCTCTTTTCACTCTGAAAGAGATTTGCATCCAAGAGATTTTTATTGGGTTACCCACAAGATTTGAATTCGGAACCTCATGGGACATAATTCCTCATGATCAAAACTATAACTAATAATTATTAATTATTAATGTAATTATTAATTTTATGTTCTTTATTTTATTTTATTTTATTTTTGTTTTTATGTAATTTTACTAAATTAATTTTTTTTATAAATAATTATAATTATAATTTATTATTATTATGTAATTTCACTTAGTCAAAATGTTTTATGTTTTCTTTTTTTTTTTCTCAGAAGAAGAAAACCACCATTCGAAAACAACTGTTGGATTTCTCATCCATATTTAGAGTTTAAATCCAACATCTACACCTAAAAATTACATAAAGTCTTAAAATAAAAAGTGATAAACCTATTAGCCCACCCTCCTATCAGAATTGACACAATCAAGATCTAAAAGTGTTGTACATATTTTTTTTTTTGTAAATTTGGTAGTACCTTTCTATTTTTCCATTAAACAAAACAACATGTTTACATTATCATACTTTAATTGGTAGCCTCAACCTGCCCGTAGGAAACCAGGTCTCTTGGCCACCGCATAGAGTTAAAATCCAACCAAAATTGGAATAGTTTAATATTGTCTCTAGATACCTTATAAGGTATATTGTCTACTACATGAATTGACATTTTGAAAAAGTACATTTTATCCGCCATTTTCATTGTTAAAAAAAAACAATAGAATTCTAAAGCTACTCAACAATTCGATAGGTGTCGGGTCCTTCACACTCTATGTCGACATATCCACTTGATTCATATTTTGAATATGGCATTCCATACGGCCCAATCGAACATTCCGGTGATGCTGCTGAAGGTGAATTTCCTAGATATCTCTGCGCATTTTAGCCAATATGGAGGTTGCTTTTGGGTCTCCTCCCACATCCTGAACTACAACTATGGATTTTTCCAATGAACATTTCATGGTCCAACACAGATGAATTGACTATTTAAAAACATATAATATTCCTCTAGTATTCCAAGGATGAGTCAACATATCCATTTCTTCATTAGTGATATCTTCCTCCACTTTAGTTTTAAGATCATTCTCCCATCCCAAAATCAATGCTTTATCCTGCCCATGTGTCCCCATTGCATAGGCATGGAAAAGGTTTTTCATAAGTTATTTTCCTAGTTTTCTTCCTCTTTTGCTTAGTCCCAGCTTTTCCTTACCTTTTTCCTTGCCTTCCTTTTTTCCAACATTTCTTTCCCTGTATGAGCTTTCACCATTTTATTTTTTAGCCGGTCTCCCATCAATTCTACCTTCACCCGATTCTGCACCGGGATTCTCCCACAAGGTGCAATGACCGGAGGGTGAAAGATGCTAGGATGACGTGTGCATGGAGACAGAGCAACATTATTTTTATTTAGAGTAAATAAAATATTATCCAGTTGTATGAATGACAGATGTTTCCTTCTCGTCACTTCTAGCCATTTTCTAGTGCTTGTGTAAGTAGTATTCTTCACAGCTAGCCCCTCCTTTTGAGATGGATAAGGCTGACTCATGCATTGTGCATACTCTATAATTAACAGTGCAGAGATTTGCAAGGATGCCTCTAGTTTCACCTTTTTATAATATTTCCATTTCTCCATGTAAACCTAGATTACAAATTCAACATGCAAAGGCCATGCAATAATAAAAACCAAAACTGACAACAAAACAAAGCTAAAGAAATAACTTAATCCAAGGGTTGAATCAACCGAGCCTATGAAACACAAAATAGAGTGACAAATTATATGCTTTGTAACATAATTGACAATTAACCCAGACAACAATAGAAAACCCGAAAAATATAGAAGCTTATCCCTGACGCTAGCCAAATTCCCTGAGCCTCTATTAAATCTTGAAGCATGAATAGAGTGGAGATTAAGATACTTAGTAGAACCATTATCCCTCATAAATTCATTATAAGACATACATGCAATTTCAAATAATTGACGAACAAGACTCTGAAATTAATATGTGGGGCTATAAAGTTGAGATGCATT
Organism: Pinus albicaulis; assembly: GCA_034641835.2. NCBI lineage: Eukaryota > Viridiplantae > Streptophyta > Pinopsida > Pinales > Pinaceae > Pinus > Pinus albicaulis. Next base: position 862,765,607 of record CM076571.1, read on the forward strand.
GCTATATAAACTACATGCAAATATGTAATTCAAAAGCTGATGATAGAGGGGTGAGGATGCAAGGTTCTATGAGGAAATTGAGGGAAAATCCTTGCCACGATTCTCCAAGTTTCTTCGCCCTGCACTTCGTCAGCCTTTCTCCCACCTAGATTACAGAGGAAAAAAAAAAGGAACAAGATTAACCAAATTGAAAACTCTGGGAAAAACCACAGGAAACCCTAACACTGAGTCTTCCATAGAGATGAAAAGATAAATATCAAACTCTTCCACTGCTAGCACTGCATAAACACTCAGAGACAGAACCTCCTTCTGAATTGTCATCATTATACTACTAGGACCATGATAGTAGGCCTACACTTTGATTAGAAGATAAGGGATCATTCCATACAAGAATGCCATGCTCAGAAGAAGACAAGAGACAAGCACATACCCGAAGAACCATTGTTCCATGGTTGCAGGCCCCGTCATCATGTACAATTCCTCTGCTAACTGCTCCATAGGCATTTTCTCAAAGGAATACTGTGACCGGTAACCCAACCCCTCTCCTAACCTTTTCTTCCTCCAACGATGGTGGGATACCAAAAAACATATGACATAGCTCAATGTTGACTGCTTGCATTGAATGTTGACTTTATTTGGCGTGGATCGAGCTGCCCAATACCTTCGCCTCGTGTCATCAACATAATGTCATGTGATTCACATGGTGATCTGCCTCCTCACACCTCCTTTCGCGTTGTTGACACCCTGATTAGGGAGTTTGGTTTTGGCTATTATCCCTTCCCACTATCACTTTCAGCTTTTCTATGCCATCATCCTGTAACAGTCCATCTAAGGTTACATCCAAAAATATTCTTGGATGGTTAGATCCCCAATTCGCAAGTAGATCAGCTACTTCATTTCCTTTTCTTCGAATATGCAAGGGAATAATATAGTTTATGCTTGGGACCAATTCCTTGATTTCCTAAATAAGTCATGTTGTTCTCCAACTACGACTGGTTTGTTCCGACCTAGACCCCTGCTGAAGTTTCTAAGGTATTCTAGTGAGTAACGTTGAGTCTCCTTCCACTATTAACCTACCATACTGCTCTCTTCCTTCTATGAGGAGGCCATGTTTAACCGAATTGAGCTCTACTTCATTATTCCTTGTGTATCCCATATTTCCTTTTCACGCCCCTTCATATTTTAGTTTTAGAAATCCCTGTGGAGGTATCCTCAATTTATCGCGTAATTAGCTTGCCAAAGGTTTTAATTTCCAGGAAGCAGGGGCAAGAATTTGATCTCTGAGGTTCATTTTTTCCAGTATGTGAGCCTCATGGGTATTCACTTTCCAGTCATCCTAATTCCATTTCTCCGCAAGGATGGTTTCTCTAATATTGTCAATAATTGTTTTTCATATTTCATCTGTGAGTTTTATCTCATCTATAAATGTTCGCCTGTTCCTTTATTTCCATACTACCCATAGGAGGAATCCTATGGATGTTGACCAAGCACTATTAATGACAGGGCTTTGGAATCCCCCTTTTCACTAGTTTTCTGTAGTATCTTTGAGACTTTCTCTGTCTCTATCTGTCTATTGAAAGAGAAAGGAAAGGTTCTGCCAAAGTCCGCAACATGACACATATTCAACAGGTGTTCCATGGTTTCATTATGTTTATTACACATATTACAGGAGGATGGTCCTTACATCCCGCGTTTCTGCAGCTGATCCAAGGTTAGTATCTTTCCATGACTTACTAACCAACGAAAGAATTATAATTTTAGCCATTGCTTTGCAGACCAAATTTCCTGCCATAATTGAGAGACTTAAGTTTGTATGTTGCTAGTTTTAATGGTATATCCTTCTTGAATTGTGAACATCCCCTCTGTTCTATACCCCCAACAAAAAATTTCATCCCCTTTTACAACTAGTAATTTTCTTGATTGTAACTCCTTCTCATAAGCCTCCCATTGCGAGGTGTCTAGAGCATTGTTCCATTGTCCCTTCTATTTCCATTTCCTCCATTTTTGGTCTGTCTCCACCTCCCATAAATGAGATATTGTTTTGTTATTTATTTGGTTATTAAATATAAAGATCTTCACTAGATTAATTCTGCGAAACAATTTCTCCCTTTGCTGCCAAAATTATTCCCAAAACTGGACAATTTTTCCTCCCCTGATCTCCAAAAAACTATGTTCCTTAATAAAAGCTTTGTTTGAGGCTACCAGATACCATATCGCAGAACCCTTTGGAGTATTTTTGACCCTTAGTATTTCTTGCGTAGACTGTGGCATTGCATATTTTGTTTCCTAGGTTTGTTTCCACAAGTCCTTGCCTCCTTGTAACCACCACCACCAAAGTTTTGCTCCTATCACTTGGTTGAGCATATACGGTTCCCTTAGTCCCAAACCTCCTGCTATCTTAATCTTAATTAGTTTCTCCCAAGAGAGAAGGGAAAATTTTCTCACATGCTAGGATCCTTGCAAAATTTCTTAAATATGTTGGTTGTATCAATACAACTAGATTTAGGGGTTGCCAATCCAGATAACTGGTAGATGAGAATGGAATGCAAGAAAACTTTCAAAAGAACGACAAAACTAGGAGAATTAAGAGTACGAAAGGACCAATTTTGAAGACAAGATTGGATTCGGTTGAGGAGATCTTTCCAGCAAGATACCCTGAGGGAATTGAGGCTAAGAGGAATCCCCAAGTATTTCATCGGCAGGGATCCTATGCGGAACCCAAGAGTTCTCGCAAGGAAGCATTGAGACTGGAGATGGGTATTAAAGAATAAAATATTTTATTTTTCATTGATTATGAGAATTCTAGAAGTAGACATGAAATACTTGAGGATGGAGAGAATATCTTTAGATTCCTTAACGGGCTTGGAAAAAAAGAATTGTATCATCAAAAAAAAATTTATGGGTTAAGGTTAGACCAACTACCCAGAAATTCAATCCTTTAAGGTGACCTCCCTACACTTTATTTTTAATATATCTCTCGAGGCCTTCTATAGCAATGATGAAGAAGAAAGGAGATATCAGATCACCTTGTCTGAGACCACGAGTGGTGTTGAAAGGATCTGAGGGAGATCTGTTTAAAATAATAGAGAAATTTGGGGATGATATGAATGAAAGAATCCATTATATCCATCTGGGTCAAAGCCAAAGTCCTGTAATATGATTTGGAGGTTGTTCCAAGTAAGGCAATCGTAAGCCTTAGACAGGTCGAGTTTGATCAACATACCTTTGGTTTTGAGATATTTGAAGGAGTGTATGGCTTCTTGGGCAGTTATTTTTCCATCTAGGATTTGTCTTCCTTTAATAAAACTAGTATGCTCAGGGGATATCAGAGAAAAAAGGATACATTTGAGGTGGTTAACCATTATTGTAGAAATAATTTTATATATAACATTACATAACGCAATAGGTCTAAAAAAACAGGCTCATCAGAATGATCATGTTTATGAATTAAAGTAAGTAAAGTGGACATCAGGGATGTATGTACCTTTCTTGTCCTACACGATTCCTCCACTAGTTCCAAGATGTCTTTTCCCATGAATGGCCACGCTACTTGATAAAATTCTGATGTAAACCCATCCGGTCCAAGTGCTTTGTTCTTTGTGAGCCCATTACAACTTCTTCCACTTCTTCCATCATAATTACCAGTATGAGAGCCAAATTCTGATCGTGACTGACAATTCGGGGGATTCGTCATTGTATCCTTTATATTGCCTCAGTCCTGTGTTGATCAGGTTCCGTCAAAATTTCACTAAAGTGGTCCACCAAATTTTTTTCCATATCTTCATGTTGCACTAAACGGTTTCCTTTTGAATCCTTGAGGGAAAAGATTTAGTTGTGTTGTCTTCTCTAGATCATCGCTTTATGAAAAAACTTGATATTTATTTCTCCTTCTCTTAGCCACTGAATTAAGGATTTCTGTTTCCAAAAAATTTCTTCCTGCTTCCTCTGATCTTATAATTTACATGAAAGTTGCCCTTCCTCCGATACCAAGGCCTCCAATTTATCTTGAAGTATCATTTGTTGTTGGACTTGTTTCATACAAGCATGCAACTTTTCTTTATCTTGTTGGATATGACCAAACTTGGCTTTATTCCATTTCTTGATTTTTTTCTTTAACTCTTTTAGGCGAAGTTGGAAGTCATGCATCCTATTTCTTCCTTGTACTTGGCTCGTTTCCCACCATCCCTTAGCTTTCTCAAGGAAGGTAGGGTCTCTTAACTAGAAAGCTTCAAATCAAAACAATCTTTTATTGTTGCTCTGTTTCATGTCTATCTCTAAAAAAATCGGCCAGTGGTCCGATCCTAGGCTAGGTAGGATGGTGGCCTCATAAATGACATCCATGCTTATAAGAGGTTCTAAAGCTAAGAATATATCTAACCTTGAAGCCACTTGACGGCCTCCTCCACGTCTATTATTCCATGTGTACTTACCATTGATGATCGGTATGTATACTAGGCGTAAATCAATTAACATATCCATGAACATTTCCATTCTAGGTTCCTCTCTCTAAATTCCTCGTTTTTTTTCATCTAGGGAGGTAATCATATTGAAGTCTCCACCTAAAAATCAATATTTTTTGCTATGCATGTTCTTTAACATTCCTATACTTTGAAGGAATGTTTCCTTTTCTTCTGGAATATGGGGGCCATAAACATATGATATTATGATCCATTATTTTTTTCCTATTTCTCTAAAATGCCCAGATATAATACGAGGGAGGCCTATCCACCCCTATGCCCTAATTTCGGCTAGGATCCATAGGATTTCTATACCGCCCGCACTACCTCTAGAGTCAATGCCTACAACTTCATACCTGGGTTTCAAGAATTTTAAAAGTTCCTCTATTCTTTCCCCCGAGACTTTAGTTTCTTCAAGGAGCACCACATGTGGTCTTTCCACCTTCAATATTTCCTATAAATATCTTTGTTTTCCCCTGCTATTGAGGCCCTTCACATTCCAGGAGAGAAATATCATTGTGAAAATTTGTGCAGTTGTTGGAATACTGTTGATATCAGTATTACCCTTCTTGAATTTACTAACATTACTCCTACCATTTGAATGGATTATTGAAAATTATTTCTGACCCTCTTCTTTCCTCCCTTAATTTGAGTGCTTGGTTCTTGAGATTTTCCTTTCTGTGAGCCCAAAGTGTCTACCATTTTTGTTTGTCTCTATCCTTGATTGGTGTTGTACCTTTCAAATGTTTGTTTATAAATTCCTTTTTGGTCTTCAGGAATAAATGTTTCATCTACTTTCCTCTACTCATGCAACAATTTCTTTAATACGACCTCCTCTGTGCTTAGCTAATCCTTGGTTGCATCAACTTCTGTTGCAGATTGATCCACAGTTTGGGATTGATCTTCCGTATCTGTCGGTTCCATTTGAGGCTTATTTTTTGTCTTCATGGATTTTTGGGGTACCTGTCCTTGTCCTTATTCAGTGGGTTGTTCGGCTTCTCTTGAGATCTCACCCATTTCTTTCATTATTTCATACATGTTCTGATTATTATTTTGCCTAATTGAGCTAATGTTCTGATTTGACTACTATTTACTATTCTTTATTCTACTGGCAACCGTCTTGAATCCATCATATTTTTCTGGTGATACTCCTCCTCCATTTGGTTGTTTCTTATCCATTTGTTCCGGGTTGTTTTGCGGGTAGGTTTTGAACAAATGGTTATACTCATGGCATCACCGACATCTAAATTAAATATGCTAATAGTCAAAAAAATACTTCCAAAATTCTCCCTCATATGCCAATTCAATCGATTGTGGTAAGGGATCTATTATATTCATGTAAACATAAATTCGGACAAACAAAGTGTACCTACCTCGATCGGTGGTTTCTGCAATTTTGAAAAATTTTCCAAGAGAGTTGCCAATACCTTCTAGTATTTTTGGGTGCCAGAAATCTACCAAGAATGTAAAGAGAGAAACCTAAACATGTCCTGCCAGAATTTTTTCATGATCAGGGTTGTAACATTCTTCCCATTGCCTCATAAATAACCCTGCATTGTAGTAGAAATATGGTCCGCCCTAAAATATTCTTTCTTTATCTATGAGGCTAGTGAAGATCACCGTGAAGAAGAATCTTGCCCCAAATTGCATATCAATATGGGCTTTTGGATACCATCTTATTTGAATCCATTTTATTAAATCCTTCTCCGTCGGCCAAATGTGTATAAATTTAAAGATTAAGGCATGGTCCTTCATGTGGCTTTTGTACTGATCTAATTTGTTTGATGGGATGACAAAGCATTGCTTCTTTGTGGCTCTTGGCAGGCTTTCGCCTCTACTATTGGCTTGCCATTGGGATCCAAAAACAAGTCATAGGTTAGCGCCGACGCCTCCTTGAGAACTTGGTTTCTTTCCGCTATACTCTCCTACCATTACATTCTCGTAGGAGGGGATCTCACCCCTTGGTGACACTATCATTTTTCCACTCAAATCTATGGGAGGACAACCTACTTCCTCACCTCGATACAAATGTTGTCAATATCCTTCAATATCTACAAACCATATCCATACACACATTGCCGGTAATTAGATCGCACCAGTTAGCCTAAAAGTGTTGTACATGTTCAAAAAACTATTACAACCCGAAAAACTTAATCCAAAAGTCAAAAAATGTAAACAAAAGAAAAATTGAAACTGAAGTAGCAAGAAAATCAACATAGGGGGACTTCACCATCTTCCACCATCATATCCTTAAAATAGAGTTTTACCAGAAAATTCCAACAAACATCTCTTCGATAATCTTCCTACCACATGCTTGAACTCTCTATACACATGCTTGAACAAGATGTCTATAAAATATTGTTTCAACATCTCAATGGGCTAGATTAGGGGCGAAAAATTGGACCACCCATTGACTCCACCGATAATGAATCTAGAATCCCCATATACAGTAATACACCACAATGGGTGCCTCTTAGAAAAATATATTAGTCCCCATAGGACCAAAAGCTCAACTTTGAATTTCTTACCCTTATCGTCATGCCAGAAGAGAAGAAAATGAATTAGTGAATTAAAAATCAACCAAGCCTCTCAACCATATCTACCAACTTGTGTCGCACCATGAAGAAAACAACTGGGAATTCCACTTGCATATGATTTGTCATAAACCTAGGCATATTATCAACATGTTTATGGCTCCTCTCAACTGCCAGCCAAGCCAAAATGTTTATATAAATCCTGGAGAGATTGTCAAGGGTTCATAAATTTTGCTCAAAATTGAAATTTATAGGATTGGGTTGAAACTAGGATTGTTACATAGATCTCGTATTCCTGATTCCAGCACCATGAACGGTTCGAAAAACTGATGTCGTATGAGGGAGGTATCGTGTTCTGATCGAAATCCAAAACAGGTAAAATTTGCGACAGGGTTGACTGGGATGCCTAGTCAGCATGGTGGATGTACAGTCAGCAAAAAGGAATATTTCGAAGAATATTCCTTTTCTCTAGGCAAATCAATGGATGACAAGTGGCACCGTTCAATTCGTTGAATGAGTTTGTACGTTGTTTTTTATGGGCCAATCAGGGGGTGACACGTGGCCAACACTGAGGCCACCACATGTCCCCCAAATAGCATATTAACATTTTGGTCCGTAGGGCTCGACCATGCGACCTCTAGCAGAGCAACAACACAACACAACCTCCTGCGCTACGCATTAGTTCTTAACTATTATGGTTCACGAGTTCTATTTCAAGTTGAATGGAATTCACATTGGGGGTTGGAACCGTCGACTGTCCAACCCACTAGCAGTTCCATTGGCGTGGTCACATAACAAACATTAACCATCGTAGTAATGTAACCTCCAATAGTTATTACAACTCCACAAGTTTTATGTCGTGTTATCACATGCAACGGTTACCGCCCATTTCTCCATGCAATTAAGCTAACCACTCTCCATACAGGGTTCAAGCCGTGGGTTTCGCCTGCAGTTGTGGTCACCGCGTGGTTTGGGTTGGCATGTGGCCACCCAACCACTAACCATTTATTGCCATGGTTATCATGATGGTTAGGACTGGTGGGAGTGATAATTTGTGCGGATTTCACTATTTTGACTCCAGTTAAGTGGAGTCCTCCACATTTTTTGGAGATTTTCTAGGTGTAACTGAGCAAATGAGTAGGAGACTCAATTTTTGACCATTATAGGTGAATGAAGAGTCATTCTTGACTAATTGGAGCATTCTGGAGCCATTGGTGTAGAGAAAACAACCATTAGAGGCCTGTAACTACATGTATTTGCAAAATTTTGAGCATAATGAAAGATGGACATGCCATTGGGAGCTGGACCAACAAATGTAGCCCAGGAGGGGTGAACCGCTTCATCATGCCTACTGTGTAAATGTTATGTGGTGTTTTATTTCTCTGTTTTACACTACTATTCAGTGTTATTTGTGCTTATTTTCATGCTTCTAATTCACTAAAGTCATCTACGTTTCATGGTTAAAATCCTCAACCCTTAATAAAACTAACAAGACAAGTATGCACATGTTTATAAAATGAAATGATACTTAGCACAGAAAAACTAATACAGTCCTTTCAGATCAATAGATTCATGGTCTATCTTCAAAAATCAAGGAATTTCTTGCAAGCCAGATCTCCCATGAAATATATAAAGATATATATATTTGTATTTCCCACCGTGTTAAACCACCATTGGTAACATAATTCAAGTGAGAAGAAAGCTCGAGATAATTCAAAACTCGTGCCCATGCCTCCAGATAAGGGGAAGTTGCAGGGTGAAAATGTGAAGTTGGGTTACACTTTTTTCCCTTTTTTGAGAAAAAAATTTCATTTTTTATGTTCTTCAACATTCTGCAAGCCAAAACAATTTTTCTGTTTAGAATTTAATTTTGTGATAAAAATAAAAGTTGCCAGAAATTTTATTAGATTTCTATTACTTATTTTTTGGAATTTTTTTATACACATTTGATATGTGAGCTTAGTGTTTCTTTGAGTGTGTGTTTTTTAACAATCAAAGGATTCATAAGAAGTCATGTTAATACACACTGGTGTATTCTTTGAAACTTTGTGTTTTTGAGAAACAAAATGTGTTACAACAATCTAGACAGAGTCTACTTCGGTTTCGCTATATTTACAAAACCAACTGGTGCATATCATAATTACTAGAATTTTTTGAACTGATCCAATATGAAAAAAATATGATGCATGAAATTTCTCAACGTATAAGTTATAAACTAAAAATATAAAAACTACCCATTATAGATGACAGACCAATGTAATGCACCATAATTTTTTCAATTTTTTTACAGTGTATTTTGGAAGATACAAAATATTGATTTCACTGAATCATAATGACCTTCAGAAATTGTTTGCACCTGTTTTATTACAAAATTAATCAAAATTAGTAAATATTTATGAAATTCCATAAAAGTCATATTTCCTGAAAGTAGATTGAATTTTGAAAATTCTTGTCTTGGTTCCAACAATTAATTCAAAATGTTTCATGGAGTTTAATCAGTCCAAAGTTGAAGATATGTATTCAGAGCTTGGCTCTGAGTAATTGCAGACGTGTTAGTTTGGCCGAACTCTTAAAAAAGGTTCAACCAATTTTTATTTTTTTTGTGTCGATGACCCGTCAAGTCTAACAACACAAAAGTTTGACCAAATTTATTATAAAAGTTCGGCCAAAATTTTACTTGACTTTCCATCAGCCAAAAAATACAACAAAGCCCTCCAAAAAAACATTTCACGGCAATATAAATTGACGTAAAAGAATTCATTATTTTCACATAATTTCGCACATTTCTTGATTTGGTCTGGTTTTGCAAAGGTCTTGGTCTGATTTTGCAAAGGATTGTTTTGGGTTTAAGGAATTTGCTTGGAGGTACATTCAAAGGACATTTTTGCAAAGGATTGTTTTGGGTTTAAGGAATTTTATTGGAGGTACATTCAAAGGACATTTTTGCAAATGATTGTTTTGGGTTTAAGGACTTTTCTTGGAGGTACATTCAAAAGACATTACATCCAAAGGAAATTTCTTGGAGGTATGTGATACATTTTTTGGATGTTTTTTGGGCTTCATTTTCTTTGAAGGTATTTTGTTTTCAGAGGATCTGGGCTTAATTTTCATTGTTTATTTTCTTAAGGTATTTTGTTTTTAGAAGTTTTGGGCTTAATTTTCATTGGTTTTTTTTAAAAGTATTTTGTTTTTAGAAGTTTTGGGCTTGATTTTCATTATTTTTAGAGGTTTTGGGCTTAATTTTCAAAGGACATTTTTTTGGATGTATGTTGTTTTTAGAGGTTTTTCGATTTAATTTCCAAAAGACATTTATTGGACTTGATTTCGAAAGGACTATTTATAGGCTTAATATTCAAAGGACATTTTTGGAGGTATTTTTTAAAGTGATATTTTTTTAGAGGCTTTTTTGAAGTATTTTTTAAAGTGGCATTTTTTAAGAAGTTGGAATTAATTTTCAATGGACATTTTTTGGAGGCATTTTTTGAAGTGACATTTTTTTAGAGTACGTGTTTTGGGTTGAAGTAAATCTTTTATAACGATTTTTTAAAATGAGTTTTTGTCTAACTTTTTATATGAAATTTTTTTGCAGAACTTGGAAGGAAATATTTTGAGCTTTGTTTAATTTTATATGACATTTTTGTGATTTTTTTTTAATTGAGTTTTTGTCTAAATTTTTGAAGGAAAATTTTTGAACTTCATGGTCTATTATAATGGGAAATCGAAGGAATTGCACGAGAAAATATGATCGAAAAAGAGACCCTGAGGAACATAGAGAAGAGCGGAGAGAATATCGCAAAATAAAGAGAGAAGCGCTCTCAAATATTGAAAGGGAAAATCAACCTCAACTAGAAGTTGAAGCAGGTATGTAAATGTAAATATTATGAATTTGATATTTAAAATTTTCCTAGTGTAAAATGTGAAGCTTAATTTTTATTTGATGAACTAATTTCAAAAATATTTTGCAATGTAAACAGAGAGAGATATTCCTCAAAACATTGATGATGAGATACAAAATTTTGAAAGAGAAAGTGAAAGAGATATTGAACCTATGATTGAAGACAGTGAAAATGTTGGAAGAAATTCAAGTGAAGAAATTGAATCACAAGGTATATATATATATATATATATATATATGTGTGTGTGTGTGTGTGTGTGTGTGTGTGTGTGTGTGTGTGTGTGTTGAACACATGCACGTATTATTTAAATTATACATATTTATTAATTTAGTTATTTATTGAATATGTAAACTTATTATGTATTATTCACTCGAATATGTACAGATGAAATCAATGTCGATGATGAGATGATAGAAAATGTTGACACTTGCACATACAGAGATAAAAGATTTGACCATGTTATACGATATCGTGTTAAATGCATTTTTGATACGCACTTCATAAAGGAAAATGTGACAGTTCAAGCCCAAATGTTGAAAGGTCTCCTATCATTAAGTAAATTAAAAGAAGCTATGACTTTATTGGGTATTCTAAAATCAACAAAAGATAAAAAAATGAAGGAAAATGTGATACAAAATATAAATAGTGCTATAAATTCAATTAGAAGATCTAGACAGAAAAATGTTTCATTTTCATGTAGAGCAATACATATGGCAGTGGTTTCATCAAGTACTAAATAGAATCACTTGGTAAAATCTATGGCACGAGCATTAGGAACATCACAAAAAAATTTTCACAAACATTGGAGATCTTGGTTGTGTTGGGTTTGTGTTATATTCTTTCCACGACTAATCATGCACGAGGGGGTCACAGGGGCGGCGATAGCCCCCCCCATGTACGTTGCGTTGGGCGCAACATCGGGAGGGTAACAGGGGGGGAAGTAGCCCCCCCTGTCGGGATCCGAGCCAATGCCTCGGAAAATTTTTTTGGTCCTTATTTTTCGGTGGGTGGATCCAACCATGGTTTTTTGCATGGGTTTTCACATGGTTTTCGGGTACGATGGTTTTTGGCCCCTGGTATTTTGTAGATCCGGTCAAGGGAACTACGGTTATGTTCTAATCTAGGGTTAATGGATTAGGGTTTATGTATGCTTCGGCATGTATATATATGTGTTGTACCACTAAAACTAATATAATGAAAAATCAAGTTGGTCGTCCCGATTTGGGATCTAGGGAAAAATCTCTATGTTTATTTGTTTTATGTTTTATGCTCTCGCTATTGTTTATTTTCTGTTTTAAGATTCGTTTGTGGATAATTTCTATACAGGGTTAAAACCTACATTTGGTATCAGAGCAGTTTCAGCTTCAAGGGGACGCCTTTGCTGTTGAGGGATTTTTTGCTCGGGCCTATGGTAAACCTTGTTCAGTGGGAGATCCGCGGGATCGATTCTTGTGGTGAAAGAATATGGTGAGTAGTGGAAAGATAGAGATCGAGAAATTTAATGGTCAGATTTTTGAGTTGTGGAAGCTCAAGATGGAGGATCTGCTGGTGGATAAGGATCAGTGGATCACAGTAGATCTAGGTACTAAACCAACGACAATGTCAGATGAAGACTGGAAGAAGCTGGATCAGAAGGCAAAGAGAAAAATACGGTTGTGTGTCTCAGATTCAGTAGTGTTGAATGTATCTGGGGAAGCTACGACGAATAATTTGTGGGAAAAACTTGGGACTTTGTACCAATCTAAGTCTCTGGTGAATAAATTGTTCCTGTGGAAAAAGCTGTATAACCTGAGGATGAAGGATGGAGACTCGGTGATAGAGAATTTGAACGCCTTCAATACTGTGGTAAGTTCGCTTTCATCTGTTGGTATTAAAATCTCAAATGAAGATAAGTGCATCAGTTTGTTGTGTTCTCTACCAGACTTGTGGGACATTCTGGTTATTGCAATAGGTAGCAATACAACTACCTTGAATTTTGATGACATTGTCTCAGCCTTGCTGTCAGAGGAAATGAGACGGAGAAATATGGAGGGTCAAAATGGAGATGTCTTATCTGTACGAGGAAGGTCCCAGAATATAAACAAGAATAAGGTTTTGATTGGGAGAGCTAAATCTCCTGGAAATTTTGTAAAGGTGTGCTGGAAATGTGGAAAGGAAGGGCACTACAAAAATGACTGCAGATCTAAAGCTCCTGAGAAAGGAAAGGGATCTGATGATGCTCCTTTTGCAGAGGAAAAAACCACCTCGGATGAAGGTGGGGATGTGTATTTGGCTTATTCTTCTAATACACATGTAGATCATGAGTCATGGTTGATTGACTCGGGTGGATCCTTTCACTTCACTCCCCATAGGGAGTGGTTCTGTGAGTATGAGAAATATGATGGCAGTGATGTATTAATTGGTGATGATAGGAAGGCCAGAATCATCGAACGTGGAAAATTCAAGCTGAAGCTACAAGGTGGAAGGATTAGAACACTTCTTGGTGTTCTACACATTCCTTCATTGGCCATAAATCTGATTTCTGTAAGAAAGATGGATGGTGCAGGTGTAAAAATAGTGTTCTAGAAAGATACCTGTAAGATGGTTTGGGGAGCACTGGTATTAATGCAGGGAGTTCGGATTGGAAATCTGTACAAGATTCAGGGAAGTACTGTTATTGCTGGGTGCAACAACTTTGTGGTTCTTGAAAGTGGAGCAGAAAGCCTACCGGTCTCTGGAGAAAAAAACCATGCTATGGCATCAAAGGCTTGGACATATTGGAGAGAAGGGCCTTTGGATACTGCATAGAAATGGTATGGTAGAAGGCATGTCTAATAGCTCTATGGATTTCTATTTCTATGAAAATTGTGTATATGGGAAGCATAATCGGGTGAGTTTTCCTTCTAGTGCTAAGAGGGTGAACAAGATATTAGAGCTTGTGCACAGTGATGTGTTTGGACCTATGTCGGTTCCATCACTGGGTAAGTTTGTGTACTATGCTTCATTCATACATGACTTCTCAAGGAATACATGGATATATTTATTGAGGAATAAATATGAAGTCTTTGACAGATTTAAAAAATTTAAGGCTCTGGTGGAAAACCAGACAGAGAAGAAGATAAAGGTGCTGAGGATAGATAATGGTGGGGAGTTCCGCAAGAAGGAATTTGAAGAGTTCTATAAGAAGTGTGGTATATCACGGTAGAAGACTACTCCATACACACCTCAGAAAAACAGAGTTGCAGAAAGAATGAACATAATGTTGATGGAAAAGGCAAGAAGCATGCTCAGTGGTACCAGGTTAGGATAATAATTTTGGGTAGAGGCAGTGGAGACTGCATGTTACATGGTTAACAAATCACCTTCATTAGCGTTGGAGGATAAGACTCCACATGAGGTATGGACTGGTAAGAAACCCCTCTTTCACATCTGAGGGTATTTGGATGTGATGCATATGTACATGTTGTAAAGGAGAAAAGGACCAAGTTGGATAATAAATCTGAAAGGTGCATCTTTATTGGGTATAAGTATGGTTTAAATACAAGCTTTGGAACCCAGAAACAAGGAAGGTTGTGTATAGCCGAGATGTGGTGTTTAGAGAGGTGAAAGATGTTGTTAAACATGAAGTCCTACCAAAGGAACCTGAGAAGATAGAGTTTGAGCTAAAGGAGGATAAATCAGACTCTACAACAGAAGAAGACTCAGAAGAGGAAGAGCCACAAACTCCAGCTGTGAGAATATCAGCTCGGGAAAGAAGAAAACCAGAAAGGTATAGTCCATCTTCTTTTTGTTCAAATTTTTCTTTAACTATAACTGATGATGATCCTAGAACTGTCAGGGAGGCAGTAGATTCAGAGGATGGAAAACTGTGGAGGAGGCCATGGTTGATGAAATGGCATCCTTGCATAAAAATGAGGCATGGGATCTGGTGGAGTTGCCGGCTGGAAGGAAGCCCATCGGGAGAAAATGGGTTTTTAAGAATAATATGAATGTAGAAGGCAAGGTGGAGAAATACAAAGCTCTGTTGGTAGAAAAAGGTTATTCCCAGGTGCCAGGAATTGATTTTGGTTATATTTTTTCTCCTGTTGCCAAAGTTACTTCTATTAGATTACTTTTATCTGTTGCTGTTGCATTTGATTTTGAGGTAGAATAGATGGATGTGAAGAAAACATTTCTTCATGGGAATTTGGAAGAGGATATCTACATGAAACAACCTGAAGGATTTATGGTGAAGGGGAAGAAAGAACTAGTATGCAGGTTAAAGAAGTCTCTGTATGGGTTAAAACAGTCACCAAGGATGTGCTATCAGAAATTTGATACCTACATATGGGGACTTAGCTTCACCAGAAGCAAGGAGGATCACTTTGTTTATTTTAAATTAATTTGTGATCGTGGTATTTATTTGGTCTTGTATGTGGATGATATGTTGTTGATTGGAAATGACAAAGAAATTATCCAAGATTTGAAGACCCAACTGTTCTCCAAATTCAACATGAAGGATCTTGGTGCTGCAAACTATATTTTGGGCATGTAAATTAAGAGAGATCGGGTAAAGAGGAAGCTCTGGTTAAACCAGAGGAAGTATGTCGAGAATATATTGCAGAGGTTTAATATGCAGGATATTAAACCGGTGAATGTTCTGATTCCTGTAGGTACAAAGTTGTCTTCTAAACAGTGTCCCAAGGCACAAGAAGAAGAGGAGGATATGTCTTGTGTTCCATATGCAAGTGCAGTGGGTAGCCTAATGTATGTAATGGTATGTACTATACCAGACATTGCACATGCAGTGGGAGTCTTGAGCAGGTTTATGTCAAACCCAGGGAAGGAGCATTGGACAACAGTGAAGTGGGTTTTCAGATATTTACGTGGCACTAGTGATTATGGCTTGTGCTACTAGGGAAGACCAGGATTGGAAATAATGTTGGACATTCATGGTTTTTTTGATGCAGACTAGGCTAGATATCTGGACCAAAGAAGATCTACAAGTGGGTATGTGTTTAGCCTATTTGAGGTGCAGTCAGTTGGATGAGTAAAAGACAGTCTGTAGTGGCTCTTTCAACTACAGAGGCTGAATACATAGCAGCCACTCATGCAAGCAAGGAAGCAGTTTGGTTGAAGAGATTGTGTTCAAGTATGGGGTTGGTGCAGCAAGCTATAAGGATATATTGTGATATCCAAAGTGGAATTTTCTTGGCTAAGAACCCTGCTTATCATTCAAAGACAAAGCACATTGATGTTCAATATCACTTTGTGAGAGATATGGTTGAAGCTAAAAGGGTGTTGCTGGTAAAGGTGGACACTTTGAAGAATGTTGCATATGCATTGACAAAGTCTGTGAGCACTCAGAAGTTCTCTTGGTGTAGAGAAACAATGGGTGTTGCAAAGCTGGGCTAATGACTCAACTCTCTTGTGGCCCCCTGAGGAAAGAAAACAACAAGTGGGAGAATGTTGGGTTTGTGTTATATTCTTTCCACGACTAATCATGTGTGGGGGGGTTAAAAGGGGGGCAATAGACCCCCCTATACATTGCGCTGGGCACAACGTCTGGGGGGTCACAAGGGGGGTAGTAGCCCCCCATGTCGGGGTCTAGGGCAATGCCCCGGAAAATTTTTTTTGTCCTTATTTTCCGGTGGGCGGATCTGCCCATGGTTTTGCGCATGGGTTTGTACATGTTTTTGGGGTACGATAGTTTTCGGCCCTTGGTATTTTTTAAATCCGGTCAAGGGAACTACGGTTATGTTCTAATCCAAGGTTAATGGATTGGGGTTTATGTATGCTTCAACATGTATATATATGTGTTGTAACACTAAAAGGAATATAATGAAAAATCAATCTGGTCGTCTCGATTTTGGATCCAGGGGAAAATCTCTATGTTTATCTATTTTATGTTTTATGCTCTCGATATTATTTATTTTCTATTTTAAGATTCATTTATAGATAATTTCTGTACAGGGTTAAAACCTACAGGTTGCAAATAGATGTAAATGATGAACTCACTTGTTGGAGAGCTATTTTTAGGAAACCATACAAAGACAGACTTGGAGAAAATGTTAAAAAATATATATATATGAATATTGGAAGAAAAATTCACGTGTTTCACCAAATTCAAGGGATGTGATGCGAAGAAGAATAGCACAAAATCAATAAGAAGAAATGAAAAACATTTCTTGGACACCACTCAGATTGAGTTGTTCAACAAGTTCAAAGAAGAGAATCTCGAAATTCATGTCTCAATCCATGTTTTTTTTCAGCAAAAACCATGGTATGTAAAACCTATCACCATACGCGACACTTATTGTTGTCGTTATCATGTGAAATTTCAGTTATATTATGACACATTTCTTAATTTTGGTAAAACATTTTGGAAATTCTCATCTCCTCCTTCCAGTATCTGTGATTTCATATCTCAAATTCTATGTGGAAGAGAAAGCGATGAATTATTTTACGAAAAGAAATGTGTTGGTGGTAAAAAATGCGATGATTGTGGAAGTTTGACTAAATTTCAAGACAAATATCATACTGATATAAATGATCAATCATTTTCCAACATGAAAGTGAAATGGAAGATATATGAATATATCCATAGATCGATTCAAGGTTCAAATAGTGCTAAAAGAATTGAATTACAAGAAGAAGAATTTTTTTTGATAGATTTTTTGAGAAAGTTTGAAGAAGAAATTTATAAATACACCAAGCATTCCCATAGAGCTCAATGGAAAGACTTGCAATTCAAATAATCCTGTGAATTTTTTCCACCAGGGAACATTTTGTCAGTAATTGATTTTGCAGAAAACTACACATTTGTTCCACAAAAAGAAATTCAGAGTAAATACTATCATTCTGACTAAGTCACTATGCTCGTCCATATTCTATATAAACATGCTGAACAAAACATCGATCATATAGAAAGCACTAGTGAAAATCGGCATGTTGTTAAAGAATATCACTTTTATATCAGTGACGATCGTACACATGATACATACTTTGTACAACACTGTTTTGGAAAGATTTATGACTCCTTGAAAAGTTGTGGATTAAAATTTAATGAACATTGGATATGGTCAGATGGATTTGCAGGTCAATTCAAATCTTCACAATCATTATTTTTTTTGTGTTGTTTTCATAAGAAAACCTGCATTAAACATTTTTGGAATTTCTTTGAGACTGGCCATGGGAAAGGAGAACATGACAGTGCAGGGGTATGCATAAAACGAGCACTTTGAAGATATCAAATGAACCCCTCTGCAAACCGACTTGTGGATGCTAAAGAAGTTGTTCAATGGTGCATCACTGCTCTAAGCCATGAGAGTAACCGATCATGGGAAGTGTGAACGTACATTCAATTTAATTTTTATTGGATATCCAATTTTAAACAATGTACATTTATCACAATGATTATCTTTGATGGTAATTTGATATCATATTTACATTCTTCTTTGAATTTTCCATATATAGGTTTTTTTGGCATATTGGGATCAAATATGTAGATAGATCAATTGGAAATGATGTTGAAACAATAAAAGGGACTCAAAAATTGCATTCAATTAAAACAAAGTTGTCCACAAATGTGTTTACATTGGATAAAAGAAAATATTCTTGTTTTTGTCATGTTTGCATAGACAAAACATAATCTAATGATGTTTGTGAAAACAAAATATATGTAAAATATTGGAAACATACAGAGTTAAATACAAAGGGGAAAATATCCGTTGCAATGCTTGAAGAAATGCAATCAGAGGAGACTACAATATCATCTAATGGTGATCAAGTTTCTGATCTTGTTAGAGAAGGTAACAGTTGAATTTATTTCAAATGATAGAGATCTAGAAGTAGATACTAAAATTATTTTAAAATTAATTTTTCATGTTAATTATGATCTAAATCTAAATACATAAGTTTGTTAAGTTTGTTCTATTGTGAAGGAGATGTTTTTGCTGTAATTGCACCTACTGACAATGCTGAAAATGTGAAGTATTATTTGATGCGTTGCACTGAACGAAAGATGAAATTATTAGAAAACTATAATGATCACGGGTTTCCATATGACAAAGGATCTATTATACTAAAAGGTTATTTTTTCAGACAAACTAATGAAAGTGGGGATTTTGTTTACTTTAAAGACTATGAACCTGATGACATAAATTGTCAATCTAGTCACTTGGTGTGTTCAACACACATAAAGTTGATAGAGGTTCAATCAAAGAAAAAAACGAAAATTAAGAAATGGAAAATGTCAAAATCTGGTCATGAACGGATCATTGAAGATGGCATTCCATTGGAATTTTTTTGATTGAACTGCCCAACAATTTCTTCTCTTGGGATTCATGTTTTAGAACTTCCAGAACTCAACTAAAAATTGAACATCCTTGTTATGTTATATGTGCAAGTGTTTGCACATGTACATTGTTTTGGTACATGCACACTAGTATCAACTGAAAGTAGCTTTTCTATACATGCATTGATGAAAAATGTTGCATGTATTGGATCTATATATGTTCTAGAATGAAATTCACTGAAAGTAGCTTTTCTATGTGCATTGATGAAAAATGTTGCAAGTACTGGATATATATATATATATATATATATATATATATATATATATATATATATATATATATATATATATATATATATATATATATGCTCTAGAATACAGTGTGAAAAGTAACCTCTATGTGCATTGATGAAAAATGTTGCAAGTACTGGATATATATGTTCTAGAATGCAATTAACTGAAAGTAGTTTTTCTATGTTCATTGATGAAAAATGTTGCACGTACTAGATATATACATGTTTTAGGAAATTAACTAAAAGTAGCTTTTCTATGTGCATTGATGAAAAATGTTGCACATACTAGATATATATATGTTCTAGAATGGAATTAACTGAAAGTAGCTTTTCTATACATGCATTGATGAAAAATGTTACACATACTGGATATATATACATTATAAAATGCATTTTTAAATTTTATGATTGTTTGACACATCTAACAAGACCTAGAATATTATGATTGTTTATATAAATATATGTATTTTACTTCAATCGTTTTAACATATATATTCAAAAATGTGTACTTAAATAATTTTTACATGTACATATATTCATAGGATCTTTTTTTTTTTTTGGAAAATGACAACTTGAGTTTTAAAAAAAAAACATTATATCATAATCACATGCGAAATGTAGTTCAACCATCCAAAACTGGATTTTTAAAAACAAAAACATTATATCACAACGTTACTTCACATGCCAATTGTAGTTCAAATATCCAAGAAAAACAAAACATTATATCACATGCCAAATGTAGTTCAACCATCGAAAAATTAAGTTTTGAAAACAAAACATTATAGATCAAAACATTACTTCACATGCCAAATATAGTTCAACCTTCCAAAACTGAAGTTTTAAAAACAAAACATTATAGATCACAACATTACTTCACATGCCAAATGTAGTTCAACCATCCAAAACTGAAGTTTAAAAAACAAAAAAAAATTATAACACAACATTACTTCACATGCCAAATGTAGTTCAACCATCCAAAACTTGAGTTTTAAAAACAAAACATTATAGATCACAAGTATCAAGTAACATTACTTCACATGCCAAATGCATTTCAACCATAACACTTTAAAAAGAAAACAAATTATAACACAACATTACTTCACATGCCAAATTTAGTTCAACCATTCAAAACTTAGGTTTTAAAAATAAAACAAATTATAACACTTGACATTACTTCACATCACATGCCGAATGTAGTTCAACTATCCAAAACTTGAGTTTTAAAAACAAAAAAAATTATATAACACTGTAACATTACCTCACATGCCAAATGTAGTTGAACCATCTAAAACTTAAGTTTTAAAAACATTATATATCACATTCACATGTACCAAATGTAGTTCACATAAAATATGTCCAAAATTTGTAGATCTCACAAGTATCAAGTATCAAGTTATATATAAATCATTATATATCACATTAACATGTACCAAATGTAGTTCACATAAAAATATGTCCAAAATTTGTAGATCTCACAAGTATCAAGTATCAAGTATCAAGTTATATATGACTGCATCTAAATAAGACTATATATAAAAAAGTAAATTCAAGACTAAATCTATTGAAAATATAATGTTTCACGTGTGCATGTACATCATCCATCAAATAGTGCATGTGCATCATCCATCAAATATAGATAGATGTAGTGTATCTCCCAGCAAAGTCACGATTCTCGAGCTATCCTGTGAAGCATGGGGAACCTGTACACAATGTGTACAAACATTAAAATTTAATGTTTTAAAATTGAGTGAGAATATATAGAACTTCATGTCAAAAAACAAAATGTAAAAAAAAATAATGCAATACCTCATGAGGTTCCCTTTCCATTTGTTGCTCATCTACTAAAAATTCCCCCACAGGAACATCTTCAACATTGAACTGTACAATATACATGTACAATTATATATATATATATATATTAAAAAATTTCAAATGAAAATTCATATATAAAATTATTTTCAATAATATTAAAAAAAAAGTTAAACAACTTGTTCAAATGGTTGAAATGGTGTGGATGTTCCTATCTCCAGTGCTAAAGTCCGTGGAGAAACGAAATAATCTAAAGGAACCTAAAATTTAAAAAATTTAAAAGTATAAATTAACTCAAGATCAAGATCTCAATTCATAATGAAACTTTTAAACTTCAATTTATAAATTATAACTTAAAAACATATATTTAAGTGAAAAATTGAATACATTTGTTGGTGGATTTGGCACATCTCCTAAGAGAGGCTCCAAAAGAAAATCTTCAAAAACCTAAAATACAAAAAATTTAAAATAAATCAAAATCTCTAGATCTCAATTTATAATAAAACTTTTAAACTTCAATTTATAACTTATATATATTTAGTAGTGAGATTCTCTTGCTTAGTAGTTTGTAACATCTCCTAAGAGTGGCTCGGAAAGAAAATCTCCAAAACCCTAAAATTCAAAAAAATTTAAAATAACTCAAGATATAGATATATCTCATTTTTTAATGGAACTTTTTGAGGTGGAATATATAACTTGAAAGCATAAATTTTAAAAGTGAAAAATTGTCCATACTTGTGATTGTGGATTTGGCACATCTCCTAAGGAAGAAGAAGGTACATCTCCCAATGAAGAAGAAGGTACCGCCATCCCAAAAACATCAAACGGAATCAGAATCTGTTAAAACATTTTATTATATATATGTACATGTGTGCACAATTATTTATTTTAAAAAAATCTCATCATGTTTCGATATATATAATAATAGATAAAAAATAATTGTACATCATCATGTTCAATTAAAAAACACTACCATTTGACAACATATCTTTATGGTGAGAACCATATTGATTGTATGATTGATGGTGAGACCCATCTTGATTGTTTGAACCGGAGGCTCCGACCGTGATATTAGCATTTTCTTCATTCATCAAGTGTGACAACTGCAAATGGTGTGAACATATAATGATACATTTTTGTTAGATTAATGTATACAACTAGATGAATGTATATATGTATTTATTAGAAATTGTACATGTGTTAAAATAATTGAACCCTAACCATTAACACATACCATTCCCATGCCCTCTTCCTCATGAACAATTAGGACCTGCTAACCATTGCGACAATTCTTTGCATATGTTTTGAGATCTTCAACACTCATGATGTCAATATATTCATCTGTATAATACAAAAAATTAGCGCATGCATTCTCACGTGCTCTTTGTCGATTCATACAAACATTGACTCCACCCAATCCATTGTGAACATTGTCAATGGTGGCATCCCTTGCTTCTCGACTAATTTGAGAAGTGGCTTCCATATTTAACCGCAAAGTTTCGACACAAAAAGATCGACTAACCAATGGTGGCTCGGGGCGAGGTAACTCAACCTCACGCCTAGCGTCCCTACGGTCACACAATCAACCTTTCCCATGACCAAAAAATTTAGAGGGAAGGTCATTGTAATTCGGTTTATTTGCAAAAATAATTCTACATAAAATAATTTTGCAAAATAAAGTGGAATCTCATCATTCCATGGGAGTCTTCCATAGGTTACAAGGTGTCTATCATACAAATAGTGAGCTATATGAGGGTGCTTGAAATATTGCACCTTCAACATCTTTCTTTTCTACCCTTCTTTGAAATTAAACACAGACTTGGCCACTTCTATTGTAAATCTTTGTTTAACAACCTCCCATTTATCGAGACCCATCCTTGTTTCCTTTATTTTTTTCATGACTTATACAAAAGTATCAGTGGTTGGCCCAAGCTTTTGATACACATCTACTAGTTTGCCTAGAGAGTGTGTAACTATTTCCATGCTTTGTCGACTCTCAGCAAGTAGAGTGAAAGCCACGAGATCTATTTTCAATTTTGCATGAAGATGTTGACCCCTTTCTAAGGTGCATTGCTGCATGTTTGTTTCCCAAGGTATATCATAAATGTCAGATGGATAAGTCATGGTTGGTGGAAAAACTTCTTCTTGAATGATGCATTCTTCTCTACGTTTTTTTTTAGCAACATTTGGAGCAGATTTTTCAGCCTTTGCATCAATATATAAAATTTAGTATATTAAAAAAACACATGTAAAAAATTTTGTAAAAATTGAATCAAAATAATATTCAAATTGATGGCCACCTCGATGTGTTTGACTAGCATCTTGCCCACCCTGAGACTGTTGAGAAACAGAACGACCCTGCTGAGAACCAACATGACCACCGATTGGTTGAGAACCAACACGGCCATTCGTTGATTGGCCTCTGGGGGAATACATATCACCACCTTCACTCAATCCACCAGCACTTATTGATGGCCCTCTAAGGGAATCTGGACCACCACCAACCTCACGAGACGAGAGAGAAGATTCATAAATAAATATGAATTTATAATCAATTCAAAAATACATTGATACATATAAATACATGTACATATTCATTGATTAAATCGCGTGAACCATGGGCATGCTCCATTGATGGAGTAGACACCTTCTCCTCTTAGCTCCTAAAAAATAAAAAATGAAACTTATTAACAAATAATTTAGCTCACAACATTGATAAAAAATCAATTCCATATGTACACACATGTATGTATATGTATGGATATTTAAGATTATATTTAAATACCATGAACATCCCTCGATCCTTGATCCCCATCTCTCGGAATTCTGTTGATCTTCGTTGTTCATCCTCCATCACACACACACAGACACACACACACACACACACACACACACACACATATATATATATATATATATATATATATATATATATATATATATATATATCTACAGTGGACATTTACAATTATTTTTTTAAATTACTATTTAAAACAAATTCAAAATAAATTTCATAAAATTAATGTAATTTAGTGTACACAAATTATGTAAAATACAACTCTCAAAGCACTAATTGATGTTTGAAACTCAATTTAAGCAAAAAATTTTATAAAAATGTTAAGTTCAACAAATTGCGCTTTACATGGTGGGAGCACACTTGGTATAAAATTGAAAAAAACACATGGTCATTAAAAAAGAAGCGTGAAACTCCATTTAAACAAAAATTTGTTCAGTCATAATTTTATTTTATAAAAATGTTTAATTATAAATTGTATGCTTTACATGGTGTGGTGGGAGCACACTTGGTATATAATTGAAAAAAACACATGGTCATTAAAAAAGACACATTTATAAGTACAAAACACACACATATCCAAGATATGTTACAATGTCCATCAATAAATTTTGAAGGAGAGCGTCTCAACACTAATTCATATTTGAGAGATGAATCTTGAATTTTGGAAGAAGAGCGTATCAAAACTAATTCATCTTTGAGAGATGAATCTTGAATTTTTGAAGAAGAGCGTCTCAAAAATAATTCATCTTTGAGAGATGAATCTTGCATTGGAATTGCCCCGTATAATTCTAATTCATATATTAATTCATCTTTGATAGATGAATCCTGAATTGGCATTGCCCCACGCAATAGATCAATAGACATCTTATTCACATTTATACAATGTCTTATACTAAAAAATTGAAATTGGCTAACAATATTGCTTTCTATTCCATGCAGTTCTTTTAGCCTCTCCTTCTTAACTTCGTACACGCCATTCATATAGTTGCACAAAAGTTCAGAATTGGTGAAAACTACAATTCCATTTGATCCATACTCCATAGTTGTTCCCAAGCCTTTTATCAATGCAATATAATATGCCACATTGTTTGTTTTTCTTCCCAGTATATTCATTTTCCTTTGGACGACTTTGCTAGTTGCAATATTGGAAAGCACATATGTAATTACTACTTTCCATGGATTGGGATAGCAAGAAAGAAGATCTATGCATAATGTCCATTTTTCAACCATATTTAGTGGGTTTTATTATCCCCGAAAAAAAAAACAAATTCAATAAAATATATTAAATTGACATTTATTGCAAATGCATGGGATAAATGACACATGTGCATGAGATAAATGACATGTGCATGGTTTATCTTAAAGTTTGACTTAAAGCTTATGGTAGAATTCACATCTAGAAATGAGATGCGTTAAATATTACATTGCCTAGAGTTTAAGGGAGATTTATGACACATATACATGGTTCATGCATGGTTTGCATGAAAGTTTGCCTTAAAATTTATGGCAAAAATCACATCTAGAAATAACATGCCTTAAGAAAGGATGAGATCCAGAGGCTAGTTGGCCCTTTACATGCCTTAAGAAAGCATGAGATCAAGAGGCTACCTAGCCCTTTACATATTGGTTTAGAACTTGTAGAAGTTAAGACTCAACCAACAAACTAAAATCCTATGGAATTTCAACCAATTTAGGTTTAGATTTTAGGCCTTAAAATTTGCCTTGAATTAATGGGGGAAAGCCTTGAGTTTGGAGGATACTATCCTATGAGAGTTCAGCCAATTTAGGTTCAGTTTTTAGGCCTTAAATTTTTCCTTGAATTAATGGGAGAAAGCATTTAGTTTGTGGGAGAAATGACATTTACATGGTTTGAAAAATAATTTTATGCACTTACTAAAACAAATAGTTATGGTGGTTGATGAAGTTATGTCAAAAGTCACACCTTTATGATTTTATGGGAGAAATGAAATAGAAATAACACATGCCTTAATGTTTTCCTAAAATTTTATGGGAGAAGGGAGAAATGACACATGTACAAGGTTTGCCTTAGAGTGGTAGTGGTTTATGGATATTAAAATGAAGAACTTCTATTTCAGTTCCAAATATTGACTGTAGGGGCATTTACTAGATATGTCACCTTTGAGAAAAGATGAGATCCAGAGGCTACCTGGCCCTTTATAGACTTTGCCTTTAGAACTTTTAGAAGTTAACACTCAATAGACAGACTATAATCATATGGAATTTTAAGATCCTATGAGAGTTCAGCCACTTTAGGTGCAATTTTTAGGCCTTAAATTTTTCCTTGAATTAATGAGAGAAATCCTTTAGTTTGTGGGAGAAATGACATTTACATGGTTTGAAAAATTATTTTATGCACTTACTAAAAACATGCTTTAAAGTTAATGGGAGAAAGCCAACATGACACATGCTTTAAAAACTTTGCCTAAGAATTTATGGGAGAAATGACACATGTACACAATTTTCCTTAAATAGGTTGTGGTTCATGGATATTAAAATGAAGAACTTCTATTTAGCTCTGTTCCAAAGATTTCCTGTAGGGGCATTTAATAGATATGTCACCTTTCAGAAAAGATGAGATCGAGAGGCTACCTAGCCCTTTAAAGACTTTTCCTTTAGAACTTATAGAAGTTAACACTATCTCACCCTTTATAGACTCTACCTATAGAACCTTGTAGAAGTTAACACTCAACAAACAGACTAAAATCTTACGGAAGTTTAGCCACCTTAGGTTCAGTTTTTAAGCTTTAAAATTTTCCTTTAATTAATGGGAGAAAGCCTTTAGTTTTAGAGTAACCTTATAAAATGCTTTAATGTGAAGATAGTACTTTACCTACAAAATAATGGAATTGAAGATTGTGCTTATATATCAGAGTTCTGTTATGACAAATTAGTTATGTCCTTAATAAGAATTATGATTTAGCACTTATCAAATTTTTTAATAATTTATAATAATGTCATTTTTGTCTTGTACTATCATTCATCCTTGATATGTACAAGAATTTTACAACTTCAACATCAACCTACACTATCATCATAAATTAGTTATGTCCTTAATAAGAAGTATGATTTAGCACTTATCAAATCCTTTAATAATTTATAATAATTGATAAGTACAAGAATTTTACAACTTCAACAACAACCTACACTATCATCATATCACTGTAGCCATGTCAATCTAGATTATTTATATCCATTACATCATAAAACACTCCACTTTTAACATTTTAAAAGAATAAAGCAACATGGAAGGTGTTAATTTAGGTACATTAATACACTCCACTTTTAACATTTTACAAGATTAAAGCAACATGGAGGGTGTAAATTTAGGTACATTAATAAAATACATCCATGTCAATCTAGATTATTAAGATCCATTACATCATATTTAACACAATCTAGATTATTTATATCCATTACATCCTAAAACACTCCACTTTTAACATTTTAAAAGAATAAAGCAACATGGAAAGTGTAAATTTAGGTACATTAATAAAATACAGCCATGTAAATATAGATTATTAAGATCCATTACATCATAAAACACTCCACTTTTAACATTTTACATTTTACTCACTATGAGTTTGGGGAATACTATCAATACAACCATGTCAATCTACATTTTGAAGATCCATTACATCATAAAACACTCCACTTTTAACATTTTACATTTTACTCCATTTGAGTTTGGGGGATCCTATCCTATGGAATTCAAGCTATTTTCAGTTTTTAGGTCTCAAATTTTTCCTTGAATTAATGGGAGAAAGCCTTGAGAAATGACACATGCTTTAAAGTTAATGGGAGAAAGCCAATGACACATGATTTAAAGTTTTCCTTAAGAGTTTATGGGAGAAATGACACATGTACATGATTTGCCTTAAAGTGGTTGTGATTTATGGATATTGAAATGAAGAACTTATATTTAGATCTATTCCAGAGATTGACTGTAGGGGCATTTACTGGATATGTCACCTTTCATAAAAGATGAGATCCAGAGGCTACCTAGCCCTTTACAGACTCTGCCTATATAACTTGTAGAAGTTAATACTACCTGTCCCAATTATACCCTATGAAGTGTGTATAGGACCCGTGGAATCACTCACACTACTTTACGTAGACATAAGGGTGTATAAGAGTGTACTAAGTTCAAAAATATGGTTATATTGCTAGATATCTTTCCCAAGGGCCGAAATGTACTCCTTGAGTATATGTGGGGTCCATATAAACATTTACAAAAACATGTGATTTTTTCCAAGCTAAGGATAATGTATGAGCCATGTGTATACGCACATTATCTAGAAACCATAGGCCAAAATAAAGGGTACTTAAGTGGTTTGAAGAAAAAATAGCACCAAGAAGCTTTGAAGGAGGGGAATAAGAATTGGAAATGGGGGAAGGATAAGAATAAATAGCCACTACACATCCATGCAAGGGTAGTAGAAATAATTCTAACCATTACAACATTGATGGTCACATTAAGGAGAATTATTGAATTTTTGGTATGTGTTATATTATTTATGTGAATACCCCCATGCACTATATATTTTTCTAAGCATTGTGGTGGGAATAAAATGAGAGGAAAGAACCCCACTTTAGGGTTTCATAGAGACGAAAAATCTCCCACACACAGGTGTTCAGGGGTAGTGCCCCAAAAAAACGTTTTTGGGAAACAAAAATTCTCCCTTTATGATGGTTTTCACCACATGGTTTTTTCTTTTAGTATTTTTCTAGTGCATGGTAGTTTACCCCATGGTTCTACAGTTTCAGTTAAAGAACTAAAGTTTTATCTAATCCAAGGTAATGGATTGGTAGTTTATAATTGTCGTGGGATATATACATATATACATACATACATGTGTGTGTGTGTGTCTGATGGTATAAAAATTAATATACTAATAAAAATAATGATCTTCTCGTTTTGGGTTTCTCGAGTAAATTATATGTTAATTCTTGTGTTTTACATTGAATATTTTTCCTTTTATTAAGAACCTATTTGAAACAATTAACTATATAAGGTTAAAACCTATGTTTTGTATCAAATTACTTTTGGTTTCAATGGGAAACTTTTATGGCTAATGTGTTTTTCTCGAAATGTGATAGACCCCATTAAAATGGGAGATATATCGAATTGATTCCTATGGCGAAATAAAATAGTTGAGTAGTTTAAAGATATATATGCATAAATTCAATGAGCATAGTTTTGAGATATATAAGTCCAAAATGGAATAGTTGTTGGTGAACAAATATCAGTGGATCACTATGGATATATCTACTTCATTAAAACAGATTTTTCTAGAAGGATGGACTAAGTTGGAAATAAGGGAAAATATCACAATACAATTGTGTCTCTTAGATATTAAAGAATGTAGCTAGGTTCAGTCTTCATTATTAATATATTTGTCACAAAGAATTTATAGTTATTAAAAGACTTATTAAATAATGGGTTTCATGCTCGGGTGATATTTAGATTAAGGAACCCATTGTGGAATTCTAAGTTAGTCATTACAGATTTAAATTGATACATTTTGATATTTTAAATAATGTAATTAGTATTGAAAAAAATTCAATTTATTGGACTCCTCCATCAAGCCATTTTCTTCTGCAAGGTCATCATCCTCGATCTCCTCAACAAATATTCTTCAAATCCAACCTTCAATT
This sequence comes from Pinus albicaulis, assembly GCA_034641835.2. Classification (NCBI taxonomy): domain Eukaryota; kingdom Viridiplantae; phylum Streptophyta; class Pinopsida; order Pinales; family Pinaceae; genus Pinus; species Pinus albicaulis. The sequence goes on from CM076571.1 coordinate 862,795,323, forward strand.
TACGCTCTCTTAAAGTATACATGTCAGCCTCAAATAAAAATATTCAAGTCGTCCTATATGGATACACGACTCTTCATTAAGTCATGTTGGATCATTTACTGTGGAAAAATAATATGTATACCCAGCTGAGGTTTTCACATTACCAACACAAAATTTAGTACTAAAATTATAGAGATAGGATCAACCTAATTACAGGTTTAGATGGGTGACTTTAGGCTTCGGTACAATTACAGAAGGAATAAATTTCAGGCTAAATACAAAGATGAAATTCAGATGAAGTTTGTATTTCTTCAAAGGATAGTTTTGGTGTTATACAATTTTGAAGCTATTCAGTGTAATTGTAGTTAATTAAAGACACAATATTGGTGCTATTTATGTTTCATTACCACCACAGAAAGGAGCTTGGATAAGAGAAGATTTAAGTGTTATCTCATTCACTAAGTCACTAAGTCATGTCGGCTCATTTACTATGGAAAAATAATATGTATACCCAGTTGAGGTTTTCGCATTACCAACACAAAATTTTGTACTAAAATTATAGAGATAGGTTCAGCCTAATTACAACTTTAGATGGGTGACTTTAGGTTTCGGTACAATTACAGAAGGACTAAATTTCAGGCTAAATACAAAGATGCAACTCAAATGAAGTTTGTATTTATTCAAAGGATAGTTTTGGTGTTATACATTTTTTATGCTATTAAGTGTAATTGCAGTTAATTAAAGCCACAATATTGGTGCTATTTATGTTTCATTACCACCGCAGAAAGGAGCTTGGATAAGAGAAGATTTCAGTGTTATCTCATTCACTGAGTCACTAAGTCATGTCAGTGCATTTACTGTAGAAAAATAATATGCATACCCAATGGAGGTTTTCACATTACCAACACAGAATTTTGTACTAAAATTATAGAGATAGTTTCAGCCTAATTACAGGTTTATATGGGTGACTTTAGGCTTCGGTACAATTATAGAAGGACTAAATTCCAGGCTAAATAAAAAGATGCAATTCAGATGAAGTTTGTATTTCTTCGAAGGATAGTTTTGGAGTTATACAATGTCGATGCTATTCAGGGTAATTGTAGTTAATTAAAGCCACAATATTGGTGCTATTTATGTTTCATTACCACCACAGAAAGGATCTTGGATAAGAGAAGATTTTAGTGTTATCTCATTCAATGAATTCAGTGCTACAAAACTTAGTGCTAATACAGTCAAGAATTATCACTTATTGGACACAGCCACACAAAACAATATCAAGACATGTTTATAGAATTTACAGAAATTGAAAGCAGGAAATTTGAAATTTGGAGCTAACCTGGAAGGAAATTTGAAATTCGGAGCCGAGGTGGAAGAGCAAGACTCTTCCAAGACCAAATACGTAGACGTAGACACATACGCAGGCCCAAAACACACATCATACGCAGATGAAACACGATCACTTATTGGAAACGACCACAAAAAACAATATCAATACTTGTTTATAGAATTTACAAAAATTGAAAGCAGGAAATTCGAAATTTGGAGCCAACCTGGAAATTTGAAATTCAGAGCCAAGGCCGAACATAAATACTCTGCCAAGACTAGAGACATAAGATGCAGGCCTGAAACACACAACAGACGCAGACCAAACACGATAACAATAGACGCAGACAATAAGAAGCCTGAAACGCGTTAACGACTCTGGGCTGGTGTATTTATAAATTAAAGTTTGGCCAAACTGTTTTAAGAGTTTGGCCGAACTAATAGTTCGGCCAAACTTATGTTGCCAGTTTTCCAATTTCCGGCCAAAAATATGTTTTACCACACCATTAGTATGTCGTCAATGTAAACTGCAGAATGAGTTCGACTGAACTAATTTTGAAAGTTTGGTCAAAATATCTAACAGTTCGGCAGAATTGTTGAGAAAAAAAATTTCCTCCCCCGATTCTCACAAAAGTGTAACCGAACTTCGTGGGTTTACCCTGGAGATAATTCAAAACTTGTGCCCACACCTCCATAGAATGAAGACATTGTAAAAAAATGGAAATACATTTTCGTGAGACTATTTATGAAAAGAACACCAACTTGGCCCTGGAAGCCCCTTTTAAAAACATTGTGTGAGGTAAGAAATTTGTTTCTCCATGCTAATTAACGAAAAATGATAATTTGTAAAGGCATGTGCGAGCTCCATGCTTCCATGTACCAACACATATTATATAGGGGATTGATGTTGTAAGAAATATATTTATATATGTCTGAGACTACCACAGATCCATTCAGCATAACACCATTCTACATTAAAATGTCACCATGAGCCTTCCTAGCAATGAGTTGAAGATCATATACCCAACAATGCCAAAAATGCGCTTTTGCACTAGACAATCCAACCTCCATAGCCTTCTTCCAAGACAGATACAAAAAGTTATCATTCCAGTGTCCAATAGTTTCATCGAGAAAGGAAAATTATTTTGCAGGCCAATAACCATAATAGGTAGATTTTGAGAATTGCAAATCCCTAAAATTATGCTAATCTCAATTAATATTTTATGCCTTTACCAAAGGACCATTGGAACTTAGTCAAAATGTTTAAAAAAACATTACATTACAATATCACTACTATACAACATCATTACCATACTCAGTTGTCACTACTGTAACACATCATTATCATATTTAGGTGGAGATCACTTCTAGACACAATTATATTCGAATAAAAAATTTCATCTCAGAGGAAAAATACATACTAATGGAAAATCCTGAATTTTTTTTATGGATTTTCTTGGTGCATATTTTTTTTAAATCTTCGTAATAATATTAAATAACTCACTTTTTGTTTTTAAAGGAAAACCCTAGGTTACTGTGTTGTGTTTATCATTCATTTTATTATTATTTTTATTTTGATTTAATAGATATTTTGATAATGGATTAACAAATTTGGGTGAGAGAGTGTATATTTTTACTGTTGTTTATATTTTATTATTGTTCTGATTTTGATTTAATAGATATTTTGATAATGGATTAGCAAATTTTGGTGAAATAATGAATATTTTACGGTTGTTTTTATTGAAATTTTGCGAAAGATGTTTAATCCTATCCAACATTTCAAGTAGACAATCCACCCACCATAAAAAAACTTTAAGAATTGAATTTGATTAACAGGTAACATGGAATAGCTGAGAGGATCAAAAAGTTGTAATAAAGATTTAAACCCATTTAGACCAGCGACATATTTTGGAGACACGAGTTCTTGAAATAAAATTATGGTTTCTTTATGTGTGAGCTTGGCGTTGTTTAAATAAAAATATATTTTGTGTGTGTATTTTTTTTAATAATAGTTAAAAACATTCACCCTACAAGTTATTTCGTTTTAATCAAAATTTACAATTTCAAACCCAAAAAAACATATTAACATATTCCCAATTTCTCATGTTAGAATCATCTTGATATATTAAAAAACGCAAAGACAATTTTGTATAACATACATAGTATTTGTAAGTTCTCCATTTCTTAAAGCTAAAGCAAAATCATCTAGTATATTTAAAAACGTAAACAAAATCTAATTTAACAACCATTATTATGCGTACGTGTACCATACCATAAAAACGAATTTTAAAATGTTTTTAATTTTTGAAAAAAATAGATAATACAGCACTTTTTAATTTTAATAAAGAGGGATTTTAAAATATAAAAGGGAAAGTTTAATAATAATATACTATATAGAAAATTAATGTTCTTAATCTTTGAAAAAAATAAATAATATAGCACTTTTAATTTTAATAAAAAGGGATTTAAAAAAATAAAAGTAAAAGTGTAAAAATAGTATATTATATAGACGGTTTTAATTTTAATAAGACGAGTTGTGAAGTAGCAAGTCCTTGCCAATGTACTTGAAGTTATTTAGCTCAACTCAAGCATCCATATTTTTTATGGAACTCTACTTACACCGTGTTGCCTGTACCTTTGTTCAATATGTTGAGCTCAGGCTTTGAGCGTTAGAATCTGTGACACCATCACTAGTGGCAACATCACTTGGTGCATCTCGAGGGTAACTTAAACATAATTACAACATTTGATAAAATGTTCAACTAGTTTGAATTTATACATTTTATGGTGCATCTCGAGGGCAACTTAAATAGCCTCATCTACATATTGCCACATTGCATTGGAAAATGAGGCAATGGTCTAGGAAACCTGGTGATTTGATGTTGGGCCTTTTTATATATATTTATTTCAAAATTCGGACTCTCTAAAATGAGTATAATAGTCTGATCCACAATCACGAACATAAGATCCATAATCTTGTTCATCATAAGCTAGACATATTAGGTCTTGGTCATTAATGGAAACTATTGCTTCTCAATTAATAACTCTCTTTGGTTAGTTGTACTTACTCTGTCTCTAGCTTTTCACTCTTCACTACTCCATCTACTTCTGGATCTACAGAAAAATTTATGACATAAATCACTAGTATTGCTAGCTTCACTCTATAGGGGAATTCAGTGTGAAGTCTTTAAAGAATTTTGTCGTTGCAGAGGAATGCATAGTGAGTGTGAAGTCTTTAAAGAATTATGTTGCTTCACCACTAGTATCTTAGTAAGTTCTAGTTTCGATTGTTGTGTCATATTAATTCCAAGTACATACTATCAATTTCAATTCCATTGATTCCTTTAAATCATATAATTATGATAAAAAGAAAAGATGCAGCCACTTTTCAATTCAAAGTCCTAAACATCAAATTCGTAAAAAAATACGAAATATTAAGGTTACTACCTCAGAAGCACAAGAATTAAATATGTAGTTCTCTGCTCTAGGAGATGCACAATACACAACGTTGTGAAAAACCAAAATTTGGACTAAAAAACATCTCAAAGATCAAAGTATAGTGTCAATATCATCCCAGCAACAAGAGCTCCAAATTACATGTTCCAGTATTGCTTAATAATAAAATAAAAATTAAACATAAACTTATGAAATTTATATAGCACACTAATATTTGCAGCGAGTCCCTAATAACATACACAATTCATAACATTTTGAAAATGTTGCAATATGTCAAGCCTCCCAAAGTAATATTTCAAAGCATAAACAAAAAACATATTTTGTAGTCATAAAAATTCATAGCTAGTTATAACCACTCATAGTTTTTTCAAACCGTAACTAATGTAAGTTTCTACAAAAAAATATCTTCACTAGTGCTATGTGTCCGTTATGGTACTTGACAAGGTACTTATCAATTTCCCAATGAGCACCCTGCAAATTTGCAAAAGCTTAAAAATCAAAATTCTCATATGTAGTAGTAAATTGATGGCGAAGCAATTTAATGTAAGTGTTCAGATATTCAAAAAAACCAATAATGATCAAATTAAATTGTAGAAATACCAACGGTGTGGCCAACCAACTTGAATTTTCTCATATTGGATTCACTCAATAAACCTCTAACATATCACGTGCGATCATAACATATTAAAAAACACCGTTAATTTGAGTACATATTGGAAAATACCCCTAAAAATCAATTTTTTTAACCCCCTACCAATATAAACCCAATATACCCTCCCAATTTAAAAAGGCGCTACTTTCACTATATATTGTAGTTATCCATTTTTTTATTAACATTTTTTATACCCCTTTATATTTTGTCTTTAACTTTGAGCTCTATTTTTTATACCTACCAATCTAAAAACCCTCTATCCCCTATATATTCCCCAATATATTATGTCATTTTTTCCTCATTATATATCTCCCAATATGAACCCATGTGCTATGATATTTCTCCTGTAACAAAGCCCCTGTGAGTTTTCTAGAGGAGTAGATAACAAAAATTAACCTTTTTCTTAGCCTCTAAGATTCATATGAATCAGGCTTTGACAACTCCCAGTCTAGAAATAAGTGCACTGTGAGATAAGTGCACTTTGAGAAGGTACAATATCACAACAACAACATATTACTGCAGCATAGAATTAAAAATGGAAATTCAAATTAGTGCAACATTTATAAGATCGAAAAAGAGTTAATTACTTATGTGTACTGATCCCTGCACTTCCAAGATTTATGTTGTAAAATTTTGATAGTATCTGAAAACTAAATGGATTTATATGAATATGCCTATTGACTATCTCAAGACAAAACAATAGTAAAATTCAAATCTAGAAATTTGGAAACTTTGAAGGACTGAAAATAAAAAAAATAATATTTGTAATTCTTATTCATGGGAGGAACTTGCTCACATTGAAAATGAGCAAGCATTGTATGTTGAGGAATTTCAAACATGGAATTCCTATGGCAGTTTCAACTAGTCAGTCTAGGAGCTTACCTACCAAAATCTTAAACATGACCAGACCAGAGCTTTTAATGATATCTTGGTATTTGATATAGAAGTCCAATGAAATTCAGATATGCAAAACAAGTCACAGAGGAGAGATAATTTTGAATTATAGAAAAAAAACCGTCTACTTTGTTAGGCAGACAACAAGATGTGGAAAATATGTAGTATAGAAATGCATCAGTATCAGAACGGTATTTGATTAGGCTAGAAAAGGCTCACTAGTTATAAAAATGGTAGATGGTTTGATAAATAGTATGAACCAACTACAAAATGCTAGAAATAAAGCTATAAAAATAAAAAAATGCAGAACAAAAACTACAATTACATTTATCCTATACCATACAGAAATTGAGGCATCTTCAATATTATAGAAACAACATTTGATTAAGCATTGTTGGAAAAGGTTATTTGATAAGAATATGGACCAACTACAAAAAATGAAAAATGATAGTAGACAAGGCGGAAGACTAAGTCTGGAGGATATAAAACAAAAACCAGAGTCATCATTATTGAACAACTTAAGAAATTCTAAATTGAAATATCATTTTTAGTATGGAGCATGCCAAAAAGAGTATTCAACGTAAATAAAAAACCACAGTCTACTTTATAATAGAAAGCAGGGTCTACCTCAAGAAGAAAATGTCAAAACAAAAGAGCAGTGTCATTCTCGGGGAGAAAATATCTAAACAAAACCTTATCACGCAAGGAAATTACACTTATATTGGCCAAGTCCAGGTTGACATCACATGACGATGGTTTGGGTAATCTAGTTTGAGTACAAAAAGTCTCAATATAATATTTGTAAATACGGTTGTTCACATTCCATGGAAGTTGAATATTTGAGTGACATATAAGCTTTGATACCATGCTAAAAAGGAAAAAAATGACCACAATATAGAAAGATGAAGTAAATACACACAGTAATGAATTTCACAGTATTATATATATATGGAAAAAAAAAATTCTTTAAAACCATGATGAAATTAAAGGGTATTGCAACCATTAGAAAATTAAGACTTCCAATAAGACTGGTTGTGGATCTGCAACATAGATGTTTCATCTTTGTGGAGAAATATGTTTTTTGCAAAAGAAAAACTACAAGAGAACTGTTGTATCATTGTAGCAAGCAGTATAATGGAGAGATAGACTAAAAACAAAGAGAAAGAAGATCTAACATAATTTCATTAAACATTTTGATAGCAATGTTTATAAATCTAGTGAAGTACAGTGTCTTTTTTCATTGGACAACAAAAATCTCAAGACATATACAAGTTTTTCATATCTACAACTGTTAAGATGAAAACTTCTTTAAAACCATGATAAAATCAAAGGGCGCTACAACCATTAGAAAATTCAGCCTTCAAATAAGAGTGGTTGTGGATTTGCAATAGAGATGTTTCATGTCTGTGGAAAAATATGTTTTTTGCAGAAGCAAAACCGCAAGAGAAATGTTATATCATTGCAACAAGTATTATAATGGAGAGATAGGCTAAAAACAAAGAGAAAGAAAATATATAATGTATTTTTTCATTGGACAACAAAAATATCAAGACATATACAAGTTTTTCATATTTACAACTGTTAATATGCATGTAAAAAAACTAAGGCTTAATAGAACCATCAACGTACATATCACAAAACTTAGGCTTAACAAAGTAATTGAAGATATCAAATCTTCTTGATATCAACAATGATATTGTCCATCGAAATTGTAAAGGTTCCCTTGAGTGAAAATGTGTGTAACATGAAAACATATGTAAAGATGTTTTGTTTATATTCTGCAAAGGATATTTGCAGAATACTTGGAAATAAGGTTTGAAGAAAGTCTTTTGAAAGGATGCAATCTAACTTTCCATCTGCATCTTTTATTGTACATTGTAAACTATATTCATAAGAAAATATATTTTTGTTGTGCAATAAAGCATGTTATCAACTGGACAATTTGTTATTCTAATTAACTATTTGCACTCATTGTAGAATGGCTTATATGGTGGGAAAAAAATATTAGTTGGTTTGAGAATGCCAATAATTTGCAGTCGTTTGATTGGGAATACAAATATTTTTGTTAGGTTTATAGTAGAAGACTAATGTAAGGAAAAGAAAAAACAGTAGGAGAAAAAGTGAATATTTTGAGAAGAAATAGAGAAATGCTTATAAAAATCTCAAATGCAATTGAAAACATTTTTGAACATTTATTTTTGGTAGAGTCTATAAATAATAAAAAGTTGAAATGTAATTGAAAACTTGCCTGGAGCTTTGTTTTGGCAAGAGCCTGTAGATAATATTTTCTCAATTCATCATTAAGTTGCTCAAAGAAGCTTGATAAATACATACGTATGGCATGCAATTCTCTCTATCCACTTCGAGCCATGTTTTCGAAAAGAAGAAAGATTGTCTTTCCCCTTACTATATCTTGTTTCAGTTCAATAAATTTTATTTTATTTTTGTTCAGCCAAATACACCTGAAAAGAATGTAAGTGAAATTTTTGGTTAGTTGTAACAAAAAGAGAATCAAAACATAAATTATTTTACCAATAAAAAGAAAAGATGGACACATAAAAAGAAAAGCATAATAAAACACAAAATTTGACAAAATAACGTGGCACAATCATTGTTTGTTTCACCATATTTAACATATATTTCAAATTGAAAATTGTTTTGATGGCATCTTGCAACAAGTGTTGTGAATATTCCAAGTGAATAATATGTACTTGCTTCTAAAAGCATACAAATTGTAGTGTATGGAGTAAGTTTACGTTTAGAGAAAATAATTGGTATTGTATCAATGACAGATGTTGAATTCAACGAGATGTAGTGGCTAGAATCACCTCTTTCATATTTTATTTTCTTAGTGACATTGAATTCTGTTATATGAACACTTTTGCCGATAGAGAAAAATGAGACAAATTGAGATATTAGTTTATCACTTATGTTGATGGTTATTGTAAGTTTCCCATGCACATCAACAAGGTCGGTGTGTACAAATTGTGACTTCAATGGTGAGGAGGGTAATGGAATAGAAGCAGGACCATATACACTAGCACATCACCTTCAAAAATATTTGTGGAACTTCCCATGCAAATGTCGATTATGGACGATGCCACTATTTCTCGCCTTGTTGTTTTTTCTTTTGCTTGCTTGCTATTTTAGAAAGATTAAAACGATAAAAGAAAAGATAAATGAATTAATGTATAAATACAAAGACTAAAAACACTAAAATGGCGAAAGAAAATGTGAAATTTAATTAACATATAAATGCAAGGACTGGTTGGTTTGTTCTTGATTTTGAAAGGAAAAAGAGTGAATAGTTTTTCCAAATGGATAGATTCATTTCCTCTTGTTATACTATTTGCTTTATGTCTGGATTCATTTATGTTGTTTCACTATCTTCTTTACAAGTTGACATTTTTTCTATTGGTAAACCTATGAAAACACAATGACAAAAGTATATTGTAAATCAGTTATTGAAAACATTCCACAGGAGTTAGTTGTTTGAAACATTGGTTATGTAAAAAATATTTTAGTTTTCACTTAGAAAATTTCCTAATGAAAATAGGAAGCTATGAAATCGGAATAAAAAGAGAAAATTAAATACATCGATGATTCTAAGCCAAGGTACATTATTGTCGCTGGATTGTTGCAAACAAGGGATGCATACAAATTTAGCTTTTGTTGTGATAAAAAATGCAAAAAAGTGTATACCGCCTTTTGATTACAGCTATAGCAAAGAATAAATTATGCTATGATCTAACCAATATGTACTTGAAAGATTTATTTCACATTGTTCAATAGGAAAATTTGTCCACATATGATCTATCACTATTTTTAATCATGGACATAACTTACTTGTTATTTTGTTGCACGTTGCCTATTTTCATATAATTTGTAAGAGCTCAACCACAAGTTATTTCTAATTTAATATCAATGTTAAAGTAATCAATAATTAAGAAGACACAATCAACACGTGTAGTTTGTGATTTTATTTATTCTAATCATTTATATTATTGTAGGCAATTGTCCAAATGGAACTGCATAAATGTTAATTAAGAAAATTGGTTGTTGAAAGTAGATGTCAATTAACATGAGTTCAATTTTGTTGTTACAAAATGTTTTTGTTGAAATTTTTATCAATATATTATTCGCTACATAAGTGAGGATTCCATTTATGGAATTTTCTATGGAAAAGTTGAATGTTAGGAATTGTTTGTTTTTGGGTGGAATGTACAAGTGTGTTTCTTGAAAACATAGAATCATATTGTCTAATAAGTCTCTGTCATGGACGACATTTCTAAGATCTGCATGTAGACTACATGTATTTAAAGTTGCAATTGGTAAAACATTTGGGTTGCTAGGTTTTTTTTGGGTAAATTCCAGTTTCCATGAAGCAATTGTTTCTAGTTGTTTCATTTCATCTAATATCTTGTTATGTGCCTAAAATGTTTTGGGTGTTAGTTTGTTAATCAAATATAATGAGTCATGGTTTTAACACGTGATATTATAATATACACTATCCCATGTTTGGTGACACCAATTGGGTCAAATTCAAGTTGATCCAATGTTAGTCCTTGCATTTGGTGTATTGTCCATGCACAAACTAATTGTATTGGGATTTTTTTCGTATTGTGATTTGTGATTTGTTGTGAGACATTGCTAAATATTTTTCAATTCGAAACTTTTTTGTCCAATTTTACAAGATATTTATCTTATATAGATCTTTGAATTTGTTTCTTTGATGCTTTCCAATGTTTATGTCTGTAATTTGTATCAAAACAATGTCAGTTCCATTGTTATTGGATGAGTATAATTTGAGAATTCCTCAGTGTCGTTTACTAGTCCATCATTGGTATTGTATTTTCTTGCATATAACTCAACTAAAATGTTTTGTTTGAATATAATATTGATTTCAATGTTATTGTATTTTCAAAACCAAAATAATTTGATCTATCAATTTTATGTTCATCAATAACATTCAATGTTATTTGTTTATCATGTGCTAGTGAAATCATTTTTATATTATGATTATGAACATCCTTGTTTTGGTAGAAAATGTATGGGAAAAGTGGACTTAATGTTTCTGTCCTATGGAAATTTTCATTAATGTAAGCAATATCTTTACCCGTTTGCATGTTTAATCTCATCCTATTTAGGGCATTGATGAAGATTGGGTCTTTTTGATGCATTCTTTTTTTTTAAGTTAGGCTAAACTATATTATATCATAAAAGAAACTTTACATAGACGTTGGGCTAAGATGGAGAGCTATGCTTAGCCAATCCAAACCTTAAAATATTTCAAAATAAAGCAGGTTTGGGGTTGCCTCCGAGGAGGAAACCAACCCCTTCATAGCGACAGATAATCATGTTTTAAAAAATTTTAGTAACACAAATAAAAAAATAGTAGCTATAATAGGTCCTAAAGAGACAAAAAATAGAGAAGAATTGAGAAAATGCGTAGTCATGGCCTTCCTTCATCATCCTCTGGTGTAGGGTCCTCCTCCTCAATTAGTTAGCCATATTCACGTGCAATGGCCTCCTCCTCAGTTTTTGGTGTGTGCAGGGGCTTTAGGGGTGTTGCGCGGATGATAGGAGCAACGTGGTACTCAACATCAAGAACTCTAGTCCAGACTCCATCCGAATACATGATCCAAACGTTAGTCTCCTCGTCTGCTGGCTCATGTACAAGGAACAGCTCGGTTTTCTGAGGTGTGGGTAGCTCAGAGTGTGCAATGGTAGACTTCCTGGGGCCTCTTCTGCCTCTCAGATTCTCTGGAGTTAAGACTATCTCTTCCTGGGTGCAGTCAGGCTAATGAGTAGCCTCCATATTGTGGTTGCCTGAAGAGGAAACTTCGATGGATTCCAAACACTAATTTTGAGCATGGTGATAGCGCCCTGAGAATGCACCTCTTTGGCTACCCCTGATGGTCTTTTGTCATTGATGCGGAGCCTTGGGGAAGTTAACGAGTAGAGGATGGGATGTCGGGCTCAGAACAAAGAGGTGCGCAGCTAGAGAGCCTGCAACAGTGATGCTTGGAGGGGGGTCATGAAACATGGGGTCACGGAGCAGGGGGCGCGTAGCAAGGTATCATACCCCAGATAACATGCAATAGGGAGAGGAAAAATAGGCGGGGATTTCCACAGGGAGGCGCACAGTCGGGGGGCACGTATCCTGGAGGGAAACAGAGGGAGGAGCACTTTGCAGGAGGGTGCGTGATAGGGGGAGCACGCAATAGGGGGAGCACGCAGGGAAGGTGGAGTAGTAGCATGATGGCAAGGGGAATAATAGTAATGGCTCTGAAGACTGGCTTGAAAATTAGAGATATGGTGGAATTAGGAGATTCAGTGCCTTTGAAGACCTGTGGCGTGAGAACAGATGGAGAGAGGGGTTGTGGAACTTTTGCAAATGTGATTAGAGATAGTCCAAGTGATACTACATGTGATTCAAAGAATGGAAATATATTAGGTACAATAGAGCACCTTATAAATGATTAAGGAAATGAGTTTCTGCATTAAATCAAACCTGGAGTTGTAGGGCGTCATCAGCTTGAGCATGGGAAGGTTTGTCTTCACAAGATCAGGGCATGCCACCCACATCCAAGGGAATTTGATCCTTTTGGAGTAGCGCGTGTCAGTTCTCGTGCAGGATTTCATCATAAATTTGAGAAAAAATAGAGTGATATAGAGATGAGTGACAATCCAATCCTTTATTGGCCAGGAGATTGGCAACAGAGTTTTCCTTTCTGTGCACATGGTGTAATTTAATAGCCATGTGATGTTGTAGCAGTTGTTCCATATATTTTAGACAGTTGGCTAGCCACCAGCTAGTAGAGACCTTTCTGGAAGAATTGCGTTGGAGGATGCAGGTGGCCACATGGATTATGAGTTGCGATTCTCCTTCCATTTCTAGAGGGAAAAGATTGAGCTCGATGGCTATGGAGAAACCATGTATAAGATCCTCCAGCTTCACCAAGTTTTTGGTGACTCGCCCTTGGTTTCCATAATAGGCACGTAAGGGGCTACCACTATAATCTCTAAAAATGCCCCCAAATCCGGCTTCCCCTAGGTTGCCTTTGGAGGCTCCATCGAAGTTTCATTTGAAAAAATCGGCTGGGCGGGGATTCTAGTGTTTAGGAGCGCATATTCTTCCTGTGTTCGAGAAGGATTTGTCCACTAGGGGCGCAATAATTATGTGCCAATTGTTCCAAATGGTGCATTCAACAGTGGTTTTCAGGTAGTCATCCTTCCCCTAATGAGCCATGGCAAGATTTTCTTCAGTTGTTGTGTATTTGGCCTACATTTTCTCTTGATTTAAAGCAGTATCTTTGAATATACTTCTATTTAATTCTTTCTAGAGGTTGCATATGAGTAGGGCTGGAATGGGTTGCCAGAGACGATTTAGGAGGTTTCTGGAATATTGATTATCCTGCCACTTGCTAATGGTGTTGGTTATGTTTCCCGATCTCGATGGGATCTTCTGCATAGTATTTCAATCCTGTCCCAAAAAGTGTTAGATATGGGGCATAGGTCCACCAGGTGATCAATGGTTTTGATGTCATTCTGACATAGAGGAAACCTTGAAGGACCCAAAAATCCTCTCTTCATATATTCTCCCATGTGAGGATGCGTCTTTTACTTAGCAGCCAGAGAAATGTAGCTACTTTGGGCTAGAGATTAGTTGTCCATATCTTCTTCCATAGCTGATTTGTGGGGCCAGGGTTTGGTGGTTTAATGAGATGGCATGCTTCCTTAGTTGGGTAATTACCACTTGGAGTATGGCCCCAACAGATAATTTCCGGCCCTTGCTAGGTTCTGATTATTATTATTTTTTAATTCCTCCCAAATATCTCTTTGTTTTTCATTGTTCCAGTCTGCCTGCCATCTGTCTGTGTGGAGCCATTTCCTATCACCTTGAGTTTTTTCATTAGTCCAGAAATCCTGGATGCAATTTTTTTCTCTTTCCTTTATGACCGTGTGCTAGATGGGGTGAAGGAAGATCGAGGATAGACTAGGAATTTTCTACCAAGAATCCTCCCAGAACCTAGCTTGAGTTCCACCGCGCAGTTCCCAGAATATGTGAGATTGTATCACATGTTTTTGTTGCCTGGCTTCATTCCACATTTGGGATCCTCCTAGAGCGATATTGAATCTGATGAATTCCTCCTTGGGCCAATTTCTGGCATATTTTGTGGCCCATAGGGTCGACCCTAGTTTATGAGTGTTGGATACCCATTTCCACCATATACTAGCACTCATGATGTTATTGCTATGTTCCGGGTCTCTTAGACCAAGTCCTCCCTGAGTTTTGCGCCTCCATACCTCTTTCCATTTGACTAGTGCCCATTTGTTCTTGTCTTCGGATCTCCCCAGAGGAAAGTTTGTTGAAGATTGCAGATGGATTTGAGGACCTATTTTGGTGCAACCAGAAAAAAAAAATAGGTATATGGGTAGAGATTGAAGAACATATTTTATGAGAAGCAATCGTCTGACAATATTGAGAGAGTGATGGGTCCAGGTTGAAAATTTAGTCTCCATTCTGTCCAACAACTCTCTCCAGGAAGAATGTTTGAGAGCAAAGTCCATGAGAGGTTCTCCCAAGTATTTCGATGGTAAAGAGGTTGTGGTGAAGCCCATGATGTGAGCTATGTTGTGCTGAGTGATAAGAGGTGTGCTGAAAAAGAAGATTTGATATTTTTCAGGGTTCACAGAGGTTCCGGAGGCTTCTGAGAAATAGTCAAGAAGGGTTTTGAGGGTACGCGATTCCTGCACAGAGGGGTGACCCATGATCATGTTTCTATCCACAAATTGATGATGGGAGATGGAGGAAATATTTTTTAATGGGATTCCTTGAAGGTCATGAGATCGGACCGAGCTCTTGAGCAAGTAGCCCAGACCCTTTACCATAAGAACAAAGAGAAAAGGTGAGAGAGGATCTCCTTTCCTTATACCTCTAGAGGGATTGAATGTTGATGAGGGGATGCCATTGACTAGGATAGAGATGAAATGAGAGGATATCAAGCTCATGATACAACGCACCCAGGTTTGACTGAAGCAAAAGGCTAGAAGGACATGCTTTATGTAATTCTAGTTGAGCTTGTCAAAGGCCTTAAAGTGGTCAATTTTGAGGAACATGCCCAGATGTTTTCTAGTTTTTAAGGAATGGGTGACCTCATGGGTTAGAATGATTCCATATAGGATTTTATTGCCCTCAACATAGCCCGTTTTCTCCGATGAGATAAGCATGGGAAGAAGCCGTTTCAATCTATTAGCTATAGCTTTGGAAATAATTTGGTAAATTACATTGCAGAGTGTTATTAGTCTGTACTTACTTGGAGAAGAAACATTGTATTCCTTTGGAATAAGCATGAGGAAGGTGGCATTGAGAGTAGGAAGAATCCAATGGGAGTTGCGTGATTCCTCCACTATGCCCCATACTTTCTCTTTGATAATGTCCCAGAAGAAGTTGGTGGTAAATCCATCCGGCCCTGGGAATTTCCCTTATTTTAATTGGGAAACTGCTTATTTGACCTCTATCAGTGTTGTGGCTTTGAGAAACATCATGTTATGATCCTCATTGACTAATTTTGGGATATGCTATGTGATTTTCTCAATGGATTCCTATCGCTGGATGTTGGACTCTTTGAGGATTTCCTTAAAGTGGTAGAGAAATTCCTTTGTGATGTCCTCATGTTTTCCTTTATGCTCACCATTTTGATTCTTGAGGACTATGATTCTATTATGCATCATGTGCTGGATTGTGGAGTGGTGAAAGAATTTTGTGTTCCTTTCTCCTTCCTTAAGCCAGCATATCTGAGATTTTTGTTTCCATAGGATCTCTTCTTGGCTTTTTCTTTCTTCAAGTTGGGAGGTTTGTGTCTTTTCCTTGGTCTCTGAATCTGCCAATCTTCTTTCTGAGATGATTTTTTTTTGGACTTACTGCATTTGCATTTCCAAGGATCTTTGGACTTTGAATATGTTGTCGAAGGTGGTATTGTTCCACAGTTTCAATTTCCCTTTGAGCATCTTCAATTTCTGCTGGAACTGATACATTTTTGTGCCCATGGGTGGATTTAGGGAAGTCCACCAATCAGAGATAAGGTCTTTGAACCCTAGATGTTTGAGCCAAAATTGTTCAAAGAGAAAAGGTTTTGGAGTGTCTATACCAGGTCTAAGCCATTAGAGTCGGATCAGCCAATGATATGAACGAGAGGCCAAAATGATAGTGGCTGCGAGCTCTCCTCCTAGGTGAATGAAGTCTTCCGTGATGAGGAAGCAGTCCAATCTAGATGAAATTTGATGGGATCCTCCTCTCCTATTATTCCAAGTGAAGATGTCATTGGATGTATGAAGATCAATTAGATGATTGCCTTGGATGAAGCACTTGAATTTGGTGTTGTCCATATCCACACGAGTTCTTCCTCATTTTTTCTCCTGAAGTGTTGTGATAATGTTAAAGTCTCCTCCAATCAGCCAGATAGGGTAATTTCGTTGGTTTTTGAGATCTGCAATGCTTTCTAGAAGCTCTGTTTCTTGCTATACTAACTGAGGGAAGTAGACATTCGTGAGATGTCTATGAATGTTGGTTCCAATAAGGTGGAAGGAAGCTTGAATGAAGTGTCGATTTTCCTGATTTTTCTCTAGGGTGATAAAGTTGAGGTTCCAAATGATTGCTAAGCATCCAAAATCCCAACTTGTGTCAACAGTTAGGGTGTTGCATCCTTTCTAGAATCTTTTGAATATTGTGTCGATAGTGGAGCCGGTGCATTTGGTTTCTTGGATAAATAAAATTGTGAGGTTTTCATCAGTGATTCTTTTCTTGATTAACCTATGCTTGGAGGGACTATTTAGCCCTATGATATTCCATGAGATGATCTTCATTGAGGGGGGTTGGGAACTACAAATTATAACCTAGTTAAATTGGGATATTGCCCTGATTCTACTAGCTCTTTGCCCAAGTTGACCAGATGTTGCAGATCAGTTCTTCTTCCAAGCTTTCGGGAATATTTCAGAATGAGTTTAGTGTTTAGGAGTGTGCCACCTTGAATGCAAAGGGAGGGTACCCGTTGAGCTCTAAGGAGGACTTCCTCCAATTTCTGGATTTGTTGATGTGGAATTGAAAGAAATTATTTCCGCTTGCATGCATATTCCAACCCCATGATGTCGAGGTCCCTGTATTTAATGCTTTCCAATTATTCTTCCATTTCTTCTGGGATTCATTTTAGTGTTGTGCCTTTGACTTTTTATAAGTTATCCCTTGTGTGCTTCGAGGATTGGGGTATCATAAAGGCTTCTATTTGGATTTTGTTTTGCTGGGTCTTCGAAGTCTAGGGATTCTCCTACGGGAGTTGTTCTGAGTTGCTTGGGGTTTCGTTCTTATTCTCATTCAGTTGAGCTAGGACTTCAAAGTTGTTGAATGATTATGGGGATTTTTTTCTTTGGTTCGTATTTGAATTTCTGGTATGCCTTTTCCTTCCAGCAACTTTCGTGAACCCTTTGGTGTCTTTTTCTATGGAGTCATTGCTTGGAGAAGATCTTTGATTTAGGGGGAAGTCTCTGAAGATATGCCCATGATGGTGGAATTTTCTACACCTAAATGGTACATGTTCATTATCTACCATTTTGATCCATTCATAATCATCATGAAGCAGGATTAACTCACCAGGGAGAGACTTTGAGATGTTCATGTATACGCAAATCCTTGCATAGGCTGCATGTATTTTGATCTTCGTCTCTTCCAAAATTTTAATGAATTCTCCCAGAGAGTTTTTGATGTATTGAAGGGTTAGCTCATCCCAATAGTCCTGAGGTAGGGTGTAGAGCCTGACCCAAACTGGAGCCCAACTGAAATCTTGTTTTTCCGGGTTGAAACGTTCTACCCAATTGTGCAGGTATAAACTTGTGGAGTTAAAGAAGTATGGCCCTCCATCCAGGATTCAGTTTTTGTCTTTGATGTAAGTGAAGATCACATTGAAGAGGCCCTTGGAACATAGTTGTAGATCAATATGGCCCTTGGGTCTCCATTTGGATTAAATCCAGCCCAGGAGTGCTTTTTTTGTAGTCCAGAAACCCATAAACTTGCCTATCAACACATAGTACTTCATGTATTGGATTTTTCCATTGATTCGATGAGCTAGGAGCTAGATATTAGTTCTTGTAGTGGCCTTTGGTATGCAAGTGGAGGATGTGACTGTTGTTTATTCTTCAATTACTGTTGTTGGCGATTTCAGTGTGGGAGACACCACATATTGGTCAGGGAATGGGCCATAGTTTTTCTCATGATCGCTGCCAGCCCCTGTCGCTGCTCCATTAGAGGGTGAACTAGAGGATGGGGGAAGCACCCTCCCCCCACTGCTGTCCATCACGAGAAAACCTATATTCGCTCAGAAGAAGAGAATGAGCCCTAGTCTAGGATAGAGGGTCTGCCAGGGGCAGCCTGCTCAGAACCACCAAACCCTAGTTCATGGCAATGGAGTTCCTTCGACGCTCTTCATCCCAATCCACTGTCTTCAAGTCTTTTTGATGCATTGATGTATATAATTGATAACATTTTATTTTCTCTTTCTAAAAGCCATATGGAATTATATTTTTATTATTATTTGGTTTTCAAATATAAAAGAGTCTCTTATAGGGCTTACGTGGTAGATATCGCGAGAAAATATCATGCCAACATTACCAAATTATGAAGTTGTTGTATGTAGGATTTGACAAAGTTTCTTATCAATCTGATAAAGCATTGTTGCACCAAAAAGTGATGCCTCATATATAATAATTTCATGGATTTGTTTGAAGTGCTTTGATGATGTGTCTAACTTTTCATTGTTTATGTTGATCAACGGTTGTCATTAATGTCAACCCAAGTAGAACTAGGGGCTACCCTAATATTTCATGGAAATTATGACCTACCAAACTACTATATTGCGGGTCAATAATGCTTTTTTATGGTTTCTTCTTTTCGAGATGTTTCCATTGATATATGGCACGCCATGTAATTCTTCACGGTTTGAGAGATATTCATGTTTGAAGTTTGTACCCCCGGTTAGTGGGCTAAAACCCCATGGGGTTGTGGCATGGGTCATTAAAAAGTCATAATTAATATTTTTTAAGCTCCTAAAATCCCTCCCATGTTCACTTGTTGAAGCCCCTCTCAAACTAATAATTTATATAAATTGTGATCCTCATATCCTCCTCATGCAAGGGATTTCGCCATCTGAAACAGGTCATCGTGGAAGTTTCGCTGTAATTTTTGTTTTTACAAATGTTCAGAAGCTGAAAATTTTATGAAGTGAAGCTGAAATCCTGAAGAAGTCCTGTAAAAATTTCAAATCAAGGTTTGCAATATTTTCAAATATATGATCTGTGGAAGTCAGTGTTTTTGCAGGCTCCTGAAATTCATCTCAAAGAAGTGACCTTGGGCAAATCGTCATAACTCACTATCTTAGTATTGGATTGAAATTTTGTAAAAAGTGGAAGATAGTGCATGGACTGTAGCTTTCTCTTCATCAATTTCAGGTCTGAATGAACAAACAGTGACACATGGAACGCCGTACAAATTCTCTCTACTGAAATAGTCCATAATTAGGGCATTGTGAGAGATTGGGAATAAATATCCCTTGAAGAATCCAAATTTGGTCAGACCTGTGGCATTGGAAATAAGACTCAGTGGACTACTATAGGACTGTAAATCACATATTGGGGATCTAAAATAAAAAAGATACACCAGATTCAATATCGAGCTCCTAGAAGGCAAGAAAAAGCTAGATCATGTGTTATCAAGGGCTGCAAAGGGCCAGACTTTTTAGGGCAGCAAATAAAATCAAGGTGCAGCAGAGGGTAGCATGACAAGAGCAACAACCAAGGTGTAGAACAACAACAATAATTTCATCACATGAAGTATTCAAGTGGGAAGCACTGCATACAGTCACTGTAAAGGTATCATTGTACTAAGTTGATGTAAATACATTATTGTAAAAATTGTACTAGTGTCTATCTGCCAAGAGTTGAAGAGGTAGTGTCGGGAGGTCGAGGATCATCATTAGGTGGTTGTGTCATAGTTGGTGTTATGGTATAGTGTGTCTTCTTCTTCTACATCATTCTATATCATTGTAAAATGGACCATTTTCCCTGGGACGAGAGTCCATTCTTCTTTTATTCTTCTATAGCATGGTAGGGTGGTGCTAGGGTGAGTTGTAGCTCATTGGGTGTTGGGGAATCCATTCAGTTGACTACTGAACAATATCAAGCATTGGAGCATACATCCACTGGGAGATAGAGAAGAATTCTTTTCTAGATTCTAGGAAGTTGGAGCTTTATTTTCAATTGGAGTTGAATATTAAAGAATTATTAGGAAAGCATTAGGTGGTTTTTGTCCCAGAGTGGGTTTCCACCTTAAAAACTGTGTGCATTTGTGTTTCTTTTGTTTACTAATATGATTATACAAGAAATGATAATAAATGAATATTAACTAATGCTCTAATTGAAAGGAATATTGATTCACCCCCCCTCAGTATTTCCAACAATTGGTATCGGAGCTTGGTTCCTTCAATAGCAGTTTAATAGCTGGAAGAACATCATGGAGCATACCTAGAATGGTATACCTCTATTCAATGAAAATAATTATGCACTCTAGAAAGGAATAATGGGGTTCTATCTATTGGCGCAAGGTTACGAAGTATGGGACATTGTTCAAAATGGATTTACATCAACCGCGGATGAACAAGGTGAGAAGAATTTGGTAAATGATGCAAAAGCAAAGAATATTATTATCAATGGACTTATTGAATCTGCTTATCATAAGGTGTTGGGTTGTAAAACCTCCAAAAATGTATGGGACAAGCTTTAGAATATATATGCAGATGAATCAAATTTCAAAGAAGCAAAGCTTCAAATTTATAGAGCAAAATTTGAGCAACTCAGAATGAAAGAAGATTGCAACATTGCTACATACTTCCAATACATTGATGAAATAAACAATACTCTGGAAGGATTGGGAGAGCCAGTTGATGAGAAGACTATTATACAAAATATTCTTAGAACGTTACTAGGGAGATTCAACCCAAAGGTATCGGTCTCAGAATACAGTGAAAATCTGAACAAACTCAACAAAGAGGAATTACATGGAGTTCTCATAGCATATGAAATGAGACTTGATGAAGAAGAGGGTACTTCTCATCTATAAATTTCATTAATTGCATCTAAGAAAACCAATAAGGACAAAAAACCTTCAATTGAAAAGACATGCACCTCCAAGTGTGAAGAAAAGGGAGATTATGAAGAAGGTCTTCCAGATGAATAATATGCTTACTTTACGAGAAAACTAAAAATTGGTGAGGGAAAATTCAAAGGTAAACTTACATTAATATGTTTCAGCTGTGGTGATGTTGGGCATTTCACATCAAAATGTCCGAACAGGAGTGATGGCAACTCAAAAGGAAAGAAAGGCTTTTATAAATTCAACAAGCAAGGATCCAAAAGGA
This sequence comes from Pinus albicaulis, assembly GCA_034641835.2. Taxonomy (NCBI): domain Eukaryota; kingdom Viridiplantae; phylum Streptophyta; class Pinopsida; order Pinales; family Pinaceae; genus Pinus; species Pinus albicaulis. The sequence goes on from CM076571.1 coordinate 862,817,091, forward strand.
ACTTTCTCTCTAAAGAAGATAGCTCATCATTCGATGAAGACAATGACAACAAAGAAGAAGCCAATGAGAGAGTATTGTTTATGGCCAAGCACAATAAACAAGAGGTATCAAACAATGAAGAAGAAGCATTGACCATAGAAGAATTTTCTAAGGAAGCAATCAAGCTTATAAAAGAGCTCAAGACAGAGAAGATCCGTTCCGATACTCTTGAAGAACAAGTTCAAGGTATCAAAATTGAAGTTGAAGAACACAAATGCATTGAAGAGTCACTTCAAAATAAGTTGGGAGAAAGCAACCAAGAAAGGGAAGAATTATAAGCCGAAGTAGTCTCGTTGAGTAAGGAAGTGAAGAAAGGAAAAACTATCCAAAACTATGCCAACAGCTCAAGGGCATTGGAAGAACTCGTCAACAATCAACGATCTTACAACGACATAAATGGCATTGATTACAAAGAAGAAGCAGGACCTTCTACAAAAAAATACAATGAACCTATGAGATCTAACATGCATGTAGACGTCATTGAACAAGATTCGCAAGAACAACCTTGGAAGACAATTCCTTGATGGAGATTTCCATCTAGGTACCAACATATTTTTTATGGAGCTACTATTATTCATGTGGAAAATTTGGTCATAAAGCTATAGAATGTCGCACGTAACCCAGAAACGAATGCAATTATAGGATATTTGTCAAATATGAACCTCCCAGGGCTTAGCAAAACATCAATAGATTTGAAAATTTAAGAAATAATATTGAATGTTACAAATGTCGAAACTTTGGACACATAACCAGAGACTGCAGACTTGCAAATCCTCCAGAAGAATCTTCGAAGCCACAAAACGAACGAACATGGAAGAAGAAGAAGACTGATAATTGTGCTCTCTCTCTCAAGGCTCAAAACAACAAAGATTTGTGGTATGTTGATAGCGGTTGCTCAATGCATATGACTGGAGATAGAAAGAAATTTGCATATTTGAAAGAGAAGAAGGATGGAACCGTGTCCTTTGGAAATGATGGATCTTCAAATGTTATAGGATCAGGTATCATCACTCTTGGAAGCAAAGATGCTCTAGCTAAGAATGTTCTATTGGTTGAAAACATGAATCACAATCTGCTCAGTGTTGGACAAATGTGTGATGAAGGACACATAATACTTTTCAACTCTAGAAAATGTGAAATCAGGAAAGGCAGGTATGGTGAAATTGTGGCTACAGCAAGTCAAGCTCCAAATGACATATATGTTCTAGATGAAGCAACTAAAGCACGTCTAATAGCTAAAGAGGATGATACAATATTTGGTAGCAATGATGATCGACTAAGTAAGAATTTTGCTACAAAGATGCAAAGTTATTTCGAGATGTCTTTACTTGGTGAGTTGACATACTTCTTAGGGCTTCAAATATCTCAGTAAGAGAAAGGAATATTTAGATGTCAAGTCAAGTACATCAAGGAAATGCTCAAGAAATTAAAAATGGAAGATTTCAAACCCATCCTTACTCTGATGGTAACATGTTGCAAATTGAGCATAGACGCCTCATTTAAGGATGTGGATCAAAGGTCATAGAGATCTATGATTGGTAGTCTTCTATATGTAGCAGACTCCCGGCCAGATTTTATGCAAGAAATTGGACAAGTAGCAAGATTCCAAGCAGCACCAAGAGAATCACATATTATTGCCATCAAAAGAATTCTTCGATATCTAAAGAGAACAACAGAATGTGGCTTATGGTATCCAAAAGGTAACAATTTCATTATTCATGCCTTTACAGATGCAGATTGGGCAGGAAGCTTTCATTATTGTGAGAGTACTCATGAAGCATTGGAATATATTCGCCAGAAGCTTGGAATTCTCCCAAGTTCTCATTAGATTTTCCTTATTCAGAATGTAAAGGGGGAGTGGAAGTGTGTACAGGTCCGCAGGATGGTTGTGTGTCAGGTGGAGTTACCCTTTTCCATTTATGTCGAAGGGGGAGAGAATGTTGTAGGAAGAGGTGTCATGATCGCAGGGGGAGTACTTGTGTTGTCATCAATGCCAAAGGGGGAGATTTTTGATCAGCGGTTGCCATTGATGTCAACCCAAGCAACACTAGGGGCTACCCCAATATTGCATGGGAATTTTGACCTACCAAAATACTATATTCTGGGTCAATAATTATTTTGATGGTTTCTTCTTATCTAGATGTTTTCGTTGATATATGGCATGCCACGTAATTCTTCACGGTTTGAGAGATATTCATGTTTGAAGTTTGTACCCCCAGTTAGTGGGCTAAAACCCCATGGGGTTGTGGCATGGGTCATTGAAAAGTCATAATTAATATTTTTTAAGCTCCTAAAATCCATCCCATGTTCACTTGTTGAAACCCCTCTCAACCTAAGCATTTATATAAATTGTGATCCTCATATCCTCCTCATGCAAGGGATTTCACCATCTGAAAAAGGTCATCGTGGAATTTCCCTCTAATTGCTTTTATACGAAGGGTCAAAAGTGGAAAATTTTATGAGGCGAAGCTGAAATCCAGAGGAAGCTCCTGTAAAAATTTCAGATCAAGGTGCACAATATTTTTGGAGACATGATCTGTGGAAGTCAGTGTTTTTGCAGGCTCTTGAAATTCATCTCAAAGAAGTGACCTTGGAAAAATAGTCATAACTCTCTCTCTGAGTATCAGATTGCAATTCTGTAAAATGTGGCAGATAGTGCACGGACTGTAGTTTTGTCTCCATTAATTGCAGAGCCGAATGGAGAAACAGTGACACGTGGAACGCCGTAAAAATTCGCTCTATTGAAACAGTCCATAATTAGGGAATTGTGAAAAATTGGGCATAACTCTCCCTTGAAGAATCCAAATTGGGTCAGACCTATGGCATTGGAAATAAGACTCAATGGAATACTATAGGACCAAAAATCACATATTGGGGATCTAAATAACAGAGATACACTAGATTCAATATCGAGCTACTAGAAGGCAAGAAAAAGCTAGATCATGTGTTGTCAAGGGCTGCAAAGCACCAGAATTTCTAGGGAAGAAAAGCAAAGAAAGGTGTAGCAGAGGGTAGCATGACAAGAGTAGCAAACAAGGTGCAAAATAACAGCAAGAAGTTCATCACATGAAGTCTTCAAGTGGGCAGCACTGCATACAGTCATTGTAAAGGTATCATTGTACTAAGTCATTGTAAATACATTATTGTAAAAATTGTACTAGTGTCTATCTGCCAAGAGTTGAAGAGGCAGTGTCAGAAGGTCTAGGATAATCATTAGGTGGTTGTGTCATAGTTGGGGTTATGGTATAGTATGTATTCTTCTTCTACATCATTCTATATAATTGTAAAGTGGACCATTTTCCCTGGTACGAGAGTCCATTCTTCTTTTATTCTTCTATAGGGTGGTAGGATGGTGCTAGGGTGACTTGTAGCTCATTGGGTGTTGGGGCATACGTTCAGTTAACTATTGAAGAATCTCGGACATTGGAGTGTCCATCTAGTGGGAGCTAGAGAAGAATGCTTTTCTAGATTCTAGGAAGTTGGAGATTTATTTTCAATTGGAGTTGAATATTAAAGAATTATTAGAAAATCATTAGGTGGTTTTTATCTTGGAGTGGGTTTCCAACTTAAAAAATGTGTGCATTTGTGTTCCTTTTGTTTACTTATATCATTGTACAAACACTGATAATAATTGAAGATTAAATAATGCTCTAATTGAAAGGAATACTGATTCACCCCCCCCCCCCCTCAGTATGCGCTATGGTTATTCCTTTTAGTTGTGATGGATTATAAGACAAATTTTCATTATGTATGCGTGCTAAGGACTTAAAAATTTCTAGCGTTGTAATTTTTTTTCCTCTTCCTGCACCTCCTATCAAGAACAAACGAATTAGTTCATCTGGCCTATAAATTTTTCTTATTATCATGTTAGATACTAATATTTCTTGTTCTGGGTTTAATTGTCACATTAACTTATAATACGCTATGATTATAGTATATGTGGTTGTTTGAAAATTTCATATGGCATTGTAGATAGTAGATTCAAATTAATTGTATGTTGAAAATGTTGCAAAACACTTTGGAAGTCATAGGTTTTGTATATTCCATTGATGGATTTATCAAATATAGTATTCTTTGTTTCATTTTATTTTAGACTATATATGTAAAATAATTGTCCATTCTATGTTTATATTGCATTGATTGCATCATCTATCTCACCCCATGTAGGTCATGTAACAAATATATTTTTTGTTCATTTTTCTTAATTATTTTTTCCAATGCAACATATGAAGATTCTCGAGTTGGGTGATGTTGATTGATCATAGTGTCATTGACCTGATACAAATGGTATAACATTAATTTTTCTCTACAATAAGTTTCAATGTATTTATATTTGTTATATCTCATGCATGGGATGACATATGGATTATTCGCTTGTTTGTGTTTTTGTCCTTTCTTTGTATAACTATATTCAAATTATGCTAAACATTTAGCATTAATAGTTAGAGGTCATAGAATATAATAGTCAATAATTAATGGAGACATTATGTCTTCACAGTCATATGGTTCCTTTTGCAAGTGTTTTTTTCTTTTAAAAAAAATGCATGTTCCTCTATAGGAGTTGTGTTAATGAAAATACATTTTTGTGAGCTACAATGTAATGGAAGCGATAACACATTGTGCACTACTCATTGTGTGAACATTTGTTGCATGTTTACTAAATCTTTTCCTAGACAATTAATAGTGTTAATGGTATCATATTTTTTTAAGATTATTTTTTGTGTATGTTCATGGAGATCGATGTAAGTGTTTTATCTACTTTTTTATACAGAAACTGCAATACATTGCAGTGGCATATGAACTGAGTACAAATTGGGAGTCATTGTTTGCAATTCAAATTGTTGGGATTTGTCGAGCCAAACTATTTGTCCAGGTGTCAGCTGGATTTATTTGCAGTGGTAAGGTTGTGTGATTTAGTGTACATTGGATAGCATGTATGTATTCATGATCATAGAAAATTTTAGGGGCTAATATTCGCAAGTGGGCTAGTTTTTCGTGCTTTTTCCAAAAAAAATATTCGCCAATTTACCTTTATTTATAAAAATAATTCACCTAATTTTTACAATATAAATTATTTTAACTTAAAAATCACCAAAATTATATAGAGACTATATATAAAATCATTAGAAATTTGTACATTTTTACAAATATAACAACATGCATTTTATAGTTTTCATATTACACACTAGTGAAATTCGCCAAGGTTTTTAAACATCAAGATAAATTGCCATCCTTAAATTTTTCCCTTTTCATTATTTTTTAATCCATTGCTATGAAAGAAGCTATAAAATGTATATATTTTCATCATACCTGACATCGTTTATTGTGTCAAATATTATCTTTGCATTTGTTTTCATTCTAGTGATATCAAATTGAAGAGGTTCAAGTATTTTCGTTGTTTTCATTAGAGGTATTAGGAAATTAAATATGCAATTATAATTTGATGTGTCCCACAACTTCTTCTGTGAAAATGATGTTGGACGGTTCTAAGGTCTTTTTTTAGAACTGATGAATCAGTTGAAAAGTATTTATCAACAAAAATTTCAACATCAATGCTTGTGTCTTTACCATATATTGGTGCAGATTTTATCCATAATAATCCATGTTCATCATCACTTCCTCTGTTTTTTCATTCTGTGACATAGAAGTAGTAATCAATTTCTACATAATACTTGTAATCATGTGTATTAATTAATGCAAAGCATCCATCCTAAATCTATAGTAACGTGCACAAGTTACAAGATCAATTCTTATTAATGTGTGTGGCTCATTTTCTTCTAATTCATTTTTGTTTGGTCTTGCAGTATTTTTTTGGTCTTGCTACTAAAGGACACGAAGAAATTAGGTGGGCCTAGTTGTCGAATCATTGCATATAGCTTTTTGCATATTTTTTATGGTAGTCTGGTGAAGTGCGGTTTTTTTTTTAGTCCATGTACCCAATGTCAGATTTCAAAATGCAGTCCAAATTTGGTTTGGATTTCACATATTTTGAAAGTAGTTTTCTTCCTTTCAACTAACCTTTTATAATTCTAATCCACATAACATTCAATACCTGGTTTATGATACTTTGAATTGCTTTATAAAATAGGTTAGCTTTATGGTAAGAAAGTTCATGATTTTTTTGCAAGACTTCTCATTGATAGTTTTTTTGATATATAAAGTTTTTCAACAAATCACTTGGTCGTTTGTTTCCATGTAATAATGATGGAAAATTCATTTCTTCTTAGTATTTATCTTTGAAAATTCCTAATGTAATATATCCTACAACAGGTGCAATATTAATTTTCTTATTTTTAAGGTCATGGATAGTATGTGGATCAGTGAAACCATGAACCAATGTTTTTGTGATCGGTTCATCAATATCTTGATTATGATTTTCACTATCTTCAATGTCATATGTACTTTTGTATACTTCTTAGTTTTCTACAAACATGTGTTTCTAGTTTTATTCTATGTTGGCATTTTCTAACTTGTAAAGCGTGTTTTTCATAATTGTTGTAATGATTTCATGACTATGTGAACTCGAATCCAGCCAAATGCATAGGAAATTTTGAGTTTTAAATGCTTTTTAACACATCTTCCGCTGTGTTAGTGTCTTTTATGTTTCGACGAAACATATATTGAATTATACATATGTTAGTTGGGACATTGAAGACTCCTCTAGTTGAACCTAGCTATGGTTTTTTATGTTGATGGCTCATTTCCTTTATTTGAAAAAAGGGAAATTGTATTGACACTAGTCTTTATTCTAGTTACTTAAGATCAGTAAGTGTTCTACTACCTTTATTTATTCTTATTTTTGTGGGAACTTCATATTTAGGAATTGTGTCATCTGAAAATACTTTTTTGGAAAGCCTAAAAATGAAGCAACTGCTATTGTTGACATTTTCAATACTAGGTTTTTCAATTTCATGGGAACAATTTAGTAGTTTTCTAATGTTCTTTGCATGTGTTTTTTGGTTCACTTGTTTCATCAGAAAAACATATTTCTAAAGAAAGTTCTTTCACATATTGAAAAATGAAAGACAGGTATATTGTTTAACTGTGCTCAATATTTTATTTCGGACATTGATAATTCTATTGACTTCTTCCTTAATCATTTTCTTCACCTTGATTGACACAAATATTCTATTACTACTTGTTGTGCCATTGTTTTTGTATTGTTTGCAAGCTTTATTTTATGTGTTTTTTAGTTTCTTTGAATACAATCTTTAAGTATATGCAAAGAAAAATTTTATTCTGCTAGTTTAAGGAATAAGATGGTTTGAATTCACATGAAATAAGTTCACCTATTGTTTGATACTTGTTTGTAGTATTGTTTTCCAAACGTTGCATTGATTCAAATATGGAACTATCCTCAATGTTAATGACATTTGGAACATGAGATGTTTCTGTGGACTGATGCTTTGAATCTTCTAGCACTACTTGTTGTTTCATTGTTGTTGTGTTATAGGAAAGTTTGATTTTCTTTGTTTTCAACTTCCTTTGAATACTATATTTAACAAGAGACAAAGCTAAACTTTTGTTGTGCTTGTTTAAGCTACAAGATGCTTTGAATTGGATTGCACCAAGTCTAGCTATTTCATCACATGCTTTGAATTCGGTTGCACCAATTTCACCTATTATTTGACGATTTTTTTAATATTTCTTTGCAACCACTGTAGTGATTGAAACATGGCACTATGCTTAGAATTAATGGAAGTTGGAGCATTAGTTGTTTTTGTTTCAGCTGTATCTATTTTATTTTCAATATTCATGTTGTTAGCCTATTTAGTTTACCCCTATTATATATTGTATCTCTTGCATTGTAATTTTTATTTCAATTTTTCCTATTTGTTGTAAGGGTTCATAGTAGACATGACCTATAATTGTTTCAAATTGCAATATGTTCAAAGTTATAATTATTTTTTTTGAATTATATATTTTCCTGAATATGGACATTGCAAGTGGAGACCAAATGAAGAGATGTATGTTTATCATTTTTATTAACCAAGCAAAGACAAATTGATCACCTTAAATATTTCCTTTGTTAAAGTGAAATTATAATTGTTTTATGTATTCCTACCAAGTAGTTATTGTCTTATACTTTTCGATACAACTAAAGTATATATTATTTTTTATGCATCGAATTGCAAATGGGTTATTTTGAACAACTTCATTGCAAAATTTTTGTGCCATGATAAGACAAATTCATGGCACACTATATTCATTATCTAGAAAATAATAAATTGTTTCAAATGCGCTCTCACCATATATGTTATTGAACATGGACACCCTACCGAGGTTGGTCATGGACCTAAATGTTCTATTTTCAAATATGGATAAGTTAATTTTCTCATATGTATTGTTGGTTTGTTGCCAGAAGGAAGAATCTATGATAGGGTATTTTTTGCAAAAAAATGGCTCGAAGTGGACATTTAGAGGATCCTCATCATGAAATAGCATTTCATAAGTATTTGTTGCAATTGTTGAATTAAAGTGAAAAATCATTTCCATTTTTGTTTTGGACCAAATTCTAATTGGAATTGTCAACCAATTTTATAACCAATGTATACAAAAGGTCTCCCCATATTCCTCTAGATTCTAGAGATATATCAATTGAAGTTGATCTATAAATTATTGCTAAATACAAATTGCGATTACTAATTTTGTGCATTTCTGTTAATGACTCTTCATGGAGCTCATGTTGATAAGACAAAATTCCTTCCTTATCTTGTCCCGCTAAACATGTTCTAAAATACTTCACTGTTCCTTTTCTTAATTCTATAGATGTATATGTAAAATGTAGTAAAAGTTGTAAACTATCAAAACAATAGTCTCCAATCAGATATGATAAATTATTTAATTGAAACAAGTTAAATTTTGTTAAGGAAAATGCCAATTTATATTTTTGAGATGATGTACACATGGTGATGCTTATTAGATTAATTCAATTGTAAATGGTAGCATGTAAATTGTGTACTTATTAAATTGCAAGTTTCAATGTCTACTAACATGTTCTGACGAATATTCAACAAGTGTCTACTGAGTTGTTTTAGTAGAAAGACATGCAAAACCAAAAATACAATTTATTAGTATATAAACTTAAGAATAAGATGCATAGTTGTTAAAAAAATGATGTTATTTCCATTTTTTTTGCTATAAATATGTATTATAAATATCTATTTAACATGTCTAAATATACCATAACCATAAAAAGATAAAATTTCAAGGTACCTATATTATATTTAGATACTATAAATATAACTAAGTTGTTAAATTGCTTAAATAATACTAATATTGAAACTGTGAAACACATAATTCCATTAACATACATTAGATAGGGTCTCCCTGGACTTTCCTAGGCTTGCATTATATCGATTAAAATATGTATTGAATAAATAAAGCAGCCATGAAAATCAATATATTTTATTATTATTAATTTCTCATTAGAGGTTCAACCCTCACCACTTGTTTTTCATAATCATATTTAGCAATTTTTTTTACCAACTCATGAATATTATGTGCATCAATGAAACAAATGTGCACCAATAGTTCGATTTTACAGATTGTTTTTCCACCTAATCATATTTAAACCTATTGTAGAAGTATTGGTGGCGAGAAAATAATCTTATGGATAATATTTCTCTAGATCACTGAATATTTTTTGTTGAATGCTTGAAAATCCCCTTTGTGAATGTCTTAAGTGCATGTTCGAGTGATGACTTGAAGTTCTCAGAATCTAGAGTTTTTTGGCCTATGTGGCTTGGAATATAGTTGAGAAGCATCTATAAGTATTTGTCATGATCTTTGGAGACCTTAAGTCACACGTTGATGGTTACAGCCTATGCCTAAATCTTTTGGGATCTTTGCTAGATCATCACTGTGTTTTTATTTTTACCAATTACAAAATATAATTCTAACTTAATTCAAGGGGTAGTCATAGTCATGATGGATGAATTCATTGCTCGGAAATGTTACCTTCTATAGATTTAATTTCATTATACTTTTCCAATATTTCAAGGGATATGATATACATGAAAATGTGTAACATTCATTTTGGTGACTTTCTCATGACTTGTATTATATTCTGGCATGAAAAGGAGATACCTGTTCTTGTAACCAATGCACAACAAGAACAAACATTGTCGGGGTTTCCTTAAAGAATATTTTGGTACCTGTGGATGATCCTCTAAGAACATTTTCCAACCTTCATATCTGATATGCTATGGCATTATAGGTTTTCCTCATCTTTTCTTCTTTCCTATTTGATCTCATTTTGGTCTTTTGTCACAATAAATATCGAATTGTAAAGGCCTTTCTCTTATGCTTGTGAATCATCTTGAAATAAAATATTCTAATGAATAGACAATAGCTAACCTATGTCATGGCTATCTCCTATACGTATACAATCATGCTCATCCTCATGCCTGGAATGACTATTTTCCTTTCATTCAATGTGCTAGTTAGAGCCATTCGCAACTCTGTAGGGAGTAACCCTTTTCAAAATTATTTGGTTTACAAACCACTGATTTGGTATGGCCACTGCCATGTTAATAGGATGTTAAATATATGATATGATCAAAATGTTCTCAATGTAAATTACATGAATATGAAAAATGTACTTGGTCCATAATATTCTATACTGATGTTGTGAAATTCAAACTCAACTGGAAAACATTTATCATTGAAAATATAATTGAATAAAAGAATTTTATTATGCTATGAAGTGTACTTATTTGAAAAAAACTTTCCTAAATTGCTACGTGTACCATTCTGAACCCTTGATTGTAATGTTAGATGTTTCAAGTCATATCTACCAAACGATTAAAAAATAGTTACAGGAAAATATATACAGTGATAGGAAAATATATATTAACGAACATCAAAATAAGATGCTCCATCTTCTGGTGTAGAAGCCATGAAGAAGCCTGTGCATGATATCGGTGGCTTGATAGATGAAATCCTGTCCAAATATGAGGAAAAGCTAGACGTCGTAGAGAGAATCAACATCGATGACATGCTGCAGAAATGGATGGGAGAATTCGGACGGTGGAAGCTCAAGCATTTTGTGTTGTCCAACCTCGCATGGACTCTTGAAGGCTTCTTGTCATTCCCAATGTGTACAAACCACACACAAGCACATTAGACCTCTGTGAGATTTTAATGCCCGCCATGCAAAGAAAGCTGTGATACCTTTCCCATTCAGCCAAAAAATCCTCTGATAAACCAAATTATTTCTTTTTATTTATATAGAGGTGAATTCCTATACAATTATGTTATGTAATTGCAGACCTTTTGCATTTATGGTAAGACTAAAGTTAAGCGACTACAGGTATTTGGGAGCCTCTAATATATTTATAGTCCTGGTTACGAATCTTCAATACCTATTAGGTCTTGCATATGCTTTTTACCAATGGGTTTCTGTTTCTAGGTAACTTCATGTCTACAGCTTGGAATTGTCTCAATGGCTCAATAGATTGTCCTTTATCATTTCTACAGGTTCTAATAAACTTCACCTCATTACCTTGGTTGAAGTTTTCAAATGCAAGCACTTTATGATCAAAAAGGGTTTCTGTAAAATGTTATTTCGAGCCATTGTCTTCAGGCCTTTCACAGCCTCAGCTGTAGTCTCGAACTGTAACAAAACAAAGACTTATTTTTTTATTTCAAAGGATTATAATCCTTTTTGGAAATATATCTACTTATATAATTCTCCTTGGGGTTTATTTTGCAATAGAATAACTTCCTGTACAATTGAGACTGTAAAATCTTTTTAAATTTATTGCATGCATTTCTTTTAGTTCTTATATTTGCTATTCTATTTGAAATATTGCGTGAGGCTATTATTTTCGTTGTTATAATTCTCTTCAATTTCACCAGTTCTAATTACAGGGAGTTATTACCCTTATTATAGTGCTAATATCATAGTCTCTATAGTTATTTAGAAATACAATGCTGAGCTCTCTACTTGGCATCTCTGTCTGTTCTCGACTCTGCATTTTTATTCTTTTGACTTTCGACATAGATAGGAGAAAACTAGACTAGACAAGCCTTGCATGGTTCTATTACGATTACAGTTTCTTATTTATATTATCAAAACTTCTAAGACATGTTAAGGCATTTTATTATCGATTTCTTGTTCTAAAGTTTGAGCATATATATACAGAATAAAGGTCCTAGAAAATATTTTTATACCAAGATTCACTTTTAGGTATTTGTGAGCCTTCCAAGGCCTGTATTTGTGAGCCTATAACAAGTCCTGTAATGTTTCCCGACCTGATACTTTAAGTAGGATTGTTGCTTCTATGGCAGGATTCTTCGCTGATTCTTGCCTAAGTAACTAACCTCCCTCACCCACTGTTTATTTTCTTGCTCAAATTCCCTTCCAATCTCCTTGCTCTATTATGAATTCCATCCTATCCTGAGAAGCACATTGATTTTCAAAAAGACATTTGGTTCCTAGTATGTCTTCTTGTTTCTAGAAAATAATTTTATTCACAGGAAAACTATTTTTTTCACAAATAAAATATCTTACTCACAAAAAAACACTCATGGGACAAATTCATCATAAAATATTTATAAAAATTTATATGTTCAATCTAGTTGCCCTGCCGCCAACCACAGTGGGTGAATAGATGTTCTACCCAACCAATGAGACCTCACACCTCTTCCAGACTCACCCGAGCTAACTTTCACACTTAGGAAAGATTTTATATATAATGCCCCCTCCCTAAGGAAAATATATTATAACTACAAATCTACTTGGGCCTCTTCCTACCAAGTTAGCAGGCTCCAAGATACCGGTTACCTCAAGTTTTCCCCTCTCCCTTCTTGGCCAACCACCTTTTTTCGTTGAGTACTTTTTCTTTTCCCCTAGGATGAGGGATATGGGCAAGAACTACTTCTACCCAAAGTCTTTCTTGGACTTCCTTAACTGTTGAGGTGTGAAACTTTTCTTTTGCATCTTTTGTCCAATGTAGTCTACGTGGAGGCTGGCTAAATATATGGATTATAATGATTATTATTAAAAATAAATAAAACATTAGTTCATATCTGATTTCACGTATCTTTCCCAACAAGGCCATAATCTTTTAAAGTAATTTACAACAGTGATTAAATATTTACAAGTAACCTTGGGTATTACATCCATCTAGTTTAGAGAGGTATACATATGTACTTCTTCTATATTTGAATATTTGAAATGTCGACATCCAAACATGTTTATTATGGAGAAATTTCCGATTATTCTTCTTATTTTTTTAAGACGATTATACATATATATATAAGAAATATTGTTTTCCTCTATACTACTCTTTCCTATGTTAATGCTTTATAGTGTTTCCTTTGCAACATATGGTGCAATTGCTAGTTTAAAATTCCAACCCCACACTCAAGTCCACCATACATCTACCCATTAAAGAAACATATACCCATGAATTTAAACAATATCACAATTAAATAACCCATATGCATATGCAATGAATATTTAGAATTGAGCATGATTACGCGGACTCCCTTGGGCTTGTTACCCTCACGTCCAAACATAAAGGAACAATAAATATCTTGTTTGTATGTAATGGTTGTAGGTGGTTGGTAGAATACGTGGGAATTGGATAGGAACTTTAAAACTAATTAGTATACATCAACTAAATATCATGAACTCAAATTATTTTTTCTCTTTTCCTCTAGTTTTTCATCAAAGACACCAACTTAGCATAATAATCACCCTTAATGAAAATTCCCATTTCTAAGGTAATAAAAAATATTTAATTGCATTCTGGTTTTAGAATGCAACCTAAAAATAGTTTGAAATTCACTATTTTTTCATCTTAATTCTTGGAGGCTTGAAGATACATGTGAAAAAACCATAATTCATTGAGGCTTGTTACTCTAAAATGCCCAATATTGAGGGGCTTGATAAAACACAATTTCTAAAAGGTCGTATCAATGTTGGTTTAATTTTTCAATGCATATCTGGAGTTTTAGCTTCACTCAACAAGATCATACATATTGTATTTATTCTACGGTTACATAAAATTTTCCTTGATTGATATGCTGGACTTTACATTTTTCTAGAGTAAGTTTGGGGGGCTAAAAATTGGAGTGGTTGCCAGAAATAAAGTATAGTTAATAAGGTAAGTAGCTCACGGAAAACATTTTGATGAATTTGAGCATGTATTGAAGATTTCATTACTCATATGGAAACTCCACTAATGAAAAAATCCTATTTCTTATAAATTTAAGTGTCGTGTTCCTAGGGCTGACATAAGAATATCATGTTGTGGAAACTCCTCTAAATTTGAAACCACTTCTTCTAAATTTCAAACCACTTATTCTATGAAGAAATAAATTTTCACATGAGTTAAAGTGGGAATGAGCTTACCTGACTCAAATGGTGTATAGAACATTCCACTAATTGTTAAACAACCACAAAAACTGTCAAAAAAGTGACCAACGCTCTTATGTTGAATATTTTCTTGCAAAAGTCAGGATATTCCACCTTCTTATATACTTCATGGTCTAGGGTCTACTAACCGCATGCATCATGATAGATCCATAATTCCATCATACAATGTTGAAATCTAGTTACAAGGAAACACCTATATTGAAGAAGAAGCTTATGAACAACGAGTTTGCAATTATTAGATTCAAAGGATGGAAACAATAATATTCATGGGTTCTTGGAAATGGCCTACAAGTGCTTAAGAGTTAAATTATTTTACACTTTCATCTATTTGGAGATTGCAAGGAAAATTTTATGTTTAAATAGTCAAATATAAGATTGTTGAGATTCCAACTTATTATACATTAGATTTGGAAACTCAATAGGGAACATGTTATACAATCGAAAGTCTATGGAAAATGTTGGTTGAACCTCCACCTTATCAAGCGAAATTATAGGAACAAACTTGATAAAGGCATAAGTTTAATTGGATTGCATGTTTCAAATAATTTGATGTTTCATATTATAGAATGCAAAATACAAAACAAAGTTAGGAAAATTTGAATTCACTATTTAGAAAAGTCAATGAACTCTAAACATTTTAGATGAAAGGAAAATTTCCATTGCTTGTACTTAATGAGCATTCTTATGTTGAATATTTTCTTGGAAATTTCATGTTACTATTGAAAAAAATAAAAGGTTGCATAAATAATCAATAGTGATAACAACCTAATGAAAGGGGTTATACTTATTAATAGTATTTGAGCTAAAACCCTTTGTTTAGTTTACCACATTCAAAGGATATGTGTTATAAGCTTATTAGGTAACTTGGAGTTATGGTAGTTTTATTCAGAGATATATTTCCAATTAATTTCCAGACCCTGCTAGGCTTGGATCATGGGCTTGGATCTTTGGCTTGGAATCATATTGGATTAGATATAGGGATTCTAACACTTTCTCAAATGAACAATTAAAGTTTTTGAAATGTATATTCATTCATGAGGAAATCTGTACAATGCAAGAAGGGTTTCATGCTATCATAAATGTACTAAGTGTCCAACTAAAATAACCATATTAAGTATATCATAGGTATATGATCAAGTCTCTTAGATATATATCATATTGCTTTAATTTGATTGTGATGTGTTCTTAGATTCCTTGAGCATGAGGAAATTCTGGAAGAAACGAGAAGAATTGAGACATAGTTTTTCCCAATCAAAATAAAGAAAGCCATGTTTTTCACATTCAGTGAAAAACTAAAATATATCTCCAGCCAAAATTTTCCTTAATGTTTCTATCTGTTCATTTTGAGCATTATAGAAGATGACACAATCATTGTTTTACTATCAGCCTCCTTATACAAAGTGATGAAAGCTAGAATAACACTAACACTTAGAGAGACTGATCTATGAGAAAGAATAGGTTAGCTCCCTCATCCTCTTCACATGCCAATTTTATCAAGTTTCGATAGAAAGTGTCTCAATATTCCACCATCTCAAAAGCTCACCCTTTTCAGAAGCGCTTTTCCCCTAGAGAAGGTGCTTCCTTTAAGAACTATTTATCTTAGTTAAATCTTGTATCTCAACATGTTGTATTAATAAAGACAACTTTGTGTTGAATTTGATTCTAATGGTTGGCTAACAAAAATTGCCAACTATAAACCCTGGGTTCCCAAGTATCATATCTATTGTCTTATTGAACTTCAACAATAAGCACTAACACCAACAATCACTCTAAGATTTTTGTCAAAGCTAAGGTTACATGGCCCAACTAGTTATACGACATGCTAATGTGGAAAAAATAACTTTTATTGTCCAAAACCAAATAAAAAAAATATTATAACTAAAAGAATTATTTCTAATTAACATGTTTTTACGATATGAATGACTCCTCCTTTCTTGCAATTAACTTACGAGGCCAATAGTCCCTTGGAAAACAACTTGAAGAATTTGATAGAAATCTCATGAATTCACAATCAAAACACCTTACATTCAAAATATAAAAATTCCACATGTACTACAATATTCAAATTCAATTTTCATATATGAAAAATAGAGATCTAGAAAGGAAAAGTGAGGGAACACTAGTGATTTAGTACACTTCTAACAAATATTAAAGCACACATATCTATATATTGTCTTCCAATCCTTATGTGAGGGACATACAATTGAGAATTCTTGGCTCACAGATTTCCAATGAAGACAAATGAGCCAAAGAAATGACCATATACAAAAAAAACATAAATAAATAACATTTATGGATAAGATTTGAAGGGAAAACATAGAAAAAACCATAGAGTACTGCAATAAGGGAGTCCATATTTGTATATTTGACATATATGAACACAAATAAATTTATCATCTTTACCTACCCCAAATTCCCTTCCTTATATAGCCTTATCTAATTTTTAGTTAGAGACGAGAACTTCCTAACCCAGTCTTGTGAAGTATGAATGAGGTCCCTAAAATTACTCAATAAGTAAAGTTATCGGTTCTCTTTTTCTTGACGAGGTTGGTGGATAAAGGTCTTTGTTCTAGGGTCAATTAATTTCTTAGTATTATTAATCAAGATTTTTTTTTTCCAATTTTTAAATTGGATCAAACTCTCCCAAAGAGTGCCTTCCCAAGCCATTTCAGAGAGTTCTTTTATTGGAAGTAGGAAACTCTAAACATGAAATTTGTTTACTTGATGTTTGGAAGTTTTCTCAAAATTATACACATGATTGGGAATCAGATGAAGATCTAAATTTGGTATCATTAGAGCAGATTGCTGAATCAAAGTTTCAGAAATAAACTCGAAACATGCACAGAAGATAGGATACTAGAGTGCATAAGCATAAGCATTGATACAAAACTAGGGTTTGGATGTTAAAGCATTTAAAAATTATCATAAATGTCGTTCAACTCGATTGAGCAGTCCTCTCAATTTTATAATAGTAAAAGAAAGGGAAGATTGATCATGTAGATCTTGTAATGCCTGCTGAAATGGGGCCTAATGTCATTGATATTTTGCATATATTAGCTTCTCCTCGAGCTGAAATATTTACTATGTGAGCTAAATGAATCATGCACTGAAGTATATACAACCTAGAAAAATCTAAAAAGAAATTTTATGAAATCTTTAAAATATCTCGACTACAAACATATTAGGTTTTTTGGCACATGCAATATATATTTTTCAAAAATAAAGCACAAAATATTTCTTTAAAATACATAATGAAATTTATAAATAAATATATTAATATATTTAAAATAACATTAATATAAAAAAATAGTATATTTACAAATAATATTAATTTAATTTCAATTTGAATAAAAGATAGATTTGGGTAAATAAAAAATGTACAACAACTTTTTTGTAGCGATTTCAACAACATAATTTGAAATTTTAGCAAAATAATTTGCAAGTTGGGGCCCTCCAATTTGTGCCCAGATTTCAACAACAAAATTTGCAAGTTGCAATTTCATAATAGAATTTGCAAGTTTCAATTTTAGCAATAGAATTTTCAAGTTGGGGCCCTACAATTTGTGCCTATCTCATTAGTAGGGAATTTCCTATCCTAAATCTCTTTTACGAGGGTTCCTATGCTTATTCTCTTATTTAATAATGATGAGCCATTATAATAAAACATACTCTCATTGATATAAATAATAATAAGCTCCAAGTACTTTCATTTCCTACCATAAAGGTGCTAAGGGGCTATATGATTCTCATTTTATCTGGAAAATGGACCCTTTCTGTGTCATCAAATGCTAAACTCAATAACAAAAGAGCAGCGCAACCCCTAGTGGAACTTCAGAGGACGTATATAATGCCTTTATATATGTTGTTTTTTCAATCATTTTCTTTTCAAGTAATTTTGAAGCCAACAAAGTAGAATGTTGGGCCTTATCATCTTTCTTAGTTACAATATGGGGATACTACAAGGACAATTGATGGACTACCTTAAACTAATAAATCAGGTATCAAGTCCTCAATCGATGAAGACAACAAGGTCAATATAAGGCCACATTAATACAACACTCCATCTTAGTAACAAAAGAGTAATGTCGCATTAGTAAAGGCACTCATCTCATCCATGTCTATTCCTTCAATTATAAACTGAACTGGACATGACCTTATTGTTATCTTACTAGGTTACCTGAAATAGAATGTCGAGACATGTGGGTTGCATGCACTCCAAACATTTTCCCAAACAAATCATTATATTTATTATTATTTTATTTCTAATTTAAATTACCATTAATGTCATGGGTGTGCATGCTTGTATGCATTTTTTTATTTAATTAAAACAATGTGTAATCCTTAACTGGGTTGCATGCTTTCCAGGTGTCTATTCCATCATCTTTCAAAATGCTAGGAAGAAACTTTAACAAAGTGTAGTGAAGGCTATAGTGATGGTTCCAGGACAGATCTTTTTTTTCCTTCTCCTAGGCTTAGCCACATTTGTATGATTTTTTTCCCTCATTAATATGATTCTTTTTCTCTAGTGCACTCCTACCGTGCGTTCATTTGGCTCTGTTACAAAAATCCTCATGTTTCTCATAGTCAAAGAATTATGTTCATTTGGGCCTATTATGAAAATGTTCATGGTTTTCATAGTCACTACACATGGCAGAGACATTGTCTGTCTGTCCTAATTTTAATCAAGGGAAAGAGCATAGATGTTGTAGGATCTGTATTTGAAATCATGGACGAGAAGGGGTTCTTCACCTATAATTGTTTGGCTTTGCTAGTTTTTACCTATAAAAAAATTATTCAATAAATATTGACTGGGGTTGATAAACAGTGACTAGGGTTTTTCCAAACAACACATGTGTTTTGATGCCTCCTATGCAGTGGGAAGGAGAAATTTAAACATAGCCACAATTAGCTTCAGGGCCTCAATAATGAAAAGTCCCCATGGCCCTTAATCCTTTTCTTCTGTAATTTGATAAACAATTATTAACGTCTTTAAATAGTTACTGGCATTTTTCCAAATAGTATGGGTGTTTGGATGCCTTCTATGCAATGCAAATGAAAAATCTAAAGATAGCCACAATTGGCCTCAGGGCTTTAGTAACAAAAAACCCCCATGGTACTCAATCCTCTACTCCAGTAATGAGAAGACCATAGCGTAGTCAATCCAATAATTTAAAATCAATATTATACTCAAGTAAGGAAGAATATTGACTATAGTCATGCATTCTTTAGTGCATATCATAAGAATTTTTGCAAATAGTAAATAATCATTTTGCATTTATACATATCGAACTTCCTCTTGACTACAATTTTCACTTGGAATACGAAGAATACGAAGCTATGTACATTGATATAAACAATATAATAATGTATTCTAATCTCTAGTATACTACAATTTTTATGTATAAGTATGTCAAGGTATTATGAAAATTGTGCAAATGGGTGATTATTGGATGCTCATAGTAGCCATTCCTAGGAAAAATACCCTATAGGTGGTGGTTGTGGGAGGAAACCATATCTCTTCCTTACCTTTCTTTAGACAACTCTTCTTGTGGAATTCAGACCCCACACGTAAGAAGTCTCTTAGGAGGCCATCTAAAACATATACTAGGATTGGTTTTTGTGTGTTTACCTTCTAGGATTTTTCTAGTGCGTCTTGTTTGGTCTGAGTCAGTAGTATTAGCATAAGGGTGTTTGCACTAACATAATTATATTAATTTATAATTTTTTTATCTTAGGTCAATAAAGTCAGCGTAAGCCACATCATATTCATGATTCGCTTCCTGAATGAGGTGGAAATTATACTCTTGTACAAACTCTATCAGTGCTCAAGAAATTCACAACTCATAGTTGTGGAGTCTATACGCAGTCCTCCTGGTAGTGATTTTATTTCTATTGAAACATTAGAAAATGACTCAAATTCTCCTTTTAATTTACCTTTGATTAATCCTCTAGGAATTGAGTTATTGTGGCTGAACCCTGACGGTTCCACACCTACCTATACTTCTGTTCCTTTTTCAATATTCTATCTTATGGCAGAATATGAATCATCTTTACCTTCTGCATCAGAAGTTTTAGCTGTCATGTCATCAATGCCACCACTTAGTGTGGCTGCACCCACTCCTCCATCTATGCCTCTCACATCTTCTTGGGGAATTCCACCAGTCTCATATATAGCTCCCACAAATTTCCCTTGTATCTCCATGCCCATTCCATCATCTACGCTGACCATGGTCATTACTCTTAGTCTGACGATCCCTATGATTCTTGTCCCTACGTTAGGCATGGGAATCGCTGGAAATGTGTGCAGGGGGTCATTTGTTGCTCCTAGCTAGCCTGGGGGCAACGTTGCTTAAAATATTTCACAAGCCTGGTATAGTTCACCTAGATTTGGGCTCCACATGATTAAAATTTCATCTTCTGAAGCTTCATAGAAAAAAAGTTATAGAAAAAATTCCAAGATGACCAATTTGAAGTAGAAAAACCCTAGAATCCAAAGCTTTGATACCAATTATTATGAAACCATATCATAAAATATATAGATCAAAGAATTCAAAAGTAGCCTCTTCTCTAGGGAAACCTCCTTTACATCACATAAATGAACAACATTTGAATGATTCAAATCACTAGACCTCCTTTCTATATATAAACATTCAAGCATTATTAAGGCTAACACCATGTATATTATTTTGAATAGTCAATGTTACGCACAATGAGTGATGAGAATTTGAAATCAATTAAGGTAAAATAGAGAAAAGAGATTTAAAATAGAATATAACTCTCTTAATTCCTTTTATATGCAAATACATGAATAAAAGGAAAATTTCTGAAGAACGGGTTGAAAGTTAAAACTGCACTTTGAAGAGAGAGAGCATGGGGAGTCCTTACAATGAAGATCCAAATTAATTTTTCATAAATAGCTAAAATTCTCATGTTAAATTGGAATCTTTAGATACGTTCTCATAATGAGCTAAACCAAGGAAAATTTTAAGGATGGAAAATTATCTTGAAGTTTAAAAACACTGGCAAATCTCATTAGTCCCTAATATGCAAACTATAAAATGTTTATTGATATATTTGTAAATTTATTCAAATTTATAATGATTTTATATGTAGTCTCTATATTATGTTGGCGATTTTTAAGGTAAAATAATTTTATATTGTAAAATTTGGGCGAATCATTTTTAGAAAAAATGGAAATTGGCGAAGCATTTTTTTGGAAAAAACATGGAAAATTAGCCCACTTGCCAATATTAACCCCTAAAATTTTCCATGAGCTAAACTTGTCATGTTAAATTGCTTAGGGATATTGGCTAGAGATATGTGGAAAAACTCTCTTGATTACACAATTATTATAAAAGAAATTTTTGTCTCATTTACAATAAGAAGCAAGAATGATTTCTTATTCCATTTAGTGCCAACATTTTGTTGAAATAATGGTGGTGTAATAGTTATTTTATAGTATTCATTCATTTGACTCTACTTCTTGTTGCTTCTGCAACATCAACAAGAGTAGCATCTTTGGCAGCTCTCAGAAGCAACCATCTCAACAAATATAGCAGCAATGAAATACACAAAGAAAATGGATCTACTTGGAACTTTTATTGTATGCGCGAGTGTTAATTTTTGAATTATTCTATATAATTGAAACAAAAAAAAATGTATCGTCTAACATTTGATTCCTTTAGTTGACCTTCTTAATTCAAAATATTGTACAATTGATCTTTTTTGGAAAAAATCGAAATTGTTCTAAAAATAAAATTGATTGTAGTAATATTTGCAAAGTTATAGATAAGTTTCAACTCAAGCACTGAAGTATATACACCCTAGAAAATTTTAAAAAACATTTCTATGAAAAATTTGAAAAATCATTTCTATGAAAATTTTAAGTTATCTCGACTACAAACATAATATAATTTTTTACATATGAAACATATATTTTTCAAAAATAAAGAACAAACTATTTCTTTAAAATACATAATAAAATTTATAAATAAATAGATTGATATATATATCTATATATATATATATATATATATATATATATATATATATATATATATATATATATATATATATATATATATATATATATATATCCTAGTGGTTCACGTTCTTATGTGCCCACACACATGTACTAGCTACATCCACGGTCTTAATATATCGCAGTAAATCCTTCTGAAGGGATCTACTGTCGGCCTAACACTGAGGCTTAACCCCATGGGCATCTAGGAGATTTGATCCTGTGACCTCTCAATCTGGGAGTACTTCCAAGTGGGGACTCAACAAATTGAGCTAACCCTTGGGGCTAATAGATTGATATATTTACAAATAATATCAATATAAAAACTTAATATATTTACAAATAATATTTATTTAATTTGAATTTGAATGAAATATATATTTGAGTAATAAACAATGTACACCAACTTTGTTGTAGCGGTTTCAATAATAAAATTTGCAAGTTGGGGCCATCCAATGCCTACCAAGCTCATTGGAAGGGACTTGCCTATCCTAAACCTCTTCTATGAGGGTTCATGAGCTTATTCATGAATTTAATAATGATGAGACATTAAAACGAAATGCACTCTCGTTGCTATAAATAAGAATAAGAGCAAAGGATTTTCATTTCCTACCATACAAGTGCTAAGGGGCTGTATGATTCCCATTTTCTTTGGAAAATAGACCCTGTCATCAAATGCCAAACTCGGTGAAAAAAGAGTAGCTCAACCCACTAGTAAAACTTGAGAGGACATATAGAATGCCTTCCTATCTATTATTGTTTCAATAATTTTCTTTTCAAGTAGTTTGGAAGCCAGGAAAGTAGAATGCTGGGACTTTTCATGTTTCTTAGTTACAACATGGGGATACTACAAAGACAATTGATGGACTACCTTAAACTAATAAATAAGGTCTCAGGCCTCCGATCGATCAAGACAACAAGGTGAATAGAAGGCCACATTAATCCAACACTCCATCTTAGTAACAAAAGTAACGTCAGCAAGGTACTCATCCATCCATGTCTATTCCTTCAATTATAAACTGAACCGAACATAACCTTATTATTTTCCTGCTCCCAAAATAGAAATAGGAATGTCGAGACACATGGGTTGCATGCACTCCCAGCATGCTCCCAAAAAATTCATTCTATTTATTATTATTTTATTAGATTATTTCATTTCCATTTAAAATTACCATTCATGCCGTGGGTATGCATGTTTGTATGCATTTTTTTATTTAATTAAAAATATGTTTAATCCTTAAATGAGTTGCATACTTTCCAGTTGTCTATGCCACCGAATTTCCAAATGCTAAGAACAAAATTTAACAGATTCCAGCGTTGGTTGTAGTGATGGTTCCAAGACATACCTTTATCTGCCTTCTCCTTGACTTAGCCTTGTTCGTATGATTCTTTTTCTCTAGTGCATTCCTGCCCTGCATTCGTTTGGCTCTGTAATGAAAATTTTCATGCTTCTCATAGTCAAATAATTACGTTCGTTTGGATCTATGGGCAAGAGAATAGATGTTGTAGGATATGTATTTGAAACCATGGAAAAGTAGGGGTTCTTGACGTGCAGTTGTTTGGCTTTGCTAGGTTTTACCTATAAAACGGTTATTCCATAAAAAATGACTGGGGTTGATAAACAGTGGGGTTTTCCAAAAAATTATAGGTGTTTATATGCCTCCTATACAGTGCAAAGGAGAATTCTAAACACTGCCACAATTGGCTTCAGGGCTTTAGTAATGAAAAGTTCTAATGGCACTCAATCCTATACTTCAGTATTTCGATTAATAATGATTGGGGGTCGATAAACAATGACTGGTTTTTTCCAAAGAATACAGGTGTTTCGATGCCTCCTATGCAGTGAAAATGAAAATTCTAAAGATAGCCACAATTGACTTCAGGGCTTCTATAACGAAAAATTCCCATGGTACTCAATCCTCTAATCCACTAATGATAAGACCCCAAGGTACTCAATCCAAGGATTTAAACTCAATATTTTACTCCAATAAGGAAAGAATAATGACCGTAGTTATGCATTCGTCAGCGAATATCATAAGCATTTTTGCAAATAGTAAATAATCATTTTGAATTTCTAAATATCCAACTTCCTTCCGATTGTAATTTTCACTGGGAATAGGAAGAATGAGAAGCTATGAACATTGAGATAAACAATAAGACTGCAATTTATATGTATACGTATGTGGAGGAATTATGAAAATTATGCAAACGGGTGCTTACGAGTTGTCGTCACTTTCCTTTTCTGCTGAGGTATACAAGGCTTTTTGACGTGACCTCACTTTACTGGGTCGTACCACTGTTATTGCAAAATCGTAATATGATTTCAATAACAATCTAGCTTATGGTTTTAAGTTTGATTTTTTTTTGCGCAAGACAACAATTTTTCAAAGCATAAATTCTGTTTTACAAAATGAGTTTGTGAGAAAGAGTGGTACCGGTTTTTATTCAATTTCAATAACAACAACATGCACTCGGGCATTAGTGATTATAGGCATTCATCGTTTGACCAAACATATGTTTATGAAATCTGCAAGACTCCAATGAAGCCCGACTCCTGGCAGGTTGTGATATAGGGTTTTCTGAAGCAGTGGAAGAGGCTTGCAAAGTAAAACATGAGACCACGTAGTAGTAGAACATGAAGAAATTTGTGTGAATTAGGGCTCAGAAGATTATGGCCAAACTCAGACTAAGTGAAATCATGTATTTTTTATTTCAGAGACTTTTGGGATTTCTATTTTTTAATAATGTTGTTTCCTTATTCATCGCATGAGGTAGATTTTTTCTTCATGGAAGTTTCGAACCAGCTACCATTTTGAAAAGTTCATATTTAAAGCCTTAATGGTAAAATTATAACCCAAAAATTTGACCAAGTTAATGAATTTGGAAACAAAATTGTAGAATGATGCTAGATTTAGAGAAATTTGTGGTGCCATGTATCTCAGGGCTCATAATATCTGTATTACTTAGTGATCCAAGAGAACTCAACATCAAGCATTTAAGTTTAGCGAAGTAATGCCACAACAAAGCTAGCATTCGTCAATAATGACAGGAATTCTTTTATGTTGAACTCAACAGCAGAAAAACTTAAGCAAAACACACAGAACACACAACAAAAACACACATAAAGAACACAGTTTTAACGTGGTTCACCCAACCAATCTGGGCTACGTCCACCTAACAGGGCATTGGCAATCTCATTAATCAACTGCAGAAATACAATAGCAGAGTTTCTCATCTGCTCAGCCTTCCTCACTACACATTCCTCCTCATGCTTACTTGCCTCTATGGGCTTACATTTTATAGCTGTGAATGAAAACAAACTCATAAATTCTCTCACAACAAATATAGGATGCATTAACTCCTCATCAGAAACTGATGGAGCCAATGTAGCAACAAATCCTATTGTTGTCACCAAAATGAGATTTTCCTCCAGATTTAATTAAAAATAAGAAATAAAATCTCAACAATCTCCACCTTGACAACAATTAGCCTGATACCCTGTTTCATTATTATTTTTATCTTTTCTACAAGCCAAGAGAAGCCAGACACCATCGTAGCTTCTCTTACAAAACTGGTTTCGTGAACATGTCTGCACAGTTTTCCTTTGTATGTACCTTTTCAAGAGACACTCCCCTTTCAGTGATAACCTGTCTTACAAAATGGTACTTGACAGGTATATGCTTTGATTTACTATGATAGGCGGGATTTTTAGCTAAGTGAATTGCACTTTGACTATCACAAAATAACTTGATGCTGTTCTGCAACCTACCAAACTCACCAAACAAACCTTTCAACCAAACTGCTTCTTTGCAAGCATGCGAAGCAGCTATGTATTCTGCTTCTGTAGTGGATAAAGAAACAATGTTCTGTAGCTTTGACATCCAGCTAATAGCTCCACCTGCAAGAGTAAAGACATACCCTAAAGTTGACCTTCTCTTATCCAAATCACCTGCAAAATCAGAATCAATATATCCACAAACATATTCACTGCTCCTGTTATAAGTGATACAATAATCACTTGTGCCTCTCAAATACTGAAGCACCCATTTCACTGCTGACCAGTGTTCTTTTCCTAAATTTTCCATATACCTACTGACAACCCCAACTGCATGTGAAATATCTGGTCGAGTACAAACCATCGCATACATCAAACAACCTACTACATTGGCATATGGAGTTTGAGACATATATTCCTTTTCTTCATTAGTGTTAGGACATAAACTTGAAGAAAGCTTAAAATGGGAAGCAAAAGGGACTGAAACAGGCTTCACATTGTTCATACCAAACCTCAAGAGTATCTTCTCAACATACTTATGTTGTGATAGCCACAGCTTACCATTGCTCCTGTCTCTGAAAATCTCCATGCCCAAAATCTGTCTTGCTGCTCCTAGATCTTTCATATCAAACGTCCTAGCCATTTGAGCCTTTAACCTGTTGATCTCACTTATGCTTTTGCTTGCTAAAAGCATATCGTCAACATACAACACTAAGATAATGAACATGTCATTACTTAATTTCTTGAAGTAAACACTATGATCATATTCACTTCTTATATAATTTTGACTCATCATGAAATAATCAAATTTCTTGTACCATTGTCGAGGCGACTGCTTTAGACCATACAATGATTTCTTGAGCCTGCAGACAAATTTCTTATAGCGATCTTGAACAAACCCTTCCGGTTGTTCCATGTAAATCTCCTCATCTAAATCTCCATGTAAAAATGCAGTTTCAACATCTAGTTGTTGTAATTCTAAATCAAGTAAAGCAAATAATGCTAACATAATCCGAATTGAAACAATTTTTACAACTGGTGAAAATATCTCATGAAAGTCAATGCCGGCTTTCTGAGAAAAACATTTCGCGATCAGCCTCGCTTTGTACATGTCTTCTTTATCATCAACACCCCTCTTCAATTTGTAAACCCACTTACATCCCACAGTTTTTCTGTGTTTGGGAAGTTCTACCAAATCCCATGTGGCATTCTTGTCTAATGCCTTCATCTCGTCCTTCATAGCCTCTTTCCACTTACCACTGTTAGAACCTTCTACAGCTTCTTGATAGCACAAAGGTTCATCATCGTTAGCAGTTAAATAAACTGAAGTAAAATAATCATCATACCTTTTAGGAAGACATCTGATTCTTGTAGACCTCCTTAAAGATGTTTCTAGTACTTCCACAATTTACTGATTATTATCTGTAGGAACTTCTTCATGATCATCATCTGAAACATTTTCATGATCTACATCTTAAACTTGTTCATGATCTGAATCTGAAACTTGTTCATTTGGACTACCATCAGTATTTGAACTGGTTTCAAACTGAATGTGTTGAAGCTTAGGTACATTATCCTGTTTCAATTTATCATCTACATCTGGATTTTCAAGTGAAGATTCATTAAATTTAACATCTCTATAAATGATGATCTTGTGAGTAGTAGGATCCCACAACCTGTATCCCTTAGTCCCATCACCATATCCAATAAAGATATATCTTTTTGATTTAGGATCTAATTTAGAATGCAGATGTTTCGGAACTAGAGCATATGCATCACAACCAAAAACTTTCAGTTTAGAATAATCACATGGATAACCTTTCCATACCTCTTGAGGAATTTTGCATCCTATCGCAGTTGATGGTGATCGATTTACCAAGTAACAAGCTGTAGAAACCGCTTCTGTCCACAATTCCTTCTGCAAATTGGCGTTTCTAAGCATACTTCTTGCTCTCTCTAAAAGAGTCTTGTTCATGCGTTCAACAACTCCATTTTGCTGAGGAGTATATACAGTGGTTTTATGTCTTTCGATCCCAGCATCCTTGCAATAATTATCAAATTACTTTGAAGTGAACTCACCACCATTGTCAGTTCTTAAACATTTAATGGTTCTTCCAGTGATGTTTTCAACTAATGCTCTAAACTGTTTAAAAACTGTGAACAGATCAGACTTCTTCTTTAACATGTAGACCCACACTTTTCTAGAGAAATCATCAATAAAAGATACAAAATATGACGATCCTCCATATCAGGTTGTAGGAGATGGACCCCAAACATCAGAATGGATATAATCAAGAATTCCCTTACTAGTATGTTTTCCAGTTTTAAACTTCTGCTTGCTTTGTTTCCCAAACAGACAATGTTTGCAGAAATCTAACTTAGAAGATTTTAAACTAGGAAGTAACTTACGATCAGACAAAATTTTTAATCCTTTTTCGCTCATATGGCCCAACCTTTGATGCCATAAACGAATAGAATTACTGTTGTTTTCAGATACTGTAGAAGCATGATCTGACTCTGTTCTTCCTTCTAATTGATAAAGATTTCCAACCTTCTTTGCTTTCATGACTAGTAAAATTCCTTTATAAACTTTCATTACTCCACCTTGAATAATGGTTTTATATCCATTAGTGTCTAGTACTCCTAGTGAAATGAGGTTTTTTCTTAGTTCAGGTACATGTCTTACATCAGTTAGAATTTTATTTGTCCCATCAAACATTTTAATCTGGACGCTTCCAATTCCCACAATATTACATAAGGCATCATTTCCCATATAAACCACTCCATCATTGATTTATTTATAAGTTTTAAACCACTCTCTATGAATTCACATGTGATTTGACGCACCAGAATCTAACAGCCAATGTTGATCATGATTAGAAAAACTAACTGATAACACTTCATCACTCATACCTGAAATCGATGCCAAACCTGTATCTGTCGTGTTTGCTTCTTTCTTCTCTGTCGAAGAGTCTCCTTTGGATGTTTGTTGTCTCTTCCAACGGTCCTTCTTCAAATGTCCTGATTTGCCACAAAACCAGCACTTTACCTTACTCTTCTTCCCTTTCGATTTTGAACGCGAGTTGTTGTGCTTACTGAAGCATCTTTCTTTAGAACGACCTCTGACCATCATTGCTTCTGATGTGGAGGTTTCTGAATTTGACCTCTTCCTTGTTTCTTCGGACAACAAAGCTCCAACAACATCATCAAATTCAAGGGTTTCTGATGAACTAAGACTTATAGAAGTAACAAAATGATCCCATGACTCGGGCAACGAGCATAATAAAGTTACAGCTTTATCTTATGATTCAAATTTTACTTCTATACTTTCTAACTGCACCAGGAGAGTATTAAAGGTATTCAGATGATCAGATATCGTTGTACCTTCTTTCATGCGCAAGCTGTACAACTGTCGCTTCAGAAGAATCCTATTGGTTAAGGATTTTTTCATGTACAGCTTTTCAAGCTTTGACCACAAACCAGTAGCAGTTTTCTCTGACACGATGTTAAACAAAACATCATCTGCCAAACACAGTCGAATGCCGCTCAGTGCTCTTTCATCCAAGTCACTCCATTCATCATCTGTCATGGTGTAAGGCTGTTTGGATTTTCCCAACAGCGCCTTCGCCACGCCTTGTTGCACGAGTAGATCATACATCTTCACTTTCCAGATCTCGAAGTTGTTTTTGCCATTGAACTTCTCGATCTCAAACCGAGCACTTTGTGTTTTTGCCATGTTGTGTCACAAAAAACAATCTCCAATTGCAACTTTTAATAAATGAGGTTTTGATTAAAAAAAAAAAAAAGCCCTTAGCCTTTTAATATCATGGCATATTACAAAAAATCTATATACAATAATCGATATTACAATTCTTATGACTCCATATAAAATATCGATTTATCTTACAAATCGATTTAATGAAATTCCTCCTTATTAAAGGACTTCATAAAAAAACTTTACCCTTCACCTTCCTTTAAAGTGCCTCTCACTTCCTTTAAAAAAAAATATATATCCTTCACCTTCCTTTCATACCATATGCAAATGGTATTAAACAAAAATTACAAATCGATTTTTTTTTTTTCTTTTAAATCACAAATCTATTGACCTTTTATTAAATTGATATACAAGGAATTTAAATGTAATCGAGTTTTAAAAGTCTTAAAAAAAAACGATATATGAAAAAAATGCAACGTATATCGAAATTTTGAACACAACTGAAAACAGTTCAGTACTACAAATCGATTTATGTTTTAAATATAAAGTGAAACAAACCGCCATTCTCCAATACACCATCCTCTTGTCAAAGCCGCCATGCTCCGTCAAGTCAAATTCCCACGCGGACCGGCCGATCGATTGATCCTTCGAGGCAGTATTAGATTTGCAAAATTATCACTCGAATCAGCCGCCTTTAACTGGCCCTAACAGTCAAATGAACTTAGCTCTAGTCATCAACGTCGTTCAACACGTTGCTCATCAAAAAACTAGCCTCACGGCCTCTCAACAGGCCCACGGCGTCAGCTTCACAGCGCTAACCTTTCACTGTATAGTTCCCAGCTCTCACGGAACAGAGGATGCAAGTCATTTTTCAAAAGTACGCTCCGATACCAATTGTTGAACTCAGCAGCAGAAAAAATTAAGCAAAACACACAGAACACACAGCAAAAACACACATAAAGAACACAGTTTTAACGTGGTTCACCTAACCAATCTGGGCTATGTTTACCTAACAGGGCATCGGCAATCTCATTAATCAACTGCAGAAATACAATAGCAGAGTTTCTCATCTGCTCAGCCTTCCTCACTACACATTCCTCCTCATGCTTACTTGCCTCTACAGGCTTACATTTTATAGCTGTGAATGAAAACAAACTCATAAATTCTCTCACAACAAATATAGGATGCATTAACTCCTCATCAGAAACTGATGGAGCCAATGTAGCAACAAATCCTATTGTTGTCACCTACATGAGATTTTCCTCCAAATTTAATTAAAAATAAGAAATAAAATCTCAACATTTTATTCATATGCATTTTAAACCTATCTTATGAAGTTTTTGGCCTTTAAAAAAACAGCCAAATAAGACCTTTGATTTTTTTGATATGTTAAGAATGAATGCTTTCAATGTTCAATAGGCTGAGCAAAAAGTACATTACGAAAAGTTTGGTTAAGACATTATTTATCTACATATGGCTCAGATTTTAACACAAATCGTTGCAATAGTCTTTGATGCTTATGGAAGGGACTAAATAGGACAATTTCCAAATATTTTTAATTGGAAAGGTTTTTCATAGATTTTAAAATGTTTTTATTCTTTGAAATATAATATAGAACTTTTAAATTCTAATAGAAAGGAATTTTTTTAGGTTTAAGGTTTTTGTGATCCATAATGTAAATAAAAAAACTTTCGGATTAATCACATTATTAGAATTAATCCTAATGATATGATTAATTTTAAAAAAAATTTATCTAGAAATTTTATTTATTTATTTATTTAAATAAGAAGTGTGATTATTGCACCATGTGTAAAACTTTTAAATTTTAAAAGTGAGAATGATTATGATATAATATATAGATATTTTAAATTTTAAAATGTGGGATTTTTTTTTATTTTTTTTTAAATATGAATTTAAAAATTTTAAAATATTAAAAATAATAGAAATTTAAATTTTTATATTTTTGATGATAAGTGAAATGTCAATCTAAAATTTTGATATAATATATATATATATATATATATGTGTGTGTGTGTGTGTGTGTGTGTGCCTTTTCTTACAATTTAAAAAATAACATACAACTAACCTTCAATATACAATGAGGATAAAAAACTTTGCATCAAAATATAAGGCTTGCATAGTGATCAAATGATTTGAGAAAGTGTAATCAATTCTCATATTCTTTTTGGAAAGAAAAAAACATAGACTTCCAACAATTCATGCACAATACTCAACAATTGTATGTATGGTTTAGATAGAAAACCATAAACTAATAATAATATTTTTTTCCTAATTAAAATTATTAGTAAATCATTTTTATCAATATTTTAAAATTTATTTTTTTATTACTAATTAAAAAGAATTATATATATATATATATAATTTAAAAAAAAATATTTATATAAATAATATTTTAATTAGAATATATTGTTTTCATAAATTTATAAGTCGAGAGTTTTACAAAATATGATTTTCTAACTAAATCCTAGTAACTATATTTTTGGTGGTTGCTCAACTACTCTTTTCATGGCTAATGC
The DNA here is from genome assembly GCA_034641835.2 of Pinus albicaulis. NCBI lineage: Eukaryota > Viridiplantae > Streptophyta > Pinopsida > Pinales > Pinaceae > Pinus > Pinus albicaulis. Next base: position 862,849,566 of record CM076571.1, read on the forward strand.
TAGTGGATGGAGCATATCTCATTTATACAACATGATTATATCATGATATAATTGTTCTAGCTAGCCTTTTGCCTCTAACCCTAATGTTTTTGGCCAAAACCCTAGTGGGAAAAATAAAATATCTTGTAACCCAATACCCAGTCAAGGAAATGAATGTCAGTGCATTGTCTTCCTAAAGTAGTAGTGGACCCTAAATTTGAACTTAATTCCATCCATATCAAAGAATATATTCAATACATGTGGGATCACACCCTAATTGGAAAATATCTTTGCAATTGGCCTTCAAAGAAAGCTCTCTCCCTCGGAACCCAACTAAAATGTAAAACCAAGGGGAAGATTAGAATGGAAATAGGAGCCAAAGGTTTTTTCACCAAATTATCTACCAATATTGACGATAGAAATCAAGTCTTCTGAAATGGCTTGTATTTTTTCAACTCGAAAAGTTATATCTTTGATTTGGGATGGAAATATTTGTGCTTGATAACGAATATTTCATAGTAGCTATGATCTAGATTAGAATGTGTTTATTGTGGCAGGAATTATGGGACGATGAAACTTTAACTGGCATTGGCAACACCCTTGGCAATTTCATCAAAGCTTTGAAAGCAACAAAATGGGTGAGGTATATTTATTATGCTCATATTTGTGTTTGCGTGAATATCTTAGAGACATTCCTAGAGTCCATATATATTTATTACCAAGATGATTTATGGAAGAAAACCTTGAATTACGAACATATCCCCTTTTGTTTTCAAAGGTCCCACCAATATAACCATTTTTACTGTAATTTCAATATTCTCATTATAAATGCTAACACCTATCCTACCTCCTCCCCCGATGATGATGGATTCATAAAATCTCGAGGCAAGCATAAAGGACACAAAAGGCATCCCTCACAACAAAATCCCTTAAGGAACCAACCTTCCACTAATAATCACTTTGAACTTCTCTCCCATTTGGAATTTTCTAACCCCTTCTAACCTCTCCATCCCCTAAAATTATCATGCAAAGCTCCATTCTTCATCTATTATCCTCTGTCGATCCCCCCCTCCCCGCTCCCCTCCTCCTCCATGCCCCTGCCTCCCCCTACCTTGTATCAAGATATCCCATATGAAACCCAGATCTATCCTTAGATCTTAGTGATAATATGGACTTACATTATCTCAACCTTCTATAAATTACTGAAGTCTAGAAAGGAGAAGAAATAACGCTCTCCTAGAACATCAAGTCAAGGTACTAGGTTGAACATATCTCAAAAATCACCAATATACTTTAAAACTGACATTTTGGAAATCTTACATAGGATCGTTAAGAGTTAAATCCCCACCAATGAAGGAGCCCACTAAACCCCATAAGGAATAAAAATCAAAGGAAATAAAATATACCAACATATCCTGGAAGAATTGGGAGGTATGCTAGTCAATTCAAGACGAATCAAAGTGATTTCAAAGGCTTTCCCCACTTCCAATACACCCCCGACATGAAAATAACCTCTTGGCATATCAAAGGATTAATAAAGGTTCCTCAAGGAAAGCAAAGAAACTTTGAAAACCCTGCAGTTATGTTGGTTTAGGAAACCAAAACTTCACGTGATATGATTAGAAAAATAACCAACAAATGGGGAAGAGGCTGAAAAAAAATTTCTATTAATTCTCGAGGAAAATTAGGAGGTCTTGCATAATATGGAATTCTCAAGAATTTCTCATCATCAACATGTTTTCCATAATATGGAATGCTAATGAAGTTTTCATACCCATTTGTTGTTATGATGATTCAAGAAACGAAAATTTCAAGTGATATAATTACCAAAATAACAAACAAATGGGGAAGATACCATAAAGTAGTTTCTATTGATGCTCAAGGAAAATCATATAAACTTGGCATAATATAGAGCTCAGGAAGCTCTCATAATCAACATGTTTTCCTCCTGTTATCCATGATAACAATTATGTTAGTCTAGGTTGGTCTTAAGTTAAATATTTTTAGTCAATTAGGTTTGAATAAGGTCTTTGGAATTCAAATTTTCAAAAAATCCACATATGTGAGGGGTATTGAAGGTCAATTTTCATGTTATAGGGTTCATGTCAAGGAAAATTCTAAAAAAATTCGCATGCATGAGAATAGAATAAAGTATGTTTTAAAGTATTAATCATATATTTATATGGTTAATCCATTTTGTAAATAAAGTGACATGATATTGGCACGTGAAATAAAAATCTTGCATATTTGAAGGGCCGAGATCTTATGCGCTCAAATCAACAACGCGCATCGAAACACACACCCCCTAGTGTTTTTGAATGATATCCACGTGGAGGTGGGGTCCGAGTAAAGTCGTTTCTCAAAACCATTGTTTCTACGTTTCATTCTCTAGTTGATACCGAACACCACACACCCCCCCCCCGCCCCCCCTCTCCTAGTAGGCTTGAAAACCACCCTTTCACTATTTAACTCATTCCCTACCATCCTGTCAACTTTTCTATGTCATCCTGCATGTCATATAGAATGCCCATTTGTGTAATCAATTTTCAATGGTTTGTTTCAAATTTAAATGATCTAGTTGGAGGTCGAGATCCCACACCATTGTAAGACACTCATAACCATTGCACAGAGGTAACACGATTCGTAGTGGATTCTTGCTCCATTAAACTATGTGAAATCCCAAACCCTCATATGGCACAAAATGCATACAGGTTCGTTTTATTTCTAACAAATCACTAGCATGGATTTTTCAGGATTATGGCTACAATACTTTAGCGGAGCTCAAACATTTGAAAGATTGTTAAGGAGCTCATGACTACTTAGTTTTTATTCAATTCTATGGTGAAGTTGCCAAATTTGGTTCTGGGTTATTTTGTTATGAAAACAGCTCCAAAAATAGAAGAAAAGAGAGATCAACGCCTTATAAATAAGTCACTTCGAGGGGGAAACCTCCTTTATATTACATAAATGAACAATTCTTGGATGATACAAATGACAAAACCTCTCTTCTATATATAGGAGTCCATGGGGCCACAATGTAATCCTAGCCGACCTAACAATAATAATGTAAAGGCACAATAATAATAATATGGGAGTTACAGGGGTACAACAATAACAATAAGGGGGTTACACTAACAATAATAAGGGACTATACTATTAATATAGGGACCTAACATGCTCCTCTCCTTCAAAAAAGTGTTGTCCTCAACGCTTGAGTAGCTCCGGGTGCTTCTGTATAAAATTCTCATCCTCCCATGTAGAATCTTCAATGGGTAAGTTCTTCCATTTGATGAGATACTCTGAAATTGATCGATTTCGTAGTTGTCAAGTTCTTGTTTCCCTGACTAATTTAAGTTCCAATATGGTTTTTCCTTCCTCAAGTTCTGGAAATATTGTTTGAGCTAGAAATTTGTCTCCTATAACCTTCTTTAAGCAAGAAACATGGAAAGTTGGATGAACTCGCAAAGAAGCAAGAAGCTCCAATTCGTATGCCATAGTACCAATTTTTGCAACAACTTGTAAGGACCATATTAATTTGGCAATAATTTATTATCCTTCTTATATTGCTTGAGGGACATTTGTTTGGATGGTTGTAGCTGTAAAAATACCGAGTCTCCTACATCAAAACTTCTCTCACTACGATGTTGATCTTCCTATTGTTTCATTCGATTTTGTGCCAAATTTAGGTTATCCTTTAAGAGTTGGAGAACTTGTTGTTGATACTCGATGTGATTTTCCACTGCTTGAGCCCTAGAATGTTCCCTTAAAGAAGATGTGATGGACGGTGGATGATATCCATAAAGTGCCATAAATGGGATCATTTTTGCTGCAGTATGGAAGGAATTTTTATACAACCATTCAGCGAGAGGTAACCACTTGACCCATTGTGTTTTCTTATCAGATACAAAACAACGAAGATATCCTTCCAAACATTTATTCACTATCTCAGTTTGACCATCGGATTGGGTATGATAATATGAGCTATGAGCTAGTTGAGTACCCAAATAAGAAAATTATTCCATCCAAAAATTTCTTGTAAAAATGGGATCTTTGTCACTTACAATAATCTTCAGGTTTCCATGTCACTTTTGAATTGTTTCCATAAATGCAGTAGCAGCTGTGCTTGCTTTAAATGGATGAGATAATGCACAAAAGTGTGCATACTTGGTAACTCTATCAACTACCACCATGATGACACTCTTTCCTTCGGACTTAGGTAAATCTATGATAAAATCCATTGAAATCTCCTCCCAACATTGACTTGGAATGGATAAAGGTTGTAGAAGACCCGGGGTCTTAATTGTCTCAAATTTATTTTAGTGGAAAACCAAATATTCTGCCACAAACTTTTGAATATCAGATTTAAGGCCATCCCAAAAAGATTATTTCTTCACTCTGTGGTAAGATTCTAAAAATCCCAAGTGTCCTCCTAAAGGAGAAGTGTGCAATTCCAAAATAATATTTTGTTTTAGTTGGGAATTCTTGCAAATATATAAGTGATCTTTGTACCATAAGGAATCATTTTTCCAAATAAATGTATTAGATGTACTAGGATCTTGCAGCAACTTTTGAATGAGTGTCCACACTTCTTCATCCTTCTTCAATTCATCCCTTGCTTTGGTGATCCAATCTAGTTGGATAATAGAAATGGCACAAAGAAATGCTTCCACCTCTTCATCCTTTCTTGAGAGTGCATCTGCAACAACATTTAACTTCCCTTTTTTGTAGATGATTTCAAAGTCATAACCCAACATATTTGTGACCCATTTTCTCTACTCTTCTGAAGATATTCTTTGTTCCAAAAAGGTTTCAAGACTATCATAATAATTTTTTACCTTGAAGTGTCTTCCCATTAGGTAAGGTCGCCATTTCTTTAGTGCATGTAGTATTGCCAACATTTCCTTCTCATAAATAGCCTTTTGTAAATACTTTCCTTTTATTGGATGAAATCAATGGGTCTTCCTTCTTGCATTAAAATAGCACCAATTCTATTTCCTGAGGCATCACATTCCACAATAAAGGTTTTTGTGAAGTCTGGCATAGCTAAGATTGGTGCTAGGCACATTGCCTCTTTAAGATTTCCAAAGGCCTTAGTTGCTACAAGAGTCCATGAAAATGCATCTTTCTTCAGTGATGTTGTTAGAGGTGCTTCTATTCTCCCATATTTCTTTAAAAACTTGTGATAATACCCTGTTAACCGAGAAATCTATGCAACTGCTTTATGGTTGTGGGGACTTTCCATTCCTTAATGGCTTTAATTTTGTTAGGGTCTACGTTAGAACCCTCGTGAGATACAATATGACCCAGATATTCCACTTCTTGTACTCTAAAGAAACATTTGGGTGTTTTTGCATATAATTGTTTCTCCTCCAATAGTTTGAGAACCCTGTCAACATGTTGAACATGATCCTTCCAAGACCTGATGTAGATTAGTATATCATCAAAAAATACTAGCACAAATTTTATAAGGAAGGGTTTGAAAATGGAATTCAACAACCCTTGAAATGTAGAAGCTGTATTGGTAAGGCCAAAAGGCATGACCAAAAATTCATAACGACCCTGATGAGTTAAAAATGCTATTTTTGGATTACCTTCAGTCTTCATTCTAATTTGATGATATCTTGAATGAAGATCCAACTTGGTAAAATAAAAATTTTCTCCATGTAATTCATCAATCACATGAATCATAAATTTATCTTTAATAGTGAGCTCATTGAGCTCCCTATAATCCAGACACATACGCCATGATCCATCCTTCTTGTGCAAAAATACTACTGGAGAAGAGAAAGAACTTTGAGCAGGTTGAATTATACCAGCCTCTAACATTTCTGCAATCATACGTTCAATTTTTCTCTTTTCGACATAAGGATATCTGTAAGGCCTGATGTTTGGAGGAAAACTTCTTAGAATCAAATGAATAGCATGATCATGATCAAGAATAGGTGGGAGTCCTTTGGGAGTTTCAAACACGTTGGAATGATTTTCCAAGACTTTTTGGAGATCAGGAGAAATAGATGATTTTGATATTGGAACTTCTAGTGAGCATAATTGTGCAATTACGCCTCGTTTTTCTTTCTTCAGAAGCTTTGTCATGACATTAGAGCTTATTATCTTTCCTGGCTTCCCTGTGATACCCCGTAATTTGATTTCCTTTCCTTTCGAAAATTTTTTCAAGAAAAGTTCTTGAAAATTAAAAGCTACAGCCTCCAAAGATTGTAACCATTGTGCTCCTAGTACAACATCAACACCTCCCATTGGGATGGAAAGCATTGGACTATTCAATACATATTCCCCCATGGACAGCTTAATATTATGGCATTTTCCAGAGCAATATATAGTTCCTCTATTTGCAACCATCACTTGACATTCTAGTGCTGGGTATAGGAAAAATTCAATTCCTTGGCTACCTTACAATAAACAAAATTATGGGTACTACCCGAATCAATCAACATTATTACCTTTTTCTTCTTGATATGTCCTTCTATCTTGATAGTTTTAGGAGTGGTAATTCTTTCCAATGCATTACACGATATGGTCGAACTCATTTCTTCTTCTTCTAGGGTTGGTTCCTAGTGTATATCCTTTTCTTTTGAAGTTTCTTGTTCAGTTTATTCCTCCTCTTCACAATCTATGTAAAATAATTTCTTCTCAGCACACTTATGACCTTTGCTGTATTTGCTATCACAACTATAGAAAAGCCCTTTTGCTCTTTTTTCTTCCAACTGTTGTGGTTTCAACCTTGTAGGTTGTGGAAGTCTGGGAGTAGAAACACTTCCATCTTTATAGATGTGAGTGTTAGGCTTCCTTGTCGCCATAATTTTACATTCAATTTTTCTTGCCAACCTGAATGCCTTATCGAATGAATCAAGTTCCCAAACGCAAATTCATGTTGGATTTTATCCTTTAAAGTCCCTATGAAGACATCAATCCTATGTTCCTCTGCAATATTAGTTACCCTTATATGAAATTTTTGGAAGTCCTCAATGTGCTCCACCATTGAACCCTTTTGTTTGAGATTTATCAATTGGATAAAGAAGGTGTGGCTCTTTGTATCCTCATAATGTGCTATCATTTCCTCCATAAAAATTAACCAAGTGATAATTTTTTTATGGGAGCAAAGCCATCGATACCATAAAAATGTATTTTGATCTAAATGTAAAGTTACAATGTGTACCTTTTGTGTGTTTTGCACATTATTGAGATCAAACTATTGCTCCATCTATATTATCTATGTTACGGGATCCTTGCCATCAAAATTACTCATATCCATATTTGGAATATGGTGGTTATTCAATCCAACATTGGATTTCATGAAATCATGATTAACATTTATTTTTTTCTCATCATGAGTTTCCTCTACTATCTTTTCATCGTTAGGAATCATTTCTTGTATCAACTTTGACAAACCTTCCTTTAAACCTTCCATGTATTCCTTCAAACCTTCCATTTTTTCTTCCATACCATTCTTCAAACCATCCATATTAGCTTCCACGCTTTTCTTCAAAACATCCATTTCATTTTTTGTTACTCTTTGCGAGAGCGAAATTTGGTGCACTTGCTCTTGTAATTTTGATATGTCATGTTGCCTTTCTTCATCTTCATGATCCATAGTAGAGCCTTTTGAAGGCTTAATGGGTGTTGAATTATTTTTAGTGAGCATTTTAGAACCCAATACTAATATTTATTATACAATATGCCCTTGGAATCAATTCAAATTTATTCTTCAAGCAAGACTTGTGCAATTCGAAAAAAATAAATCCACACCTTTTTCATTCTTTTGAGGAGCTCAATATTGAAATTGAATTATCTCTGTGATTTTGGATCTTCAATATCTGAAATTTGGCCCTATAGTAGAACTCTTAATCTTCTTTAAAATGCCACAAGTCTGACCTGATTTGGACTCTTCAAGGCAAATTTCTACCCAGTCTCTCACAATGACATAATTATGGACTAGTTCAGTAGAGCGAACTTGTACGACGTGCCACGTGTAACTGTTTCCTTCTTCGGCTCTGAAATTGATACAAAAAAAACTAAATTCCGTGTACTTACGGCCACTTTTTACAGAACTCCAATCTGATGCTCAGAGAGAGAGAGAGTTATGATGATTTTCCCATGGTCATCTATTTGAGATGAAATTTGGGAGCCTGAGAAAAAACTAACTTCCACAGATCATATCTCCACAGATATTGCGAACCAAGATGTGAAAATTTTGTAGGAGGTTCTTTGGGATTTCGGCTTCACTTTGTAAAACTTTCATATTCTGAACCTGCGTAGAAAAAAATTTATAGGGAAAATTCCACGATGACCTGTTTTAGGTGAAATTCAGGAGCCAGAAAAAACCATAACTTCCATAGATCATATATCTGAAACTATTGTGAACCAAGATTTGAAATTTTTAAAGGAGGTTCCTCAATATTTCAGATTTGCTCTGTAAAATTTTTAGATTTTGAACCTTTGTAGAAAAAATGTTATAGTGAAAACTCCACGATGACATGTTTGGAGCAGCGAAACCCTAGAATCCAAAGCTCTGATACCAAATTTTATGAAACCAGCTCCAAAAATAGGAGAAAAAAGAGATCAACGCCTTAGAAATAAGACACTTCGAGGGGGAAACCTCCTTTATATTACATAAATGAACAATTATTGGATGATACAAATGACAAAACCTCTCTTCTATATATAGGAATCCATGGGGCCACAATGTAATCCTAGCCAACCTAACAATAATAATGTAAAGGCACAATAATAACAATATGGGGGTTACAGGGGTACAAAAATAATAATAAGGGAGTTACACTAACAACAATAAGGGACTATAATAGTAATATAGGGACCTAACATATTTCATATCATACAAATTTTAAAACGGAAGTTTTGTTGCTCACTCTGATGGACATATTGGGAAACATATTGATGCCAGTATTTATGCAAGATTTTTTTTCTCCAAGTGGTTGATCTCTAAGACAGTATTTTAGTTGAACAACGATAATTCCAACAACATACACTATGAAAGTTCCTAATTTTCTTTCTTTTTCAGCGTTATACATTTTTTGACCTTTTTGGGCAGTCAACGTAGAAGAAAAGGTGGTTGAGTCATCAAATGAGTTCATGGATATCATTGGGTCATCTGTTTAAGAGGGCAGCTTAGCAATCCACTCCAAATGGCTGACATGACTAAAACAACTCATCATAATGCCACCTCACAGAAATGGACAACTCATATTTAATTCAGTTGTATAAAGACCTTAAATCTAGTGTATTAGTTGGCCACCTCAACATGGCAATTTGATTCGATAGGGATGAAAAACATGGGTTGTTAGACAATTTGTTTAAGTAATTAATAGTCATAGAGTCCCTTTTTATTACCAACTCTTATAAACCAGAAATATCCCTATTATTCCTCAAAGTGATGTAATGCTAGCTGAATTAGGTATGTAGGTCTGTATCGAAGTCCAACCTAGGTGGTAGACCTTTGTAACAGAGATCTCACTCTATAAATGAGAGGTTTATTTAATTTGGGAGTGTTGGTTGATGAACATAGATAAGAGGAGTATTATGTAATTTTGTTTCACCAAGCTAATATATAGTTGCAAAAATTATTTTTCAGGCCTATGATTTATTTTAAGCTTATGCGCTTGTGTTTTCCATTTCTCATATTATCATTAGATTCATATTCTCATGATTACCTAGAATTCATAGTATTATGATCCAATTTCCTTCATGTGTTATGCGTATGTTGTAAAAATTTATCTTTAAGCTTAATTTCTATAGCTTCCATGAAATACATTTTCTTGTGATTGAAGTCCCATAGCTAGCTCCATGCCTAATGGTAGCCTTTCATACATCTTCCACCAGCAAAATCCCTTAAATACAAAAAGCGTTAGCCATTTGCAATATAAGTTTCATCTTGAGTATTCATTTGTTTTCTTTGATAGAGCCCTCTCTGACTGGAAGGGCTAATGTTCAGTCCAAAGTGGTTTGAAATAATTTCATTAGGTTGACCATTGAAGAGCCCAATCAGTGTCAGCCTAGTGACAACACTCCTTTCAAATTCTCATCATTCTCTAGTGATAATAATTGCATTAGGTTGACCATTGAATAGCCCGATCAGTTCCAGCCTAAGGATAGCACTCCTTTTAGCTCATTGGCTCTGCCAAGACCTCTTACCTTTCCAACAATTACAAACCACCCTCACCCAAGGACAAATCCCCCTTCCTTCGATCCATTTCCAACACTTGAAATATCCTCTTCCCCCTCTCCTTAGATCATTAGTAGAGATTTAAAAATCATAAAAACCCCAGATAAAAAGTGAGGGGGCATAAGAATACTTGATGCAAGTTCAATCTGGTTTCAGGAAACAATGGAACCTTCTCACTTGTTCAATCTCAAAACTATAAATGACACTTTCAAATGGAACAATAAAAGAGGAGGACAGAAACACGTGGCTTATAAACTAGATTATTTCTTAGTGAAAAAGTCCATCATGACCTGTGATATATTATTATAAGAATCCATATTCTTGAGTCATAGCTAAAACCATTGTCCTATATGTATAAAAATTGAACTAAAGACTTGAGTCAAAAATTGATGTTTTGACTACAACTTCTAGAATTTCAATATAACATAAATAAATGGTGGGAGGAAAGGAAACATTAGAAGGAACATCAATGTACAAGCTCGAATAGAAACTCAAATACATTAAATGGAAACTTAAAAGGAGGAAAAAAATTTCAGTGAAATTTTGGAGGAAAATATTAGATTGGAAAAGAAGATGGAGATAATGAAATAGGAAGCCATCCTACATGGTCGATTAGAGAAATTAATTAAATAAGAGGTCATCACTATTATTGTTATTTAGGAGTGCTAAAAGTAGAAAGAACTTCTTTGGTAGAAAAAATCAAGGGTACAATGGCTCAAGGAGGGAGAGAAAACAAAACATTTTTCCAAAAAATTGTGTTTTAGCATTGCCATCATGATAGGTTCCATGCATGAAGCTGGCTTAAAATTTTTACCAAGCGAGGGTGTATTTTGGGTGAAAATAAAACTCGATCGAGCCATTTAAATAATTCAATCAAGCAATATTTTAGCCCTCGATCATATTATTCGAGGGCTTAAAGATAGCTTGATCGCATTTTTTGAGGGCTTAAAGATAGCTTGATCCAAATTTAAAACAAACACTTGATCGACCTCACGTGTAACCCGAGGTTATCTAGGAGTTCGATCAAGCCATTTTTTTGAAATTTTCCATCAATACAACTTAGGCGTGGAATTAAAATAGGTGGATTGATCAAGCCTTAAAGCTCGAACGAGCCTTAAATATAGATCAAGTTATAGGATCGATTAAGCCTTAAAGCTAGATCGAGCCTCTGTTTAACCATGTTGAGGGCTCGATTAAGGGTTTCTTAAACCCTCGATCAAGATATTTTGAAATTTTATCTCAAATACTCGATAAAGCTGGTGAGGGCCTAAATAAAATTTTTTATCTCCCCTTCTACAGATTTCTCTACAACGCAATTTTGTACCCTTGCGGACTTAAGGAAAAATTTGTCCTTAGGTGGCAGATTATATCATGTTGGATTAGTGAAGGAATCCTCTTTCTAAGGGAATATGAGTTTGTCATTTTTGAATTCATATGAAATCTTTCATCTAATTTATTTTCAACATAATGCTTGAATTTTTTTTAGACAACTTCAAAGGGACTAAATAAAAGTCAATAACATAAAATATACAAAACAAAAAAATTTCAAAAAATACCACTATCTTCATTTACAAGTCCTCTTCAAAAGGGTACTCTTGGTTTTTGAATTTATTTAAATAGCTGAAAAAAAATATTATGTGAACACATGTGTTTGCAAAATGGAATTGAAATATTACTTCGCCAACTTCAAAATATATATATATATATATATATATATATATATATTTTCCATAAAAAAATATCTTTCTAATATGAAAAACTTAGTTCTTTCTATGTAGATCATGCTCATATATATATATATATATATATATATATATATATATATATTTTAATTTCACAAAAATTATAGAATAAGTTATGATATGTGAACACACACATGCCTCTTAAGATGTGTGAAAACTTGCAAGGACAAGCATTTCATTTAATGGAAAATTAACAGATTATATGATACTAAATATTTTTGCAAAAAATATCATTAGGAAAACAACATAATCTCCAAAAATATTCCTTTTACTCTGAACCAAAAGTCACAACGCTTTCATTAAACATGAGGGCTTATATTCAATAAAAGAGTAAAATTTTGAAATTTCATCGCCACATTTGGCCCAAAAGTGTAACACATCTTCATACATTCAACCAATAACATTTACTCCCTTAAAAATACTAAATGTGTGAAATTGTAAGAACATTAAAATATCGATGAGGAGATCATTTGAGATTATCAAGACATTCTTATGGAGCCCATTCCCTACAGACAATAGGTGATACAAAAAATCATTAAAAACATCCCTTCCTAAGTTGGTAACACAAGAACAAAATTGTTGAGATTCAAAAAGAAATTTTTGGCACCCATGATCCTAGTGAAAATTAAGCACTACACTAGAGTGGGGCCCACAATCTATTTTTAGGTGTATGTATATTTTTTTTATCCCTTAATTTATATGGGCATTAAATTGTAATATATTCTCAATTTGGACTTGAAAATAGTTAACTGAAATGGAAAATCAGTTAGCTAAGTGAATTTAAAGTTATAGGTTGGTTGGTGGGACAAGCAGAGTAATTCTAGTTGTAACAGAGTTAGAAGTGCAGTGGTGCATGAGTTTGTGAGAGTTGTAAATAGTTTAACTCAGTTGTGCTAGTTGTAACTGAAGATACACTAGTGAGAGATCTAGTGAATTAAATATTAATTAATTCACAATCAGTGATCTCACATGTAACTGAGGATTTACTAATATTAGTTGCATGAATGTCATATCCAGTGGAGACCCAGTTGAGTTATAGGTGGAAGGTAAGTTGACTATAAGTTGTGACATTATCCTCTTGCACAAATGCAAAAACACACACATTGGATGTGCCCATGATCCTTATGTAGTCAAGGCAGGAAGGATTGCATCAAGTCATGGATTCCATTCAGTAGCGATTGTGCAATGAAGGAAGGCTGTCTGGAGGTAATAAATTGTCTAAGGGATTTGCCAATTTTTGTATGAAAGTGTGAGACAATTAACTGATGTACTGAGGGCTCTTGTGGGAAGAGTTTTGTATGTAGTTGTTTCATGGTCCATAATATAATATACAATACAAGATAGTTGGATTTTTAACTGTAATATTTCCCCGGGAAATTATCTATGTTCTGTATGATTGATATTTCTTCATGCTTATGTGATTAGCAATTATGATTTTAATTCCGCAAAGATTTGTAGAAGCGATTTAATATTTAACTTGAGAAAATTGTTAGATCGGTTGAATCCAAGATATACATGAATATTGTATAATTTATACAGGGTATCAGAGCACAAGCAATTGCAGAAGTGAAGGAGGAGTTGATTTTATGACGGAATAGAATTCGAATTTGCAGAAAGACTTTCTTGGTAGTATAGCCGATTCAAGATCGAAATGGATTTCAATTGCTTGAGGTTAGAGTATGCACTCGAGGGTAGCTCGAACTACATTTCTTGGAATGATAGGAGGGAGGCGGTACTCGAAGACAATGAATTGAAGGAATTCATTAAAAAATATGTTCCCAAGACAGATGCTTCCAATCTTGATGCATGGCAAAAGAAAGTGGAAAAGGAAGGGAGGATCCTGTTGGAGGGAGTACAAGACCGCATTGTCTCAAGACTCCATAGGAAAGCCACACCATATGTAATTTGGAAGGATTTGATGGATCTATTCTGAAGCAGCAATGGCCATAGGAAATTGGTGCTCAAAGATAAACTCGAGAAGATCAAGGTTGAAAAGGGCAACACCATTCCAAAGTATCTCACAAAGTTTTTCCAATGTCACGATGAATTGGGGAGTGTGGGAATAACAGTAGCTGATGATGATTCGGTGATTTTGGCTCTCCTATGACTTCCTAATAGTTGGCACAGTTATGAAGACTCTGTTAATGGATGGGAAAATTTGCTTGATTGGGAACGACTGTGGTTAGATTTGGTGCAAGAGGAGTTCAGTTGGAACACCAGAGATGGCTCTTTATCAAAAAATTATGATGAAGAGTAATTTACTTTGGCTACCAAGGAAAATAAGGGGAAGGGGAAGAAATTTCATTCTAAATTCGAGTCTAAATGCAAGAATAGGACATGTCCAAGGTGAAGTGTTTTCACTGTCACGAACATGGGAATTTTGCTACTAACTGTCCACAAAAGAAGAAGAACAAGAAGGTTGATAGATCTGCAGCTGTTGAGGCCCTTTCCTCACAATTTGAGCTTGAATTATCCTTTATTGTATGCATGGTGTCAAGTGAATTGGGATCGAAGTGGTATTTGGATGGTGGCGCTTCTTTTCACATGACGGTAGATAAGGAACCTTTCAGTGACTTGGAGGAGAAAGATCTTCAGATGCATATGGAGATGGGTGACGACAGATGGTATAGTGCTACCAGGATTGGTACCATTACCTTTCACAAGGAGTCAGATAAACCATTTCAATTAAAATATGTAATGCATGTATTAGGTCTGAATAAAAATTTGGTTTTCGTCGCAAAGTTGGAGGACAGAGGCTATGACGTTGTTTTTAGTGATGGAAAATATTTCCTGTGACATAAAACAACAGCTCAATCCAAGAGGATAGGGATTTGAGTTAATAATCTCTACAAGCTGGAGGTAGATGGCTACGCTGCCATGATGGCCAAGTTAGAAAAAGTGGTGAGCCAGGATTAGGGTGAATTATGGCACAGGTGATTGGGTCATCTTCATCATGGAGCCTTGAAAGTCATGCAGCAAATATCTACTGGACTTCTAATGGGAACACTTGCTCAGTTATATCAGTGCAAGGGTTGCACCATAGGGAAGTATGTGAAGTCCACCTTTCATGAGAAGGAGAATCGAGCTTCAACGATCCTTGAGAGAGTTCACACAAACATGTGTGGACCACTCTCGGCTACTTCAACAGAAAAACATAAGTACTATGTAATATTTATTGACGACTTTTCTCATAAATGTTGGATCTTCTTTATGCAGAAGAAAGATCAAACATTAGCTAAGTTTTGTGAGTTTAAGTCATTGGTGGAGAAAGAGTCAGGGAAGCAAGTGAAGGCTCTTAGGAGCGATAATGATGGAGAATACATCTCTAACGAATTCAAGAACTTCTGTAGAAAAAAAGGAATTATAAGAGAAATCATAGTGCCTCATAACCCACAGCAAAATGGGGTCGTGGAGAGGAAGAATAGAAATATCGTGGGTGCAGCACAAGCGATGTTGCATAATCAGGGCTTAAGAAAGAATTTTTGGGCAGAAGCATGCAACACTGCGGTTTATGTGAAAATTTTTTGTCCTCATAGAGTACTTGGCATGAGTACACTTGAAGAAGCTTTCACTGGTAAGAAACCGGATGTTTCACACTTTAATATTTTTTACTCATCAATTTATGTGCATGTGACCAAGGATGCCAGGAAGAAGCTGGAACTGACTGCTGAAGTTAATATTTTTGTGGGGTACACAGAAACACCCCATAATTATCATGTGTATTTTTCCAAATAGCAGAATGACTATTGTGCAACAGGATATAAAATTTGATGAGGGGAAAGTCATGTCGTTGTCCCTTGAGAGGGGGCTGGACTTGCATGCAAAGGAGGAATTGCTGGTTCCAAAGGATGAGTCTCAAGATGTTGATCAACTACATGAGGAGGTGCATGTAATGGAGGAAATCACTCATCCATCAAAAATGGAAGAAAGCGCACCACAGAAGCTAATAGGCTAAGACTTGATGTTGCATATAATGTAGGAGCCCCTACTTCACAGTGAAGATAGAGACAGTATCCTGATCGATTTATTGGATACATGGCTCTCATCAGAAAATGTATTTTGATTGAACCATCTTCCTTTCGGGAAGTAGTGCAGCAACCTACCTGGGTTGATGTAATGGTGGAGGAGTATGACTCCATTGTCAAAAACTGTGCATGGGAAATTTCCCCAAGACCGGTTGACAAAACAATGGTAGTTAGGAGATGGATCTACAAGGTAAAGAAAGCTGTTGATGGGAGTGTGGAGAAATAAAAGGCCATATTTGTGGCCTGAGGTTTCTCACAAATAGAGGGGATATATTATGATGAGGCCTTTTCACTTGTCGCAAGGTACTCTTCTATAAGTACCATCCTTGCACTCTCAACGCAGATGGGTTGGCGCATTCATCAGGTGGATGTGAAAACTATGTTTCTCAATGGGATCATTGAGGAAGAGGTGTACATAGAGTGGCCTGAAGGTTTCAAGATCTTCAACATCGAGTCGCATATGTGCAGGCTAAAAAGAGTGTTGTATGGGCTGAAGCAAGTACCCTGTGCATGGTACACTCGAATAGATAGCTATTTCACTGGATTGGGCTTCACCAAAAATGAAGCAGATGCAAACTTGTACCAGATTATGGTTGAGAGTAATCTATTGATCATTGTTCTTTATGTGATGATTTAATTTTGAGTTGTGATGATCAGCTCATACACTCATGCAAATAGGATCATGCAAGGGAGTTTGAAATGAAGGATATGGGCCTCCTTTATTATTTCCTTGGATTGGAAATATGGCAGCGGGATGGTGAAATTTTTGTGTCTCAAGGCAAGTATGCAAAGGAGAAACTAGGTAAGTTTAACATGGAGAGCTGCAAACCCATGGATATGCCTCTTCCATGAAACTGGAGGAAAGAGGATGCTACTTCTTGAGACGTAGTGTATGCTACTGTATATCGACAGTTAGTGGATTCGCTAATGTATCTAGTGAACACGAGATCAAATATTTGCTATGGGGTTAACCAGATGAGTCATGGGTCAAGATATGGTTAAGCCTACCAAGCTCTTTTGGAAGGCGGGGAAGCATGTCCTAAAATACCTGAGGGGCACATCAGAGTATGGTCTATGGTACAGACATACGGATGGAGTGAAATTGCATGGATTCACGGATGCAGATTGGGCTAGCAGTCTATTGGAATGAAAGAGCACATCAAGTGGGATCTTTAGCATTGGATCTACAAATATTTCTTGGCACAGTAGGAAGCATAGATCCATGGCACTCAGTTCAATGGAAGCGGAATAGATGGCAACAAGTCAAGCTGCATGTGAGGCTATCTGGATGAGAAAGATCTTGGTTGGTTTGTTTCGTTCTTAGATGGATCCGACAATGATTCAATGTGATAATCAGAGTTGCATTAAAATCTCAATTAATCATGTGTTTAATGATAAGTCCAAGCATATGGATATCTGGTACCATCATCTCAAAGATTTTGTGCAGAGGAGAATCACGTTGCTTCAATACATTCCCATGGAAGACCAAGATGTAGATATTCTGACGAAGACGCTCACTGGGAGAAAATTTGAATACCATAGAGACAGGATTAGGGTGAAGGATAATCCCATTCTTTTTGAGAGGGAGTGTTTAGATTCAACAAGAAATTTTTGGCACCCATGATTATAGTGAAAATTAAGCACCTACACTAGGGTGGGGCACACAAGCTATTTTTAGGTGCATGTCTATTTTTATTATCCCTTAATTTAGATGGACATTAAACTATAATCTACTCTCAATGTAGACTTGAAAATAGTTAACTGAAGTGGAAAATTAGTTATCTAAGTGAATTTCGAGTTAGAGGTTGGTTGGTGGGACATGCAGAGTAATTATAGTCGTAACTCCGTGATTCTAGTTGTAACAGAGTTGGAAGTGCAGTGGTGCATGAGTTTTTGCAAGTTGTAAATATTTTAACTTAGTTGTGCTAGTTGTAACTGAAGATATAGTAGTGAGAGATATAGTGAATTAAATATTAATTAATTCACAATCAATGATATCACATGAAACTGAGGATTTATAATATTAGCTGCATGCATGTCAGATCCAGTGGAGACCCAGTTAAGTTCAAGGTGAAAGGGAAGTTGACTATCAGTTGTGAAATTATCCGCTTGCACACATGCAAGCACACACACATTGGATGTGCCCATGATACTTGCACAGTCAAGGCAGGCAAGATTGCATAAATTCAGGGATAGCATTCAGCGGGGATTATGCCGTGAAGGTGGGCTGTCTGGAGGCAGTATTGCCTAAGGGATTTTCCAATTTTTGTGTGACAGTGTGATACAATTAGCTAATGTATTGAGGGATCTTGTGAGAAGAGTTTTGTATGTAATTGTTTGATGATCCATGATATAATATATTTTAGAAGATAGTGGTGTTTTTTGCTGTAATATTTCCCTGGGAAATTATATGTGTTGTGTGTGATTGATCATTCTTCATGCTTATGTGATTGGCGATTTTGTTTTTAATTCTGCAAATATTTGTAGAAGTGATTCAGTATTTAACTTTAGCAACTTTTTAGATCGATTGAACCCAAGATATACATGCATATTGTATAGTTTCTACAAAAATGAGGCTCTTCTTGGAGAAATATCTTTTGAAGAAGGGGAAGCAACAATTAAATCAATTTTAGGTAAAAAATCCCCCAGAGTAGATGGATTCATAATATAATTCTTTCAAATTGTGTGTCAAGATGTTTGAAAGGTTATGGCAGAATCCAAACTAGCATGATCCATCTTAAAATCCTTAGACACTACCTTTCTCGTGCTAGTGCCGAAGACATATAAAGTGGAGGATCCTAATGAATACACAACCATCACACTATGTAATGTTATTTATAAAGGCATCACTAAAATCATAACAAACAGGCTTAAAAATCTCCTTCAAAAGCTCATCTCACCAGATCAAATAGGCTATGTCAAATGCTGCCAAATATTTTATAGCATCATGGTTTCCCATGAAACCATCCACTCTCTAAAAATCTCAAAAAAACTTAGTATGCTTCTTAAATTAAACCTTTCAAAATCCCTCAACAAGTTGAACTAATAGTACCTCATCAACATTCTCAAAGCTTTTGGATTTAATCGAGGATGGATAGACTCTAATAGAAGCTTGTTATAATCATCCTTTTTCTCTATTCACGTAGGTTCCCCCACCAATACATTTAAATCCTCCTGAGTAAATTGACAAAGGGACCCACTTTCACCTATCCTCTTCCTATTGGTGGTAGAAGGGTTGGGGAGAGCTCTCAAAGAAACGACTTCAAAGAATAGAATAAAATGGTTATGTCTATCTGGAGAGGAACACCCATTAACTCATCAACCATTTTTTGATGATACTATGGGAATGGGAAATCCCAACATCTAGGAGGCAAGAAATTTTACACAAATTCTTGAGGAGTTTTAATAACCTATATGTACATAACTAAATAAAACCAGGTCCCAACTATTTATTTCTAATACTCCGCTATTTTTTCAAAGCCATACTACAATAATCTAAAAATTCCAAATAATTAAACTCCCCTTGAACTACCTAGGCACTCCATTAGCTCATAGCTCCCTCAAGTGGATCTTATGGGATCAAATGATATTCAAAATCAACAGCAAGATGGCAACTTAGGATTTCCGCTTCCTCAATATTACTGGGAGGCTAGTTCTATAAAAGTGGTTCTGCATTCCCTCCCATTTACCTATGCTTTGTATTCATGGTAGCAACCTCGATCTTACAATAAATGTGTCGACTATAACACTCCCTTTAGGGATGAGACAAATAAGAAAAAGCATGGTCCCTAGTTGCATGGGATAAATGATCTCGATCAAAACTAAAAGGAGGATTGGGCTTGCATGACCCCACCACCATGGAAAAATTACTATGAGAAAAAACATGGTGGAGATGGATATAAGGGGGCTCAGATCTTTGGAAATTCAAATGGAATAAAAAATATGCCCCCGACATGCCCCCAAAACATCTTATTTGAATGCACTTTCCACTCTCTAGCTCATTCATGTGGATGCTGACCAAAAAAGGAATGCACCTAGTTCAACAACATTTCTTTTAGGAAGTCAGGGATAGACACAATACTTTGTTCTAGGATAAATCATGGAAGAAACTTCATAAACTTTAATATCAACAAAATTTTGACAATATGCATATGCAGATGAGAACTCAAGTATAAATAAAGTTAAATCATTGTTATATCGACTTAGAGATAAGCCAACAATGGAGATAGTGGTTACTATTAAAATATTTCATCCCAAGCCAAAGGGGGATTCGGGTAGAAATTTTAGTGTAACCTCCAACAATGATTAATCCCATACTCCTTCCAGCTTGATTAATTCCGATGGGGCTATAGCTCAAAAGGCTCATTTTCCATATGTGAATACTATCTTTTGGAATTTTCACATTGCGATACCAATAGATGAGGTATGGATCAAAATTTGGAAGCAAAACATACGTCCAAAAATATCCTTCTTCTTCTAGTTCTTGATTCAAAAAAAAATTGTAACATGGGATAACGTTAAAAAATGTACCCATCAAAGGCACCCGTCTAGATGTCCCCTCTATTTTATCAACTTTAAAATTAAACATCTATTCAATAGTTGCACCTTCTTCAACTACCTTTAGTTTCCATTAGAATATTACCTCAACTGATTCGATTAAGAACCTCTTATTATTCATAGCACCTTTTTTCATGGAGGAATCACGCCTTCTCCAATCCCATTCTCAATCGTATTTAGACTCTCTCTCCTGAATTTCTACTATGGGTGATCTAGAAGTATCATAACCGTTGCATACTCAATGATTCCTCTCTTACCCCTGACTTTGTCTAGAATACCATCCTAAAAAATATAAATGAAACACTTATTTCCTTCCCTTGGTCCCCCAAGATCGACAAGCATATGGTCAAGAACCCAACTCCTCAACAGTTGGCACCTTGTTCCTTCTCCCCCCACCCCTTCTCCTGCATCTACTCATTCACTTACTTTTTTTATCCCTAACATCTACTCTCCCCCGCCCCTCTCCTTCTTTATTTTTAATTTGGATGGTGCTTCAAAAGGGAATTGTAGTCCAACTGGATATAGAAAAATATTTAGAAATCACCTTGATCTTCCACTCTTCATATATCTTGGTATGCTTGGCTTTAGTATTAACAATGTTTTGGAAAACAATACACTCATCGTAGGATTATAAAAAGTACAAACTTAGGGTTTCTCCAAGCTCTTCATGTGAGGGGTGATAAAAGTGGATATCAATGGCTACCCACCTATTCCACTGACTCACAACATAATTTTATATTTTGGAAAAAAATTTCTACATTTCTTAGGTTCTAAACTTTCAGAGTTGTTTCAAGGCCCAAAATGACATTTTATGGAAATGATTTTTCAATCCAAAAATGTACTTCTTTGATATACCTTTCCAATGGGATATAATTTGTGCCAAATAAATATTATATGCCAAAGTTACAACCTTGATAATTTGACATTTCAACTCACCCCATCGGGGTCCAGAAACCTTTGGAAATTCTTCTCCTAGGGTTAGAGTTTTTTATGCTTATGGTTTCTCATTACTTATTTATGATAAAAATTCCTCCGAGCAACATTGTAACACAATTCAACAATTGTGTGTACATTCCACATCTCTTCTTATAGATAAGATACCACCACTCAATCTAGTTTGTTTCCATTTATTAATAGAAGTCAAGTTTCATAGTATCTTAGTGTTTTGGTTATAAATCTGGAGATCATTTCATTCCTTTCTTAAATTTGGTTCAAGGGGACTCCCAACTTATTTCAATATGCTTGAAAACTCAAAAATGGTAATCTTATGCACAAAATTTTGAAAAGATGGCAGTTGGAAGAACTATTACATAGGATATCCTCCCAAATCATCAACACAATGGTAATTATTCCCACCCATGTCCAAATATCCAAGAATAAGGTTTTCGATGTGCTATATAACTATGCATGTCTAGACTCTTCGCCCGTAATATCATCATCTAGTGCCTCCTGTAGGACACTCCTATTAAGAAGATACGTTGGCAACTTATACTAAAAGACACGCTAACCTCATATGTGGTGTTATCCAAGAGAAACGATGAGGTGTGGGCTACCATTTTCCCACTTGGACATGTGACCAAGGGACGTGGAAGCACATCCCCATATTGGATGTTCAAGGTTTTGTTTGGCATGAGGTGAAACCACTTTGTAAAAAAACCCCATGGTCATTAAACATTTTTGCAACCCTCACACAAGTCACATCTGACTCAATTTCAAATTGATCCGTGAGTATGTGTGTTGAATTTTCTCTCATGCGAAGAATAATTCTCTATAATTTCCAAGCATGGAAACTTGAGCCTCCATTCTAGAACTCCATAGTTTTATTGATGCCGTATGTTAGATAATTACCAAGGAACAACATTTACAAATAACAACTAGGATTCTCTGTTGGTTCATCTCCCCATCAATCAAGAGAGCATGTTAGGCGAGGATCAATTGATTCTAGAACTATAGCGACGGAAGTTCTCCCACTTATAATATGAATAGTAGCTCTAAGGTGAATTAGTGTCATTTCATTCGAGAGCTTTTCTTTGCAATGTTGACATTGTTTCCCTAGAAGCTCATCGGCCACTCTTCTTTATTCTAGATGAGAACTCTTTCTATGAATGATTATGGTATCTAACAACATTGCATAAATAATCTCACCATTATGGAACAACTCTATAACTATCACATAGCCTTTTTGTTATCGAAAATCATTTCCATTCCTTTTTCGTTCCCTATTTGGTTTTCTACTCATTTTACTATTTCTTGGTTTTCTAGTCCTTGTGTTCATATAGTCTTATAATTTTTGTGGCTGGTTCTATATCTGTTTTCTCTCCTGACTCCTCTCCCACTTGTTTCTTTCCTTCTTTCGTAGAATGTACCCTACATAGTACTTTTCCTCACAGTGTATTCTCTTGTCTCTCTCATTTTCGATTAACCTTAATCTTTAGTTCAGGCTACATTCAAGGATTTTTCTTTAACAATTGACTCTCCCAACCATGGGCCTCTGTTTTCCTCAAGAGGCACATCATCTAGTTCCTTGGAATTTTCCCCTTTGTTGTGCTCCCATTATGCCTCATCAGTGTACTCGTGTTCACACATGAGAAACATATTACTAAGAATGAAGAGGTAGCAAACATACTCATCATCTATTGGAGGAATTTTGTACTTGGTTTAAAGATATTACCCTATGCCCTATTCAGGATGAGCTCACCTATGCCAAGAGAGAGGGGTCCTCCGGAAAGAACCACCTTTCGGAGACTAAGGTTCTAGATGACTTGGTTGATTGGGTGTCAAACATTGGGTATACACATGGGCAGTTTAATCGATACATGCACATGGTGAATCTGTATTGGAATATAAAATCTCTCTTAGGAAAGGTTCTCTTGCACTAGTATGAGCATAGAGCAGATATTCTCCATTCTAGGGAACTTTTGGATTGGAACATGTAGGACTTGGATTAATGGCTGGAGGGCCTTATGCAACACATTGGCATCCCTCCCCCAGTCAGAGGCACATCAAGAAACAATAAGGATCCTATCCAGGTCAGAACTACTAACTCAGACCCCTCTATTTAGTCTCTTGCTATGTCTCTGATTTCATCTTTTCTCTTTCATTCACTTTTCTTTTATGCCCATAAAGGCCATATTTTAGTCTTTGTATTGTAAATTTTGAACTTATAAATGCCGAGATATCTTCCAACTCTCTAAAGAAAATGGATTTAGAAATATGATAATTTTTTACTAATAATTAAATATTTTAAAACGTTATATATATCTATATATATATATATAACGCTCTCATAAAATATTTATATCTTTTTAAATAATGATATTATTTATATTAGGAGTCAATCGAGATTATGGAAGAGTATTATTTCTTTTAAAAGTATATGTATATAAAGACACGATGGTATAGATGAAATCATTTAATTGTTATATTTATTAAAAATTACATTATTATCGCTTTACCAAACACATTAATTCACAATTCTTTTTTATTTCTAATAGAGTATAAATGAAACAATGAGAATCATTCTCAATAACACTCAAGACATGACAAATGCATAACTGGATATAGATAAATAGACAACATGTAAATAAACCGACATTAAAATAAATTATATCACTATACACCATTGAATTGTTTCAAAATTTTATACTAAATACCTTTCCAAAAATCTTGGTAGTATGTATGTTCTTCGAAGGAAGATTTAGAAAAAAAGGTCTTTATCCATATTCTATAGGTTTCACTAAGCACTCAAATTAATTGCAATATCAAGTTGGCATATGCATGTCTTCTCATAAACATATAAAAGCAAATCTTCATCCATGTGTTTTCATTGAATACTTTGTAATTGCAAAATCATGCAAAGTTAAGGTGGAAATTGTAAGGCTTTTCTTTCATAAACATTGATATGAGATTAAAAATGATGATAAAGGAATGCTTTTAATTTAAAAAGTCCACGTGTCATACATAATGGTGAAAAAAAATCAAAATTATGTATGACACGTGGATAAGTACATAGCATTCCCAAAAAAAACATTGGTTTAACAACTTAAAATTCTAGCCATAAATAGGATAAGTACATAGCATTCAACTACCTCAAAACGTTGTTTTAACAACTTAAAAACCTTAAGATATTGAAATACGCGTGCATAATTTAGTTGAAAATATCCTTCAATAAAAAATGAAAATATTCAAAACTGTACAACACACCAAAGATTGCTCAAATTTTTTTTTTCTAAGATAATTTGACTAAAAACAAGGATATTCATTGAATATCTAAATCAATTACTAAATTATGATTGTTTATCATTTCAATTAAGCTATTTTTAGTTTTTATTCCTATTCCACTGAATGTATACAATTAGTGAGATTGTTTATGTAATAGATAAAATCTCACTGAATATGTTCCCTGGTATAAGAAAGCTATATTTATTCAATAGATCACTTGAATAGTCCTAACAACTAAAATAACTATTCAAGTGATCTGTTGAATAAATATAGCTTTCTTATACTAGGGAACATATTCAATGAGATTTTATCTATTGCATTAGTGACACAACACAATAACTAACTAACTATATTATATTTAAGGGACCAATTTGTTTACAACCCCGTAGTTTTGGGATGCCAATGGATTTTTTCATTTTCATTGAGATGTTTCAAAATTAAATTAATATGGTTTTATAGTATTTTATAGATTTAATAAGAGATTGAAAAATTTATAGTATAGTCATTATTATCATTAAATTAAAATAAATTAGTCCAATTATATAAATTAAATGACTGATAAATATTGATAAACATCTGACATAAAATATCTCATAATAAATATCAAAATATCTCATAATATTGTTTAGGCTAAAATAAAAACAAGTCATAAAAACTAACTAATATATAACTTTATTTTAAACTATTATTATTACGGCGTAAGGCGTTCTTATTTGAAAACAACTCCCCTAGATGCCATTGTGTCCATGTTTGAGTCATTGGATCAAATGTTACATGATTGAAATGTTTTAGGCCATTAGATCCACAAGTAAATAGTTTTTTTATAGTGTTAGTTTTTTTTCTTTTTAATAAGTTAGATTTAATTTAAGTTTTGGTGACTTTTAAGTTAAAATTTTATTATTAAAAATTTGTTAGATTTTAACCTCAATTTAACATATTGACTATGTCAAATTGCACAAAAATAAAAATAAAAGTATATTAAGTAAAAAGATTGACATAATGTAATGAACATTTTAACTAGGTCAAAATACAATAAAAAATTAAAATAATAATAAACTATAAAAACAACCCGTATTCATGTGGAATGTAGTTTATTTAAAATTAAGATGGCCTAGATCAATCTTAACTCTGCATCTACCAAGAGCCAAGAGGGATCATATGTCTTGATATGAAAACCTCTTTACAGTAAAAAGAACATTTTAACTAGGTCAAAATACAATAAAAAATAAAATAATAATAAACTATAAAAACAACCCATGGTATTGACCCATGGTATTCATGTGGAATATAGTTTATTTAAAGAAGGAAATTAAGATGGCCTAGATCAATCTTAACTCTGCGTCTGCCAAGAGCCAAGAGGGATCATATGTCTTGATATGAAAACCTCTTTTTAGAGTAAAAAGAGAATTGCTATAATATAGATATAAACTAATTATTTAATCAAACTATTTTTAAATGTTTATAACCATTATTATTTTAAAATATTACTTAATAAAATGTATCTAAATTTTCATACATCCAAATATACATAGGTTTTCCTGTTCTGTATTATTTTTGTTACAACTATTTTATTATTCAAAAAATACATGGTTTTTTTTTGTTATATATTATTTATGTTACAACTGCTTTATTATTCATGAGTATTATTTCTTAATATATAGAAAATTAAATTAATAATGATTTTTTTAAAAATATGTGATCTTTTTTAAATTTCCAAATTATTTCATAGGATATGATTTATCTTGAGCAATAATGATGAATGTTCATAACTCTCATTTCTTAAATAACACTAAATTTACCTTTAATTACTTTACTGTGTTCTCAATAAAGTTGTTTTTACTGCTCTTAAGTGATGAAATTCATGAAAGTGTGATACTGTGTTACAATTTTCTCTACAAATGTGTTGGAGTTGTTTTCTCAATAAACTTGTTTTTACTACTCTTAAGTGATAAGTGTGATACTCAGTTATAATTTTCTCTACAAATGTGACGGAAAGTGTGCCATGAATGTTGGCAATTTCATGGTTAATGTAATATAAGATAAATGAAAATTCATTTATTCTACACAAGATCAAGAAAGCTATTCGAGTAGCCAACACCACAGAACAAGACATGTTAGCAACTCCATAAATGCTACCAAATCTATATAGGTGTTGGAGCGATTTTCTCAATCGCCTTATTTTTACTACTCTTGAAGTGATGAAAGCCACCTCTCCATACATTTTTTATTGTCTGCACAAAGAACAAAAAAAACCAACTCATATGAGTGATACTGAAAAAACAAGAACATCATTGGTAAAGAACAATGTGATATTTTGAATATTTTCAAAGATCATGAAGGAAATAATACATAGGTGACTCAATAGGAATTGATCAAGATTAAATATGGAGGAACTGCACCAAAACAACCTTTGATTTTGAAGGTAAAAAATCACGATCTATTTCTTTATTCATGAGGCATTCATGTTGGCATGATCAGGCAAGGTATTTAACTTAACTTCAACATAGGCCTCATGATTTGTAAGGCTCAAGGAAGTAGTATTGCATTAAGATTTCACTACATGCTTCCATGGAAGAAAATTTTTATTTTCATTCCTCCACAATGGCTCCTTCTCTGCAACATCTTATTTCTTCTAAGCTACTCTTTCCTATGCTATTTCTTTAGGGCATTTCTTTTGCAACATGTGGTGCAATTGCTAGTTATTATTATTTATTAAAAGAAATAATATAGGAGTTAAACATAAATACAGCTAGTACTATGAATGAATTTCAATCATTAATATGAATATACTATTATGAATATTCTAGAATATTTTGAGTTTAAATCTCTACTATTCATTTAATAATTATATTTAATTAAATTAAAATTCTAAAAACCTATTCCAAAATAAACACATCTATCAACAAAATTATAAATCTTTAAAAAAAAATTATTTTTCATTTCATTTTTTTTAAAATTAAATATCATATTTATCCTTAAAATACTTAAAATAATTATTATTTATAATATTCTTACACGTAACACATAAGGTAAATAATAATATCTTTATCCAAAAAAAATATTTACACTAAAGCAAGATATTATCCAATAAATAATCGAAAGGGGCTAAAAATTAAATGCATGCTATTACATGGTAACAAAAACACATATAAAGAATATAAGCATATAAATAAAATCCATACCTTGAAACTATACGATTATACACTTTATTTTTATTTTAATAATGGGATATTTTCTAATATCTAATTCATACTGTCTTTATCACTATAAATGTTTTATGTGGAACATATATAGTAATTAAGACAATATTTACCACCATTTTACCTACCATCAATTTTTTTTAGTGACATTAAAATTACTCTAGAGTTAGAGTTTAGGAAGTACAAGAAATATGAACATCCAATAAATAACAATATGATAAACATTTATAATGGTTGGGTGAAGGATATGACGAGAAAATTTGACTTAGAAGCACTAAATGTTATAATATTGTAGGTTAAGGTTTATGGATTTGACTTAACAAACTTTCAAAGTCCTCATGCATATATGACATGAATGTAAGTTTTTGCATTCTTGTCGTCTTAAATTATAATAGATTGGAGTGATATAATTTTTTTTATAATTAAATTATTAATTTTCAGTATTAATCAGTACATTCAGTACATTTTTAAAGGAAAAAGGTAATGTTGAAAAATTTTAATAAATAATTTTATAACTAGTACTACTTTTATAATTATAATAAAATTAGAGTAGTTATATCAATTAAATACTTATTAAACGATATTCAAAACAATTATTTTATAATATATTGTACTTTGTTAAAATTTAAAAAATTATAAAAATGAATGTGATTGGTTTTTGAAGTAACTTTCATAATATATTGTACTTTGTTATAAAAATGAATTATATTTTTTTTGCAGTAACTTTAAAATCTTACTTGCAGTATTTTGAGTACAAGCTCTTTTACCTTTTTTTAATGCTAATGCTAGTGGAGGGTGTTAATATTTTTCTATAGGATTGTCATAAATGATAAAATTTCAGGTTATCTCTCGGCAACCATTCCCAATCATTGAGGCTTCACTCTTAATGGAGCTCAGCTCAATTCCCATCATTCTGGTGACTAATCGGGAAAATGACATCCTCGTAGGTGCTTGTCGAAATTAGCAACAAACCCCAAATTTGAGGTTCATTCAAGCCACATAGGTGAATATATTCAGTTTATACAAGATCATGCACTCATTGTTAAATTTTTCGGAATCTGGCCCCCAACAAATCTCTTTCTCACTGGATCCAAACTAAGTAGAAGTATGAAAGTGAGATCAAGCTCAAACTCAATTCTAAGGGTTTCTTTACTCTTGTATTTTCCAACTTAGAGGATTTATCAAGGGATTTCAAGAATGGGCCAATTTTTTTCAATTTGGTGGGGATTTATTTGTCGTTCTAGATAGAATGTTTTATGCTAGAAAAGGAGGATTTCATATTGGATCCAATCTAGATAAATGTGTACTCATTGTTGTGCAAGATCTAGGATGAAGAAACCCTTTCCGGTATTGGAAACACTCTCACACAATTTGTCAAAATATCTGCACTGACCAAGATAGCCACATATATCTCATATTCTTGCTTCTATGTTTATATGAATATTTTTGAACCACTCCCCCTATCAATTGACATAGGTTACCAATACGAGCTTTGAAAACAGACTCTATATTATGAGAAAATTCGCTGATGGTGTTGTTGTTGACATTAATATGGTCATCTATATCGCAATTTTCATCCATTACCCTCTTTTGCAACCCTTAACACATGCCCAACCGCTGAAAATGATGGATTCACTAAGGAAAAAATAAAAAGAAAGGGCCCTAAAGCCCCACTTTGCAAACCCCTATTACTGAGAAGAAGCCACTTAGATCTAATTGCTTCTACCCATTATAAAATCTTGAATCCTTCAATTTCTCCTATTTTCCCCTTCCTCATCTATTCCCCCACCTCTCCCATCAATAATTCTCAGAAGTACTAGATTACTATATAAGGCCTCAAACCAATGCAAGGGCATGGATCACAATTCATTGAATTTTCCGTAATTTGAAAAGGCCTATAAGGGTAAATACCTTTCACATGGACTCGACTCATTAATTTTTCGTAAATTGGAAAAGTCCTAGAAGGGTAAAGATATGGATCTTGATTCATTGAATTTTCCAGAATTGGAAAAGGCCTCAAAGGGTAAATATGTTTTCACTCACCTAAAAAACCAATTTCAACCTCACGATCAAGATTTGTAGTATCCAATTTTGGGTCATTGTATGTCCCAAAAAAACCCATGAAAGACTTGATCAAGCCCCACAAAGAGGATAAAAATCGAGGTAGGAAAAGAAATTCACAACTTTTAGCTGAATTGATGGGTATGTTAGTTAACTCAAGATGAATCATAGTTATAGAAAATTTTAGGAGCTAATATTCGCACGTGGGCTTATTTTACATGTCTTTTCAGAAAATAAAATTCGCCAATTCCCATTTTTTCCTAAAAATGATTCACCAAAATTTTACAATACAAAATTATTTTACCTTAACAATTGCCAAAAAATTATATAGAATAATATAAAATCATTGGAAATATAAATATTTCTATAAAAATATCACCAAAAATTTTATAGTTTGCATATTAGGGACTAGTAATATTCGCCAAGGTTTCTAAACTTTAAGATAAACTTCCATCCTTAAAAGTTTCCCTGGTCATAATAATAATAGATATTTTTTGTCCCTCTAGTGTACCCCCAACATGAAGATCATATCTTGGAATAATAGGGGCCTCAAGTACAAATTCAAGAAGAGGATTCCCAAAGAAAATTCGATCTCTAAAAAATACTCCAATAATGATAATACAAGAAACCAAAAATTCCAATAAGACCATAGCCAACATGATTAAAAAATGGAGGATAAGTCGTCAAGTAGTAGCTATTGATGCTCAGGTTTCATCATGGGGGGGATTTTTATCATCTGGAGTGACTAATATATCCACATTCTCAATATGTTCTCCTTTTGTATCCTCTTAAATAAATTCTATCCCATTGGCTCTTTGTATTTGTGCATCCTCTCCAATGTCTATGTACCCCTACTGCCAAATACAAACCTCTCTTTATTCATCCCATCATCACTGCCAATAATATTTTGTATTCTTCCCCTTGGATACTCATAGGAGATTTGAATCTCATCAAAACGATCAAAAATAAGTTCGAAGGCGTTAGGAGGTTAGATGCAGATTCACTCCTTTTCCATGAAACAATCATAATATCCCAACTTGTTGACATTGAAACCAGAAATTGCATCTTCACTTGGAATAATAGGAGGGTAGGAGCCCAACAAGTGGCCTCAAAGCTAGATCCCTTCTTTCTATCAAAAGAATATTTTGGTGGGATCTATTCTTGGAGGCCTTCATCCTCCCACACCATGGATCTAACCATTAGCCAATATGTTTGAATGTATATATGGAAACTTAGCCCTAGAACCAACTCTTATGGTTTGAAAAGCTATGTATTTTCCACCTATACTTCCAAGATAATATACAAAACTGGTGGGATGATCCAGCAATGGAAAAGTGCTTTATAATGTTTACTCTCCATAAGAAATTCAAGCACAAAAAAGTTATACTAAAGAGTTGTAATAAGGACAGGTTTGGAAATATATTAGAATAAAAGTGCAAACTAGAGTATAAAATGGAAGAAATCCAACACAAATCCATTCTTAATGACATATCATAGGCTCTAATCAAGGAAGAATCATCCACATTCTTTGAATTGAAGGAGCAGAGGAAGCAAGAATACCCCTTATGGAAGAAAAATTTCTGCATATGATTTTTTAAATAAGAGGGAAATAAAACTTCCATTATGGCACAATTGAATGCTCAAGCACATCTATCATAATTACAACTCTTCTATCAAAACTTCAGCAGGGGAAACTTTTCAATCCCACCAACATATCACCTCTAAGCTAACCAACTTCTTTGAAAATATTCTCTTAGAACCCCAAATTGATCGGTTAAGGGTGTATTGGCATATACTCTAGCAAATTCATGATCTGATTACTTAAGAACATAACTATACCACACTTAGGCTCATATCCTTGACTAAAGTAGAAGCCACAATAAAAATACACCCAGTAACAAACTACATGGAACAATTTGATTCACCATTGAATTATTTTAGGCACATTAGCCAACCATTGGGAAGGGCATCTAGAAAGAAGTGGAGGAATCATGATAGTCAAGAACCATACTTAAAGTTTTAAATGCCACTTTCTTAACATTAGTTCCCAAGAAACAAAAGACAAAGGATCTAAATGTCTATAGGTTGATACCACTATGCAATGTGATATAAAAAATCATGACATAAATTATTATGAAAAGGTTCAAGTCATTTCTCCCAAGCCTCATCTCTCTTGAAAAAATGGTATTTATCAAAGGGGAGAAAATCTTGGATGGAATCATGGTGGCCCATGAAGCCATCCACTCCCTAAGAATTACAAATAAGTTGGGTATGATGCTTAAACTTGACATATTTAAATATTTTAATAAGTTCAACAAGAAGTTTCTAATAAATATCCTTAAAGCTTTTGGCTTCTATAATGAGTGGGTAGACTAGATAAAAAGGCTTCTCTGATCAGCATATTTCTCTATCCTTGTTAATGGGTCTCGATTTCAACTCTTCACATCATCTTGTGGGATCAGGAAAGGGGACCCACTTTCACCATTCCTCTTCATCATTGCATTGGAAGGGCTAGGTTTATCCTAAAAGCTATGACTTCCTAGAAAATAATTTAGGGTAATAGGTTGTTTGGAGATGATCTCCCACTCACACATGAAAACATTTTCGATGACACAATGGGCATGGGCACACCAATTATTCATGAAGCATAGGAATTCTGAAAAATATTGGAGAAATTCTCTATGACCTTAGGTATGGACATTAATAATACTAAATCCCAAGTTTATTTCTTAAACACTCCATTGGTTGTTAAATACATTGACCTTGGATATTAGGCTTTCAAATCTATAAACTTCCCTCAAAATATCTCGAAGCTCCTTTCCTTTTTATTTTCCTTAAATGGATCCTATGGGAAGACTCAATAACCAAGCTCAATAACAAATTGGCTAGATGTGCATTTAGATATCTCAATATAGCAGACCAACATGTACTATTTAAATTTGTATTGTAGGCACTCCTTATATATCTTTGTTCGGTAATGATGGCCCCAACCTCAATTTTACAATAGATTCACCATATACATAGAACCTTCCTTTAGGGAGATACATGCTTGAAAATAATGGTCTCAAGTGGCATGAGACAATCTCTACAAACCAAAGGTAAAAGGAGGACTAGGGTTGTGAGATCCTCAAAACATGGGAATAGTTCAATGAGCCAAAATCTAGTAGTGTTAGTTATAGGGAGGCTCGGACCTATGGAAAATCATATGGAATTGCAAATATGCCCCCCAAAAAAAAATGGAACTCCTCATTCAAATGCTTATACAAACCCAAGTTCATTGATATGGATGTTGGGAAACAGAGGCATGTATCTAATCCAACAACATTGCTTCTAGGAAGTCAAATACGATCTAACAACTCTATGATGGAATGAATCCTGACATTAACTCCTTAAATTGGTTGGCCAACGTAATCTTGAAAGATTGAGAATACAGATGATGGATCAGGGGTAGAACTAGGATCTTTGACTATTGGGTTCTATTTGATCCTATTACAAGATGGCACCAATGGATTGCATGAGAGATGTGGCTTCCCAAGCTAGACCTTGATACTTGGGAAAAATTCTAGAGTAACCTTTTGAAAAGGTATATCCCATTCTCAACCTCTAGATATAAATTGAAATGGGTGTATTCACGTTAATCTTTATTAAGCATATATTGTTCTTTACTTTTTATAATTGCATTATAATTTTTAACATTACGTATACATTCACCCCATAACATCATCATAACATTAGAAACTATATAGAAAGAATGGTATCATCAATAATGAAGCATAAAAATAAAAGGAACATCAAAAGAAAACCATGCACACATAGAGACACCATGATTTGGTAAGAGACTAGTGAAAATCTGACAAGGGGGAAAACCATTTCAAATTCTTCTTCTTATTAGATTGTCATAAAAATTTTAGGAAAGGGAGAGTATAATGATACAATTCATATATCACAAAATTATCTAGAAAAATAAACCAACAAATATCTAAGATATGACCCCAATAGACTAATCTGCTTCAAATCATATTTTTCCATCTAGCCATCAACAGTCAAAACCTAGGTAAATTGTCATTGAAACCCTAGGTCACAATCGCATGGAACTAACAACCATTTGTGCGGTTGAATCTTTATAACCCTTGGGAGAGGCCTATCCTAGGTGCATCTACAATAGATATTTCCCTGTTCCAACCTTGTGGCACTGGACAAAATACCCTAGCTCACATATGCAAGATTGAAACCTACAATTTCAGATATGTATGAACCAATTTGTGAACCAAATTAATACCTGTGCAAACAAAACCAAAGAAGAAAGAATAAGAATATGCTTGATGATAATCTCCAAATGAATTCCACTTGAATTTTATTTATAGGCTTCCAATGGTGTCCAATTTATCTTTTGGGTTGACCTATCCTTTTGTGCACATGTGGGTTTCCATATTAAAAATATATTTTTCCTTAACCAAATTAAATTCTTCCAAGGGCTAGAGGGGGTATTTCTTGATGAGGAATATTGTCCTAAGGATAAAAAATTTCCTTGAACTTCCAAATTAAATCTTCCTCTCATCTAGGGAGAAATTACTGACTATAACATCTGTCCCATATCAAATATCAAATCAAATTTCATCTCTTCTCATCTATCTGCATTTGTTGAACACTCTCAAATTTAAAAGAAAAATAATTTGACATCATAGGGGAGCTCAAGCTACCACTCTTTATCCTTCGAGGAGTCACTACTGCCACCTCGATTCATCTCCCAGCAGAGAGCCAATGCTACTACACAGTAATATCTTCCAAGGGGGAGCCCAATGCCACTAGCCAGGAATCTATGCCAGTGAGGAGCTCACTTCTACAACCTGATAAAAAATCTCAGCAAGGAGTCCAATGCTACAACCCTCTATCCAACAATCATCATAGGGGAGTTTCAACTCAACCCACATCATAGGGGATCCTAGCTCAACCCACTATCCAAGGAAAATAGAAAGTATACAACTTACCATGAGGTAAGGATAAAAAGTTTCTTATATTTCATTGATATTCCCATTAGAACCCTCAAGATTCAAGTGGTCTAGCACTTGCACCCACAACCATAGGAGGAGATACACACTTACCCTATAAGGTAAGGATCAAACACAACCCAAGAAACTTGGGGGATATACACACTTACCCTGCAAGGTAAGTACCAGACACACCCAAGTCATCATCTCAACCTATTGGCTAGATGGGGAGGAATAATTCCAACAAGCCCAACCTATGAGTAGGATGCATAGTAGTCCACATGCATATGCCATGCATGAAAAAACTAGTGAGGAAACCATATATGCAACTTCATATTTGCAAATAAATCCAGTTGGAGCCACTCATCCCAATGTCCTCTTGTGCTTTCCTACATTTCCTTTGCATTCTTGCTCCAAATACAAAGTATGCTGCACTCATCCAAGAGTGCTTCAAGAAAACTGTGTGTCCAACAATATGAGAGAGAGAGAATAGATTGAGAGCTCCACCATATAATTGAGAAAAGGTTTGAGCAAAAGCTTTCCAACTGATCCTTAGAAGCCTTTTTATCATTGAGGTCTCTATATTCTTCATTTTCCATTATTTTCCTTCATTTTCCTCCTCACATGCAACATGTGACATTTCGCCTCCCTTTTCTCAAAATTTCCTTTATTTTCATAAATAAAAATTCCAATTACTTCCTCATACTTTTCCAAACCCTTTGCCATTTCCTTTTCAAATTTCCTTAGCCATAATAATCGAAATGACACCAACTAGGATGTTTTTCTCACCATTCAACTTGGAATACATGTCCCATGACCTTGGTCTTATATTTTTTTACATGAATTTTTAACCAGGGCTATTACAGAACCCTCCCCCATGGGGGAACACCATCTTCATTGTTTAATGACACCTACAAACCATCAAACCACTAAAACAAAAAATAATTCCCATGGAGATTTATAACACAAATCGTTGCAATATTTACAATGACCACTTGTTGAAAACATGAAAATCATACCGTTTACTGGAGCTTTATAACAAAAATCATTACGATATTTAAAATAATAACCACATATGCACTCATACACATTTTCTTCAACAAAAAAATAACCATATTGTTTTATAGAGCTTTATAAATATATCTGGATAAAGTAGTTACAATAATATACACATATACACAACCAACAAATATAAGGATACAATGTTTGTATCAAGAACAAGGGAATCACAAGGCTCACACCTCCACCCTCACAATTTTACCAGGATTCAGCTACTTCCTAGGAATTCTAGAATCCACTACCAAAGTCGAAGTTTGCATCCAATTTCCAATGCTACAACCTTACACTATTGTACCCTCATTGAAGAGTTACTGGCTCATTTTTCTAGGGCACACTCCCAATGTGCATCTGATTCCATCTGGAAATGCTAATGAACAAAAAAAATCCATACCCTACATTCCCTACTCTACTACAAAGTCCCACGGGAAATCTTGTCACCCCCTTCCATGCAGTATCTTTCAAGTTCTGCTGGCACCCCCATCCCAGGAAGTCCATCCCTTAGCAAGGCTTCCTTACATTAGAAGATGCAAAAACCAAGGCACATCCCTGCCTCAAAACCATCATACCGGTCATAGAATTCTCATGGAAATCAATGGACATTATTCGGTACCAGTGTCCCACAATGACCCTGCTCCTAAAGTGCTTTACCAACATATTGCTTCATGTTCCAATTCCTTTTACTGACGCTACTAGTTCTTGTAGTCGACTTCAACCATACTAAAGTGGGCATTACATGCTTTCATGTACCAAGAACATAATTTCCATTATATTCAAAATAAATTGAAATAACTTCAAATCATGTATCATTGGTAGCATGTCAATAAGGTACACTTGCACTTCTGTTTACTTCATGTCACACAAGTCAAACTAATTGTTTGATCAAATCATCATGTATAAACATATCACATCTGGTTAGCTAAAAATGTGACCATCATAATCAAAATCATAGATCACATGGAAACATCGTAACCAGAATCATAGATTACATGTACTCATCATAAACTAGAATCATAGATCTCATGCATAATTAAAACTGAAATAAAATACTGATACTTATCCTTTAATTGATCCTTAGCTTATACCTTTATCCTTTGTCCTTTCCGTATGCACACCATATCGGTTGCCACACCTGAAAAATTCCCATTTCCTTCTCTTCCACCACATACACATACACATAATCAACATCACAACATGTACATCCACACACAACATAAAACACCATACAATACATGCACCAACATCATCATATGACACATACACCTACATCCGGTATACAATACAACACAAAACATATGCCTACACTGGAATACACACATACACCTACATTCAGTGTACAATACAACAAAATATAGATACATATACAGAGTACAACACAACAAATACACATGTCACGATACAATGACTACACCATGCACATACATAGTACCGCATGCCCTCAACACAGCATGTATGACATGCACAAATTAACACATGTATACTAGTACCATATGCACAACATGTACATAGTACCACCTATACACAAGACTACATGCACAACATATGTAGAACATCACATGTACATGACACCACTTGCATAACGTGTACACAATGCCAAATGTATACCACACCACATGTACAATGTGTACACAATACCACATGTACATAGCACCACATGCACGACATGTACACAACACCACATGTATACAATGCCACATGCATGACATGTAAACAACACCACCTCCACACAAAACCACATGTACAACATGTACATAACACCACATGGACATAGCACCATATGTACAATCATGTACACAACTCCAAATTTACACCACGCCACATGTACAATGTGTACATAATACAACATATACATAGAACCACATGCATGACATGTACATGACACCACATGTATACAACGCCACATGCATGACATGTACACATCACCACCTCCACACAACACCACATTTACAACATGTACATAACACCACATGCACATAGCACTATATGTATAATCATGCACAAAACACCATATGTACAACACACACACAACACCATAGGTACATGGCACTTATATAAAACATGTACATATCACCATACATACACATCACCACATATACAATATGTCCACAACACCATATGCATAAAACACTGCATATCCAACATGCGCACAGTATGATGTGTACACAACACCAGATATCCAACGTGTACATAGCACCATCTATACCTAACACTACATATGAAATATACACACAACGCCATATATATAATAGGAATACAACAACATATGTACACAATACTACATATGTTACATGTACACATCACCATATGTACAGTCATTGAATATAAAACATGCGCAACATATGCAAAAAAATAGTATTTCACATCCATAGACCACACACTGACCCCACAATAAACCTTTATTATAGTGTCTTTCCACTATCCATGTTTATCTTAGCATGTCACAGATCACACTACTTTCACTTCGTTGATGTACCCCTCCAAATTACCTGTCCATAACATAAACATAGGAATAGTACAAGCATATAATATCGATTCATGTCAACATGATATTGACCTCATAGATCTGTCAAGCTTACTCTTCCCAGTTGATTCCTCATAAGAAAAAGAACCTATTCATGTCATTGACTTGGATAAGTAATCATTCCTCCACAATAATGATTTCTGATGACCCTATTAGACAACGACATACATACATACATATATATACATATAAACATTATTTTAAATCAATCATGATCTTTGACGACCCTATCAAACAATTTCACACATGCATACATATATACATATATAAACATCAACATAAGGCACTCATGATCCCATCAGAAAGAGACATGCATACATGCATATACATATATAGGCATAATCATAATCATGATCACAACATAATTACTAGATAACATAAGGTCAAGGTTAAGACAACTTCCTTTTATCTGCACACAACATGCACCACATTGAGAACCACAATTCCCAACTTAGCCAAGCAACGTAATGCCTCAAATCCCCTTACTTATAATTAATTGATTGCATTTGTCATGACTGCTCTTCCATTATCCATTTATCCCAATGAACCCCACTAGTCCAATGGACTATCATATTATTACCTTCTGATACCCTTTACTCATGCACCAATATTCATTCGAGACTTACATTACCTGTTGGGTACCACAAAGCTCTCCCCGGGCTCCATTAAATTTCCTCTTTCCCAACCAATTCCCAAGACTCTCATAACACAAAATGAAAGAACAAGAAACAAACAAAAAGAGAAACATGAAAAAACCAATAACAATATGACACCATAAACAAATTGGAAAGGCCTTGCACTAGTCATAAAGTACAAAACTCCAAATCAAGCCCAAAAATTATAAAATACTGAAAGCATAAGACTCGCAAGAAACACCATGA
Organism: Pinus albicaulis; assembly: GCA_034641835.2. Taxonomy (NCBI): domain Eukaryota; kingdom Viridiplantae; phylum Streptophyta; class Pinopsida; order Pinales; family Pinaceae; genus Pinus; species Pinus albicaulis. The sequence continues at coordinate 862,888,995 of CM076571.1, forward strand.
CTCAATCCCCATGGCTCCCAATGCCTCCAAGGGAAGCTCAACCCGAGTCGTCTTTGACATTTCATGGAATTATATTTTTCCATTCAATTCCTAGTATCATACTTCCATAAACACATAACTTTCAGTGCATAACTAAATATAAAAATATGCCAGTTATCTTACCTTATTGGGCTAAGCACACTGCCCTGTAACTGAACACACATGTCAGCCACCTATTCCAAAGATCAAGACAACATTTCTATTAATTTAAAATCAACATTTACCAAATCTAACAAAAATGTCATAATCAACAATCAACTCATATTCATAAGTCATAATACATAATGCTAAAACTATCACCTACTAACACTCAAGTACATATCAGTTGTTTCAACACATATGTGTTAGTACAACCATCTTAAAACAAAATCATTCTTCATGCAATCTTATAGATACAAACTCATATCATGAAATTAATCAAAAATTCAACAAGCTATAAATGTACCATGTTAGATAAATCAACTAGATGACATAATAGAAACCAAAAACTCAAACACGAAATGGGCGACATAATAAAACATTGAAGCACCAAGTAGACGACATGAGAAAACTCAGACCTTAATGTATCTTAGTGGAGGCCATCTTGTCTGCACAATCGATCTATATTCGCATGATACAGCTTCACAACACATCAACTCAAACATAAATAAGGTCATGATTTCCATAACAATAACTAGCTAACATGTTCACATCATAAACTCAAAAACAATTGTCATTCATGCATAACAATCACATATGCACAATCAATCTACATTATTACAAAACATTATCATAATTAGGTCGACTCATACCTGAATTTCATAATTCTAACCAACTGCATAGGCCAATCCAAATTAGCATGATACATATAACAGAAAGATCTTAATGGAAAAACCCTAATCATCAAGTTAACTGTAATGTAACAATAAACAAGCTAATATATAACATACTTATCAAAAACATATAACAGAATCATCATGTTAACTAACATAAAGAAAAAGAAATTAATATAACAACAAATTACTAACATTCATGACTATTCGACACGTGAATATATGACCAAACTGATTCACTAACATCTATCATACATGTAACAACAACAACAATAGACTAACAAACATGTACATAACCCTAATGCATATAAAAATCCATTAACTGTCATACTCTCATGTCAAACATACAATACTTGTATGACGATCTGCTCTTACCCCAAATTCTAGTGCTGCAACTTCACTTTGATGATCTGCATCTCCTGCTCTATCTCAGCCAACACATTAGAATCATAATAGACCAAGAGCATCATGGTGACACAGACTACATAGAATGACCTCACCATGCATGCCTGACCTACCATACATGCATAAATGTAACTGTGACAATGCATGCAGAACAACATAAATAAATTGACATGCATAACAGATACATATACAACCAACATACATTGATGACTAATTCATATCAACAACATCATCGTCAACTCCTACATAGAAACACCACTACAAAAACTACCACCTCCACACTTACACAACAAGCACATAGTCCACAAAAATGCAAAACACATATGCAACTGACATTTATGCACGACAAACACATTCCTTCCATTCAATCCAAGGGGTGAGCCATGCTCTGATACCACTCTATGGTATCAGATATGACACAAAGAGACTTGAAACCAAACATCACCCAAGGAGAGAACAACCACACTATGATACCACTTTGTGGTATCAGATATGACCCAAAGAGAGCGCAACCTACTCTGATACCATTCTGTAACACCTTCCTCCCACATCTACCAAAGTAACCAAAAAACCAAGGTAAACATGTGATTAGGGGCTACTATGATCTGATTCAACCTCCTAGGTGACCTTAAGGAAGTGGAATCGAGAGAAACACATCACACAGACCTTCCACATCAGCAAAACAACTCCAAGGAGTCATCCCAACCACTCAGGTAGCTAGCCCCTAGATCCCACTGAGAATTTAGACCATTAAACCCCCATAAACTCCCTTTATATGGGCAAGGGTGCTTATGAGAAGCTATGGATGCTCCCATAGCATGGGCAAGCATTTGTCCATGGACTTTATCCTTAGACCTATGCCAACGTCCCTGATATTTGAGCCAATTTTTCAAGCCCAAAGTCTAGGTCACTAGCTAGAACTCAATTACACTTTGAAAAATGATATACAACATTGGAATAATGATGAAAAATCAAACACTTGAACAATGACTTGATTGGACCCCTACTAGCCATGATAGGAATTTCGTGAAACATGTCACAAATGTGGAATCTACATGTTTAAATAACAAATATAAGAATATGGGTCTCATACTTATCTAAGAATATCTAAGAAGCATTGCATCCTCATCACATTAACTTCATTACCATCTAATTGGTCATATATACATTTTTCATTCATTTACAAATTAAAACATGATGAGAGCCATGCATCATCACCATCATAAAACACATTTATAACCAACATATAAACAACATAAATTATGAGCACATAACAACCATATAAGCCACATCATAACAAGCATATCTACCCATCAATACAAGAAGAAAAGAGCTCTTATTTTGATAAGAAAAATGCAACCAAGTCTAGGAATTCCACAATCCACCCGACCATAGACATGGTTGAGCCAAATATCTCTTCATACAGTCACCCCCATGCCATATTCCATGAATGAATGTGGGATATCATAAAATACATAAATCAAAATGAAATGAGGGCTTCCAAAGGCCAAAGCACGTCAAGCCATAAAAAATGATTCCACCTCACATTCAGACATCAAAACCATCACCAGGTTTTTCTACACCCAATTTGTCCAAGGCTCTAGAGCGTTTGTTCCAACTAGGGCTTCCAGGAATAGTAACTCAACCCACAACTTTCGTTGTGCTTCTGGACTAGTAACTCAACCTAAGCTGTTACAATGGTTCCAGAGTGTTTTTCCAACCAAGGCATCTAGGAACTAGTAACTCAACCCACGGCCAAAGGGACATGGGAACCAGCCTGAAAACAAACAATGAAATAAACCAACAACACCATGGTTATCCAAGAAATGGCAAGGCTGGGAAAATCCATTGTCAATCTAGTAAATCCTCCATGGCAATGACAAATCATGACCAAGAAACCACATGCATTTCAAACTAGTGAGGAAACCATACATGCAACTCAAAACCTACAAAGAAATCTAGTTGTAGTCATTGATCCCAATGTACTCTTGCGCATTCATGCCTTCTTGATCCAAATTCAAAGTATGCCACACTCCTCCAAGAGTTCTCCAAGAAAACTCTAAGTGTCCTAGAGTATGAGAGAGATAATAGAATGATAGATCCATCATAGAACTAACAAAAGGTTTGAGAAAATATTTCCAAATCATCCTAAAAAGCCTTTTTATCAATGAGGCCTTTATTTTCTTCATTTTCCTCCTCATATGAAACATGTCATTTCACCTCCCTTTTCTCCTATTTTCCTTTATTATCATAAAAAAAAAAGCCAATTAATGCCTCATTCCTTTCCAAAGCCTTTTCCATTTCCTTTGCCAATTTCCCTAGCCATAATAACAAAAATGACACCCACAAGGATGTTTTTCCCACCATTCATCTTGTAATACTTGTTCCATGACCTTGGCCTTATATTTCTTTACATGAATTTTTAACGAGATTTTTTACAATATACTTCACAGGGGGATATACACACTTAATGTGAGGTAAAGATCGAACACACTCTGAGATGAAAATAGGGGTTATACTCACTTACTGTGAGGTAAGGATTATACACTCCCATTTTCTTCTAGTTCCATCAAAACTTGGAGCTCTCTGTATCAAGTCCTCGCCTTGGAAGATCAAACATGGGGGAAGAGCATAGCTCAGTGTCCTCTATTAGCAATCCCTTAGCTAGTAGGGTCATTTCTATCAATACATCTGGCTCTCTAAAGTTTAGAAACATATCAAAGTGCTCATATCTGGTACAAAATTAAACAAAAAGTTGAAGAGTTCAATCACATTGCCTCATGCATTACCAAGAAAAACAATCCTCTATTTTCCCATTCATACATAATACATGACATCAAGTCAAATATTATGTTAGAAAAAATACCTATCATAAAAGGATACCTTATTCATCCTTTCTCCCTTTCATGGAGGCAACAACCATATGCCTCAGGTTGTATCATACAACAACAATTTCGCAATGAATATACCTCTATCCCAGCTATATACGAAACTCTATACCATTCATATCCCACTCTTCTTGTTGCAATATATTATTGTTTTATTGAGGACCTACTCACACAACTCTTGAAATACCTTTCTCAAACCAACATCCTCACATCTAGCCATGCTAGTAGCAATAAAATATGCCTTTTTCATATTCAAAGCCACATACTTTTGTTTCCTACTCTACCAAAATATCATGTTAGATCCAAAGTTGAAGCAATTCCTAGGTGTGCTATTCCTCATAATAATATTTCGAGCCTATTCAACATCAGAGTATCCATGTAGTATCACATCTCTAGAAGTATTGCATCATACCAAGTTCCTTCATCTCAAACTTTGAGGCCAACTCCCTCTTACACTCGATCATCAAAGGCCCACTATATGTCAAGAATATATCATCAACATATAAAACCAAAATCAAAGGCATACCTCGAACCACCTCGAAATAGAGGTTGTAGTCAATGTTGCATCCAAGCTTCACTTGGTAACTATGAATACAGACATGCAAATATCGAGGAGCTTGCGTCAAACCATACAATTCTTTCATAAACATGAAAACATAAGTCTTCCTATCAAGATATACTTCTTCTTAAATAATTCCATGAAAAAAATCTATCTTTACATCCATTTGGTGAATTTTCCATCCTTGAATAGTAGCAAAGGAAAAAAAGGGTGTACAGTTGTCATCATAATATTTTCCCTCTTTCTAGGAGAATACTCTAGCCACTAACCTTGCCTTGTACTTTTCAATGCTTCCATCAACCCCATTTTTGATCTTATAAAACCACTTCGAGGTTATGACACACTTTCCTTTAGGTCTCGGAACAATATAACTTACACCATCCTTCATAATGGATTCATATTCTTGGGTCTCGTTCCTAAAACTTTCACTTCTTCTTCAATTGTGGAAGGATCAACCTAGAACATAGTCCTCATCACTATGACATATCCATGGTATTGGCACAAATTCTAAAGGATATTTTTTGCAAGAACATGTCTCTTAATGCCCTGTAATGTATCATGAAGTTACTATGGTGTCTTTCTTCAAAAAACATCAGATGATCATTTATTCATATTCAAATTCCTTGCTTTATTCTGCAATTATCCATTGCAAATAATGATAGGTTTTTGGATATTATGAAGAGCCTCTCCCTATGAATGGGAGGCCTCTTCAATCATCGTAAATCAATACATCAACTTTTTAATTATAATATTGTCGCACATCAACAAAAATGTCAGATCACGGAGTCAAACTATATCATGTTCTCAGACATATATACATCATAGTCATGGAAATCCATCATTGGCTACATCATATGAACATGTCATCACAAACTTATCAAAGGTTAGTGTCATATAATTATGGCATTTGAAAAGTCTATATTCATACTTTAAGGATCATATTCACAACATTACTTCTTTATCACATTACTCAACCATTTTTCTATAGAATCAAGTCAAGGCAACCATTTTTGTCACATGGTCAAATTTACTATGTTGTTAAGTTATCATAGCTTATCAAAACCTCATCAGGATCAATGAGAATATAGTCATAAAATCCTGAATATGAACCTTGCTTCCATATTATTATTATTAAGGTTACCATGCTTATTACAAGATTTGACAATAGAATCAAGTTACCATATAAAATTAATGTTTCTAGCCTGCATTATAAAATCAAGAGATCCAACATGACTAATAAAGTGTAAGATAGTTTCCAAATATCAATTGCACCAATATATCACATGTACTAGAAATCAAACTTACTTACATGTATGTGACTAGCATGCATGAGTCATCTATGAAGGTAATATTCTCATCATACCTCAAGGCTTAACTTTCCATCCAATATTGTAGCTAGATAATAAAACTAAAACAATATACCATATATACCTTTTAATATTCGAATACCATAGCAACTTGTAGCACTTATTTTTCATTTCCAGTTGCAACACTTGCATATTGAAATTTTTTAATTATATGTTACTTTGTCAACTTTGAAAAAACTTTCATGAGGTACTTTTGTGCTATACAACAACCCCAATTTATTTTAATAAATGGGGACCCTTTAAAAATAGTTAGGAAAATCATTTCATTTATTTTTTAGCCCAAGTCAAAAAAAATAAGGAAATAATTTTTCTTTTGCTTTTCCACTTTCATTCCTTAGTGCGCATTACAATTTGAATGGCTTACAAACTTAAACAACTTAAAATCGACTAAGTCATGAGGGCTGCGATATGTGCTAAGATTTTTCCAAATTCATATCAAAATCTTATTTGCAAACACTTTAATCACCGTTATAAACCAAAATTGCATCGCACCTCATTTAAATAATCAAACTTATAAGAAATTTGGTGAAAGTTACGATTATGCGGACCCTGTTCGGGTCCTATAATAATAGGGTTCATAATTTTTGAATTGATTATGATTAGTCTTGTAAATATGTACATACCTTGCTTTCTGTAAGTTGTTTTCCCATATTTTAAAATAATAAAAAAATTAAAAGAGGGTAAAAGTCCTAAAAGAAAGATTAAAGGACTTAGAAAAGAAAAGATAAAAAAGAATAAAAAATGGACCCCAAAAATAAAAAAAGAGATAAAAATAAGACATTAAAGAGAGCAAGTCAAAATGCCACTACTGTTTACATTTACTGCAAAAATTATGATTATGTGCAGATTGTACAAAATGCCATAATCCATGATCAATTAAATAATTTAATCTTAATTTTTCATGCTTTGAATTTCATGTTTTAGATAGAGAATAAAGATATGTAAAACAGTTTAAACTTGACAAATAAAATATAATTAGAGAATAAATGAGGAGCTCAACAGTTTAATCTGAGCTCTCGGATGAAATAAGGCTAGACTTAGATAGTTTTATGCTTTAAAAAGAAAAATGGATTTAGGGTTGCAAGCTTAAATGCACCTATGAAAAGAAAGTAAAAAATTTTATCTAATAATGATGGGTAGGTAGAAAGCAGTTGTGCAAGGCATGTAATAAAACATCATTGGGAAAATTACTAATTCCCTTCGTCCACAATGATCCAGTATTCTAAAACTTCAAGTTAAAAAGGCTTGAAGCATTTCTCTGACTTCTGTTGGGACCAGACCCAAGACTTAATAACTGATTCGTTAAAAATATTGGATTCCCTTCATGAAAACCCATTTCCTCAGCAAATCCACCCTTTTCCAAAAATATAAACCCTTTTCCTAAGTAAAACACCTTTTTTGCTTATAAAAAATAAAATCCCTCTTAATTAATTTCATTTCATCCAAAAAACACTCAAAAACCCATAAAATAAATTTATCCTAATTTTATGTGTAAATAGTAAAATGGGATAATTATTATGCTAAAATGCCTATTTTACACTTTACTTAGTTTATTCTTATGTATTTTCATTTCATTACATTTCATTTCATATTAATTTCTAACATAAAGTATTAAATCCTTTTAAATATACCTCTTCTCGTATATTTATTAATTCATTTTATTTAAATATCCCAAAACCCACTTATTTCATTTTAACCTATGGTTCTATATTACCCATGTGTGAAATAAAACCCCACCCTTTCCCCATAGGTTAAAACATAACATATTAAATAAACCCGTCCCAATGGTTGTTAAAAATATGTAAATATGTCATTTAACACATAAATATCGCCCCACCAATCAAAGTAATACATTGGTTTACATTAAAACTATGTTTTAAATGTTAAATAAACCCCACTGAATAAAAAAATAGCCCGGGCCCCACGCACATCCGCCTAGAAACTCTCCCAGTTAATCTCCATCGTTCGCATGCATGCCCTCAGATCCACGATTCAAACACTATATCGCATTTTCACTTGCGCAAACCTTAACCATTTCAGCATTTGCGAAATGGGTGGTTTGGCTCTCTTATCTCTCCTCCATGTGGTAGCATTTCACTGGATCGCATTCTATCTCACAAAACTACTTACCACCCAAAGCTCACATGATAACCACCAAGGGTTTTTTGCCTTCAATGCCAAAACTGCCCTCTGCTTTGACATGACTATATTCAATGTCGACTTGTTTAAACCTAAAAACATTATAAAAGTTTCATAATACATATAGTTGAACATTTTTCCGCGTTATCCGTGCGTTCATTCTCCCGATTGAAGAAAGAAGCCCCATACACTGTTCTCATGCTCAGAAAACCAAAAAAGCCATTGCAGCTGCTGTTAAAATCACTGGAAGCCCCAGTTCGTTTCAAGAAACCTCCAAATCCATCAGAAACCTGTCTGACGCCTCAAAATCATTTGAAAGACCAAAATACCTACACAAATAGGTATTCTTAATATAAAACAACCTATTTATCATTTGAAAAGGAGTATTTCTAATAAATCAAACCTAGTAAAGGCCATTTATCCATAGAAAGACCCTGTAGTTTCCCAAAAAGAACAAATTCACTGTGAAAAATCAGATAAGCCCCAGTTTGAATATTTCATTTGGTTTTTAAAGAAAAATTAAACATATTTAGCCCTTGCAGACCTTGAAAAAACTATGAATTTATCCATAAACCCTTTGCAAATAAATCCAATCCTTCTATGCCCAATTTGAACCACTTTTAGTTCAGTTGTTTGAAAAAGCATTGAAACTCTTGTTTATCATTTTCTAAACCTGTAAGAGTCTGAAGATCAATTTTAAAGCCAAAATTGAAGAGTGAAATCCAAGAAAAAGCCAAGTTGTGCCTATTTTGATCCATATACCTCTGTTAGAGTCAAAAACACTTCTGTAAACAATTCAATCTTACATAAGAGTACAAAAAAGTCAAAATACATAGTTTCAAGTACCTAGAAAGTTTTAAAATGTCAAAATCAAACCCAGCAGTAAATTCCAAGACTACAATTGTTGCAAATCCTCTACAACCTCCTGATGTAGACATTGAACATACACCTTTAGCAGATGTGGATTATAAAATAGCAAATCCAGTGATAGAATTTAATCTGTTAGACCTCCACTGCTGGAGTCTTGAAAAGTCATTAGATCAAGTTGAAGAAGTCCAGATTTGGGAGTCAAACCTACCCAAATATGTTGTTCCACTCACTCATCAATTTCCATAGGCTATTAGGATGTGTCAGACCTATTATTCACCTGAACAAAGAGCAATGCTAAATGCAAATAAAGAAGTGTTGTTCACAATTACTTTTGAGTCAATAAACCAAATGTTATAGCTCAAATCAAATCCAAATGTAGTTCCCTTATCAATAGAATCACTCACCAATCTTTACATTGGTCTTAACTTTCCAAAAAGGTTTCAAATTTTCCAATATTCATGCCTTTACATGTTGAAATTCCACAAATAAACCCTCCTTACTCTACCTCAAAATTTCCTGAAGGGTCTAGGCATGTCATATCCATGTTGTCCTTTATCCTAGGGTAATTTATAGATGAGAATACATATGAATAAATCATAGGTTTTCTATCTACCTTTGCACCAGGACAGCCTCCTTCTGTCATTTTTAATTATGTTGAATACATAGCTGATAATATCTATGATCAAATTCCCAAATTCCGAACTGAAGGAGTATTTAGGTATACATCCTTTCTTTTCCATATGTTCTTATATTTCCAAGTAGACAAGTTCCCATTAACACTTCAGAAGCTTCATATAGAAGAGAACCCTCTCTTAGTCATCTTTTGGACATCTTTGATCAAAAAAGAGTCCACAGAGTTCAGTTATGTAGACTTTATATATTTCTTCATTCATCCATTAATAAACATGTTGAAAAACATAGTACAGCCAAGAATCAATGATTAAATAAAGAAATTTCTACAGCTATTGGACCAAACTAGAACTGGATATTGGTACTTATATCAGAAACATACAGAAATCAGGGTTTTTGGGTCAAATATTTTACCCTATAAACTACCTAAGTATGTGCCAATGAGAGTTTTTTCCTTAGAGTATATCAAGAAAATCCTAAATTCAGATTCTATCAACTTCTTAGCAGCCAAAAATAAGACCCAATTTAAGTTGAAGAATCGGGTGGGACCTTTTATTTGTAATCAGAGAGATGCAGAGCATGAAGTAGCAAAAAAGTTACTTGAATACAAATTTGAAGAAATATTCTCATGGAATTATGATCCACAGGGAATATTAAGAAAAGTGAGAGTGAAGTGCAAACTGACACCTTATATTCATGAAAAAAGACCATAAATTGAACAATTTTTCAATCAAACAGAGTGGCTAGAAAATACTTTGGTAGAAGCAGTTAAACATGGTGATATTAGTCACACCATGCAAACTACAAATCAAGGAGATAAAGCTACTAAAAGAGGTAGAGAAGAAGGTACCTACATTTCTGAGATAACAACTAAGACAAGGTTTAAACTCAGACACAATAAAAAGCCTAAGATAAATATAGTAGACAAAGAAAAAGTGACCATAGAAGTGGAAGATACAGAGGTTCCAGAGACAAACACAGATGTTTTTACAGTCATTACAAATGAGCCAGCCACTGAGATTCTAAATGAAGAACAGCCTGATAATTTAAAAACAGAGATAATAGAGAAACAAAAGAGTATGGAGACATCCTCCTCACAACCAACAGAGGATAAAGATCGTGACATTAGAGAGAAATATAAGCAGATAAAGGCCAAGAATGAAGAAATTAAGAATAAGATTTATTCTCAGTATTTGAAACAAACACCAGGTATCCAAAACAGACTTCTATTAGCTTTTGATTATTAAAACAAGAGGTTGATTATGTCAGTGCTTCAACCAACAGTCAAGACTCCTAAAACAATGGTAGATTACAAAAAAATTGATCTTGAAGTACCAACAAAAAGTATCCATGCACTAGATCAAATTGAATTTCACAGGAAAACATCTAAGATGCTATATTCTACCATAACTACAAAGGTCATGAGTGTCCACAAGCTCCAGAATACAATAATAAATATGAGAGAACAAATGAAAGTTGGCAAGGCTTCCTCATATTCTAAAGATCTTAGGATTAAGTCTTTATAAGAGTTGGTTATTCAAGTAGGATATGATCCTGCCAATGTCAAAGCAGTAGAAGAGTTAGTGAAGAAAAATAATGTTGATATTGGAGAACTGAGGAAACAACTCAAGCTTCCACCAACTGAACATCCAAAAGCCAATGAAATAGTGCAAGATCAAAGCCAGAAAGATGATATGATGAATTTTATTTTACAATTGACAACACAGATAAAAGAAATGGAAATCCAGATGGACAAGATTGTCCATGAAAGAGGAATTACAAAATCACAGAAAAGTCCTACAGTAATTCTCATGGTTACTACAATTATTCCTTCAACTTTGGCAGAATAGTTGGCACCAAAAGTACCACTGGCCACTGCAGTGCCAGTGACCTCATCCACTACTTTAGCTAAAAGTCATCTACATCAACAATGCAGCCAAAGGATGAGGCTAGTAAACTAGTAAAGGCCATGGAGGAAACGTCACTTCAAACCAATGAAATCAATAGGTTGAAGAAAGTGATTGAAAATCTTGAAGACACTAAGAAGCTAGCCCAAATCAATACCAAGACTCATGAACACAGGGCTAACAGGTTAAATTTTGAGTTGAAGAATCTACAAAATGATTTAACCTTGAAAGAGCCAATGTCTTATGTGCAGAATCAATTATGGAATAAAATCATTGAATCCATCAATGATGTGTGGCCATCAATACAGGTGATTTATGAGCAAAGGGATTTACTTAAGGCAGCACAAGAAAAGATTCAGAAAACAAAGGAGGAACTAGGTGCTAAACCTGAACAAGCCCTATAATTAATCAAATTTCTCAACAACAAGAACAACAAAAAACTAGAAGAGATAGAAATTAATGATAGAACAAAGACAATCCTTGAAATAAGGAAAGTAATTTCAAAGAAGAATTTAATGAAGCAGCTAGAAGAAAAATGTGAAAACATGAACATAGCTATAACCAAATTCATGGTTAAATTTGAGATCTTGAGGCAAAGAGGTTTGCCAAACATCCTTGTTATTAATGATAAACTCATGCCACAAGAGGACTATAACAAGAAGATCAGAGATTATGCAAAAGAGCAGGTGGAAAAAACAGAAGGACAAGGAATTCCTATAGGAAAGGTTTTACATAGAGGTTTTGAAGACGTGTTTCATCTACAGCATTAGATAAAACACTTATTTTTTATAAAACCAACACTTTCTAGATATACTGAGGCAGATGAGAACTTTATGAAGCTGAAAAATATTAAAATTCCTGATGAAGAATCTTGTGAATCACTCACTGACTTACTGTAAAATTCAAATTGTAGTAAAGAGGATAAAACAATTTGTTGGTTTTACACAGTCAAAACATATTTTACAGCAATAAGCCAATTAAACAGTGGTTAAAGTGTATAAGTGATTAAAGAGTATCAGAGATAAAGAGTACCAGATACAAGATAAGATTGCAAAACAAATCAAAAATCTTATTCCAGCGTTGAAGATAGCAAAGCAGGTAGCTTAACCAAATCCACAACAACATTTTCTATTTTATTTGGATAAATAGAACAACTTTCTAAGTTATTAAGCAGTTGTCACTATTTTGTTGTAAAAGATGTTTTGTTTCCTTAGAAAAATCCTATGATTATTCTAGGATATTTTGTAAACATTTTTGTATATATACTTCATCTTTTGAAGTATTGTTGTGGTATAAATTGCTGAAGATTTCTATAGTCAATATTTTTGTACCTAAAGGGCTTTTGTACCGAGTTTCAAGTCAGCAGGCTGGATCAAATCAATAAAGCATCATGTTTCAGGATTCATGTGTTGGGCTACTCAAGTTTAGTACTTTCTATTGTTATTTGTTAAATATTCTTATGTTTTCCATTCATGCTTAAATGTGTTCTAAATTTTAATGTGAAATTAGGAAGTGATATATTAGAATTTGTTAAAAGCACTCTGTTATTTACCGGTTTTCATTTTGATGTTTTCTGCTGATTTCCAGAGTAGGGAACCCTTAATTGATCCCTCTTTCGAATGACCTCTGTCATTTTTACTCCTTATCCAGATCAAAGAATCCTTGATTTCTCTTTATCCCGATTAAATCACTTCACCAATTAGCCTCAAAGATCTTGATTTACTCTGCTATCTTGCCCTGAAAATATTTGACTTTAGACCTTGATCCTAACCTATCTCCTTGATACGTTGACTCCATTTTCCCAATGGAAAAAAATTTCTATCACTATCCATCTCAATAAGTGATTTTTCCCACCAAACAAAACCAAATTTCCCTATATAACTAGCCTAAAATCATACATAAAAACAAAAAGTTAAATCCTATAGAGAGATCCCTCTTTGAGCCTTAGGAAGGCTAGATCCTAGAGCTTGAAAGTAGGTCTATGGTTATCTCATTCAGTTCTTTATTTAACCTTGAGAAATTACTGAGTGATAACAGAACCGATGAGCCAATAAAGAAATAAACATAAAGTTCCAAAGTATGATAAAGTGCAGCCACTTGACTTCTTAAAATGCACACTTCACATTTCGGAGGACTTAAATAAAAGCAAACTCATTTACCGCATAAAATTTGGATGTGTGATTTTCGAAGATTGCATTTTCCAGGATTTATGGGTAACATCATAAATGGAAGTAGTTATAAGTTGCGATATGCAATGAATGGTAGTTAATAACTCGAGCATGCGAAATGACTCATGTCAAATCAAGCTGAATATGCGATCCAACATCTTAATTTGATCGATAGATATTTCACGTGAAGGTGTAAGAGATTTGATTTTAAATGCTTATTGATGATTAATGACGTTTAATAGAAATAAGGTTTTGATAGATTCGTATCTACTTCGAGCATGTTTTGAAATGATTGAATGCCAATTTTTTTTTCAATTTTTTTTTCCTCTCTGTTCTCTATATTTCTCATGTTTTCTCTATTCACTTGAAATCAAGAAACCACTTAACAGAGCAAGGGAAATAGAAATGAGAAAGAAAGGAAAATAAATTTCCCAAGCACCATCTACCAAAAACTTGTTGGGTATGTGTTATATTCTTTCCACGACCAATCATGCGTGGGGGTGGGGGGGTTCACAAGGGGGCAAAATCCCCTCTTGTACGTTGCATTGGGCGTAGCAAGGGAGTCACATGAGGAGTGGTAGCGCCCCGGGAAAAAAAAATTGGACCCTATTTTTCAGTGGGAAGACCCGCCCATGGTTTTTTGCATGGATTTGCATATGGTTTTGGGGCATGATGGTTTTCGGCCCCTGGTATTTTGTAGATCTGGTCAAAGGAACTACGGTTATGTTCTAATATAGGGTTAATGGATTGGGGTTTATGTATGCTTCAACATGTATACATATTTTTTGTAACACTAAAAGGAATATAATGAAAAATAAAGCTGGTCATCCCGATTTGGGATCCAGGGGAAAATATCTGTGTATATATTTTTTATGTTTTATGGTCTCGCTATTGTTTATTTTTTGTTTTTAATATTCATTTGCAAATAATTTCTGTTCAGGGTTAAAACCTACGAAACTTAGATATGTCTCCCCTATTCTCAAACACCACTACAAAAAGCATTGTAGAAATTATTTGTGGGAGGCAATGTATAAGATTTTCGAGTATGAAAAGCCAAGGGTAATAGTCAAAGTTGCTTCAGCAGGTGCGTCTCTTTCTTCAGACCCGACCTTTTTCGACGTTGCATGCTCATTCATCCATATGGTAGCAGCAAGGCCAAAGATTCTCCCTTATACATGTATGGTTAAGTGGGTAATTTACCACTTAAACGTAGAATATAAAACATTCAAGGATTCAAAGGGCGAGAATATCAGTTCGTTCAGTGCAGAAGATTTGAGGACAATGTACCACTTACATGCCCCACAGTAGAATTATGATAAAGCTTTTCTTCAAAGCTTTAGAGAAAAACATCCAGACGTGATGAAATTCATAAATGAATGGAAGGAAGACCAAGGAAAGCTTAAATGAGATAAACTCGGTACGTTCCCTGTTATTCATCAGTAAATTTTGCTGATATCAAAACATGACTAAATTATGATTCTAGATTTTTGAAAAAACATTTTGAGAAATATTGATAGTTTCAGAAATCTCACTGCCTTCATTATCCTAAGTCAAAATGACTCACTAAATTTCCCCCTCTTTGTCTTCTAAAGGTCTACCCCACTGCTACAAAGAAGGACTTCATTCATTGGGCCTGTTTACCTCATTTCATCACCTCACCTCACTTTCATTCATGGACTTCTTCCTCTGAAAAACCCATTTTCCATTTCCTGAAAACCCTCATAAACCACCTTCATTCATCATTTTTCCCTTTTGACATATTGAACAATGTAAAAAGTTCCCTTTTTACATTGTTTTAAGCTAAGGTCTAAACTATCAGGTCCTTCTAATTTTATTAAAAACCTATTTTATGTGCAAACCCCACTTTTTTCACAGAATAGGCCTTAAGCGCTTTCTTCTCTTAAGCCCCAACCCCTTTTACCCATGAGACTTTAGCCTCCACTAAATCCCTTAGCCCCTTCCCCATTTTTTTAATTATACCTTCGCCCCTTTCCTTTCATTAAAACTCCAAAAACCTTATAAAAACCCCCTTTAAACCTTCAAAAATATTAAAAGGGATGCCCACCTTTTCATTTCGTCTGTGCCCATGATTGAACCCTCTCTGCCATTTATTGGATATCCTTACCCCGATCTAACGATTATCGCTCCCCACCATGTTAATATGAATCCCCCCTCCCAACCTTAGAAAAGGCTACCTCCATCCTTTATTTATTCAAACCCCCGGCCCCACCTTCCACTATACCCCGAATCCATTCATATCATGCCACCTATCCCTAGGCTTCACCCTTGAAACCTGCTAACCACTCCCCTGAGCCTTTCCGCACCGTTAATCTTCAAAATCGAGATCCAACGGCATAAGACGCATAACACATTTTTAATTGGGATAGGTTTAAAATTTTATAACCCGCACGAAATAGAAGATATTCTCCAGCCACACGTCGAGCCCTATATTATATCACGTCCACTTTGCCCAAAGCCACTTACCACCCACTTCCCACGCGATAAACCACTTGTGGTTTTCGAAACCTTCTTTTCCCTCCATGCCAAGATTCAAATTTCTACCGCCTCTGTTTGAATCTCTCATGGTTTCGCCTTTGAAACCCTGTCCCTGCACCATCCTTTCTTCTGCAAATGCCTCCCGATGGCCCAAAACCCCGAAAAATGCAACGAAACCCTCCTGCAGGCTTTTGAACTAACTGTTTATGTTTTTTTGTAGGTTTTAATGGCGGGCATATATGAATATAATACGCAGGGAAAAAATTGGTCACAGAGATACATATGGATGACGATCCGGGAGTTCATAACAAATCAATGATGGCTAGAATATTTAATACCAGGGATAGCCATCGATGAAACATGATCATCAATGGGTAAAACCCTCCTGCCATGAAGAAAATCCTCCCCTACACACCGAAAAACAAACAGTCAGAGAAACAGTCAGAGAAAGAAAGCAAAAATATTAAGGGGCTAATCACATAAATGTTAGAGGACTAATCCTAATCAAAGGATAAGAACAAAGGATTAGCTCGAAAAGAAGAAATCAAGGAAAGAAAGAAGACAGTGGAAAGACAAGAAGAATAAAGGCAAAAGGATCAAGAGAAATAATTAAATAAACAAAACAGGCATCAAAATAGAATTGAAGAAAATATGGTAAAAAGCAGACAGTCAGGCCTAAAGACAGAGATTAAATATAAAAAAAAGACCGATTAAACCAAGACAAATTCAAATGACTCAGCTTATGGCAGTTACTCCTTTCAAAAGATATTTGTGCAACCTAGTGCTTTGTTTCCTTCAATAAAGTATTAGGAAGTTATTAGGCTAAGTCTTAGATATTTATATCTACCAGATAGTTATTGTAATAGTTATGAAAAGGCCTTAAAGTCAAAAATTTCACCTATTTTTCCTTAGGAATTAAGATAGAAGTTATCATTCAGAGAAATATCTACAGATATTCCTGCCTTGAGCTTTGCATGGTCTTCAAGGTTAGGAATTCATTAACTCTGTAATAAATGACACTCAAACCCTATATTAACTTCACCTCCTCATTTGCAGCATAAATACTACATCTGAACTCATTATCTTGTTGGCATTTGATCACTCTCTGAAGTAATACATAGTCTCTTGGAGGTTGAAAAGAAATTGAAGTCTTGGAACTTGTGGATGCCCTGATTTGTTTGTTGATGGAGGAGGCTAGATCACTGGATCCCTGAGCTTGGTTGTTGGTGAAGTGCTTCTAATCTATTATTGTTATTTCTTGTTTTCATTATGTTTCCACCTTTCTATGTTGCAATAGAATAAATTTTTTAGGCTAAGAAGTGTCTTATGATAGTGCCTTAGTTCTGTTTATTCTTCACTGCCCTAATGTTTTCTTCTGCTAAGACATTTTAGAGAATTATTAATTGCTCTCTAGACCCCATAAGCTTATTTATTTCATAAATAGTTGAATACAATGGTATCATGCATGATTTATGGTTTTCCCTGCTTACTTGCTGCCACTTAAACATTGTTTTTTAAGTCTCTCTCTAAAGTACCATTCTTTAAAGTCTGCCAAAGAGGTTTTTTTTCGATCATACCCTTTGTGCTTGCTTAACTATTTGTTTTAGAGATCTTCATAACTATAATCAAGGATGTTTAGGAGTTCCTTATTCTCTGATTACAGTTATATGTGTGTCTTAAGTGTTTTCTGTCCTTTAAGGTGAAATCACTAGAAGTTAAATGAGTTTTTTGCCTTCTATGTTTCATTGGGAAATTTTGTCTTGAATTATTATTTGCTGAAGTGTGGATTGTATAATTTATGGTTTTCCCTATATATTGATTGCCTCTTCATGTTTTATGATATTTATGTCCCTTTGTTGAGAATTACATATGATAAAGGATTCTTAATTTCCCTTTACCCTACTTTCATTCTTACAATTGATGTCCATCTCATTACCCCTAGAAACTTGAAGATTCACTGGCCAAGTTATATTTTCCCTATTATGCGCTTCGATCCATTGATGAACTTATCATGACTTCCATTTGACTCTATATCCCAATGACTTAGATATTTCCTCATTCTACCTATGCTTCTAGATCATTATACCCAACCAAAACAAATAAACAAAACCTCACACTTAATAAATAGCCTAAAATCAACCATACAAAGCAAAATAGTTCATATCCTTTGCAAAACAAATAAAGAGATCCCTCTCTGAGTCCATGAAGGTTAGGTCCTAGAACTCCAAAGGCTGGTTCCATGTTGCCTTGTCATTTGGTATACCAATCTATCAAATCATGGGACTCAAAAATTTTGGCAATCATGGTGGGACCTTCTGAGTAAATTCATGCTTAAATATCCCTTAAAAGAGTCACAACCCCTTGAAAAATAGTATCTGGTGGTTTATTTCTACCTCCTCGCCATAATCAACATTCTGGCGATCATGATGGGACCTTCTGAGTCAGTGACAATCTAAGTACACCTTAGGACTCTAGAAACCATTATCAAATCATAGAAAACTCAGCTGATAGCCATAGAGTAGACTTGTTTGTTTCACCATCTTAGCTAAATGACGATTCAGGTGTAAAATACTCTTACAAACCGTAGAACTATAGAAAATAAACTCAGAAAACCCCAAAAACATCCATAGATTGGTTTTTTGTCAAGTATTGGTGGTGGACCATACACATTTATCTTCAAAACAACCAAAATTATCCACCTGGTGACTCCACTAGCCCCAGTAGGCCTATTACTTTACTAGCTCTCTTTAGACTTCCTTAGGATTGTATCAAACTAGCCCTAAGAAGTATGGAAGCCTAGTCCCATAGTTTAGAAGTACTAAACACTGTGAGAAATTAACCTTCTGAAAAAAATCCTAAAAATTTTAGCCTCTCCAAAATTTTGAATTTGAAATCTGGCTTCACATAGGATCAATACCAGATCTCATCCAGACCCTAATCCTCCTACTATAGTTGATAATATAGAAAATATTTTGTGGGAAACTTCTAGAGCTGGAAATTTAACTACTAATAGGACTATCCAAAGAAAAAGATATGTCCTTGAAAACTTTATAGACTTGAAAGATCCTCACTTTGACTTGTACCATTCAAAAAAATTATTTAGAACGACGTCACATAGTGATATTGACCAATCTAACCTTGAGCCCATAGATTTGCAGCAGAGTTCTAGTAGGGAAGCCTCTCCTTCCACTCCACCTGATTTTCAGCTTCTCCATCACTTTCGCTGTTTCCAAAACAAATCTGCTCATAATCAGTTTGTTAGTCCAAGTACTTCCACCACACCCATCCAGACATCCACTATTCAAAACACTCCATTTCGTCCCACTTTCCCTTCCATAAACCCACCTATTGTAAATCTCCCATTCACTCCTATCATGGCAACATGGTATGCTCCCTTTGTATTACCACAACCTTTGGTTCCTTTACCAAATGATTATCAATCTAGAATTCCCCATTTCACTGGAACTGAATCTACTACTACCCAATAACATGTAGATAAAATGGATGATGCATTTGATTACATGGAAATATAAGAAGAGACCATTAATATGAGAATATTTGCCCAAATTTTAGGAGGAGAAGCCAAAAAATGGTTTAAAAGCTTAACTCCTAATAGCATAAATGATCTCCCTTCTTTATCCCAAACATTCATAAAAAAAAGGGAAATTAAAAATAACCCTCTCCAAATCCTTTCAGAATATAGCAAACTTAAAAGAAATGTTGGGGAAAGTGTCCAAGATTACTGCACTAGATTCAGTAGTGTTTAGAATGCACTTTCCCCAAACATGAAACCTCCACTAGGCTTAGCTTTAGAAAAATTTCCAAAAGGCTTTGACCCAGACATGGCCTATCAGCTAAGAGAAAGAGACCCCTTGAATTTAGAATATATGTAGAGGGGAGATATAAGGGTAGGAGAAAATCTGATTGAGAAAATATCTAGGTTGAAATCAGAAAAAAGAGAGACATACAAAGATGAAACAATGGCATCAACCTCATCATCTGATGCCAAAATTGATAACTTAGTAAGGGTAATGGAAAGAATGTTGGAAAAGATAAAATTAACTGATAGAGTGCCTCCTAGGGAGAACCAATTAAATCCCCAAAATAGAAATAGAAATCCAAATTTCAGAGGAGATCCTATTCAAAATAGACAAAGAGATAATGACCAACAAATTAGGCCTCCTTTCCAAGAAAACTATGTAAATGAAGAAGAATAAAGAGAGACGGAAAGGTTGGAAGAAAATCATGTGAATTTGATAGGATCTGACAATGAAGGTGATGATGTCCTCACTGAAGAAGAACAAGGATTATTCTCCTCAGAACAAACTAAAAAAAATCATTAGGATTCTGAAGATTGCCAATTGGGATTTGAAAATGCTATAATGGAGGTCCACAGACAATATCATCTTAGGAGAAAAAAGAACCAAGAGACCTCCAAGAAAAAAAACACAGAAAAAGTTGTTAGGAATACCTCAGAAAATCTTCCTAAAAAGACAGCAAACAGTTCTAGAACTGTGGCTAAGAAAACTAACTTAAACAAGGACAAAACCAGTCAGCCAAGTGTTGACCCAAGCAGCCCTAGTACTTCTGCTAGTGGCCCTTAGAAATCTGTCCAAAATAACAGTCCTAATAAAATTCAGCAAAACAGAATTGCTGAAAAGACTATGTTTGACAAATCATATGTAAATATGTCAAAAACATTAGTCCCTTTCAGCCTTGAGGGAGAAATTGCCAAGATCAAAATTAGCATACCCTTTGCTAAACTAGTAACCCAAGATGTATATAAAAATCAAGTTTTGAAAGCTTTGAATATAGGAAATGATACTAATACTTTAAACTTGATAGTTGATAAACCAGAATTGTTGTTTGGTCCTGAAGTAGAAGGAAAATACCAAGAAGGATCCATCCCTCCATTCTATGTCAGCTTAAATATACATGATAAGATCTTACACAATTCCATGCTAGACTTTGGTGCCTCTCACAACCTTATGCCAAAAGTGGTGATGGAGAGATTAGGCCTAGAAATTACTAAACCTTACAAAGACTTGTATTCCTTTGATTAAAGCAAAGTCAATTGTTTTGGTTTAATCAAGGATCTATGTGTCAATATGGCACAAATTCCTGCTAAGGGTCTAGTTATGGACATAGTTGTTGCTGAAATTCCCCCAAATTATGGCATGCTTTTATCCAGATCATGGGGAGCCAAACTTCAGGGAAGCCTTCAAGAGAACATGTATTATGCTACCATTCCAGTATTTATCCATAAAAGGAGGTTATATGGGGAATCTCATATGAAATATATGGTAAGCAACATAGATAGGCCAAAAGCACTCTTATTTATTCCATTAATTCATATCTTGATTCATTTATCTTGTTCAATGAAGATGAAATTAGCACACAAGAAAATGAAAATGAGAAAGAGTTAAGATCACTTGAATAGCCAAATATTCCCTCAAATGAAAAACACAATAGCCCAAAATTTAGCAGCCCTGAACAGCAAAAAGAGGATGAATATGAGATAGAAACAATTTGGAACATGAGATTTGATGGCTCTTGTGGCAAAGCTAGTTCTAGAGCTGGCGTATGGATACATAATACAAAAAAAGGACATTCCTACAAAATTGATTTCCTATGCACTAATAATATTGTA
The DNA here is from genome assembly GCA_034641835.2 of Pinus albicaulis. Classification (NCBI taxonomy): domain Eukaryota; kingdom Viridiplantae; phylum Streptophyta; class Pinopsida; order Pinales; family Pinaceae; genus Pinus; species Pinus albicaulis. Next base: position 862,910,925 of record CM076571.1, read on the forward strand.
GAGTATGAAGCTCTCCTTCTTGGCCTACATTTGATCAAAGATTTTGGAGCTAAGAAAATATCAGTCCAAGGAGATCTAGAGCTGATTATTAGGAAAATAAAAGGGGATTATTAAGCCAAAAACCGAAGATTAAGAGAATATAGGAATGTTTCCCTACATCTCCTGAAAACTTTTGAAAAATATGAACTCACTTTCATTCCTAGAGCTCAAAATAACCTTGCAAATGAGCTTTCCTTTGCTGCCAGCAATTGTCAAATACCCCATGTAAATGAACTATTCACCATCAAAGTAAAAAATAAGCCTACAATCCCTAACAATGAAAACTATTGACAAGTATTTAAGGGAGATAAACACATTGATGATTTTCTACAATCTGAAAATGATTTTGCTATACCAACTCCTGGCTTAAGCCATAAAGAAGATCGTTTTTATGAAAAACGAATCCCTGAAATAGAGCTACCCTCTATTGTTAATATAAATCAATTTGAACATATTTATAAGGCAGAATTACTTAACAAATTAGATCAAAAGGACCTTGAGGTTTTACAATGAAAATATGATTTAATACCAAGGGGCCTCACGCCATTAGAAGAGTTTTTTGACCTCAATGATGTAGCTAAAAAACCAAAGATGGAGCCTATAGAAACTAATGTAGAAGAACATAACATAGGTAGCATGAATGAACCCAAAATGATCAAGTTATCTAGCACTCTTCCTACTCATATAAAATAGGAACACATTGAATTTTTCAGAGTTTGGAGATGTGTTTGCATGGGGATACAAAGACCTAAAATCATATGATACCAGCATTATTCAACACAAAATTCCTCTTAAGAAAAATCAGAAACCTTTCAAACAAAAAATAAGAAGGATAAACCATGTTTTATTACCTTTAGTTGAGAAAGAGATAAAAAATATGTATGATGATGGGATTATAGTTCCCCTTAGATATTCACAGTGGGTTTCCAACCTTGTATATGTTAGGAAGAAGACTGGGGAAATTAGGCTTTGCGTTGACTTTAGAAATATAAACAAAGCCTCCCTGAAAGATAATTATCCCTTGCCTAAGATGGATCACATACTCCAAAAGGTGGTTGGATCTAAGATAATCTCACTCTTGGATGGTTTTTCAGGCTACAACCAAGTGCTAGTACTCCCAAGTGATCAACACAAAACTGATTTCAACACACTTTGGGGTACATTCATGTATGTTAAAATTCCATTTGGTTTGATGAATGCAGGAGCCACATTCCAAAGAGCCATGGACATAGATTTTTCAGAAGACATGGGCTATTTCATAATAATTTACCTTGATGACATCACTATTTTCTCCAAAACTAACAAAGAACACTTAGTCCATTTGAGAAATGTTGGAAATATGGCTTGTCCTTAAATCCCAAGAAAACACTCTTTGGTCTCTAGGAAGGAAAACTCCTTGGCCACATAATTTCTAAAGAAGGAATCAAAGTAGATCCCAAAAGGATTGAAGGCATATTGAAAATCAACCATCCTAGAAACCTCAAATAATTGCAATCTTTCATTGGGAAGATAAATTTTTTGAGAAGGTTCATCCCTAACCTTGCTGAACTTTGAAGGAATATCACAAACATGCTAAAAAAGGAAATATGAATTAAATGGACCTTGGAATCCAAACAGTCATTTGAACTAGTGAAACAAGCTCTCACCTAGACACCAGTTCTTATCAGCCCTGATTTCACCAAGGATTTCTACATTTTTTTCATTTGCATCTGAACACACCATAGCTGCAGTGTTGTTGCAAAAGAATAACATGGGCCAAGAACAACCAATATCCTTCTTCAGTAAAGCCTTAAGAGATGCTCCACTCAAATATAACATCATGGAGAAACAACCCTTAGCCTTGATAGAAGCATTGAAAGATTTCCGAGTTTACATCTTACACTCACATATCATTGCTTTTGTCCCACATACAATTGTCAAGGACATTCTAAATCAAGACCCTAATGGAAAAAGGGGAAAATGGATTGGTACTATTTTAGAATATGATTTACAAATCAGGCCTACCAAGCTGATTAAAGGGCAAGGATTAGCAAACCTCATGGAAAAATAAAATTTCCAAGCATTAGATATGAATATTATTGACGTTTCAGAAGAACAGGAAGAATTCACTACTCCATACATAGAAGAAAATTTTATGAATTCATCTTGGTATGCTGATATCATATATGTGCTTCTTTATCTCAATACCCCTCCCTCTTTATCAAAGACTAAAGCTAGATTCTTGAAACAGAAAGCTTTAAATTACTGCATTTTAGATGGAGTGTTGTATTATAAAAATGTTGTTGGCATATTGCTTAAATGTTTGCTTGAGAATGATGCAGGAAAGATCATGCATGAATTACATGAGGGAGAGTGTGGAGGACACTTTTACTGGAAAGAAACAACAAACAATATTCTTAGAGCTGGCTATTACTGGCCCACACTTTTTTGTGATACTAAAAAACTATTCATGACTTGCCATAAGTGCCAAATTTTTGATGGCAAGAGAAAAATCCTACCTTTACCTTCGCATCCCATCAGTATTGAGGCCACCTTTTAGCAATGGGGTTTAGACTTCATTGGAGAAATTCATCCAACCTCATATTCTCAACATAAGTGGATCCTTACTGCCACTGATTATTTTACCAAGTGGATAGAGGCCATTCATTTTATAAATGCTACTAACTCAATCATTATCAAGTTCCTTGAGACCAACATATCATCTAGATTTGGTTTTCCTAGAAAGATCATTACAAATAATTTTGCTGCCTTCAAATCCAAAATAATGGTTGATTTCTGCTATAAATACCATATCACATTGGGGCACTCCACAGCTTACTACCATCAGGGAAATGAACTTGTTGAATCCTCCAACAAAATCCTGATCAACATTATTAAAATGCTATTGGAACAAAATCATAAATCATGGCATAGTAAGCTAGTCCATGCTTTATGGGGTGACAGACTAACCACAAAAAAATCAATCAATATGTCTCCCTATCAGTTGGTATATGGCATGGATGCAGTCTTCCCAACATCCTTGGGAGTCCCAGTCATGAAACTTCTCCAAGAAGTGCAATTAGAAGAAAATGACATGCAGAGAAGGCTGAATCAAACTATTCATTTGCAGCAGTCAAGAGAGGAGGTTTACAAAAGGACACAAGCAGTTCAAGAGAGCATAAAGAAGATTTTTGATAGAAGGACTAAAGAAAATAATTTCCAAATTGGAGACGCGGTCTTAAAATGGTATTCTAGAAGGGAAGACAAAGGTAAACCTGGAAAATTTGAGAATTTTTGGAAAGGGTCTTATATCATTCATTCAATTTGGGGTCATAATGCTTTATTTTTACAAGGGCTAAATGGAGAAGAGTTATTTGGAGGCCCTGTAAATGGTAGGATTCTCAAACACTATTTCTTTCAAGAGTCCTAACCTAAAAACTTTCATCCATTGTACATAAACATTGCATGAAAAAATCTTGAAAACAAAAAATACAAAAAAAATGAAAGAAAGGAAAAAGAGGGCACATTCAAAAGAGGTACAACCCCATACCCAAATAATAGTACTGCTGAAAGTGTGCAAGCCTAAATTCCACTACTGATTCAAAATGATATCTTGTTCATTCATCTAGCCTAATCATGGCTAAACATGCTTTAAATTTATGTTGATAAGTTAGTGAAACAATGATTGTCAAGATTATTTCAAACTTGACCTATCAAGAAAGATAGATTAGGGAAATATAAGATATTGGTTCCACATGCTCAAAACAGAACCAAAGAGAAAGATGAGGATGCACTTTTAAATAATAAATTACAGCCCTTGTCTTTGTATTTTACTTTTATGAAAAATAATGATTTTGTGCACCTTGTTCCAATGCCACAACCATGGTAAGTCAGATTTCCTAATCCCAATTTGAACCATGCTTTAAATTTCATGTCAATAGTTTACAGAATCAAAATTGCCAAACAGCTTAATCTTGGAAATCAAATAGCCTAGGTAGAGAAAAAAAAAGTTCACTAGTTTAATCTGAACCCTTGGAAGCAATAAGGTTATAAGTAGATAGTTTATTTATTTTTTCAAAAATAAAAATATCAAGAGTTTGCCAGTTCAAGTGCACTCAAAGAAGAAAAATGTTAGGACAAGTAATATTGGGTAGGTAGAAATGTTGTTGAAAGAATCATATGTTGCAGATTGTTAAGACCATCACTTCAAAGGAATATCAGTAGGTGAAAAGAAGCGAAAATATGCACTGGTCTAAAAAAACTCATAGATTTGATAAACTAAAAGTTCTAGACACCTTTAAAAGGGAGCTGCCCTCCCCAAATGGAGCCACTGTTAGTCATCAGTAAATTTTTCTGATATCAAAAGATGACTAAATTATGATCCTAGATTTTTGAAAACAAAATTTGAGAAATATTGAGAGTTTCAGAAATCTCACTCCCTGCATTATCCTAAGTCAAAATGACTCACTAAATTTCCCCCTCTTTGTCTTCTAAAGGTCTACCCCACTGTTACAAAGAAGGACTTCATTCATTAGTATTGTTTACCTCATTTCATCACCTCACCTCACTTTCTTTCATGGCCTTCTTCCTCTGAAAACCCCATTTTCCCCTTTCCTCAAAACCCTCATAAACCCCCTTCATTCATCATTTTTTCCTTTTGACATATTGAATAATGTAAAAAGTTCCCTTTTTACATTGTTTTAAGCTAAGGTCTAAACTATCGAGTCCTTCTAATTTTATTAAAAACCCTGTTTTATGTGAAAAACCCACTTTTTTAACATAATAGGCCTTAATAGCTTTCTTCTCTTAAGCCCCAACCCCTTTTACCCATGACACTTCGACCTCCGCTAAATCACTTAGCCCCTTCCCCATTTAAATCATACCTCCGCCCCTTTCCTTTCATTAAAACTCCAAAAACCTTATCAAAAACCCCTTTAAACCTTCAAAAATATTAAAAGGCGGGCCCATATTTTAATTACATCTGCGCCCATGATCGAACCCTCCCCGTCGTTGATCAGAGATCCTTACCCGGATCTAACGGCTATCACTCCCCACTGTGTTAATATGAATCCCCCCTCCCAACCTTAGAAAATGTTGCCTCTGCCCTTTATTTATTGAAACCCCAGGCCCCATCTTCTACTATACCCCGAATCCATTCATATCATGCCACCTATCCTCGAGCTCCATTATTGAAACCTGCTCCCCACTCCCCTTAGCCTTTCCACACCATTGATCTCCAAAACCGAGATCTAACGACCCAAGACGCATATCACATTTTAAATTGTGATAGGTTTAAAGTTTTATAACCCGCGTGAAATAGGTGGTATTCACCTACCATGCGTCAAGCCCTGGAGTATATCGCATCCACTTCACCCAAAACAGCTTACCACCCATTTCCCATGCGATAAACCACTTGTGGTTTTCGAAACCGCCTTTTCCCTCCGTACCAAAATTCAAATTTCTCCAACCTCTGTTTGAATATCTCCTGGTTCCGCTTTTGGAACCCTGTCCCTGCACCATCCTTTCTTCTGCAAATGCCTCTCGATGGCCCAAAACCCCGAAAAATGCAACGAAACCCTCCTGCAAGCTTTTGAACTAATTGTTTATGTTTTGTTTGCAGGTTTTAATGGGCCATCGGGAGGCATTAACCCAAGACAAATTTGAATGACTCAACTTATGGCAGTTACTCCTTTAAAAATATATTTTTGCCACCTAGTGCTTTGTTTCCTTCAATAAAGCATTAGGCAGTTATTAGGCTGATTCAGAGATATTTATATCTGCCAGACAATTATTGTAATAGTTATGAAAAGGCCTTAAAGTCAAACATTTCACTTATTTTTCCTTAGGAATTAAGATAGAAGTTATTATTCAGAGAAATATCTGTAGATATTCTTGCCTTCAGCCTTGCATGGTCTTCAAGGTTAGTAATTCATTAACTCTGTAATAAATGACACTCAAACCCTAGATTAACTTCACCTCCTCATTTGCAGCATAAATACTGCATCTGAACTCATTATCTTGTTGGCATCTGATGACTCTTTGAAGTAATACATAGTCTCTTAGAAGTTGAAAATAAATTGAAGTCTTGGAACTTGTGGATGCCCTGATTTGTTTGTTGATGGAGGAGGCTAGATCACTGGAGCCATGAGCTTGGTGGTTGGTGAAGTGCTTCTAATATGTTATTTTTATTTCATGTTTTCATTATGTTTCCACCTTTCTGTGCTGCAGTAGAATAAAATTTTTAGGCTAAGAAAAGTCTTCTGAAAGCACCTTAGTTTTGTTTATTCTTTACTGCCTTAATGTTTTCTTCTGCTAGGACATTTTAGAGAATTCTTAATTTCTCTCTAGACCCCATAAGCTTGTTTATTTCATAAATAAATGAATACAGTTGGTATCAAGCATGATTTATGGTTTTCCCTGCTGACTTGCTGCCACTTAAACATTGTTTTTGAAGTCTCTCTCTAAAGTACCATTCTTTAAAGTCTGCCAAAGGGGTTTTGTTTCAATCATACCCTTTGTATTTTCTTAACTAATTGTTTTAGAGATCATAACTATAATCAAGGATGTTGAGGAGTTCCCTCTTCTCTTATTACAATTATATGTGTGTCTTAAGTGTTTTTGTCCTTGAAGGTGAAATCACTAGATGTTAAATGAGTTTCTCGCCTTCTATATTTCATTGGAAAAGTTTGTCTTGAATTATTATTTGCTGAAGTGTGGATTGTAGAATTTATGGTTTTCCCTGTCTATTCATCTCATCTTCATGTTTTATGATATTTAAGTTCCTTTGTTGAGAATTACATATGATAAAGGATTCTTTATTTCCCTTTACCCTACTTTCATTCTTACAATTGATGTCCATCTCATTACCCATAAAAACTTGAAGATCCACTAGCCAAGTTAGATTTACCCTATGATGCTTCCCGATCCATTGATGAACTTATCATGACTTCCATTTGACTCCATTGCCCAATGACTTAGAGATTTCCTCATTCTACCTATGCTTCTAGATCATTATACCCAACCAAAACAAACAAACAAAACCTCACACTTAATAACTAGCCTAAAATCAACCATATAAAGCAAACAAGTTCATATCCTTTGCAAAAAAATCAAGGAGATCTCTCTCTGAGTCCAGGAAGGCTAGGTCCTAGGACTCCAAAGACTGGTTCCATGTTGCCTTGTCATTTGGTATACCAATCTGCCAAGTCACAGGACTCCAACATACCCGATAGCACAAATTCCTTCCCCCTACTATTATGATGCTAGTATGTTGTGTAGATTATATGCAAAACCTGATACCCCTAGTTTTTATGTAGATTGGGTCCCATTAATTGACGCAATCATCAATTCCTTAATTTTGATTTGGAAAAATATCCTATATGATAATTTAGCTAGAAACATCATGGAGTATAGGAGTAAAAGAAGTGTTTAATCTAGAGAAATACCCCCCTTTTATATGAATGCCTATGTCATGGACGCAATTTTATTTTCTTATATTTTTCCTACCATGGAATGGAAATGGACAGCCCAAGACCCTACCCCAATCCACATTTACCACAGAGCCCTTTAGGATTCAAACTTCCATTTGTATTTTAAAAAAAATTATCATAGAGTAATTTTGCATATGCACCAGATGATATTCAATGAGAAAGACCCTAGGGCTTCCAAAGAGGCTAGCACAGATATTCTGCCTATTTCTAGATGGTTTGCAGAGGAAAGTTTCACTTGTGTCAGAGTATTTGGGAGTTATGCTTCTCCTCACTTTCTACCATATTATGTTCTTGATAAGTTACATGCAAGAGAAATTTCCTACTAGCTTGTTGTAAATGGTATTTCTAAACAACGTAAAGATGCTAAGAAGGCCGTTTGGCCTTATTTCCTTTACAGTGCGGTACTTTTTCACTTTTTGATATTGGTCATGCCTAAGAGGAAGTGTCAAAAGTCAATCTATTGAATTTGGTTGTAATTCCAAGACGGCCATATGATCTGAATGATGTAATTAAAATGTACATCACAAAGCTCAAAGTAAAACCTTTTGTGAAAGAGATAGATAGATTTGATGATTTCTTTCAAGGCATTGAAAATTTTTCACATGTACTTAAGTTTGCATCCAATCAACTCAATCAAGATGACTTGGAAGCCTTCCAAGCATACCGAAATAAGAGACTGAAAGGATTCCTCTCGATATATTGACTATTGAAGATGTCGAAATAATTACTCCAAGTATTAGCTTGGATAATGAAGTGAAATACATGTCTAAAGATGAGTCAAGACAATCAGAGCATCAATCTCAGAATTTAGATCATTCTGAAAATGAATCCGAAAACAAAAAGGAAAACCCACAAAAGATAATTGATCAATTAATCCAAGAGATTGAGATTCAGGAGAAAGGAGGAAGTAATGGCACAGAGTCAACTTCCCAAGAAATTAAACATAGTCAAGATACACTTGATCCATCAGAAAATTCCCAACCAAATAATTTGAATAGTGAATGGGGTGAGTTTTTTAAAGAAAAAAAATACTCCTAAAACAAATCCCAATACTGATCAAGCTGCCACTTTTCAGACACCTGAACATTCCTAGAAGCCAGTGGAAATTTCTACTTCACTACAACAAGTTCCTGAAACTCATGATCGAGATATCATCCTGGCTTATCCCACATAATAGATATTGTTACAAGTTGAGGAAATTCCTTCGTTGGATGTCTTCTAGAGTCCTAGTCATAAGGTTGTAGTCAAGATAAGAAAAAAGAGAAGAATTGATGATACAGTCATATATCTTACAAATGAATCTGTTGATGTTTTGGGGAAAGATCCTCTAGCTAATCCTAATGAGCATTTAACCAAACTATCACAGTTTGTAGGGGCATATGCTACTACCACTATTGATAAAGCTACTGAGTTAAAATTTTACTGAAGCAGAGAGAAGATACAATACAAGAATTAGAGAGACTATTAAATCAATAAAACTCTAACTTCAGCGAGAAAACATAATTGAATATGTCCCAATTTAAAAAGGATTTTGAAAGTCTTAATTTACAGCATCAAGTAAAACTCACTAAGAAGCAAGCACAACTGGAAGCAATGAGGAACAGATCACAAATCTAGTCACAACTAGAACAGTTCATTAAGGAGGCATTGGATGTGAATGCTAAGATAAAGAAACAACAAAAAATATTTTTCCAACAAGCTTCTATTACTGGCTCTTATTGTGATTCAAGTGAAATATTGATGCAGCAAGTAGCTATCCAAAAACGTACACGTGAGAATATAGAAAATAGAATCAATGAACACATTCAATGACAAGCATCAAACTCAGGCAAGGAAGCTAGTCTACGCCAGATAGACAAATCACATAAGTAGATCTTATTTAAGGATTGGGAAGCACAGATAAAGCAAGCAGAGAAAGCAGAAGTGAAATCATCAAGGTTGACAAAGGAAATTAATGAATCTCTATATGAAAAATTGTTAAAAGTAGAACTTATCAAAGAGTGCATGTCTTAAGTTCTCTTAGAAGTAAAATAGATAGAAACAAAGTGGAAAAAAAAGGGCAGAAATGAAGGAAAAAACAATTTAAAAAGTAAATAATTCAGATCAAGAATATTATTGGAATTTTCTGATCAAACCTTATCATCAATACCAGACCCTGTAGTCTCTAATAGATTCAACAAGAATATCACAACCAGCACTCTCAAATGCGATATTAAAGGGACAGGTTATATCAAAGATTTCGCAGCTAGTTCAGCTCAAGCCCATGCTAGACATTTGTCAACTTCGAGAACAAATCCAAAAGAAAGATCGGAATTCATAATTCATATTGTTACTTTAATTTCCTATACAATAATCTATTTTTAAAACATACTTATTTTAGTATTTAAACCCCTCTCGAATTTAGAGAAGGGTCCAGAAATTTGTCAAAAACATTCTCAAAGAATGCACTTTTGTAAGTTTGTGAATGTTTTGATGAATTAATGGAACACAGATTGTTATCTTTTGACATTTGAAGTTGTTTAACTGATGTTGCACTATTGTACTCTTTAAATTTCTTTAAAGTGAAGAGGAGAAGATATCCACTGTCAGTTTACATGAGTATAACTTCGTACATATGGTACTTCTATTCACTTGTTTTAACTATTACTTTCTAGATTGACAATCATCTCTTTATTGCATTATATATTTGAAACGTCATTATAAGTGAATGTTACATGCACTTCTGTACTAATATTTTTCTGTGATTTCTTATCTAATATATAATCACACATATGAATGCGATACAATTTTCACAATTCTTCTAATCAAACTATTCGTTAGAAGGATCATCTTACATAATTTTCATCTCTTTCAACTGTTAAATAATCTATATTACTAATAGTTGAAAAATATCTCTTTAGATCGCATAAAGGAAGAAACACCCTGGGTATATAGTAGAATAGATATTTTATATAGATGCATGTGATAGATTAGAATAATTTTCCATTGTATGTTGTATAATCAAAACACCCCCAAAATCATTCCTTATTGGAAAATTGGTCCCACTATCCCCAGTCGGAGCCACCACACCAAACAGAAAAGGAGTTGCTTGAAGGTCTGGACCGGGTGGTTTTCCCCCATGTTGTGGCAACGAATTCTGAGGCCTCAACATGTACCTATTCCTTTTCCAGCACCAACTCTTCTCTTCCTATACTATTTCTATTTCCTGCATCTCATATGATCATCAAGAAGGATCTACTTATCTCATCTCATTTTGAGTTTAGAAATATTCAAATAAACAATTATTCCTGCAGGAAGGATAACCAATAATCCAAAAATAATAAATCTAAAAAAGAATAGTGTCATAAAGAAAAGACATAAATATAAAAGTTACTTAGATTTAAGGAGACATCATCATCTCCCTCTTGAACCATCCTTCAAGATTTATTACAACCCATTCTCCATATAACAATTTTGTCTTAAATGTTTCCAATTGTCTTCATACATAGGCCTATTGAGACTAGCTCATCTAGGTTTACACTGAATCTATCACAAGTGCTAGAAAAAATTCTCAATTATCATGCTAGGGTTTCAAGACTTCATAACTCAAGCCTCCATCATACTCTATGTTTTCTTCCAAATCCGAACCTCATGTTATCTATCAAACCCGAATAACTATATTACTTAGGGTTTCATTCAATCCCTAGCATTCGTTTAGGTCTCCACCATATTCACTTGATTCCATCAATGGTGTCTTCATAGGGGTAGTATTTAATGACTTTTCTCAAGCCCAAATCTGATACCATGCTAATTTTTCTTAGGATATATTTTTCTTTGATTTTGATAATTTATTTTATAATTTTCAAAATTACATATACCTTCATCCCATAACATCATCATAACATTAGCAATTATATAGAAATAAAAATATCATCAATAACACAAAAATAAATAAAAGGAACATCAAAATAAAATCATGCACACATATAGAGACCATGATTTTTTTCGGAGACCAAGGAAAAAATGCACAAGGGGGAAAACCCTTTCAATTTATTCTTTTTATTAGGTTGTCATAAAATGTTCAGAAAAGAGAGAGTAAAATGATCCAGTTCATCAATCACAAAATTATCCAGCAAAAACAACCAAACAATATCTGAGTGATGAACCCAATAGGCTGATATGGTTCAAATCATAGTTTTCCAACCTACATTTAAAAAACAAAGCCTATGGTCAACTATCATCAAAACCCTAGGTCACAGCTGCAAGAAGCTAGTGACCATGCATGTGACTAAAGCTTTCTAGATGTAAACACCCCATCCCACATTTACTCACTTTCATAAGCTCTCTAAGTAAACATTAGATGAGATATACCATGACGTGACCCAACATCAAAGTTCGAGTTATGGAAGTGGGGCCTACTAACTAGAAAATTACTAAAACCTCTTAGTGATATCAGATCACCTAGGTGTTAGACCACAACCCCTGGTACTCATACCCTAAGCCTAAGCTTAGTTTTTACTGAGCTCACAACCTAGTAACATGCATAATTCATTGTGAGAGTAGCCGGAAAGCTCTAGCCACACACATAGGCATCCCTTTGTGTGTTTGCAATTCAAATTTCTCAGTTCCATGCATGCATTCATTAAATCGGTGCCACATTTTCAAGAGTAGCCTAGAATCGTGTACCCAAAAGAACCCAAAAATTTCCAAAATCAACTTTAAAGTGATGAAAAGTATATATAATAAGTAGTAAGGCTAGATCTTGCTCAAAAGTTTCCAACCACATGAGAAAAGTTTTTCAAACACATTGTAAACATAGCAACTACATGTCACAGATGCATATTTGTTTAATGTCTTCTTAAATTCATCAAGGAATCTTCAAGAAGGCTCAATTCCCTCTCGAACTAGTTGCACAACACTAGTTATCTGATGTATTCACATAACCGTTCAATAGATTATCAAATCATGAAAAATATCTATAACGACAACACATCATTTAACCATGCCTATAACCAGAAATTAACCAAAATTAATTCATAAAATAAAGACAATAATAAGTACATGTGCTCATTGATCACAATAATAAAATTACTCATATTAACATATGCAAGTTCCAACCAAGTTAGGGACTTCCACGTACCACCCAACCATAGATTTGGTTGAACCAAATATATCTTTCAGCCAATCACCCCCATGCCATATTCCAAGTATGAATGTGGGACAATATGGGTTAAACCAAAATAAAACCAACCGGGACTTCTAGAGGCCAAACCACCTCAACCCTCAACCATAGTGATTTCACCTAAACTGGTCTAGAAATCACTAACTCCAAACAAGTTTGGATTCCTCCAACTTTCTTCACCACATCCAAAGTAATTTTCCTAACTCCAGCCATCTGTCAAGAGTTCCAGGAGAAATCCATCGCCACCCTTGACCCTTGGGAATTTCCTGAGACCACCTCACCAGGATCCAAAGTCTATCAGTCATCCAAATCTTAAACCAAAAAAGGAACGCACAACGCCATTTATATGTTGAAAATGGTAAGGAAAGGCTAAAAACTACTATCAACCTAGGAAAATCCCATGCCAATGATAGCAAAGAAACTAAATAACCAAATTCATGCACCATACATTTTAATCTCAACAATGAAATTACACATTCAACCTTTTACCTGCAATGCCTTCTTGTTGTAGATACTTTTCCAACCTTTTCCCATCCTCCCTTACTTTCCCTTGCTTGCTTGATTTTCCAAATTCTTCCTCTCTCTTCTCTTAGAGCTCTATTTTTTAAAATTATCAAAGCTATAACCGACAAATATTAATTGAAAAATGTTGTAAATTATTTCTTTGATTCCTTTTTATTATTGATGTCTAGTCTCATCCTTTCCCTTTTCATTTTTTTCTTAATTTTCCCTCATTTTCTATCTAATTTCTCTTGCATGCATATTTGTGTCTCTTCATCTTCTTTTTCTCCTATTTTCCTTTATTTCTCACATTAAATTTCCATTTATTTCCTCTTTTCCTTTTCCTTTTCCAATTTCCATAGAAATAAATAAACCACAAGTGATTCCCACTATAGTTTCTTTCCCTCCATTTAGCTTGTAATATGTGTCCCATGGCCTTAGTTTAATTCATTTACATAAAAAATCAACCCGGGAATGATACAAATTCCCCCCCCTTCAGGGAACACCGTCCTCGGTGTTCTATGACACTTATGACCAGCCAAAACTACTGAAAACGAAACATACTGCTTATGGTGCTTTATAACACAACTCGATGTAGTATTTACATTGACAACTATTGAAAACCATGAAAAACATAACAAGCATACTACTTATTGGAGATTTATAAAACAACTCGATGCAATATTTACAATGACACACACACACACACACACATACATATCAAAAAATAATTTTCTTCAACCACCAAATTAATAAAGATATAATGTTTACATCTGATCAACCATCTCCCATATAGCTTCATCAGCCCAAAGTGCTTCCACTACACTCTAACTTGCTCTATTTCTCCTTTTTGGAGCATGAGTTATTTCCGCTGCAATATGCATTGTGGCTTTGGATGGAACTCTCCCTTTAGTTTCACATGAAATACAGACCAATAAATCACATGATAAACATCCCATACATATCTCTTAAGCAATGAAACATTGAAAAAATCATGGAATTTCACTGTTAGCAGTAGTGCAAGTCTGTATCCAACTGGTCCACTCCTCTCAAAGATCTGAAAAGGCTCGCAATATCGAAGTGCCAACTTTTCACATGACCCAATTGTCAAGTATATCCTCTTGGGCGTGATGCGAAAGTAGAAATGCTCCCCAACCTGAAATTCCTTGAATGATCTATGTTGATCTACATAAATATTACACATGTCCTCTGCTACCTTTAAATTATTTATAATAACCTACATCTCCTTCTCCATCTTAACCAACATATCTAGTATAATCAAGACCCTATTCACTGGATGACTCCAACTGATAGGATTATTGAAACACTACCCAAATAAAGCCTCAAATGGACTCATCTTCAAGGATTCTTGATGTCCATTATTATAAGAAAAATCCACCAGTGGAAGATACTCCTCCCACTTCCTTTGTTGATGCACGGCATACATCCTCAACATGTCCTCAAGAATATTTTTAAGCCTCTCTTTTTTTTCCATATGTATGTGTATGATAAGCTATATCGAAGGCTAACTATCCCCAAACCTAGAAACAACTCCCTCCAAAACTTGGAAGTGAACTTGGCATCTCTGTCTGATATGATATTCTTGGGAACACCATGCAACCTCACTATCTCTGTGATGAATATTTGAGATACCTCACTAATTGAATTATTATACTTCACTGCAATGAAGTGATATACCTTTCTTAGCCTGTCAACCAAAAACATGATGGAATCATCATGTCTTGATGTCCTAGGAAAATATGTAATGAAATACATGTAAATTACCTCCCATTTCCATTCTGGAATCGAAATAGGTTGCAACAAACCAACTGGATGCTTTCATTCAACTTTACCAGTTGACATTCGAAGCTCCTTACAACAAACTCAATCACTTCTTTCTTCAATTTGAACCAATAATATAACTTCTTAACATCTTTCAAAGTATTATGGCATCCCAGGTGGCCTAAATATGGCTTGACATGAAACTCTCTCAAGATAAGCTTCTCAACTCGTCGTTATCTAGAACATAAATCTCACTCTTGAATATGTCCAAGCCATCTACGATGAGGTGATACTGCTCATCCATATCACTTTCACCTTGTTGCTACAATATCTGCTTTAATTTTTTATACATCTCATATTTTTGTCATGCATGCAAGATATGCTCATGTAAATCTATCCCATAAGAGCTCACAACTAAAATATGATTCAACTACAATCTCCTACTTAGAGCATCTGCAACCTTTTTCTCCTTACCATTGATGTACCTAATCTCAAAACCAAACACACTAAGAGTATCCAACCATATATCTTGCCTTGCATTCAGATTGGGTTGACCAAATAAGTACCTCAACCCACTATGATCACTCATCAAAACAAATCTCCTGCCAAGGAGATAATGTCTCCACATATTCAATGCATGAATGATAGCTTCCAACTATAGATCACGAGTCACATATTTCTTCTCATGATCATTCAAATTCCTTGATTCATAGAAAACGTCCTATCGTTCCTGAATTAGGATTCCATTGAGTCCTTCCTTAAAGCATCTATAAAAACCAAAAACTCCTCATTAGGATATGTAATATTTGAAATTGGAGCATCTACAAGAAACTACTTCAACTGCTCAAAGATAACTACACACTTCTTTCCTTTCCTCTAAAAATATGTGATATGATATCCAATGTTTGATCAGTCCATTATTAATCGACTGTAATGTCCTGGTACTCCCATGAATGATCTAACCTCATGCGCATTCCTTGGAGCTAGCCACTCCATGATAGCCTTACTATTTTTCGAGTCCACTGCTATCTCTTCCTTGGGAACAACATGTCCCAAGTAATGAATATGATTATGGAAGAAACTACACTTTGTTAGTTTGGCATATAACCGATCCTCTCTCAACAAACTCGATACCATTTCGAGGTGCTCTACATGCTCCTCTTCATTGTTGGAATATTACGAATATATCATCAACAAGGACTATCACAATCTTATCCAAGTAAGGATGCAACAAATTGTTCATCAAACACATGAAGGTAGTTGGAGCATTGGTAAGACCAAAAGGAACCACCAAAAACTCATAATGCACATACCTTGTACAAAATTTAGTCTTGTAGATGTCTTGTTTTTTGATGCACACCTGATGATATCCTACTCTCAAATAAATATTTCAAAAAAATTGCATCTCCCTTCAACTAATCAAACAAAACATCAATATACAACAAAGCATACTTGTTCTTGATAGTCAACTTATTCAACTATTTATGATAAATGCACAATTTGAGAGTACCATCCTTCTTCCTTACTGTTACACCATTTTTTGGGCATCTAACCTATTATCATTAGATGGACCCAAGTACACCATGTAAGACCAATTTTACCCTAAGTAAAATTTCTTTCACTATGTGAAATAACTTAGTAAAACACCTTTATTAAGTTGTTTATGGTCTAAACGGGAAACCCCAAAAGGAAATAATAAACAAATCTATATTTGTTTATATTTCCTCAAGGAATAATTAGTTAAACATCAATTTAATTATTATTCCTGGTCATATTTAACCCAAAACAAGGAAATCAATTAAATAAATCCTTATTTATTTGATTATTTCCTAGGAATAAGTTATTTGATCCTTATTTAAATAATATTCCTAGTTAAATTTGATTAAATCATTTATAAATAATTAAATAAATCATTATTTATTTAATTATATTTCCACCATTTCCTTAAAATAATAAATAAATCATTTATTTATTTATTATTTATAAATAAAAGATTTGGACCCAAGTCAAAATCCTTTTCCCTCCAACAAATATAATAAAATATTCCTAAAAGGTGGTTCTAGAATTTGGTTAATAATATTTTATTCATGCACCAAGTTCTAGACTACCCTAATATTTTGTTATAAATAGAAGGGTTTTCCCATTCATTTGTCACCTTTTGTTGCTCATTAGATCACTCTGGATCTATGCTCTTGGTCTGACTTTGAGCCATTATCATTGTCACATTCTCTACTTTTTACTTTGTGAGCTCCCTTTGAGTTCTATGTTTGTCTGGGTTTTCTACACCAACAAGAGAGAGAAATGCTAGATCTGAAGCACTGAGGAATTTCAAGAACCCATCCCATTGAGGAGAATTGGAAACACCTTTCTTGTTTTCCTCTCAGGTGCCCTTAATATAAAAAATTCTTTCAAAAATATTGTTCTTATCTTGTCTATTGGATGCATGGAGAAAAACCTTATTTTCACTGCTTAATGTCTTTTTATGCATAGATCTGGATTTGTGTAGCTTTGTCTTGATCAACTAACTGCAGATTTGAAGATATTGGCAGCCATAATTGATGTTAGGGCTATTTTTTATGCATAGCTAAAGTGGTCTTTTTCCGACAAAAGATTCATACTAATCCGAGGATGCGAGACTTATAGGTGCAACAAGTCTCTTTTTATGAGATGGTACCTTTTCTAAAGGCGACGGGGGAGGCATACCTATGCCCGCCGAGACAAAGTACAAAAGAATAGTGTGTCCAGTGAACAAGGAACCGGACTATAAAGTACATGCTGCCATAAACATGAGCCATATAAAATATAGAATGATGAATCCCACATACATGCTCTACCTGGGATAACAGCCAGGACTTATACAATAATATCTGAGTACATGAGATACAAATACAACCCAAATGCCCCCTACAAATGGGGAAGGGCTCGCAACATCTGACTGATACATGAAAATCAAAGAGGCACTGCAAGCGGCTAAGGCCGACATCATCAAATATATGGAGCTACATCAAGGCTGCAATGAAGATGTCATCTGGGCATGTGGGGAGCTACCTGCAGGGCCACCCCCTCATGAGGGTTGATACATCTCACACACACTCGGGAATCACCAATATCTGCTGCTGCATCGCTAGACCATCAAGTATACAAATCTCGATCATGCTGAAAGGAGCTGGAGCTGAGAAGCAATCAAGTCAAAGGGTAATGAGAAATCCCCTTTTTCTTGATCTAAGGCACCGAACAAGTGTGGAAGCTGGAACCAAGGTACACCGCCCTCTAGACCTGTCGTTTGGAATGAATGAGTTGACGTCGACAGAAGGAGGTTCACCATAGGTGCGGCAATAAGGGATCCTCAACTAAGGCACGAGAGAAAATAGTAGAGCAACTGACATACTGACAGTAATGATGATGATGGAGTGGGGGATACTGAGTAGCGAAGGGATGACTTCCCTTGGTAGAGAATAAAGGGCATGGATGACTTGGCAGTGACTGATATGATATCATTAGGGATAGGGGACAGTGGGGCTGAAGGCCATAATGTGTGACACGAGAGAGGAACCAAGCAATGAAGGATGGAGGACTATGACGGGATACAAAGGGACTCGGGATAGGCTCCATGAATGTGATGATAACTCAACTCAAATGCTCTAAACAAGGGCGGCTCAATGGTGCTGCTACACAGTAAAGGTTCAAATGGGGGACCATAAACACATGAGTACAAGGGGGTATCTCATGACGAAAATCGACACGAACAAGGACGAGGAAGGAGGCAAAGTGGTGCCTCCAGTACAAGTGTTGTAAGTGAGGAAATTCGATTTGGAGGAGAGGTGAATAGACCCTTCATGGAAAAAATGTGTCCTGATGAAGTATCAAGGTACTAAAAACTAACAGGTACCCAGAGCTCATGAACAAGCCAGGTCGCACTTTTTGGGGTCTGTTCTGCGACTTGGGTAGCAGGTACTAGGCAGAAAACTGCGACTTGTCCCAGGAAATGACCTGAAAAGTATGAATCTTTTTGTCGGAAAAGAAAAGGAGAACCACTTTTATAAAACGCATAAAAATAGCCCTAACATCAAATATAATTTTAGCAATATCTTCAAATATGTGGTTAGTTGAATCAAGATAAATACTACACAAATTAATCAGAACTATGCGTAAAAGACATTAAAGCATTAAAAATAAAATTTTGCTCCATGCATAGATCCGAGTGACAATGATAATGGCTCAAAGTCAGACCAAGAGCATAGATCTAGAGTGATCTAATGAGCAACAAAAGGTGACAAATGAATGGGAAAACCCTTCTATTTATAAAAAAATATTAGGGTAGTCTAGAACTTGGTGCATGAATACATGGTGTACTTGGTTCCATCTAATGATAATAGGTTAGATGACCAAAAAATGGTGTAACACTTACAAACAACATTGGTGCACCCCTAGGTGACACACTTGGCCTTATGTATCCCTTGTCAAGCATATATTTAAACTGCAACTTCAAATCCACCGAATTGGGTTTGCTCATCCTATAAGGTGCCTTAGATGCTAGTGTTGCTCCCGACATCAACTCAATAGATAAATCCACCTCCCTTTGATGCAGAAAATCTTGAATATCTGTAGGAAACACACTCGAAAACTACCGCATGACAGGATAATTCCTTAGGGCTTCATCATCCTCATCTTCCTTCCCTTTTTCATTGGAAACATGCAGTGAAAAAAATAAACATCTTTTTCTGCAGTTGTGCTTAGATTTCATAGTTGTAACCATTCTCATTGATGTTGGCTTCGTTTTTCCCGACAAGACTATTTTTTCTCCATCATCATCTAGGCACTCAATGACCTTGTCATAGCAGTCCACCTTTGTCTTGTGAATGAATAACCAGTCCATGCCAAAAATAATGCTATATGATCCCAAAGGAAGCACAATTCGATGTGCTAATCTAGGAATACCATTAAGCTCAAATGCATGAGATCTCACACAGTGATGAACTCTTCTCTTGGTCCCTATAGCTAATTGTACCAACCAAGATTCTCCATGGAATTCCTTATTCAACTGGAATTGATCCACCAGGTCAAGAATAATATAACTATAATTATATCCATTACAAATAAAAATATAAAAAACTTGATCAAAAATCTCGCCTTCCATCTTGATACTACATGCCTGATGATCTGCTTGCCTATTATCCAGTACTGCATAGATTCATGGATTTCTCTAGCCTACATCCCCGACTATTTGTGCCTCTTGAGAACTGTAGATATGAGGTGTGATGCCCTGATGTGATGGAAAATACCTCCCACGATTCTCTACAGCACAAGTCCAACACCTCAAAGGTTTCCAACCATATCCTTCATTTTGTTGCTCCTAAGGCTGAGACCCATGTCCTCTCTCAATTGCATTGAACTTCTTATGAGGTTCCACATGTTCCTTGTCACCCGAATCTTGAGATTTTCCTCACTTATTAAGAAATTTTCCTTTTATATTCTCATTATGTTTCCATTCTCACTTGAACTCAGGATTATGC
Source organism: Pinus albicaulis (assembly GCA_034641835.2). Lineage (NCBI taxonomy): Eukaryota > Viridiplantae > Streptophyta > Pinopsida > Pinales > Pinaceae > Pinus > Pinus albicaulis. The sequence continues at coordinate 862,931,390 of CM076571.1, forward strand.
TTAGACTACTCACAACAATGCTTCAAATTTCTAATAAATTCCTCCAATGAATGAGGCTCATTGTACTTAATCTGATTCTTGAATTCTAATGGAAATCCCCTACTGAACCTTTGGACCTTTTTTTTCCCATCCTTGAAGTAGGGCACATACCTAAAAAATTCAAGAAATTTAGTCATGTACTCTTCATCTATCATGGAAACCATCTTGAACTCATACAATTACTTGGCCTTTCTATCATAATACCTCTGAGGCAGCTACTTATTCCTCAAGAGTCTTTCAAAATCATCCAACATCACCTCCTGTTTCGTGATGCCTCTGATATTATTAATATATTCCCACCAGATATTTTCCTTTCCCTTGAGACTAAATGTGGCTATCTTGGATTTCATGTTCTCTAACTAATCATGCAATATGAAGAAATTATTCATCCCAAGCAGTCATGGTTCTGCATATTTCGATTTATTCACTTCTCCATAAAAAATAGGAGGCTTGGATTTCTTGAACTCTTATCGAAAGTACCCCCTCTTGCTCCTCCAGTAAGGATGGTGGTAGTGATGATGTTGATGTCTCTTGGAATCATAGCTAGAATAAAATCCATGAGTGTTATCGATCCTGTCAAGTGCATCCAAGGTTCTACCACCTCTCATTTTATTATCCCTATCCATCCTATACCCCTTTCGAGACCTGGTTCCATTTGCACCATTAATATTTTCATCATGTCCATGATTGATCCCTATTGTCCCTACTTCTGAAAATATGTAAGGCTCTGAAGGATCACTACATTAAGCTTAGCTTTTTTTTTCTTGAGCTATGGCAAGCCTTTCCTATATCTTAATCAACCACTCATTGTTTTCCTTGAAACTCATAATTTCTACGTTCAAACATATCAATGTGTTTTCCAAACCAGGAGAATGTCCCTCTCCCTACCACTCAATTGATCTCTACCATCCTACTAGGGTCTCTAACGACCTGTATAGAGGGTCATATGAATTTTACTCAAATATCCCGATCTTCATTTCTTGTCCTTGTATATCCTACTATAAGCCATTGTTAGCTATGTAAAACATAATAAAAATCATACCTCAATGTATCTCAGAGGAGGTTATTGCATCTACGCAGGCCAATCTAGATTAGCATGATACAACATCACAAGAATACCAGCTTATGCATGGATATCATAACCGTAACAATATGTAGCTAGCATGCATGCATAGTAAACATATAAACAACTTACATGCATGCATAACAATCTGCTTTTACCCCAAGCTCCAGTGCTACAACCTCGCTCTGATACCACCCTATAAACACCCCATCCCACATTTACCACTTTTAAAATATCTCTAGGTAAACATGAGTTGAGATTTACTATGACGTGACCCAATAACCAAGTTCTAGTTATGGAAGTGGGGTCTACTAACCAAAAACTTACAGAAACCTCATAGGGACATCAGATCACCTAGGTGTCAGAAAAACAATACCCAGTGCTCAGACACTGATATGGAACTTATTTTTAACTGATCTCATAGCTCCAGCTGCAAGAACAAGCCTCCCTCCATGTGGTTACAACCAAAATTTCCCATTTCCATGCATGCAACCATGAAATTGGTGCCACATTTTCAGGGCTATGCTACAAGCTACTACCCAGAAAAACCAAGAACTTTGCAGAATCAAGTTTAAAGTGATGAAAAGTCTATATGATATGTAATAACGCTAGATATTACTCATAAATTTTCAAACACATGATAACATTTCTGTTAGTGTGAATTTTAATCGCAAGCATACGAAAAAAACTCACTTTAATTGTGCATAACAAAGAATCCTAACATCAAATGTGGTTTTCAATTTCCTTAGATCTTTAGTAGGTGATTAGAATAAATGCTACAAAAATCCAGATCTATGAAGTTAAAGACATCAAACACGAAAAATAAACAAGAGTTTCTCCATACATCCAATAGAGAAGATAAGAATTTATAAAGAATTTGTATATTATGACACCTGAGAAGGGAACATAGAAAGATGTTACTAGTCCTCCTCAATGGGATGAGTTATTGCATGTACTCAGTGCTTCAAATCCAAGGTCTCTCTCTCTTTATGGTGTAGAAAACCCAGAAAAAAATGGAACTCAAAGGGAGCTTACAAGAAAAATGTAGAAAAATATGACAATGATGGAGGATCAAAGTCAGACCAAAAGTATAGATGAAAAGGTGATCTCAAGGTAAGAAAAGGTAGTGAATGAATGGAAAACCCTTCTATTTATAACAAAATATTGAGTTAGTCTAGATATTGGTGCATAATTAAAATATTATTAACCAAATCTAGATCCAACTTTCATGGAATATTTTATTATTTTTGTTGGAGGGAAAAGGAATTTAAACTTGGTCAAATCCATTTATTTATAAATAATAAATAAATAAATGATTTATTTATTATTCTAAGAATTTGGTTAAGGAATAATTAAATAAATAATGATTTATTCAATTATTTATAAATTATTTGATCAAACTTAACAAGGAATATTATTAAATAATGATTTAAATAATTATTCCTAGAAAATAATAAGATAAATAATGATTTATCTAATTAATTTCCCTGTTTTGGGTGAAATATGACCAAGAGTATTAATTAAACAATGGTTTAGTTAATTATCACTGGAGGAAAATAAAACAAATAACGATTTATATAATTATTCCTCATGGGGTTTCCTGTTTAGACCAGAAATAACTTAATAAACTATGGAGATTATTAAATTATTTCTCATAGTGAAAGAAATTTTACTATGGTAAAATTGGTCTTACATGGTGTACTTTAGCCCATCTAATATTAACAGGTTAGATGACCAAAAATTGGTGTAACATTTTTCCCCCCAACGTGTGAGCGTGAGGAGCTAATCATATGACCGAAGTACATTGTAAGAACACATTCACTAGACACCAAAGGGAAGTCAGAGAGAGAGAAATGTAAGAAAGACTAAAGTGAGAGAGGAGAAGACCCTAAGGATGTGAGACTTACAAGTGCAACAAGTCTCTCTTATGAGTGAGTACCTGATATGAATGATGCGGGGGAGGCTTACGTATGCCCGTCGAGATAACAAAGTACAAAGAATAATGGAGGTGACAAACTCCATGGAAGCGATGAGGACTCACCTTGGATGCTCTAAACAAGGGCGACTTGATGATGCTGCCACACAGAAGAGGCCCAGTGGGGTCCATAAAAACATGAGTACAAGATGGTTACTCACGATAAAAATCGACATGAGCATCAACAAGTATGAAGGCAAAGTGGTGCCCCAAGTACAAGTGTCGCAACTGAAGAAATTCGATTTTGAGAAGTGGTGAATTGACCCTTCTTGGAAAAACAACTTCTGGGTGAAGTATGAAATCACCAAAAATGAAAGGATACCCATTTGAGTGCTCAATTATAGTTTTCCAATGGTGTTGAGGGCTTGTCAAACCGAGCTACAGTTTTGTCGTAATTGGCGAAAGAAAAATATGGGGTTTCTCTTTTAATAAGGTATTTTCCTTCCAATTTTATTCATTTGCCTGTGTAGCTATGGTGAGTGTAGAGAGGAGAAAAGGCCCTAAATATTGAGGTGATCATAGCAAACAAACCGACTGTGGAATCAAGATCCGTCAGTTGCAGGTAAGAGGCCTAACAATACTCTTTCAATTCAATGGATTAAAGTTTCAAATTAGGCACCCAGATCTCAGGAATAGACCCTTGTTCCTCCTTACGTCCAGGTCACACTTTTTGGGATCTTTTCTACGACTTGTGTAGCAAGTACTGGGCAGAAAACTACTACCTATCCTGAGAAATGGCCTAAAAAGTACGACCTGTCAGAGAAATGGGATTCTGTGATGTTTTTTGGCTGAGAGCTAGGATTTATGGTTATGAGGCAATCTTTCCTTTCTGTATGCTGACAAACATGATTGTTTTTTGTAGGTATGGCAGTGTTGAGGATCAACTGGACAGAGAGAGACCTCAACACAGTACGTTCTGATATCCGAGTGGATCGTGCAATCTGTGCCGCATTGGTCAGGTTTGGGGTCCTTAAATTTTTGTAGAACTCATTAATGAGGGCAGGAGAGCGCTTGTTGGCCCAAATAGTCAGCTATTGGGACCCATATCATGAGATTTTTATAGTGCAAGGGCACCTGATCGAGATGACAGTTCAGGATATATATTTCCTAACCGGTCTCCCACCATTAGGGATGGTGGGAAACACACAGCCAGTGTTAGCATGAGGGCAGAACATTATTGAATTTCTAGAGCGCCACTATCAACCAGGTGTCCATGTGAACGACACACGGATACTGATTGGAGATCGGGAGAGGCTAGAGACTCATGCAATGGCCGCAGCAGTACTGTTGATCCTCAGCAACCAGGTTCTCCACCACATCACCGAGGGGTAGATGATGCTGGTTGAGAGAGTATTGAGTGGGACCTACTATGGGTGAGCCCAGATGATGTTGTCGTCATTGAAACGACAGTTGTCGTTGTGCAAGTGGCAGTTGAACCATGAATGTACTTATGGCACAGTGCTTTGCTTGATTTTCTTTGAGAAGATCCCAACACTTCGGCCTCATATAAAGATCTAAGATGGAGGCCCATGAGAGTAGAGGATGCACCACTAGGGGCAACTATTGTGTAGAGGAGGATTTGGGGAAGTCGGACGGGTGTTCCGATTCGATTTTTTTGCGCATTGGGATTAGATTCCATTATACATAGATGACTATCCCTATAGTGGGATGAACTATCATGGGGACTCGGACTTGCCACTTTCGCCGGGTCGAGCATGGGGGGCACACGATAAGTGAAAAGTTGCTTATCTTTTATGGTGCATTTTAAAGTTTCAGAATATTGTATATGGTACTGATTCATTGAATTTTGGTATGCAGATATAGCACCAGTGAAACTGACCAAGTATATGGGGCGACCTATAGTGTCAACAGCTACAAAACCTATTGGATCGAAGGGAACACAAAATGCGGATGCAGTGGCCCTCTTGGAGGATATTTGCTGCAGATGTGAGAATATGTTGACCAGTGTTTTAGAGTGCAATTGGCAAGAAATTGATGACCAATACATAGGGCCATGTATTATTCTACCCTCATAGTGGCAAGGAGTCATGCGGTGCATGGCAATGGCTGGATAGGGAATGTGTGATCTACGGGCTGCAGGAGCTAATTCATTGGCTCGGGACCCTCTAGATAGTGATTAGATGGAGGGGCATTAGGTGCCCCTAGTTTTGGTTTTTGTAATATTCTATGGGAATTTCATATGTATCAGAGTTAATAGACTCCAAAAAATTGTATATTTGAATTAAAAATATTATGGATATGCATCGTTTTATGGTTTATGATTATTGTCTTGTGTTAAATGCATGTGATAAATGTCAATCTAGAATATTGTTTGCAATATATCTACATAGTGATTCTGGGCTCTAGGTACATGACTGAATTTAATGATTTCAAATTCACACATTAAGAGCTTCACTCATAAATATCTTCTAAAAAGGACATTATTATGCATGCGATAGACACAATTAAATTGCATGACAAGAAACAAAGAATCTAAACGAACATGAAGGTGGAGGATGCTATGGTCAAGGGCGTCGACTATCAAACCTATCACTGCATCATATTCGGCCTAGTTGTTGGTGGAAGCACCAATGCAGACACCGTTATAGAGGACAAGCGAATTCAAGGGGGTGAAAATGGCCTAGGCTGCCGAGGCTAGATTCCAGGAGTAGCGACTTGCACCATCAACATAGCTGACATACGGTGTGGATGGGGGATGCATATTAAAGGTGCCACAAGATAAGATATGAGAGGATGATGAACGATGATGGCAACCTGAATGCGATGCAGAAATAAAACAAGCACTCTTAGAGGGAATGAGATGGATATAGTTTCTACACCCCACACACTGAATAGTGGATGTAATGGGGGAACTGTCTTGGGGACAACTTGTGCTCAGGTTGAAAAAGTCACCATAGACATGGATGGTGCCATTTTTCTTATGGGATGGATATATAAAGTCAGGGGTGGTAAAAGCTTCCATAATGTCGTCATCGTAGTAGAAGATGGGGTGACTGATGGAAGGATGACCACATGATGTGGTGAAGCTCCCTGACTCATCATCATGAGAAGTGAGGGTCACATGCGCATCGTGACATAGGGTGATATAAGAAAAATTAAATGAACAATCGACCAATGTTGAGCCCAAGGTGATAGCTGAAGGGAGGTCTGGTGAAATATAAGGGGATGCCCCAAAGGGGTCTTCCATAGTGGATATCATAGATGATGATAGGTAGAGGATAGTGGTTGAAGGCTCCATCATATCAACATCAGGAGTGGTAATTTCAATGGGAGTGGATGTGTCCTCTATTTTAGCTGAAGCATAATGCGCAAGTAAGGGAGAGGCCGACTCGTTGCGCTCAGCCTTGTCTTGGCGAACCAATTCTAGGGAGGTGTGGTAGTTTGTGAGGCGGGGACAGAGGTGAGTATAGTGACCATGGATATCACACAAAGAAAAAGGGTGGTTTATGTGAATAGTATTGGGTTTCTTCGTTGCAGTCAGTAAAGTGATATAGATTTCTGGGACATCAGACTTAGGAAACGTGATATTGACCTTGGGTTTGATACGAGACAATTTAGGACAATGATGGGTGGCATGACTATCAACATCACACAAATCACATGGAGGTGTATGCTTTGGAGGCTTAGGAGGATCAAGCATTGTCTGGGAATCCTTGTACTTAGGTGCCTTTTTGCAAGCTTTTCCCTCCTCACCCGAGGCTTTTGCAATAGGAGTAGGTTTCTGTTGAGGTGGCATAGGTACAAAAGAAAAGGGAGGGGTCATGGCGACTTATTGGACCGGCATCAAAGCAGTGTAAGGTTTGAGCTGACCAAGTGGGGTATTGGAAGGGGGATCAATGTACCATACTAGGATCCCTAGGGTCATGTTGGGAAGGGTAAAGGTAGCCATAACAGGTACCAAAAATACTCCAGAAGGGGGAGCAAGAAAAGGTATCTGATCGGAGGGATAATGGCAAGGCGAAACAACTCTCAGATGGTTAAGGTTAGGGGGGAACGTTCAAGGAGGATACATAGGATCAAGGACATCAGCTATAGATGGAGGGCCTTCAGGAGGAGAACTTAAAGGCTGAGTCGATGTACTAGGGGCAGGTTGCAAAGGGCAAGGCTACTGACTAGTCAAACCAGACCGTTTGAGGTTGGACCAAGACGATTGAATCATGCATACATTCGATGAGCTAAGGTCAGAGATAGGAGGGGGGAGACCAGTGAATGAAAAAAGCAAAGAGGAATATTTATAGACTCTGGGTGAGAGACTTGTTAGAGGTTCAACTATTCTCTTATTGTCCACCGAAGAAATAATGGACTCTGGAAAGGTTTGAGACTTTGGTTCGTAATATGTCAACTGATCGATAGTGACGATCTTTCCATTGTGAGGAAAGAACATCTTATGGTGAAATGCAGATGGGACATCAGAAATCACATAAGTGTATCTACAACCTAATAAAAATTTTTAATATAAGGGGGCATCAATTACTTCAACGTCAACACAAATAGTTTTACCCGCAAGAGTAATAGGACAATTGTGGAACATGCCAAGGGGCTAGGAAGAGTGGTCATCCCACGAACAAAGGGTGATAGTGGAAGGCACTAAATTTGGCAATATGAGTTGCTTCCAAACAGAAGTGGACATCACACAGGTGGATTCCCCCTCATCAATGATAGATCGGGAGACGTTGGCATTCCGGATCATGACAGGTATTTGGAAGGCGACAGATGCAGGAAGGGGTGGATGCTCTGAATTTTCAACATCAAAGCCAATCAAATGATCATATGAAGGATCGATGGTTCCCATAGCAGTTAGTAGATATTTTCATTATGAAGGGCATGACTAGAGGACTTCCAACATTGACATGGCGACAGGGGATTGGGCCAAGTCATCTACTATACTGTATGTGTGGGCAGCTTTACTGGAAGCAGTGCTTCAGTGTAACGGTCCTTTGGGGATCTTGGTATGTACCTCTGCCTTAGGCTGAGGGATCTGTAAAGGACTATTGGGTGTTGAAATTGGCTCTGTGGGACCTGAAGATGGGGGCTTTGTAGCGGATGGAGCAGGAGGCATGGTGTACTGGCGTGACCGAGTCTAAAGGTTGAGAGCAGCGGTATTGGCCTAGTCAGAGTTCATCATTAGGATCTGGTAATCAGAGGTACTAGATGGAGGAGGTTGAGCAACCACTTGAATTTTAGGGGGTTGGGCAGCCACATATCCTTGTTGGGGGAAAGGATTGGTAAACACATCCATTTGTATAGGCGCAGCATTAGGAGGAACCAAAGAAGAGACTCTTTGTCCTTGAGATGTTTCTTTAGCTTCCCACATTTAACGCATCTGAAGTAAAATGGGACAATCATGGGTATAGTGACTATGGACACCGTAACAAGAAAAAGGCTTATTCATGCGAAGAGCCTTGTCCCGCTTGGGCTAAGCGCCCTGTTGTTGGGATGCAGTGTTAGATGTATTCCCTTGGGGATTTTTTCCTGGATTACCTAGAGAATTTTGGTTCTAGTTTCATTTTCTCTTATTTTTGGAAGTGGGAGGATTAGTCACACTTTTTTGCACATACACCTAACATTGAGGGCGGGGGGTGGCTGCTGTTACGGAGCTTGAGAAGGGACGGAAGGCTGAGGTGCTTGTGCTGGAGGATATGGAGTACCAGGCTGTGGATACAGATAGAAAGGAGGTTGAGAAACATTAGGGTAAATAGGTTGGGAAAAAGCAGGCCCTATCATCGGAGGATGTGGTTGGGAAAAGACGTGAGGCATGTCGTGTATTGGATACATGCTGCCGGGAGGGGGAAAGGTGATGGAGGAGCTGGCCCCTCCCTGAGGGAAACCATAACCCATAGGAGGATGAGTGTACAGATGTGAAAGGTATCCAATGATACCGTCAGCAGCGTGAGATTCCATCGATGTGTTGGCACCACTAGGTCTAGGGAGATCAGGTTAGACGATATAAAAATAACTAGATTGCGAGTAGATAAAGTCATATTTCAACATAATTTGGAGGGATTCTTCCTCAGTCTGAGGAAAGTGAGATGCGAAATATTTACCAATAGAGGGAAAAAGGGATCTGAGAAACCAGTCCATGTAGACACAGTCTTCAAAAATAGACGTTCGACATAGGCTCTTCCTTCTACACCATTCTTAAACATGGTTAGATATGCAGGTGGTAGAATTTTGATGGAAAGAGATAAAAAGTTTGGTACCTGTGTCATAGCGAAGGGGAAGTTGGAAGTAGGACAGAAACGCCTTTGCAAGAGTTGAAAAAGTAGTATGAGAGGGAGTGGCATGGTCGACATACCACTTGGAAGCTTCTCTAGTAAGCGTACACTGGAATAACCGAAGACGAACAAAGTCATCAGTGACAGAGTTAGACAAACACCATATGTGGAAAAAACAAACATGGTTGGTAGGATCCTCTCCAGCATTTCCTTAAAACTTATGGATGTCTAAAGGAAGCTTGGTTGGAATAGTAGGCTAGCCTGGATCATGGTGTATGGGGTCATTAATTAACTGGATTAAATTTAGAAGGCTTAGGCCTGCCATATAAGGAAGCAAGGGAGTAGCTGGAATTGTTTATATTGCGGCTCCACTAGTAGTGGTTCTAGCATTAGAGCTGAGGCCACCACCAGAGGTAGGTCCTACACTAGACATGATGAAGGTGAAAGGTGGAGGAGAACTAGGGATAGAAACAGAAGGGGAACTCAATGGAGGAAGAACTCGAACCCTACGTGGTGGGGTAAGTCTTCCTAATGGAAACTAAGGATGAAGGCCTTGGAGTCTCCGAGATAAAAGCCTTGGGGGCTCAATTTTAGAAAAGAGACACAAAACCCAATACGAAAGAGAGGTAAACAAGGTCAGGGAGGGGCAGATCAATTGATTACAATGTTTAAGTCTTGGCCTGGTGGTGTAAAGCAGGCACTCTTCGCTTTAGGTGTGTGTGTGTGTGTGATAAGTGTGTTAATTTTAATTAATCCCAGACGTGTGTAGAGAAAACAGAAAAAAGATGTTGTATAACCATAAATAAAACTGGAAGAAACAGTATAGGAAACTAAAAGCAACAGTAAAGGAAAATGAAGGCGACAGTAAAATAAACAACTAAAGATGCATAAATTTAAACCCAAGGAGGAGGGCTTCCTGAAAACTATTCTATGGGTGGGCGAAACCTAGTCAAAACACAAAAAATGACCAATGGATCTAAGGTCAAGAGGGGCAGGGATATACAAGTTAGATCTGCTGAAGAGGTGTAGAAAACAACAAGAAACCAAAGGGGAAAATACTGAAAAATAGGTGGCGAAAGAATACAACCTGAAGGGAAGCAGAGGGGAACCTAAAGGAGGACAAAAAAAAACTAAAAACAAGTGTTTTGGATGGACAAATAACCCATCTGAAATGGATCTAAAAATGCAGGTTCAGATATGAAAAAAATGGCTGAAAAACATTGAAATCTCAGAAGACCTGCTTCAGCTAAACTCCTCCTAAAAAGGTGGAAGCATACTAAATACCTAGGGCGCTTGGTTCCTACTTAAACGAGTAAAAATAAGCAAGTATAGGTCCAATACGGGTAAATACAAAGGTAAAACTACCTTGAACAGTTCCTTCGGCAAACCCTAAAATTTCAGAAAAAATCCTGCAAAAAAGTACAAGTCGCAGGTTCTGACGTATTTTCTGTTGAGGTCACAGTTTTTGGGTAGTTATATGCTACCTGAGAACTGAGGTCACAATTTTTGGGCCAAAAAGTGCGACCTGCACTTCTGACTATCTCGGGGGTATATTTCAGAAAAAAAGCAATGTATATGTCGCGGTTGATACCTGTTACCCACTGAAAAGGCCCAGAAACACACAGAAGTTAGAATTTTTATTGTTTTAGGGTAAAAGAGGTTTAAAAAAACAACAAGGAAGCTGAATAAAAACTCTAGGGGATGAAGTAGTTGGTCATGCAGGTATCTGAAAAACAACAGTGGTCGTAGCCAAAAACCCTTTTGGAGTCGCCAATTGTTAGTGTGAATTCTGATCGCAAGTGTATGAAAAAAACTCAATCTAGCTATGCATAACAAATAGCCCTAACATCAAATGTGGTTGTAAATTTCCTTAGATATGTAGTAGGTGATAAGAATAAATTCTACAAAAATCCAGATCTATGCAGTTAAAGATATTAAACAAAAAAAATAAACAAGATATGCTCCATACATCCAATAGAGAAGACAATGATTTTTAAAGAATTATTATATTATGACACCTGGGAAGGGAACATAGACAGATGTTACCAGTCCCCCTCAATGGGATGGGTTCTTGTATATCCTCGGTGCTTCAGATCCAAGATCTCTCTCTCTCTTGATGGTGCAGAAAACCCAGACAAAAATGGAACTCAAAGGGAGCTCACAAGCAAAAAGTACAAAAATATGACAATGATGAAGGATCAATATCAGACCAAAACTATAGATCAAAAGGTGATCTTAAGGCAACAAAATGTAGTGAATGAATGGAAAACCCTTCTATTTATAAAAAAATATTAAGTTAGTCTAGATATTGGTGCATAATTAAAATATTATTAACCAAATCTAGATCCAACTTTCATGGAATATTTTATTATTTTTGTTGGAGGGAAAATGAATTTAAACTTGGTCAAATCCCTTTATTTAGAAATAATAAATAAATAAATGATTTATTTATTATTCTAAGAATGTGGCTAAGGAATAATTAAATAGATAATGATTTATTCAATTGTTTATAAATGATTTAATCAAATTTAGCAAGGAATATTATTAAATAATGATTTAAATAATTATTCCTAAAAAACAATAAGATAAATAATGATTTATCTAATTAATTTCCGTATTTAAGGTTAAATATGACCAGGAATATTAATTAAACAGTGGTTTAGTTAATTATCCCTAGAGGAAAATATAACAAATAAGGATTTATTTAATTATTCCTCATGGGGTTTCATGTTTAGACTAGAAATAACTTAATAAACTATGGATTATTAAATTATTTCTCATAGTAAAAGCAATTTTACTATGGTAAAATTGGTCTTACATGATGTACTTAGTCCATCTAATAGTAACATGTTAGATGACCAAAAATTGGCGTAAAAATTTCTTCAAGCACATGGTAAACATAGTAACTACATGTCATGAATGAATATATATTCAATGTCTCCTTAAATTCATCAAGGAATCATCAAGAAGGCTTAATTTCCTCTCAACCTAGTTTCAAAACACTATTTTTCCCATGCATTCACTAACTTATCAAATCATGAACAAGATACATAACAAGATAACATAATTTAACCATCCCTATGACCAACATATAAATAGTTGAATCCATGAAAAATAAGTCATAAAATGAACACTATAACCAGTATATGTGCTCATTGATCACAATAAGAAAATAACTCATATTAATATATGAAAATTCCAACCAAGTCAGGGACTTATATGTACCACCCGACCATATATGGGGCTAAAAAAAATCTCTCTCTCATCCAATCACCACCATTCCATATTCCAAGAATGAATGTGGTATCATATGGGCTAAACCAAAATAGAACCAACGAGGGCATCCATAGGCCAAACCACTTTAATCCTCAACCATAGTAATTTCACCTAAACTAACCCATAAATAACTAACACCAAACAACCTTGGATTCCTATGACTTTCTTCACCACATCCAGAAGAATTTTCCTATATCCATCCATCCATCAAGAGTTCCAGGAGAACGTCCATCTCCACCCTTGACCCTTGTTAATTTCCTGAGACCACCACACTAGGATCTAAATTCTACTGGCCATCCAAAGCTTAAACCAAAGAAGGAAGCGAAAACACCATGGATATCTAGGAAATGGCAAGGAAAAGATGAAAATTAATACCAATCTAGGAAAATACCACGCCAATGACAACAAAGTAATCAAATAACCAAATGCATGCACCATGCATTCAAATATCAGCAATGAAATTACACATGAAACCTGTTACCTAAATGTCCTCTTGTTGTAGATTATTTTCCAACATTTTTTTTGCTCTCCCTTGCTTTGATTTTCTTGCTTGCTTGTAAAAGTACTTCCTCTCTCTTTCTTAGAGATATATTTATGAAAGTGATGAAAGCTTGAACTGACAAAAGTTGTGAATTGTTTCTTTGATGCCTTTTTATTATTGATGTATAGTCTCTTCGTTTCCTTTTTCCTTTTTTCTTCAATTTCCCTCTTTTTCTCTATATTATCCCTTGCATATATATTTATGTCTCTTCATATTCCTTTTCTCCTATTTTACTTTATTTTTCATATTAAATTACCGTTTATTTCTCGTTCCTTTGCCAATTTCCATAGCCATTAATAAACCACAAGTGATGTCAACTATAGTTTTTTGTCATCCATTCAGCTTGGAATATGTATATGTATTAGGGCCAGGTTAAGTTTTGATGTAAATAAAAATAAGACCAAGGTCATAAGACATGTATTCCAAGATGAATGGTGGGAAAAACATCACATTGGGGGTCACTTTCGAGTTAATAATGGCTAATGACATTAGCAAAGGAAAAGAGGAATTAATTGGCATATATTTATGAAAAATAAAGGAAAATAGGATAAAAGGAAGGTGAAGAGACACATATTTGCATGAGAGGGAAATTTGAGGAAAAATGAAGGAAAATGAAGAAAATAGAGACATCAATAATAAAAAGGCTTCAAAGAACTAGATCACATATTTTGTCAGTTTTAGCTTGGGTCAAGTGAGAAAGAGAGAGAGAGAGCACCCAGAGGAGAAAGAAAGCAAGTAAGAAAAGGAAGGAAAAGGAAATAAAAGTAAAATCAAGGAAATAAAGGAGAACATTAGATAAATAAATTTATTAGGAAGATTTTGCAAGTAATAGATTTCATGTGTGATTTCCTAGCTGAGGTGTGAATGCATAGTACATTCATTTGTTTGTCTGGTTCATTTTTTTTCATTGGCATGGATTTTCCCTGTTTTGATAGTGTTTTCAAACTTGATTTTCCATTTCCCCAATAACCATGGTGTGATGGGATTAATTTCTTGGTGGAGCTTTATATTGTTAAAATGTTTTGGAACCGATTGAAGTGGTTTCAGGAGAATTCCCGAGGGTTGGGGGTGGATATTTTTTTCTTTGGGAAGCCCTCGACAGGTGGGTGGAGATACGAAAATTCCTCAAGATATGGTGAATAAATTCAGAGTCAACAAATCTTGTTTGGTTTTGTGATCTCTTGACTGGTGTTTGCGAGATCACAATAGTTTTAGGGTGGGGTTCCTTTAACCTTTGGATTCCCTTGGTTGTTTATGTCTTGGTTTATCTCATGAGATCCCACATTCATGCTTGGAATATAGAACGAGGGTGATTGGCTGAAAGAAATAAATTTTTCAGCTCAATCTATGGTCAAGTGGTATGTGGAAGCCCCTAACTTGGTTGAATTTTGCATATGTTAATAAGAGTTGTTTTCCTATTGTGATTTATGATTAATTTTTTATGTTATCATGTTCCTTAATGGGTGTTCTATCGTGGTTAATATTTTGGTTATATGTTGGTTATAAGCTTGATATAAGATGTGCTCTAGCTATGGCTCTTGTTATGCTTTGATAGGTTAATGAATGGTTGATGAATGCATGGGATAACTAGTGTTGTTGCAACAACTTCAAAGGGAATTATACATTCTCAGTGATTTTCAGCTAAAGTATATATATTTACACTCAGATATGCATTCATGACATGTAGCTTACATTTTTACTATATGTTTGATGAAACATCTATTGTATTCTAGGAAGTCTAGGAAAAAAAATTTATTCAGGTTTGAATGATTGCCATTATCATCATGTTAAATGTGATTATGAAAATTTACATGATGTTTTGGGAAGTGGTCTGGAGGCTAGCCTAATAAGTGACTCAGATCTTGGGACTACAGGCACTGAACTACATAATTTAGGTCATAACCTTTAGAAGCTAGGCTTATGAGTGTGGTTAGAGGCTCACAACTACATGCATCTAGTGACAAGGGTGTGGTTAAAATTCTAGGTCAGACGAAAAGGTTCCATCACAGGGATTGGTTAGCTGGGGTGGCTTTTGGGTGGCTTTTTAGCCTTTGAGAAATATTTGGTTCCTAAGGAAGGTCAGTAAGTCTTAGTTGTAGGCCCCACTTCCTTAACTGGAACTAGGAGGTCAGGTCATGTCATAGTAGCACTTTGTTTCAAATTTACCCGGAGGGTTTGTAAAAGCGAGTAAATGTTGGGAGGGGTGGTTACAGATTGGTATCAGTGTGTTGTTGCAAAATTGGACCTTAGTGTAAATTGAATATCATCATACAGGTTTTTATGTTTAACATGCAGTATGATGGTTAATGGTTTTTATATGTATTATTTTCATATGCATGACTATCATTCTATTTTTTTGTGGTTACATGCATGATATATGCTAGTTAATCAGTGCGGTCATATGTACATGCATCAGATAGCCATGCATGGTAGTAACTTGTTGGTATATGAATTACGGTCATATACATGATGAGTATGGTCATTGCAACTAATATCTTGATGTTATATGTATCATGCTAATATATATTGGCATGTGCAGATGGTTATGGTTATTATATTCATGTATGACTCAATATACTTATGGTATTGTGTCATACTAATCTAGACCAACTATGTAGATGTGATAGACTCCCCTAAGATACAATGAGGTGTCAGTTTGATTATGTATCCTATTTGGTTTATCTAACATGGTATGTTTGTAGGAAATAGAAGATCATATATGAAGAGCAATGTATTGGACTACAGTTCACATGAATCCCCTTACATGTCTGACGTGGAATCTACGAAATGGAAAAGTGTCATGCTTATGTGGTATGTTTTCAAGAAAATGTTCTATGAGAAATGAAAATCAAGTTTTTGCGAGTGTAGTTAAATACAGTATAGCTTTGGAGATCCCATTTCTATAGTTGGACAATAGTTGGACATTGGACGTGGGCCATTATGGTAGTTACCTCCTTCTACCTTAGTGTGGACCATGGATAGTAAGGGGTTATGTTAAAGGGATATGTGTTGATCTTTGATTAACTGCATGATATGAGTATGTGTCTATAATATTGCATGAATGAATGATCTTGTACTAACACAATATGTGCTGAGACAATTGATATGCACTTGAGCTGGGTGCTAGTTGTAGCATTATGAATAATGACTATGAGTTAGTTCCAAATTATGACATGGATTTTATTCTTGGTAAAGTTTGATTTCATATTAATAAACACAATGTCTTGATATTTGGAACATGTGACTAACATGTGGGAGCAAGTTGCAGGGAAACATTCTTGTTATTAGTATGACAAGGTAACAATTGATTTGTTTATATAACTAATAGCTAGGTGATGTGATAGCACATAATAAGACTAAATTGCAACAAGGAAAAAGGTAAAAGAAAGGAATTGAGTGAAAATTAATTTGGCTATGTTTGGAAACCACAATTCCAAATGAATGAGTTCTTTGCAACAATACAGGAAGTCTTCTTAACTTTGATTTTGTTTGAAACTATGTCGATATGTTCTATATTCATGAACATGTATTTAACAAGTATAACAACTCATTTCCATTTATGGCTGGATTCATCAAGGAATTGGGGTCCCTTAAGAGATGATATATGTATGTGTTCAATTATAGGTCAGTATGTTGGGTACAACAAGATAATGTAATTGGTATATTGTTATGCTTATTTATGCACTAACAATTTTATTTTTATGGGAGTATGATACAGGGGATTGCATTCCAAAAGAGGTTGTCATGAAATATTGAAGAAGGCTCAGGTTGAGCTTTCCCTTGGAAGCACTGGGAACCCACGTGGATTGAGTGATGATGTATGTTAAAAAAAAAAAACTTTTGCTACTTTGTGACTTGTTTGCGCTTGATTTGCAATATTTTTTATGTTTATTGCATGGCTATGCCACTATGTTTGTGGTGCCATATTTCTATTGGTTTTTCATGGTTTTATTCTTGTTTTTTTCCTATTATTGCCTTTTATGTTTTGATGGTATCAGTAATTGGTTGGGGAAAGAGGAAATTTAATGGAGCTTAGGGGAGCTGAATGAAACCCAACATGTAATCTAATACTCAAATGAAAGGTGGTGCATGTATAAGGGTAGTTGAATGAAATAATATAACATCCAATTGGAATGGTTGGCTTTACTGGGGTAAATGTACGACGGTAGGATAGTCATGAGAAAGGTAATAGGAAAGGTAAAGTAAATGGATTTGAGGCATCAAATGGCTTCGTTATGTTGGGGACTATTGTTATCAATGTTGTGCATGTTGTGCATGGATAAAGGGAGTTCTCTTAATCTTGACCTTATAAGCAATTGTAATTATGTTGTGATCATGATTATGCTAATTTTTATATGTATGTATGTATTCCGTTGTTTGAAATGGTCGTCACATATCATGCTTGTGGAGGAATGATTTCTTATGCAGGTGAATGGCATGAAGAGATTCTTGTTTTATAAGGAATAAAGTGGGCAGAGTAGCCCTAATAGATCTATGAGGTTAATATCATGTGGATATCATTTTTATATTATGTGCTTAAACTATTCCTATGTTTATGTCATGGACAGGTTCCGTTGAGGGATACATCAGCAAAACGAAAGCAGTGTGATTTGTGGCATGTTGGAACAAACACGGATAGTGGAAAGAGCCGCAGACTCGGGACTTGGGATGTGGATTCACGTAGTAAGGTGTGGGAAATACACTATAGGAAAGGTTTCTTGATAGAGATAGTGTGGTCTCTAGATGTTCAGTACTACTGTTTTGTAGTGCTTACATGTGGTGTTGAGTGCATGTGTTATCGTGTTATGTGTAATCATTGTATCGTGACATGTGTATTCTTCATAGCATATTGTGTGCACATGTAATGTTCTGTTGTACACCCGGTGTAGGATTATGTGTTTTTTTTGTACATTGTGTATGTGTATGCATTGTACAATGTGATGGGAGAGGTGGGTATGGGAATATCTAGGCCCTTTTTGCTGATATTGAGGGTTGACGAAATTTATTCATTGGATGCCCTTGCTTCTGATATTGAGGTTTGAGGTTATTTAGTCTCTGGATTGCCTTGTTTATGATATTGAATGTTGAGGTGTTTTAGTCTCTATATTCCCTTGTTGTTGATATTGAGGGAGGAGGTGGTATAATCTTCAGATTCCCTTGTTTCTTTAAAGAGAAGGTACTAGGTGCTTACTAGGTTTGGAAACGTATCTAGTGTTTGTATGAGATTTAGGAGAAGAGAAGAAACTTGGTGCTTGTTGGGTTTGGAAACTGATCCAATGTGTGTACGTGATTAAGAGAAGAGAAGGCACTTGGTGCTTTCCAAGTTTGGAAATCGATTCAATGTGTGTATGGAAAGGAAAAAAAATAAAGGCAGAAGAAAATAATTGTTCAAAATATAAGTATCAGTATTTTATTTCATTTTTTAACTATGCACATAATCGATAAATTAGATTTATCATGGTTTCCTTTGACCTAACAAAATGTGATATATTTATACATGATGATTTAATCAAAGAGCTATTTTGACTTGTTGTGACAACATTACAAGGAAAATACCCTCTAGCGGATTTTTTTGAGGAACCCCTTATAAAAATAGCCCACATATCCATTTGTAGCAAAGGTCTCTAGAGGAGGTTGGTGGGTGGAGGTTTTTGTGGATGTTTTTCGTCCCGTGCATTTCTCATCATAAACCACACTAGTGTGTTTAACTCACAAGACACCCATGCATACTAAAAATTGGCACATCGAGACACTATGTTCTCCATACAAACCCACTCGGTGCATCTAATAACTATAGTGCACTGGTGCACTATGCATAAATAGGCCCGATACGTCTCAAAAACCCGTGAACCGAAACAGGGTTAAATAAAAAAATTACCAGCCGAAAAAATGACATTTTCATTTCTTCAGTGCTCTAGACCTCTCAAGCACTAGTGTGAATTTCTCTTGGGTGAGGCACCCCGCTATCGGTGCTCCCATTGCACGCACTGCTGTCATCCATTTCCCACCTTGTGGAGTTCAAATTTTTGAAAAAGGTGGGAAAATTTGGTTTCTCCAATTCCTGAGAAAAAATGCCTCCTCAATGCACAAATGTACATATATTTTACTTGTTTCTCAATAACTAAACATTTTAGTGGATTATATTTTTTAAAAACCTTAAAATTTATCATTTAAAAATTAAATAAAAAAATTTATGTGCAGTGTGCTCGAGCTGTTCGACTCGCACTGTTCGCAATGCTTCCTGTAAATTTAAAGGCCACACCTCTAATGGTGCTAACAGAAACCGCACTGGGTTCTGGTGCAGTGCCGAAAAGCATGCACTGTACTTTTTTTTTAAAACTTACATGGAAATGCAGTCATTTAAATGACCACACTGTTGACTACGTACCAATGTCGAGAGGGCGGTGCATTGACCAAAATATGTGCCCCAAGGAGGATAGTTAGTTTAGCACACTGCCCTCCTTACATCAGTACATATTCAACGGTGCAGTCGTTTATAGGACCACACCGTTGACCATGTAATGATGTTGGGAGGTGCATTGACCAAAAGATCTACCCCATGGCAGATATTTTGGTCAACACATCGCCCGCCCAACAATAATACATAATCAACGGTGTGGTCATTTACAAGACCGCACCGTTGGCCATGAATTATTTTTTAGGGATGCATTGACCTAACTATCCACCCCAGGGCGAATATTTTCATCAACGCACAACAGAAAAAGTACTTTTTATGTTTTACGGTGCACGAAAAATTTCTATCAGTACTGGTGAGAAGTGCATGATAAAAATGTATGCACCGGTACTGGTGAGCGATGCACGAAAAAAACATACGCACTGGTACTAGTGCATGCCTGCTTTTTTGGGCACAATGACTATTTTTTTTTTCAAAAAAAAATTATATATATGTAATTTTAAATACATGTCTCATTTAATTAAAAAAAAATGTATTTAATATGTGAATCATTCAGCGACATCAACAGAGAGAACAAAGGGAACAAAAAGAACATATGGAGGACTAGTATAATTTGATTCACCTATGGGAGGCACGAGAGAGGGAGAGACTTATGTACCCTTGCCCTATTACAACAACCCAGTTTCTCCTAAGGGAGGTAGCCCTCCTCAAGTTCTATGAAGAGGCTACATCCCAGAAGGGCTATAATGGGTTATTGGGACAACTCATCTTCAGGTGGAATGCCCACCAGCAGATTTCTGGGTCAGTCCTAACCAGTTGTAAGTGCCTAGTGAGAAGGACATATATTTTATAACTGGCCTATCTAGGAGAGGGCGAGCTTTGTCCCAGTTCCTAGATTTCCCCATCTGCTATGCAACAGGGAGTCAGTTGGCGTACTCCCAAATATACATTAGGGATGATATAGTTTCTCCTGCAGATTGTTAGGTGTCCAGTGGTTAGTTACATATTGCTTCATTTTGTGAAGAGGAGGTGAGGTGCCTCTCACTACTGTTGATTACGATTGCACACTATAACAATGATGGGCAACGCATTAGTTGCCCATTTTTATTTTATGTTGATTCTTTATTCCAGGCACCACGACTTGTGAGATGGACTACGATTTTTTTGTGGCAGTTTTATACAACATTAGATATATGTTGTTCTCAGGCACTTGGGAGGTTGACCTCCCCTTTTTCTTCATAGTTGTTTTGTTTATTTTTTGAGAGGTTTCCAGGGAGAAGGCCTACTTTTTTTCGGTAGCCTCGTAGGCTTATGCTACATGTACGGATGAAAATGTGTGGCCAGATGATGCCCAAGAGGGGCCAGTCTGACTTAAATGCCAGGATATCTCCTCATGCACTAGAGTTGCTATCAAGTGTTGATGACCACTCCTTCATTTTGGTGCCATGTTCATATGCCAGTTTAGGTTGGCGAGGGTGGAACAACATCATTTTCACACAGGATCAGCCACTAGATGCGAGAGGTAATATTAGTGTTTTCTTTAAATTAATATAGTTTCATTTTATTGTCTTAATTAATTAATTATAATTATCACATTTATTCTAACACATTATTTAACTTGTTTTATTAAAAATTTTAATGAAAATGTCTAATTATTGTTGTTTACTATATATATTGTATATATTGGGACATTCATTGGGGATGAGATTCCACCCCCTCTGAATGATCCAAGTGTAGGTGTTGATGAGGAGATGACAGAGGTGGAGGATCAGGGTGAGAGGCCTAACCCTTATCGAGTGTAGATACCCGTGGGGCTGAGGTGTAGGAGTGACACTCGATTTAGGGTGGAGTTGGGAAACTAACTCTGTCGACTACTATTTTATGAGGGAGTCCACCCAATTACGATTAGAGAGTTTCAGGCTGATCGTAGGCTCACGCAACTTTGGAGAGGCAAGCCCCGCGATATGTTTACCCTCATGCGTCATATCGTTGGAGGTTCCAAAGAACTGGTGTGGGCTAGGAGGGGTAGGAATCGTGGAGATGCACAATAGAGTAGCGCCTCATCTGATGATCATCATTCTAGTACTCCACCTCCTCCTCCTTCACTTCACAGTGGATAACATGATGAGCAGCGATCATCCAGTATTAATCAACGGGCATCGTCTGAGCCGTCTACACCATCTCAGTAGACACCTAGTCCTGAGCAGGCACCTGATCCTAAGTAGGCGAGTCCATCTGAGGAGGCAAGTCCATCATCACAAGCTGCACCATCCACGTCTAAGCAGGATGCTCCATAGACAAGTCATCAATAAGCAGCCCCTGAGCAAACTGCACCATCGACTAATCAATAGGCAGTTCATGATTAGACTGCACCATCGACTAATCAGTAGGCACCTCCGGAGCAAGCACGTCGTTTATCTGAGCATGAGGCTTCAGCATCTACTGAGCAGGCCTCGACTAGTACTAGTATTAATGTACAACCATATATTTGACATTTATATGCAGTTATACAGTTGTATATTTTTGACATTATATATATATATAGTCCATGTATTTTATGTTCATGTTAATGTACTTGATTTACATGTTGTTGTTTATCATGATGGGTATATTGTTAGCTCATGTTAGATATGTTCATTTAATGGTCTTTCAAATAGATATGTATGTGATAGCAATTATTTGACATGAGATGTATATTTGATTTTTATGTTGTGATGATGTTATACAATGCTCATGTTTTGTTAGATGATCATGATCACGATGATTAGATAATGTTAGAGAATTTGAATGTGTATTTTAGTCGAATATGATGTTTGTACGGTGGTTATCATGATCGTGATGGTTAAATCAGGATATTTATTAAATATTATGACATGATTGTAATTGAAATTTTAATTTTAATTGTATGTAAAATTGTAAAATTGTAATTGTAATTGTAGTTGTATGTAAAATATTTGTAAAATTGTAATTGTAATTGCACATAATAGTATTGTAAAATTTTAAAATTGTAATTGTAATTGTATGTATGCATGTCATGATTCAATTTTATTAAAATTGTAAAATTTGTAAAATTATAAAATTATAAAAATGTAATTGTAATTGTATGAATAGTGATTGTAATTGTAATTGTATGTAAAATTGCAAAATTGTAATTGTAATTGTATGTGAAATTGTAAAATTGTAGTTCTAATTGTAATTCTATAAATTATAATCCTAATTCTAATTGTAATTGTATGTAAAATAGTACAATTGTAAAATTGTAATTGTAATTGCATGTAAAATTGTAAAATTGTAATTGTAATTGTAATTGTATGTGAAATTGTAAAATTGTAATTGTAATTGTATGTAAAATTGTAATATTGTAATTGTAATTTTAATTGTAATTGTATGTAAAATATTTGTAAAATTGTAATTGTAATTGTCATTGTATTGTGAAGTTGTAAAATTGTAATTGTAATTGTAGTTGTATGTATTGTCATCATTCAATTGTATTAAAATTTGTAAATTTGTAAATTAATTGTCAATTTTGAACCATAATTACTACCGTAAGTAAAATGTATACCGTAAATATTGTTAAATTACAATAATTGTAAATTTGTATGAAAATAAATAATTGTGAAATAATAAATCTAGAATAATATGAATTTTTGTAACATAATAAAGTTTAGAAAACAATGCAAATAAATTCATGCTTAGAATTATCATTATTTTATTATGATCTTACATATCAAAAATAACAGTATACATTTTGAAGATATCATTCACACACATTTAAAGAAATCAAGTAGTTGTATTATTTTAGGAATTGAAATTATAAAAAGAAGAACATTATAGAGTACGCCATTTTTTTTAGATCAACATAATTGCAAATTATCAATTGAAATGATTTTAAAATTAACACAATTCAAACCAATTAATTCAAAATACATATTATAATGTTTCGAAAAAAAGAGTCTTGGTTATAAGGTAATTAAGTCCTCTTCTTTATAAAAACCCATCTTAAAAAGTATAAATGATGAAATAACACATGTACCATATCACTCTCGGTTCTCATGACAACCCTCATTATCTTCTAGCTCATTTGTCATGATAAAACTATTTTTCTCAAAAATATGTTTTGATCTAGGGTCATGTCTCAAGACGAACCACCAATCCCTATCCAACACATCTGGGTAAAAAAACACCTGTTTGCAGTGTTTGGGGAAAAAATAGGGCTCCTTAGCTTCATCCCACGTCTTTCTAGAGTTGATACATATCAGCCTACTATCGTGATCTTCCTTTACATTATTCCGATCAAAGGTGTCCCAACACTTGCACCTAAAAATAACACATTGGAAAGAAGAGAAATCCACTTCAATAATCTCTTTTATCTTTCTGACATAACCTAACATCCCTCGCACTAGGTTTTGATCATGGTGGCTAGCTCGACTAGATTGATCGAACTCGACTTCCACACCATATTCTTGTGTCATGTGTCCATCATCAACATTTTCTGTGCATAAATAGTGTCCATATGTTCACATAGATATGAACAAATTGACCTATAAAAAATTTAAAAAAACATAGTTTCATGTGTCTTACAATAACCCAATTGTTAAAATATGAAATATAAATGTAATTACAGTTCAAAGGTGCATTATTAAGTTTAAAATGTACATAAATAGATGATTACCAAATGGACGCACCCAATCACTATGTTTAGTGTATCCTCTTCAGGACGTGGGTAACGAACGATTGCAACATATTTCTCTCTGACTTGGTCGGAAACCTAACTCTTGGGGCATATTTTTGGCATATTTTCTTTTAAATGATTGGGATAAAGCACACTTCTACCATTCAATCGTCTCAATTCTTTGTTGTCACTATCCCATTTCATCCTCTTTTGTTCATACAATGTGACCCATGGTTGAGTGACTTCAGAATTGTAAAGAAATAATTTATTGATTGCTCCAATTTTTGCATTTGCTGATGAAATCAAACACATATAGTACATATGAGATCAAAATATACATTATAGCGAAGTTCAACATGAATATTTACTTTGAGTAAATTTGAAAAATTATAAGTCGCTTACTCTTTATCAAGCACCTTTTTCCATCTGTTTCGAGAAGCTCCCCTTCTCTTTTATCTTCATCCCTTTCATCGTCTGAAATCATCGCATCTGGTCTATTGTCGATATGCTTGATGTACTCACTATCATAATATAAATACTCATATAATATGTACCCCTCTACCATAGACCCCTCCGGTTTTTTCCCTTTGTCAAACAAAACCTTTATATTTCTTCATGTACCTCTCTAAGAAGAACATCCAACGACAAGAAACCACCACAAATAATTCAACCTCATCTACTAGGTGGATTAGAAGATGATCCTGCAAGTACATGAAACTCATCAGTAGTTCCTTCTCAAACATACAAACAATCTCAACTATCTCTTGATGTCGTCGTGCAATGCTAGCCACATGAATCACTTGACATGATCCAACGTACAAATTCAGATAATTTAGATATGGTACGTCCTAGGTATTGGGGGAATTCATGTTTCAAACACCCACGCAAGAACAAAAGATAATGACACTGCAAAGTTAAAACACATGCAATAAAATACAAAATTAGTTATGTTTTATGATCCTTGTATGGGATAGAATTTATTAATATAACAGATAATAAAATCATGCTTTTGACATTATACATACTCTTCGAAGATTCAAATGGTTATACGATTTCAACCCCAACAAATGGTCATCCATGATGAAGTAGTGCCCTAGTGAAGACCCATATGAATATGACACCCTCACACCCATTATAACTTCCTTTTCCAAATAAATATCATATTTTTTAAAAATCCATAGGACATCGCTTTCTTTGAAATGCCAAATAGAGGGACCAATTCCTACCTCTGATGTTGTACTTTCTAATCATCTTGGCCAATGTTTCTTGTTAGTTTTTGAAGTAATTATATATTTCCTAACAGCCAATGTATCACTTTGTTTTGATGATATGTGCCTCCGTAAAGAAGATGAAATTGTTTTAAATATATGCATGGGATCTAATAAGTGGGTAATCTTAAGATGCTCCCAATATGGGAGGTTATAAAATATAGATTTCCTTTTCATCCCAATGGGAAATTTCTCAACATAGGTGTCAAAGAATTCTAGATCATCCAACATAGGATCCCCATTTGAATCGAACATTTCTATGAACTCCTTCTCTTTCTCTCTCTCATATGCTCTAAGCCATTCAACTGGTGTCATTATTGGAGGACTTTGGGTTCTCTCGCATTTACCATTGAAAGTGGATGCTGCTCTTCTGTAAGGGTGTTCTTCTAGGAGGAATACCATGGAGAGGTCATACATTGGCTTTTGTAGGTTATTGGACCATCTATCTTTCAGAGAAGGTCCACAACATTTACATCCAGAATACCCTTTTGTTACAAGACTCACGAAATTATTGTATAAAATATATATGCATGGCATGTTAAAGAATATCACGAAGATCAGAAAAATTACAAAAAATTAAATAACTAATATGCAAAAGAATATTGTTACATATATAAACAAATCAATAAACATGTAATTTTCAAGAGAAAACTCCTAAGCCTGGATAATCATGTGTCGTGTAAGAACATATGCCTTACAACGTAAAACTCCTCTCTACTGCGATGGGTCTTGATACATCGTATACATTTATCCCATCCCATAATTCTTTCAATTCATCTACCAGTGGTTGTAAGTAGAGATCCATATTATTCAATTGTCTTCTACCAGGGACTTTGAGAGCCAACATAAGATGTTCATTCTTCACGGACAACCATCGGGGGATATTGTTATTGATCACTACTACATGCCAAAAAAAATAGTAGGTGTTCTGGAGGGAATATGGGTTGATGCCATCCATGGCTATGCTGAGCCGTAGACTTCGTACTTCATCCTTGAATTTTTCGGGCCATGTATCCTTTATATGCTTCATGCCTATTGAATCTGTTTTGATTTTCATAACTCCCAACTCACTTCTTTATGAGGCATTCCATCCCTACAACACAGCTAATTCTTTGTAATGAAAGAGCCTTTGAATCCGTGGGATTATAGGCATGTGCCTCAATATCTTAAAAGAAGGACCAAATAATTTACCCTTATTTTTTTTATTTATCATACCTATCATGTCCACATTTTGGACATGTCTCTTTGTCTGCATATTTTTCTCTATATATAATATAATCATTTGGACATGCATGATATGTTATGTACTCAACACCCAACATTTCAACAATTTCTTTTCCTCTTGGTAGCTACCAGGCAAGACATTATCACTCCAAAGAACGTTATCTTTGAATAACTTGTAGTTGGTCATGAACAATATTAAATGTACATTAATGCTGATATAATTATTAACGTTCATAAAATTGACCATTTGTAATGTTCATTGTGTGATTATATTTCTCAAAATACAAGGGAGGACTTGATGGTCAATTACCTCAAAATTTCCGAGAAACATGCATTCGACAAGCCAAACTTTACTTTCAAGTTGTACAGTAACATTGTTGTCCCCAACTAGGTAGAATTTGACTGACTGTTAGGTCCAAAGAGAGGGGTGGTAGAAGCAAATTTAAGGCTTTCTAAAAATGTATCAGCGATATGAGCATCATCCCCTAGCTGATCATCGTTCTAGAATGCATCTAACAACATTGTCTCTATGGAAATCGTATCCCTTAAGTAATCATCCATACCAACCTCTATTTGATTGCCTCCATTGCCACCTTGTGAAGAACTAATATTGTTGTAGTCATTCCTAATTGGTGAATCTGGACGTAGTGGGAATTGAATAAGTGGTTGATTCAACCATTCTTGGTATCGTTCCTCTCCGAGATTTTCTCTTAATTCAACCTTCTCTCGATTTGACATTTCCATGGTGTGCAATGGAAGATGGTAGGTAGGTCACTCATAATCACTAGAATCCTAATAATTTCAAAAAAATTATTTGAACATGATCAGTACAAAATATATGATATCAATTAGTAAGCACATCGACAATGCATGATTAATTAGTTTGAAATTTAATTAATTACATTAATAAACCAAACAATTATTATTACCATCATTGTCCCAAGATTGTGGCTAGAAGATGCAATGTTACAATTGCCTGGGTGAAGAAGTTGTCCATTTTCATCTACTAAATGCTCCTTGAGGTATGTTGCTCCTGATAAGAGCTACCAACGTTTTGAAGTTGTTTGAATATTTTTTTCATTTGAACTCGATTATGAATCTGCATGAACTTGAAAATGTGTATACATTAATTTTATTCAGCTGATTGACATGGATTAAAAAAAAAAAAATCAATTAGATATTGAAAACATAAATAAAATCTAAAGTAAATATTACGTCTGGATATGGATAGGGAGAACTCTGTAATGGACTTTGAGAAATACTGTGGAATGAGATAGATTTTGAAGAATTGTCCATTCAATATAATTATGATATTTTCTCCCTTCATTTGATAATATTGGATTCTTGACAGACAAAAATTACCAATTGAATGAAACATTTAGAAAGCCTTTCTACAAAGCAATAAAGACCGAATATGTTAATCATAACCTACCAATGTAGATTTCAGCACCCCACTAAATATGAATGTTGCATTATTTTATACACTGACAAATAACTCTTCCTTTTCTCCAAATTAGACTTGAAATCCATATGTTTCGAGAAATCCTTTTTACAACAGTCACTTGATATGTGATCACCGATAGAACTTCTTCCCGTGAGATATTGCACTCTACCCCTTGTATAACTAGAACATCTTGGATTTATATGAAAATGTCTACTCCTACTCCTAGATAAAATATTTTCAGGAAACATCTCCATCATTTCATCATTCTATGAACAAGAATTTCCATCATCATTGGGAGGAAAATTATTCTTATTATAATCATTTTGAACATAGATAGGAAATTCGCCACCATCATTGTTTGAAATATACTCATTACCATCGTCAACGGTAGGAAAATTTTCAATACCATCATTTGTGGTTTTGAAATACTGACTTGGAGGATATTCTTCACCATCTTGATCTTTCCCTTCATCACTATTTCTTTCATAGTCCATAGGATTATAATTAAGTGGAAATTGTGACTCTCGATTTATTTGAAATTCTTCATCTTCACAACTGCTCTCATAGTTCATAGGATTAGGATTAAGTGGAAATTTTGAATCTCAATTTATTGGAAATTATTCATCCTCCCCTTCGTCACTGTTGCTCTCATAGTACATAGGATAAGGACTAAGTTGAAATTGTGACTCTCAATTTATCTAAAGTTCTTCATCCTTCCCTTTGTCACTCCTGCTCTCATGGTCCATAGGATTAGGTCTGAGTGGAAAATGTGACTCTTTATTTATTTAAAATCGTTCATCCTATCATTCATCACTATTTCTCTCATAGTCCTTAGGATTAGGACTAAGTGGAAAATTTGACTCTCAATCCACTGAAAACTATTCATCCTACCATTCATCACTATTTCTCTCATAGTCCTTAGGATTAGGACTAAGTGGAAAATGTGACTCTCTATTCACTGAAAATTCTTCATCATGTCATTCATCACTATTTATCCCATAGTCTGTAGGATTAGGACTAAGTGGAAAATGTGACTCTCTATTCACTAAAAATTCTTCATACTGCCATTCATCACTATTTCTCTCAAAGTATTTATGATTAGGACTAAGTGGAAATTGTGGGTCTATTTTTTAGAAATTCTTCATCCTAGCCTTCGTCATTGCTGCTCTCATAGTCCATAGGATTAGAAATAAGTGGAAAATATGAATCTATATTTATTTAAATTCTTCATCATTCCCTTCGTCACTATTTCTCTCAAGTCCTTATGATTAGGACTAAGTGGAAAATTTGACTCTATATTCATATGGAAATAATTTTCATTATGTTCATCAATATGAATAGAGTTGTTACGCGACAAAGATGTTAATGCTTCATAAAAAGAATCTTCAGTACAAGAAGAATCCATAAATTCAAATAGAATTTTTTGAATGGTGCAAATGAGCTCTCTCCAAATGATAATACATAGTCGAAAGAATGAATTTTTCACCCCAAAATTTCCCTCTAAAATTTTTCACAGAAAATTTTCACTCCAAAAATTTAGTTTGAAGTATGTCCCTCCAAATTTTAATTCCACGATTTATTTTAAAATTATGTACTAAAATATTATTTTGAATATTTACACTAATTTTGATTCAAATTTCCTACACTATTTTATTTTCATAATTTTTTCCAAATTAAAATAAATATTACTAAAATTATATAACATTTATTTGAGTATAGAATTTTTTTTTTTAATGTTTATTATAGTTTTTATCCAACATGTAATACAAATTAGTGTATCCTGAAAATATAACGATATATTGATTTATTTATAATTTTATTTTTAATACCACATTTACCCCGCGGTAAAGCAATTTAGTAATTTCTAGTACATAAGAATTGTCATTGTCACTATTCCTCACATCACATCGAGATTTCTTAAGGTTTTGTTTAAAATCTTGGATCAATTTTATGGAGCAACAACATTGTCATGGACAAATTAGTCAACAGGAGATTCTCACATTTGATTCTCACATTTGAAATGTTAGTTTCCCTTCACTTTTACCATTCAATGAGAAATTTGACGAAAATAATTTATTGGATGCCAACAAATCAATTTTTTTAACTTTTTTTTTTTTTCTTCGGTAGTAGATTAATTTATTATTTCAAAAATTAGGAAATTTTTAAAATAAAGTAGACCTAAGTTAAAATCCCACTGATTAAATTTTTTAAACCCGCATAAGTTTACTAGTAGTTACCTTTCAGCTTGGTTGGTAGGTTCATCCAAAATACCACAGAAAACCAGTTCAAATAATTCTATTTTCTAAAAATAAAAATAAAAATTTACATGGGCCAGGGGGCGGGCCTGCTCGTGGGCATGAGTGAGGGTCAAGCCCTAGCTGCTATGGACAGGGAAGGCATGCCCATCAGCTGCCCCAGCAGGAATTGGGGAAGATTCTGAGAAGTGTCTCCCCTTCTTGCCCGGGGATCCAGTGGGAGTGCTTGCCCGAGCCACAGCAGGCAGGGCTCGGGTAGGCACACACAAAAAAATGGCCATGTGAGGGCGGGCACCCACCCATAGCATGATGGACGTTACCATGGTCGTTGTTCCATGGGAGGGCACATCCCAGGAGCGGGCGCTCGCCCGTGGGCATGCCCACCCATAGCACAGAGACCATGACCATGATTTTCATACTGTGGGTGGACACGCCCATGAGTGGGTATTCCCGCAGCACAAAAACCATGAACGGACATCGTGCTATGGTTAGGAATGCACACGAGTGGGCACCTTCCCATGGGCTTGCCCACCTATAGCACAACGGCTGACCATGGCCGATGTGCCGCGGGAGAACACGCCAACGGGCGGAATCATACCCAAGTCCAGAATCAACCCCCTGTGAAGAAGGGGGCCTGATTCAAGGCTCGCGTGGGTGTTCACCTGTGGCTGGTCCAACCCGAAGCACTGTGACCACAACCGTTGTATTTTAGGTGGGCCCTTACCTGTGGGTGTACCCACCTACAGCATGACGTTCAACTGTCATGGTGTGGGTGACTTCCCAAACCCAATATTTGGGCTCCAGTGGATGCCTGCTCCTGGGTATTCACTACTACGGCATGGAGGTCATGGCCATTATGCTGCAGGATGAACAACCCATGGGAAGACTCCCACTAGAGCCGCGAATCGTCCCCTTTTCCAAGAAGGGTGGTTGATTTGGGACTCGAGCGGGAATCCACCTATGGGTGTGCCTGGTCGATTCAGGGCTTAGGCGGGTGCCTGCCCACAGCATGACGTTCGTGGTTGTCATATTATGTGCATCCACTTTTAGCAGAAAGGTCATGGTTTCTATATTATGTGCACTCGCCTGAGCCCCGAATCCACCTTATTATAGAGAATGGGGGGTGATGCACAACGGTCGTGGTCATTGTGTTGTGGGATGGTTCCCTCCTGAGCCCTGAATCGCCCCCCTTCCTGGCAAGGTGACCGATTCTCAGAATCAACCCCCCTGTTTGGGGGTCGATTCGGGACTTAGGCGGGTTCCCTTCGGAGCCGAATGTTGTGGTTGGACAGGGGCAGGCGCTTTCTCATAGCAAAACGACACATGTTCATCATGGTGTTGTTAGGCGCCCACCAATGGACATGCCCACCCATAGCACAATGACACATGACCATTGTGCTCCGGGCGGGCACGCCCACAGGTAGGCACCTGCCGAAGGCATGAATCAACCCCCCTTGTTCCCAGATGGGAATGCACATCGATCCCCCGACAGCGAGGGGTCGAGGAGAAAATGTAGAAAAAATGATTTTTTTTAAAGGAATTTGTTTTCTATTTTGGTATTTTGGATGAACCTAAAATCACACTAGACCTTGGGGGTGATGTACATGTTTCTAATTTTTTTTAGTTTTCTTTTTTTCATTTTGTTTGTTTACATAAGATATTGGTTTTTATTTTATTTTATTATTTATATGTAGATATATATATTTGCAGGAAAATGGCATCAAGGAATATTTATGTCAATCTTTCTGGACCAAATTCAAAAATTGCATCATCTAAAGCTTGAGGCAGGTCCTCAAAAAATGCCATTGAACGAACTCAATCTGAGTTAATTACTACAAATGTATGATATGCCTCCCAAAAATAAAAGAAGTTGGTTTCATACTAGAATAAATCAAAAGAAGTTAACTGTAAAAAATATGCATGGTATGTGAAAGATATAGAAGGCGAAAATCTACAATTATATCTATATGCTAGTAATAATTTTGATGTTGCAAGTTATGAGCTAGTGGGAAAAGTACTAGACCTATATATTAGGCCGAATACTGAAATGTTTATATACTTTAAAAACCTCTCAAGTCACATGATAAGATTAGATATCATTTTACATTGGCGATGTATAACATGGAGGAATATTCTTTAAGGATATGCAAATAGATCATAAATTATATTTCGTAGAAGATTGTAATTATTTTTATTTTTATTTTTATTTCTCTATTTTGTGTTATTATAATTGTATCACTGTTTTTTTAATAACTTAGTTATTATTGAAATATTATATTTTTTAACAATGTTTTGATGAGGGTGTTTCAATTATGTTGGGGGGATCTATTTTATAGAGAAATATATTATGAATCTTGTCGAAATTTTCCATGAACATGAAGAAGAAGATAGTGGAAAGAAGAAAAACAAAGTGCTTCATGACTACAAGACTATATAAAAGGGATAAATGTATTAAACATAGACATGTTACTTTTTAAGAGGAGTAAGTTGAAGTTGAAGTTGAAGATGAATAATATGTTGTCACTACTAAGGATAATATTATAACTGATGTTAGAAAGGAGAAGATCCATAAAATATAAAAAATAAAAACTCCCAAAAATGTCTCCCTTATAGTTGATGATGAGGAGATTGCTTCCATTGAAGAAAATATGATAACCAATAGGAGGAAGAAACTAAAAGTTTCTCATTGTAAAAAAATCATGGAAAATAGTGAAGGTCCTAATGAAAACTCAAAAGGAAGAAGGGAAATCATTACAACATAAGATGATTTAGAGGATGGCATTATTAAAATAAAACAAATTTCCATTCAACATCATTTGAGGAAGGCAAATTTAATTGAGGGTGGTCAGTCATTTCAACTTAATGTTAGCCAAATATACAAGCAAGATGAAGGAAAATTCAAATATCAAATTAGAAAGCCACACCACTTGCATCAGGGAAAATTTTAAGGATGGAAACTTATCTTAAAGATTGGAAACCTTGGCGAATATTACTAATCCATAATATGAAAACTATAAAATTATTATTGATATTTTATTAAAAATATTAAAATTTCTAGTGATTTTATACAGTCTAGTTATAATTTTGGCGATTTTTAAGGTAAGATATTTTTTTCTTATAAAATTTGGGCGAATCACTTTTAGGAAAAAATGGGAATTGGCGAATATTTTTTTTGGAAAAACATGGAAAATTAGCCCATCCACGAATATTAGCCCCTAAAATTTTCCCTGACTTGCATGTTCACAACTTGAAAACATTGATGAGGTACAACCCATATGCACATGTGGTTGATTATGTTCTTCTTGTTGATCCAATTCAGGTTCCCAACAGAGAAATATTTGACAATACAAAATTTTTTGAATAAAAATATTATGTACTTGGGGGGGGGGGGACCATTATGTATAAGCACAAATAAAATTTATGGAGGAATATCCCAATAACCTGCGTTTTGAAACAATGAAATGTATCATTTATGTTTATTTAACAGATACAAAAGAAAAATTATTAGCATGGGATCATAATACATATAATGAGTACATGATTTCTATGAATTTCATCTAAAGGGTTAGATTAATTCATAATGAATTTGAAGAAAAATGTGGTGGGGATAAGACAAAGGTTGATCGAGCCTTTCAGAAGGAATGTTGTATGGAAATAGGTCATAAAATTTAGGAAAAAATCAATTCAAAGGTGGCAAAGTAAATTTTGAAATATTCGGAGGAATGGATAAAATTTTCTAGTTGGAATTTAGAACTAGAGAGGTATGGGAATTGAATAATGATATTTTTGACATGTGGGAGAATGTTTACATAAAAATATAGAAGTTCAAAAAGTATAAACCATTGATATGTACCAGTAGTAAATAAGGTCCTGAAATGAAGCTCCTTCTAGAAGATATGACTATCACCCCTTGGAAATAAATGTAAGGAATGAAAGATGAAAAACTTGTCGAAACAATAGTATCTCATGTAAAGTCACGACAATTATCATTTGAAAAAATATTTGAGGAATTTCTAAAGTAGGTTTGTTATTTTTACTTATTTCTAGATTATAAGTTTCTGTTAAATATAATATATTGTTGTTGGTAGTATTTTTTTATATATATCACTATATTAAAAATTTTTTAATTTAGTTATTAATTCTCAAGTTTTGTACGACAATACAAGAAAAATGGTTAAATTGTTGAATGAAGATAGTTGGGATGATGTTGTATGCAACTACCCATATTGAAGTTCTACATCAGTGCTCAAAGATTTGTATCTTGCTTTTAAAAAGGTATGTTGATTTATACATTCATTTATATTAATATGTATATTATTTTTATTTTATAACTTGTACATATATTTGTTTATTTCATTAAAGGTGAAGAAGGATGCAAATGGAGCACCGAATAGTTTCATAATGTTTATTGAAAAAATTAAAATGGAAACGATGAGAAAGCAGTGTCTTAGTGATTTTGAAATCTATCCCAATACTATTCATTTCATTTGGAATGGGCTCCACACTATGCAATATCAAATAATACTAGGTGATTGTGAAGACATTGTGAAACTCGTACCTAAAAGGTATTATTCCCTAGTTATTGCAGATATTCCTCATGGTTTCAATTTCTCAAACATTGAATATGATAGTGATCATTATACTTATCAAGATTTTAGTAAAGTGGTTGTAGGATTTCTAGAAGTCACAACATCCCCATTTTGGAAATTTGTGGCATTTCATTTAGACACACAATTTGTAATGTTGTTAAGAAGCTTCAAGGGAAAAGAAAAGTCAAGGATGAAACTTACATGGTAAGACGTTTAAATTGTATCTGTGATTAATGTTAAAAAAATGATTTATGTACAAGTTAATTGAAATTGTGCTATTTCATGTTACACGAAAAAGTGAAATCTTCTTGGTTGCGGAGATCAACAAATTATAAGTGTTGTGAGTTCATTCATGTTGAAATTTGGAAAAAAGATGATATTTATAAGAATATGCTTTTCAATCAAGTAGATGGAAAGATTCATAACCAAGTATTGGTCCACGATTTTGTTGTCCAAAAAAAAACATATTAAGATAAAGAAGAAAAAGGAGAGATAGTTAACATATATCAAAAACCATAATCATTGATTAACTATCTTTTAGATTTATGTTCAAATGAAGAAGATTGAGTTTTGGAGTTATTTTGAGGCTCGGGTAAGTTTTATTATATAAAAATGCATTTCAATATTTTCTTTTTTAATTTTTATGTGTTTTTACTAATTTACTAATTATTTCTTTTGTACTTGATGATTAGGTACAATACTATCATGTTGCTTACAAAAAGGAATAAATTTCATTTCAATTGAGAAAGACCTAGTACAATGCAAATTTATTCAGCAAAGAAAAAATGCTCTTCAATTTGTTCCAAATG
Source organism: Pinus albicaulis (assembly GCA_034641835.2). Lineage (NCBI taxonomy): Eukaryota > Viridiplantae > Streptophyta > Pinopsida > Pinales > Pinaceae > Pinus > Pinus albicaulis. The sequence goes on from CM076571.1 coordinate 862,967,196, forward strand.
CAATGCAAGAAGTTTTTTTGAAGAAAGGGGATTTCAATGAATCCTGTGTGGAAAAAAAAAAAAAGGCACCTCAACCACCATTAGATGGATTGGAAATGCATGCTTTGGGAGATTCACAGACATCAGAGATCCATCAGAAGAGGAAAATGACCAAATAGAAGCCCATAACGAAAATATTGTGGAAGAAGACAATAATGAAACTCTTGAAGATGAAGACTTTGGTTTACGTGATATTATTGATTAAATTTCAGTTAAGCTTGCAAATGAAGTTCTTTTCTGTAACTATTAATAAGTTATACTTGTATTGTTTTGACTTTGACATTTTATGAGAACAATAAGTATTTAGTTGTTGTTATTTTATGTTTAATATTTGTATTATGTGATTTTCACTTTCTTTTTTATGTGAATCATTTAATTTTTGAAAAACCTTGTTATTGTTATTAATTTTTGACGTAAAATTCATAAAAATTTCTATTTTTTATACTTTTTTTGATCATTTTTTCCTATAAAAATGGTTTACTTGACATGTCACTTTTAGAAAAAAAAGCCTCAAAATGTTTGTTTCTCTATTATATCTATATTCAAAATGTGTATTTTTATGTAAATTGTTAAAAATTCTTACTTTTTTAGTGACAATTATTTCATGTGCAATGAAATATTATTTAACAATATATAATTATATAGAAAATCAAAATTTAAAATTTGACCTTTTTTTAGCAGTGTAAAAAATCAAAGAGTTCACTACAAAAAAAACAAAAGTGAAAATAAAAACAAACAAACAAAAACAAACCTGAAAAACACTTAAAAAAATATGTCACAGAAGAAGAATAAGACGAGTACTTCAAAAATTGTTAAATTTAAAAAATAATTATTAGCATTTCATACATTAGAAAATGTAAAGTAAAAACCAATTCTTCTAAAAAATGTGGATGATGCTAGCATCAACACTTTTCAAAATCGGCATAAAAATCACTAACATTTTAAAAATAATGTTATACTTGGTACATAAGAAAATTTAATGTGTCAAAAATATGCTTAAAAATTCAAGACTTTTTTTATTCATTATTTTTCAAAATCAGATGATTTTTTGCTACCTCAAAAAAGCAGGCACTCATTTCCATTCTCGTTTCAAAGTTTACATTGTTAAGGCATGTCGGATGCCTTGGATATGTTGGGAACAATTGTTCTCAATGTTTTGCATGGTTGGCATAGATAAATGAAGTTATCTTAACCTTTACTGTATGATATTTGGTAATTATGTTGTGATCATGATTAATATGATGTCTATATATGCATATATGTATGCATGTATGTTGTTGTCTGACAGGGTCATCACAGATTCTGATTGTTTATTGCTAATGTTTATATGTCTACATGTATGTATGTATGTATGTATGTATGTTTTTCTTCTACATGGTTTACAGTGGTCATTGTTGTTTTATGTTGATATTTCTATGTATATATGTATGTATGTATGCTGTTGTATGACAAGGTTGTCAGGGATCATTCTTGTGGAAGAATGATTTCTTAGGTAGGTGAATCATAGGAAGATGTTCCTAGTCTTATGAGGAATCATGTGGGAAGATTAGCCTTGAAAAATTTATGAGGTCATTATAATGTGGATATGACTTGATATTATGCGTTTATATTGTGCCTATGTTTTGGACAGGTAATAGTGAGAGATACATTAGCAGAATGAAAAAATTGTGATTCACAGCATGCTAGGATAAGCATGGCTAGTGGAAAGACACTAGAATCAAGGTTTCTTTGTGGATTCAGTGTATGTTTTATGGGTGTGAAATTCTATTATTGTGTATATGTTGTGCATGTTGTATATTCAATTATCGTACCTATGGTGATGTGTACATGTAACATATGTAGTATTGTGTATATATGATGTTGTACGTCTATTGTATATATGGTTTTGTAAGTATCTTTCATAGGCAGTGTTAGGTATATATGGTACTATGTATATGTTCGATATGCGATGTTGTGTACATAGCATATTGTGCACATGTTGGATATGTGATGTTGTGTGCATATGGTGATGTGCACATGTTGGATATGCAGTATTTTGTATATATGGTGATATTTATATATGGTGTTGTGTGTGTGTTATCCATATGGTGTTGTGTGCATGATTGTACGTGGTGATGTGTGCATGTGGTGTTGTGTACATGTTGTATATGTGGTGTTGTGTGTAGGTGATGCAGTGTACATGTCATGCATGTGGCACTATGTACATTTGGAATCATGTACATGTCGTGCATGTGATTTTGTGTACATGTGGTATTATGTACACATTGTACAGATGGTGCAGTGTACATTTGGAATTGTGTACACATTGTGCAGGTGGTGTCGTGTACATGTGATGTTGTGCACGCATTATGCAGGTAGTGACATGTATAGGTGGTACTTTGTGCATGGTGTGCATATGATATTGGTATACATGTGGTATTGTGCGCATGTCATACATATTGTGTTGCAGGCATGTGGTACTATGTATGTGCATGGTGTAGTCATGGTATCGAGGCATGTGTATTCATTGTGTTGTACTCTTTTTATGTATCTGTATTTTTTTGTGTTGTACACTAGATGTGGGTGTATGTGTTGTGTTTTTTTATAGGTGTAAGTGTATGTATTTTGTATGTAGTGTACACTGTGTGTAGGTGTATGTGTCATGATGTATATCAAGTGTAGATGCATGTATTGTATGGTGTTTTATGTCATCTGTGGGTGTATGTGTGTGATATACACTATGTGTATGTGTACATGGTTAAAGAGAAGGCACTCAGTGTTTGTTGGGTATGGAAACCAATCTAGTGTGTATACAGAAAGGACAAATCCTAATGGTAGAAGATAAGGATTGATTAAAGGATAAGTATCAATATCTTATTTTAGTTTTATTATGCATGTGATCTGTGATTCTCACTCATGATGATTACGTGTGATATATGACTTTGGTTTATGATGTTTACATGTAATATATGACTTTTATTTACTATGGTTGTGTTTTGAGCTAACCGTATGTGATATGTTTATACATGATGATTGATCAAACAACTAGTTTGACTTGTTGTGACAAGAAGTGAAAAAGATTGCAAGTGTACCTTGTTGAAGAGCTACCAGTGAGGTATGATTTGAGTTTATTTCAATTCATTTTGAATCTAATTGGAATTATGTACGTAGTACAGGGAGCATGGAAATGCTCAGTTGGGTGATTGCAACTGACTGCAAGAATTAATAGCAAGAATAAAAAGGAATTTAAATAGGTAGCAGTATGTTGGTAAAGCACTCCAGGAGTAGGGACATGATGGGACACTGGTACCCAATAATTTCCATTGGTTTCCATGATCATTCTATCACTAGTATGATGGTTTTGAGGTAGGAATATGCCTTGGTTTTGGGGCCTTCTGATGCAAGGAAGCCTTACCAAGGGAGGGGTCTCCTGAGGGACTGTGTAGAAGAGAAGGAGATGCCCATGGAACTTGGAATGTGTGTGATTGCATGTAAGGGGGTGACTGGATTTACCGGGGGACTGTCTAGCAAAGAAGGAAAGGTTGCGGCTGGATTTTTTTGTTCATTAGCATTTCCATATGAGAACATGAGCACATTAGGAGTGTGCACTAGAATAATGAGCCAGTAATTGTGCATTGAGAGGAAAAATGGTGCAGGATGGTAGCGTTGGACATTGGGTGTAGCTTTGACTTTCAAGGTGGATTATGGTCTTCCTAGGAAGGAGGTGAATCCTCGTATTACTTTGATGGTGGAGGTGTGAGACTCTGGATTCCCTTGTTACGTATGCAAGCATCACATACTTTTATTTTCTAGTTGAGAAAATGTGCATATGTGTATATATGTATATTATTGTAAATAATGTATCGAGCTTGATTTATAAAGCACCATAAACAATAGGATTTTTTGTTGGTTGAAGAAAATTTACATTAGTATATGTGGTTCATATTGTAAATATCATAATGATATGTTTTATAAAGCTCTAGTAAGTGGAATGTTGTTATGTTTCAGCAGTGTTCATTGTAAATATTGCAACTACTTGTGTTATAAAGATCCGTGGGAATTATGTTTTGGTTGTGAGTAGTCTTATTAGTTTTAGGTGTCATTGAACATTGAGGACAGTGTTCCCCTAAGGGGCAGGGTTCTATAACATCCCTGGCCAAAAATTCATGTGAAAAAATATAATACCAAGCTCATGGGACACGTATTCCAAGATGAATGGTGGGAATAACATCCTAGTGGGTTTCACTTTGGTTTATTATGACTAAAGGAAATTGGAAAAGGTAATGGAAAAGGATTTGGAAAGGAAAAGAGGCATTATTGGAATTTTATTTATGAAAATAAAGGAAAATAGGAGAAAAGGAAGGTGAAAGGACATCGGTTGCATGTGAGGAGGAAATTGAAGGAAAATAATGGAAAATGAATAAAATAGAGGCCTCAATGATAAAAATGTTTTTGAGGATTAGTTGTCAACCTTTTGTTAGTTCTATGGTGGAGCTCTCTTCTATTCTCTCTCTCATACTCTTGGACACTTATAGTTTGTTGGAACGTGCTTGGAGGAGTGTGGCATACTTTGGATTTGGAGCAAGAAGGAAAAGGAAATGCAGGAAAGAACAAAGAGGACATCAGGATGATCAACTACAACTCGATTTCTTTGCAGGTTTCGAGTTGCATGTACAATTTCCTTGCTATTTTTTGCATGCATGGTATATGAATTTGGTTTCTTGGTTATGATATGTCATTGGCATGGAGGATTTCCTGGATTAACAATATTTTTTTCTAGCCTTGCAATTTCCTGGATAGCCATAGTGGTGTGGGTTCTTTCCTTTTGTTTCTGGTTGGTTCTCATGTGCCTTTGGTTGTGCGTTGAGTTATTAGTTCCTAGAGACCTTGTTGTAAAAATACTCTAGAGCCCTAAAGCAACTTTGGTTGATTTAATAGTCCTAGAGACTTGGTTGGAAAAATGCTTTGGAGCCCTTGGTGGGTTGATTTACTAGTTCTGAAGTCTTGGTTGGACAAATTCTATAGATCTTGGTAGAAGCTATGGGTTGATTTACTATTCCTGGAGCCTTGGTTGGAACAAATGCTCTCATGCCATGGACAACTTGGGTAGATACCAATATGGTGATGGTTACTGATATCCGACAGTGAGGTGGAATCAATGGTTGAGGTTTGAGTTGATTAGCCTCTAGAAGCCCTGGTTTGGTTTTGGTTTGTTTCTTCCATGAGATACCACATTCATGCTTAGAATATGGCATGAGGGTGACTGGTTGAAAGAAATATTTGGTTCAGCCTAGTCTATGGTCGAGTGGTACATGGAATTCTCTGAATTGGTTATATTTTCATATCTTAATAAGAGCTATTTTTCCCTTGGTATTTTCATCGGTAAGGGTACTTGATTTTATTTGATTTTAATGGTTATTTCCTCATTGATATATATATATGGTTATTTATTGGTTATAAGCATGTTTTATGACAATTATTATGTATGGATCTCATCACGTTTTGATTAGTATGTGAAACAATAATGAATGAATGGCCTAATAGATGATAATGCACCCAATGTGAGAAGGCATACATCCTTCTTCACAATTCTTAGATAATTATGAGACCCCTATGCTCATATTGGTTGTTGAAACCTATAGATTTCATATTTGTGATATGTTTGACAAAATGACTACCATGTTTGGGTTTGGTTAGGTCAAGTCTTTGATCAAGTTTTGTATTTGAGGCTTTTTCTTGGTGTCATTTATTGTCTTTGAAAGTCTCATCAAGTTCTGGGTAGTGGTTTGGATCCTAGCACTGAAAAAATGGCTTAAATCTCGCAGTCTCTAGCACAAAACTAGCTAAAGGAATTGTAGTTTCTCCCTTACAGGCATGGTGAGAGTTACTATAGGGTCCTAGATGCGCGCATTCCCATGTCATGGGAGCGACTAGGGTTTTTTCACTGAAAAGGAAGTTTGACTCGAGACTTGGGCACCTAGAGTGGTAGATTATCTCCTCAGGGTCCTATAGCACCCAAAGGAAGTCTGTAAAGTGTTGGTTCGTTGGTTCCACTTCCTTAACTTCACTTAGGGAGTTTAATCATATTATAGTAATTCTTTATCACATGTTACCCCAGTTGTCCGGTTACTTGGGTAAAAATCAGAGAAGTGTGTTACATATCTTATCCCAAACGTTCGACAACAGTAAATATAGGAGGTAGAATTGAATCATACATCTCACCTTTCTTTCCATCTCTTTCCGATTTTGTTTTGACATTCTAGTAGGTTATTACCTAGATCCACAATAACCTATTATTCTCTATCTACAAGAGGATATTCCATCTTTATGTTCCATAACTCAAAGATACATCAAATGGAGTTATTTATTTCTATTCTTAAACTACTCACCATTTTTCTTTTCTTAAGTTTCGTTGCACAAATTTCACACTCAAGAATATTTTTATTGCAAACCTAAGATGTCCTTGCTCTTCATTGAATAAGTTAAACCGTCGCATCAAAGGAATCCTCTTGAATCTTAACCTCAATATGGTACCAAATGAAGAGTTTGGTAAATTTTTCCAAGAAAATAAATACTTACATAATCCAAAACATAAGAATAACAATGACATAATCAAATAGTATAAAAAAGAGTTACCCTAGAAACCCATTAATAACTAAGAGTGACCCCTCTATCTCATTGTAATAATTTGACTCTTCACAGTATAATATTTAGGTATTTTATATCATCCAAAACCCTAATCCATTAACTCATATTATACCATAACTCTAATTCCTTAACTAGAAGTAGCTTATAATGAGCCAAAACCATTGCCTAAATACACATAACAAACCCAAAACAAAAGAAAAATCTTGAAAACTCCACCCTATAACTCAAAATAAAGATATGACTAAATCTACCTACAAAATGATACAACACATATCCAATTATTGTTTGGAGTTACATAATTTCAAATTCAATCACTAAATATACTATATACACAAAATGTTGGATTTCCTCTAAACTTAGAATTTTAGAACTTACATTTTTTAATTAGAAATATTAAAACATACCTATCATGTTAATTTATATGCACTTTCAATTTCAATCTTAGATTTATGTAATAACCATATTTATTTTATTGTGTAAATGATAATAAATGTTTTATATTTTTCAATAGTACAATGGTATGGAAAAGAAAAAAATATATTAAAAAAGACTTTATTTAGATTTAAAAATAATAATATATTAAAAATATAAAAAAATCCATTACATCTAACTTTTTTTAAATTTAAAAATAATAATATATTTTTATTTAAACAAATTGGTTAATTAAAAAAATTCATATTTCATATACATTTGTTATTTCTAAAATATTTATTTGAAAATTAAATATATCAATGTTGACATAATAGTATATGAAAATCAATGATAAATTTAGCTATGACAATGTTGATATGATCTCATTGAAACATCCATGATCAAATTAACTACTACTCTTCAATGAGATAATTGGGAATTCAATTAAAAGGTCACCATTTTAAAAAATCATTACACTATAGGGTAAGATAAAGTTATTTTGTTTAATTATACAATTTTAGTGCATTTACTAGTTGAGAAAATGCATTTTTGCCAAATTAATTAATCAATTTTAAATTATAAAATAAAAATATATTATAATAAAGATTTTTTTTTTAATTGTTAAAAAAAAATACTTACTACATAACATTATTTTCCTTATTACAAAAATTAAAATAATAAATTATTATAATTTAATATCAAAATATTAATAATTATATTAATTTTAATATATTACAATAAAATAATAATATATTTTAATAATATATTGTTATTTTAATTTTTGAATTTTTTTTTCCATTATATTCGTGATTTTCTATGGTATTGTTGCCACCATTGTTAAAATTCTCTCACTCAAATCATTTATTTGTCACGTCGAATAACAAGGTTACAAGTAGCGACTACCTATCACTTAGTTTAAATATAGTAATGTTGCAATGTGATGTTGGAAATGTCTATGGATAGCTATTACGGCTATTACATGCCGCTTAATGTAACTATAGAGACGTTGAAATTTGAGTTTGAACATGTTTATGAAGATTTGTTTTGTAATAAAGTATAGTTAAATTAAATTAGAAATAATTGTTGCAATTTGAGTTTAGTGGTAGTTTAAATCTATCTAAATTATAGTAAAACAACTTTTGTGTTGACCCATGAGCATATGAATTTGATGTGTAGATTAGATTTGCTACATATGCTTAGCTTATTTTTGGAATCAATATGAGTATCACAGAGTAGGTACTACTTTCTGCTTAATGTAAATATAGAAATGTTGCAATTTGAGTTTCAACATGTTTATGAGAATTTGCTTTCTAATAAAGTTGCTGCTTAGTTTAGTATAGTTAAATTAAATTAGAGATAATTGTTGCAATTTGAGTTTGAGCATGTCTATGAGGATTTGCTAGATGTTGGCATTTGAATTTAAAGATTTCTATGAGGATTTTCTTTGTAATAAAGTTGTCGCATAGTTTAGTTTAAATATAGCTAAATTAAGGTAAAAAATAAGAATTTATGTTAGTATTAAGGTTTAGAATCTTTTTTTACTAATATTTTGTTAATCCAATTCCACCCAACTACAATAACAATGCCATATTGTCTACGATCTGAAGACTTTTACATTTTTGTAAAGTATATATATGAATATGAAAATTTATAATGCTAAAAATAAAAATATTATTATAAGAATTTATAATAAAAAAAAATATAATTTATATATATATATATATATATATATATATATATATATAAAAGGAATTTATTGTTATTATTCAAAAAGTTGCACGTTATTTTTATTTAAAATTACATGACATGATATATAGCAATTAAAATTGTTTAATATTTTGTATATTTATATATTTGATATATTTAATGTATATTTAAAAATTTAATAATGTAATTTAGTTAGCCAATTTGAGTTTTTATATATTGGATAGATTCAATATTTTACTCATTAGGAATGTGGTTTTTTAATTACATTTTTCAATTTCTAATGTTTTTTTTTATATATAAAATAAAGTAGTCATGATTTGACCAGCGATAGTTCCTAAGAAGTCTTATACTACACATAATAGTTTTATTATTACTGGGTTATGAAAACACGTGTTTCTGAAATGGTTGAGGCAGGAGGATTAGAAGACCTAGAAATGCTAATAGTTATTACATGGTTAGGTACCTAGATTTTTATGTAATAGGCACAGGTAGAGGTAGTGGTGCCTCGTAGTGGGATCAAAGTTAAACTTTGACATGAAGAACCTGTTGAAATGTTATGTTCAACTGCAACATTGTACAGTGGCCACCTTCTAATTCTTCTTGGAAGGATCCTGACATTGGGCTGCTTTCTAAAATGGTGAACAGTCATTTTTGTTTGATCGGCGCAATCCTGTGTGTTTGAAAAACAGAGTTTTTTTTTGTGTTCGAGGACAGACTCTGTATTTGGTAAAACAGAGTATTTTAATATGAAACAGAGAGATATTTTGTTTTTATGCGAGGGAGAGTTTTTAGTGAAAACCTCGTGGTCCCCACAGTGTCTTGTTGATGTGGCGATGTTCCGATGCAATCATCGCAATCAGAACTGACATAAGCCACCACAGCAAATTATTATATCGCCAGTGGTATGGCCCGATGCTTTCATCACATCGGAAGTGTTTTAAGTTATGGCCCGATTGCACAGTATGAAGTCCGGACCCGATCCTGTTTACTATGGCAGAGTTAAATTTGTCATCGCATCCGTTTTTCGATCGGCATCGAAGATTTTTGTAATGGCCTATCTGCATTGTTCTAAACCGGACCCGATGCATATTATTCAGCGGATTTGATAAGAAGGTTTCACATTACAAAATCCCACCATACGTAGAACCCTCTAGCGGATGCGATATACGATTATAGGGTGGATTTGAGTTTTCATCACGCGCACAAAACCCTGTGTGATGTTAGCAGGTTTGTGATGTGAAATCCTGCGATCCATTTTGGTTTAATATTTTTTAAGTTCGGCGGTGTTTTGTTTTCATTCATCGTGCGATGCAAACTTTTTATGTCAAAGGTTTTTAACCTTTGGTCGTATATGTTATATGAAATTTTTGCAATGTTCATGCGCGATTTATAAAAGGCCTGAGAGGCTTTGTAATAGGTTTTGTTATGTTTTAACATAAGCGATATATATAATGTGGACCCCGCAGGACACATACATATTGTTTAGATTTAATTTTAGTTTTGTTTAAAAAGGTTTTTTGTCTTATGTTTTAAAACAACAGCGGCATATAAAAGTTAAAAATCCTGAGAGGCATTTGTAACTGAATGTTATGTTTTATTTGAAAAGCACAGCAGAGTGCGAAATAGAAAATTCATACACAACAGTGTAGTGTTTTTTTAAACAAAGACGGAGTGTGTTATTTTTTGTAACAGTGAGAAATTCCAACAGAGCCATAGTCAAAGTGTATTGTGCATAAGGATGCTCGATATGAACTCAAAGAGCTCGTTAATATTTTTAAGTCTTAGGAATATTTTACTCTTTTATCCATTCTTAAAATAAAGCCGGAAAGTCAAGCATTATGAAGTATAAACATACAAAATTGTAATGAAGGATATAATTTGAATTGTTTTATCTATAAAGCGAAGTTCGAAATGTCACCTTACAGGTAATATGCGCGTTATCCTATGGTAGGGTATTACCCTAAACGATTATAGAAAATAGGAAAGTGTAGTCCTATAAATAAACTAGTACAAGCACTTGAAGAACATGTATAGATGCTAATTGATCTATTTCAGACACAAATATGTGAAAAATATATATAGATCAGCCACTATAGCATAAAGGACATGGAGCCTATGATAAAACAAAATTTTTTTAATTGTTCACTGAATGTCTGCGATGGGACTGATCTTATTGCATTATATACTCATACAAATCGACATATTTAATATTAAGCATTGAAATATATACTCATACAAATCGACATATTTAATATTAACCATTTTGTGTTCAAGGATGGATTTGGTGTCTAACTGTCAGACATAGGCTTGTTAACACACTTGGTTTAAATTCTACAACTTATATTCATGTGATTATATACATAGTGCGTTGAGTGTCAACTACCGTGAAAGGGTTGGAGTCAAATTGAGAATTGTATTGAATTCTGTTACGCGATTAAGTAATTATGGTGTAGAAGCAAGTTGACGGGTTTCATAAGAAACAATGTTAACGAGGGAATTCATAACCTGCTATGAATCCATGGCGAAATAAGAATCCAGTGTTAAAGGTTGGTCGAGAGACAATAATTATTTAGCAGAGTTAGAACCCAATTGATGGTATTTATTTGAATGCATTGGAATTATTAAGGCATTGAAATCTTGGTCGCAAATTAGCAGAATTAAACCTTTTAAATCCACCCTATAATGTTCATCGGGTCCGGAGTTGCAACAATACAAAGTGGCCAAACAAAAAACTGTGATTCCGATTGTAATGGAGCCGCGATGAGATTTAAATCCATCACATAAAGATTTATCAGGTCCGGCATTTCACATTGCACTTGGGCAATAGACAAAATATTTGCGATTCAATGTAATACTACTGCGTGGTCTGTGGGACCACAGCTCGCGCGGTCCTTGGCTTAATGCGGAGGGCGATAAAAATTATTGCGATTGCGATGAACTCATCGATCAGAACATTTCCATCGGTCATATATCAAATGGTTGTGGTAACGTATATGGTTTCCGATTGTGATGATCGCGTCGGAACCTCCAACATCAACAAGACACTTTGTGGGGACCAAATGAATCTTAGTAAAAATAAATAAATATTATACATATATATGTATGGATTAATTTATTAAAAATATAATTCATAAACTTTGGCTCTACTTTAAATTATAAATATGTTATTATAAAATGTAAAAAAAACATTTTATAACAATGGAAATGTATAATAATATAATATATTTTTAAAAATGAAACTAATTTTAAGGAGCTAAATACATTTTTATATACAAAAATTTTATATTTATCAAAATAAATTATAAAAGAAGAAAATTTGACTGAAATGGATTACGTGCTAGTGCATATTAAAGCTAAGACTAGGTTATTCGAATATTAAAGTAGAAAAATAATTTAACAAAGTAAAGACCAATTACTCAATAATGCTTAATATATAAGCTTGCAGCCGTAGAGTGTAGGTGAACAAGAAACTATGTAGCTATTTCTATTTATAGTATTTGTTTTTTTGTTTTGTTTTTTTTTTTTTTTCTTGAGTAAGAGTAATTCTATTAGTAAAACATATGATACAAAGAGACCATGGCCTCAGCAGTTTAGGCCATCATCAATGGCATAAGCCCAGCAAAATATAATATATTAATTATATAATAATTAAGTTATATGTATAATAATATAATATATTTTTAAAAATATAATGCAGTAATTATTTAACTAAATATTGATCTATAGAAAAATTATTTCATTATTAATATATGTGTGGATTAATTTATTAAATATAGGTTTTAAAAAAAAAAGTAATTTTAACGAGTTAAATACATTCATATATATATATATATATATATATATATATATATATATATATAAATATTATATATATATAGATAGATATATATATATATATATATATATATATATATATATATATATATATATATATATATATATATATGTATGTATGTATGTATGTATGTATGGATTAATTTATTAAGTATATAATTTATAAATTTTGGCTCTACTTTAAATTATAAATATGTAATAATAAAATCTAAAAATAATATTTTATAATAATGAAATGTATAATAATATAATATATTTTAAAAATTTATTGAAGTAATTATTTAACTAAATATTGATCTATAGAAAAAGTATTTCATTATTAATATATGTATGAATTAATTTATTAAATATAGGTTTAAAAAAAAAAACTAATTATAAGGAGCTAAATACATTCATATATATAAAAATTTTATAGTTATCAAAATAAATTATAAAAGAAGCAACAATTTGAATATATAAATCAAATTTAAGTTTAAATATAGGATTATGGTCCACCGGGGCTTCTCTTTACAAATATGCGCATTCATTTTAATATATGTTAAAACATATATATAAAACATAAAACCTTCGTCGCAGCAGTTCACTTTGCAATCGGGCCAAAATAGAAAACATTTGCGATTCAAACTTGCGATTCATTATAATAATTCTGCATGGTCTTGTGGGACCACACCACCTGCGGACCTTGGCTTAAGGCAGAGGGTGATTAAACTATGTGCGATTGCGATGACACTTAATCTTAATACAATTTGCGATTGCAATTCAAAAGTATATCAAATATTTTTGATATAAAATATTTGTTAAGAAGTTTCAAATACTTTAGATAGATTTACACTGGTCAGGTCAAAATATTTAAAGCCTGTGTGAAAAAAAGAACCAAGAAACTTCTCGATTCGACGATGAATTGGACAAAAATTTGTTTCCGTTTGACAGAGTTCGATGGGGTGTATTGACCATGCCATGAAGTTTGCAGGTAGTAGATAGCTACGTTTTAGTCTTGTTATTCATGCAAGATTGCCTAACCATTATGCCATGAATGAAAGTATTAATTACAATTACTTTTTTCCAGGGGTTTTTTTTATCCAAATTGTTAGTTACTTTTGAATAATTTAAATATTAATCTTAATTATAATAAAGTAATTAAACTAATTATATAAAATATAAAATCTGTGAAAAAAAAATTGTTAAATATACAAAGTTTTAAAAAAATTTAAAAACAATAATTAAATATAAATTTAAAGTTATATTTTTTAATTAGCATAGTTAAAAATAAAATAATAAATCTACAATTATGTTTTTTTTTTAAATAACTTTAAAATATACAAAATTTTAAAAAATTTGAAAAATATAAAATTAAAGTTATATTTTTTTAATTGACATAGTAAAAAATAAAATAATAAATCTATAGTGATTTTGTTCAAACAATAAAGTAGATTGAAATATGTATTTTTTAAACTATACATAATAAAACAGGTAAAAGTATTACAAAAGAAAACTTATCAAAGTGCTCCATCGTGTGATAAAGTACAACTTATCAAATGAACCTTTTGCAACTGTGGAGCCCGCTGAACGTGAAAAAACTTAAACCAAATATGGAAATCAAATTTGCCTTATAAAACTTATCGGGTCCGAGACTTACCATTGCAATCAGGCGAAAACAAAAGAAGTTTCGATTTGCGATTGCGATTGGGCGAATCGCATCGCATCATTCAATAGTAGCAAAAAAAACATATGCGGTTGTATCATATAACTTGCAATCGCGATTGCGATTGCATCGCAATCTCCGACATCAACAAGACACTTAATATTAATACAATTTGCGATTGTAATTCAAAAGTATATCAAATATTTTATTGATTCATACGCATTTGTGTGTGCGATGGAATATTAAAACGAGCTTGTAAAAGCTCATCGCGTCCGCCAGAAGTTTTTGGGTATGGGCCCAAACTATTACGCGATGTGGAAATCAAATCCGCCTTATAAAACTTATTGGGTCCGAGACTTACGATTGAAATCAGGCCAAAACAAAAGAACTTGCGATTTGCGATTGTGATTGTGCCAATCGCATCGCATCATTCAACGGTGGACAAACAAACAGATGCAGGTGTGTCATATAACTTGCGATTGCGATTGCGATCGCATCACAATATTCCACATCAAAAAGACACTTAATTTTAATACAATTTTCGATTACAATTCAAAATTATATCAAATATTTTATTGATTCATACCATTGCAATCAGGCCATAACAAAAGAACTTGAACTTGCAATTTTCGATTGCAATTGTGCCAATCGCATCGCATCATTCAACATTGGCAAGAAAAACATATGTGGTTGTATCGTATAACTTGTGATTGCAATTGTGATCGCATCGCAATGTTCCACATCAACAAGACACTTAATTTTAATACAATTTGCGATTGCAATTCAAAATTATATCAAATATTTTATTGATTCATTGCTTTTTAACTTTCTATTTGAAATTTATTGAAAAAGGTAATAGTATTCTTTAGTGCATATTTTATAAATATTTAATAAATTTATTTTATTCTTTAGTAAAACACTGGTCAAGTCAAATTATTTAAAGCCTGTGTGAAAAAAAGGAACCAAGAGAGAGTTTAATCCATAGCCCAAGGTTTACTAATGGCTCTTAACACTGGTTTGGAAAGTATATATATATGGTAACATATGTATTATCTCATAGAATCAAAGCTTGACTGAAAATTCTTAAAAAAATACTTATCAAAAGCTAAGACTGGAGTATTTGAATATTAAAGTAGAAAAAGAATTTAACAAAGTAAATACCAATCACCCAATAATGCTTAATATATAAGCTTTCAGTCGTAAAATGTAGGTGAAGAAGAATCGTATTGTGGAGGAAATTATAACAAAGGCCAAGAGCAGGGAACATAAGACTAACTTTAGTCTTAGCATGGTGTTTAGACATAGAATTTGGTCCATTAATATTAACACTAAATATAGGAATATGCAAAAAAAAATATGAAATTATAAGATAAGGAAGCATAAACTTAGAAATGGTGATTTACTATTTCTGTTACCATAACAATATTTCCCAAATTGAGAGATGTTGATCAAAGTTGATACATAAGAATATATGAAAAATTAATGTCCATGCTTCCTTTGCAGACGCGCGTACTTGTACTGCACATGGTATGGAAAAATAATCTTAATGCCTCTCCCTCTTTTACAGACATGAATTAATGTTTCAGATGTGAATCACGATTTTTTCAAAACTAATAAACAACGAGACAGAAGACTGGAGGTAGCCCGGGCATCAAGTCTGCACAAATATTTTTTTCAGGAGATTTTTAAATAGATTTATAACATTTATATATATAATGTCAGATTGTAAAGACAGGTTCTATTCATTAAACATATATGTATAAAATTTGACAATATTTGTAAAGGCCTAATGGAAAAGCTATATTTCTTAAATATACATATATTAAGTCTGAAAGTATCTACAAATAGGTAGAAGAAACACTATAAGTATAACTAGTGATTTTTGTTCCTAATTGTTCTGTGAAAACATTCTTGTTCTGGAAAAATGTTGCAGACATATTGCACTTTGAGAAAGGCAGATCTGAGCAGTAAAATCTTGTACAAAATTTGAGAATAACTTTGCACTGATTTCTGGATTACTATGTGTTTCTATTGTAGCCAATGTTTGTAGAAGTGCTCATGCTACAAAGAAAAGGGAAAAATTAGTAAAAATATTTCCATTTTGGATAGCATAATTTAAAATGCATATATCTGATTTTTGCTTGAAAGATGAAGAATGATTAAAAGTATACCTAGTTTTGGTAGGGTTTCTGTTGCTGTCAACAGATTGGATCTCGTTGTCTTCGTTGATTGTAAATGTACCATTTATTTTGAAATCGCGTAGCATATACATTGTTGCTTGTTTCTTTTGAACATAGTCTTGAAAAGACATATGCGCTAGGTTGGGAAGTAACTGTTTCAAGAGAAATTTGTTTCGAATGCAACATTGAAAATTGGTGTTGCTGGACTTGATTATGCAATTAAGACATTGTGAATAGGAAAAGGACGAATTTTTATTTCACTTTAGGAAATTAACTGTTGTCTCCTCTATCATTGTAGAGGTTGGTATTGGTGAATTGCATCCAAGACAAACTGGTTCAAATGGCGTAGAGTAAATGCTTGCAATTGTCAATGTTCCTTTTATCTGTTCATAAAGGAGGAAAAGTAGTATATGTAAAAATAGAAAGAGATGAAGAAACAATTGCATATTGAGAAGTAGAGGTACTGTTTCATTTGTACTTACAGAGAATGTTGGAGGGATCAATTTTCTGAGTTCTTCTGCTGCTTCTGCATTCAATTTTTTGATGAATGTAGCTTGCGTTGTTCGAAGTGTTTTGTCCTTGAGTTCTTTCTTGTTTGTTATGTTTTTGAATAACATAATTGGAAAATGGCATTTTTGCAATTCTTGCTCAATTTCATTGTAGAGTGGTGCAAATGTTTCAAATAACTGCAACTGCAATAGAAGACAAAAAGTTACTTTTTTTTCAAACTAAATTGAAATGTAGGATGGATATAGCAATATAAAAACATTTCAAAGTAATTTATGTTACCATTGCTCTATTGTCATCGAAATTTCTATCTTTAATTTGCAATGTATATTGGAAACCAATTTTCCGTGCAGCTGTCACAACTGCAGCAATTGTTCCAATTGGATATGTTTCTATATTTGTTGTAAGTTGTTTTACTGTTGTATCTGGAATGATTTGATGTAACTAAAATAGTGTTATAATTTTGGAAGGAATTTAATTTCTATTTGATATTATCTTTATTAAAATTTAGAGGTTGACAACAAGCAACATGGGAAATTGGAGGAGATGTTAGTGAAAAAGGGCTCAGATGTGAAATGAAGAGGAAGCTTGAGAAGTTTCTAGAGAAAGGATGAGGAAAAGGAATTAAAGGTTGAGAGGAAAAGAAGAAGAAGAAGGTTAGGGTTGATAGAATTATGCATGTAACAACTCTGATGCAAATAAGCAGTTGATGATGATTGTCAACTTTAAGCATGGAACATTATTGAGATGATTAAAAGGGAAACAAATTATATGGTAGTCCTAAAATATCGTAGAGAATAAGGTTCAACACTCTGTAGTGCTTATTTTTAGATAACTCCAAAATGGTTATATATAGTCTGCAATTTGTAATGGAGGGTGTGTCATGTGTGTATGAAAATATTTCAATGGATTGAAAGACAAATTCAAGGATTAAAATGAATTATGTGACGCTTGAGAGTTAAATCATGGATGCATAGTATAATTCTATACGAACAATAGTCCTATGGAATTCAGTTCTAGAAATATAAGAATAGGTCTTGCAATAGTTTCATAGAAAGAAATAAACAGTTAAACATAGAGACATGTCTATACATATGCATTGAAGAGTAAGTAAGTAGGGTGTAGTAAGCAAACCTGGATGTGTTTATTTCTTTTTGTGAATTGTCTTTGCCTGTTTGACTCATTGTATAAAGCAATATAAATCTGCAAGACATACAATTAGAAGTCAAAGTCATAGTAGTTAAAAGGCTATAATGCAACTTTCAAAAACTTATTCATAAACAAGTTAAAGGTATCTTTGGTAATAATACTCACTATTGATTTCATTTGTATAATAAGGACATGAGTAGGCAAGTCTGGCACTATTGACTAGAAAAAAGCATTAGACTACTTTCATTTGCACTATGTTTCTGTTGCATTTTTGTGTTCAATGATGAGACAAATAGTATAATGGTCGGTCCAATATGTATCTAACCTGAAAGTCTTATAGCTACAAGTTATGTTTGACCATATGTGATCAATGATTGATAATTTTTTATTGTTATTTGTCTCTAAAAGAAAATGAAGGTTGTAATTGTGCATATACGATCTTAGTTTGTTTGTTTTGTTGTTGCTTCCAAGCATATTGATGTTGAAATCACTGACAATTGTTATTTTTTGATTTGAATGTATGTTGCATAATCCTTTTGAAAAAAGATCCAATGTATTGTTCAATGTTGCATATGGTGCAACGTAGACATTGACAACTATAATATCCATGTCATGAAGAAGCATATTTTCTAGTGTAGCTTCAATGTTTTTTTCTTCAAAATGAATATGTTTCAAGATCTTTATATGCTTTTTCATACAAATTAGAAAACCATGTTTACTATAATTTGATATGAAATTGAATGTTTCAAGTCTTTTTAGAAGCATTCCATCTTTCAAATGTGTTTCTTGTAAACATAGGATGTCAAATCGCATTAGATCATAATCATTTAGCAAATCATCAATATGTATTTGTAAACTGCGGGTGTTTAGAGAAAGAATTGAAATGTATGCTTTTGTTTCTAATAACGAATAGTTGTAGTCTAGTTTCCACTTTGCGTTTCTTTGTAAACGTTCCATTTCAACAGAAATTTTGTGTTGAATTCGGAAGTTTTGTTTCTTAAGTGGACTAAGCAAATACAATGATTCTATGTTTCTGACACGAGAAAGAGTTGTATCTACTAATCCATGGCGTTGTATTCCTAATGGATCAAATGCAAGATTGTCTAGTGTTAATCCTTGTGATCTGTGTATTGTACGTGCACATGCTAGTTGGATTGGAAATTGTTTTCTGATTTTCAAGTTGCCTGTTTTTGCTAATACAGAAACTGGCTTTGTTGTGCGCAGTATGGGAGTCCAATCGCTAAAAATTTCTTTGCTATATAGAAAAGCAAATTTATGTGCTTTTTGATGGCCAACGCGCTCATCATAGAATTTGATCCATATTACATCAAATTTGTCTAATTTTACATAAGCTTTAATGCTACCATCTATACCGTTGACTAGACCATCTTGTAAGTCATAGTTTCTTTCATATATTTCAACTAGCATATTAAGTTTTAGTACAATTTGTGAAGGCAATGTTACTATGTTGCATGAGATGGTATGTTTCCATGGTTTTCCTCTTCGTAGTCAATTGCATCAATTACAATTTCATCACCGGGAACAATAGACAACATTTTCTTGTTATGTAATGCTACATCTTTATTCCTAAAAAATAGATAGGGGAAAGTAGGATCATTAGGAGCATTTCGAATACAATTTCTATTTAGGTAATTCAAATCATCTTTTGTTTGATTATTTATACGCATCCTGTTCAAAATGGTAATGAATATTTCATTTGTTTGACGCATTGCAATGTGAAATTCATAGTACTTTACATGTTCTTTCCAAAATTCATATGTTATTGGTTTCCTTATTATTGTAGGTTGTTCAAATATTAGTGAATCTTGTATAGGTTGTGCTTGGTACAAGTCACCACAAAATATGATATCAATGTTTCCAAAGTATTTTGTTTGATTATGCTTAATGTTTCTTAGTTGATCATCAATTTGATATAGAAAACAACTTCCAATTAGAGATACTTCATCAATGAGAACAACCCTTAATTCTTCGTACAGTTGTGTTAAGTTGTCTAATACATCATTGCTAAGTGGAATAAAACTAGATTTGATGAAAGGCATTAGCAATGCAGAATGAATTGTCACTCCACCTCCATTATATGCAGCTTTACCTGTATATGATAATATCAAACCTTTTGGTTTCAAAGGGTCTATATTGTAATTTTCATTATAAATGCGCATGAGCATTTGAAATATTGCTTTTGTCGTGAATGTTTTTCCAGTACCAGCTCCTCCAGTCAAAAACAAGTAGAATGGTTTGTCTATGTTCTTTCGTTTTTTCATTGCAATGTCTTTGAGTAATTCTTGTTGTTCTCTATTAAGCATTCTCCCAATCTTGTAGTATTCTTCGTTGCTAAGCATAAATGGATGTTCTGTAAATTGAAAACCAATGTTAAGATGTCTATTTTTGTCATCGCATTGGGGAAATTGAAAATCTTTAGCCAAGTCGTACTTTTCGGTAACATCATTGGATATTTCAGGTTTTTTTATTGTATGGTTAGAAGTTGCAGTGTTGTTGTCAATTTCTTGAATTGCTTCTTCCAAATCACCCCATTTTTTGTTCATGTTATATGTGAACTTAGTTTCATTGTTATTTATTGTGTTCTTATGCAACATGTATGCACTCTTCCATGTCAAGAAGTCTTGCTTTAGTGCATCTTCATTGTTTTCGAATGGAACATATAGCAAAAGTTTTTCTCTGTAATAGTTTTCATAGTCAATTTGTTTTTTGTATTTGATGAATCAAATTACTTTTTCTTTTTTTCTTTTTGATATTGGTGTGCCATCTTTCCTATACTTTGATACAAATTCAGCTAAACATACATGCTTAATAGCATTAGGCCTATTGACATAGTAATCAATTATAGTACTGCACATAACATCTTCAAAGTTGTCAGGAATTTATTTCAGAAGACTGGTTGGTTTAAGTATAAATGTGTGTTCATTTGTTGCTGCTATGTTTATAAAGTTTCATTCTCTTGAACTATGATTCAATGGTAGGGAGAGAGCTATGTGGACTGCTTGTTGAGATGAAATTTGTTGAAGGTTAAGCAAAGCATTGCCTAGAGATCGTATCATTTGAATAGCATTGATTTTTCTCTTTTCATGTTCTTTTCGTATCCTTTTGAATGCATTTGTCATAGATCTGTCAACTTTGGTCATATATGAAGTGCAATATTAAGCTGCAACATATGCATTTAGAACATATTGAGCATCTGTATTTGCATTCCATAGGTGTGGGATATTGTATGCAAAGCTATTATTCCATATTTCTGATGGTTTTCGTTGCAAGAATACCATTGGTTGTGTTAATGTACTTTGTATTAATTTGATGTACTCAGTTTCTGTTAACTACAATTCATCTAAGAAATTATCATGACTAGTTGATTTGTCATAGTGTTTTGTTCTAAGGTGCTTTGCAAGGACAAAAAAATTTCATTTATTGAGTCATGTAGTGAAGTAATTGGTTCAAGAATCCTTGTTCTTTTCATTGGTAGCATTGGAAATTTGTATCTACACTGTGATGCTTTTCTTTTTTTACAGCTTTTGGTATGATGATGTTCATGTATCTTTGCAAGTTTTGGATCAAGGTGATTTGTGCTACAAGTTATATAGTTGTCCAAGAAGTTTTCAATTTCTAAGTTACTATTAATTCCATATACTGGAGCATTTTCTATCCATATAAGATCATGTTCATGTGCACTACCTCTATTTTGGAACGCAGTTACAAAGTAGTAATCTAATATTTTGCCAAAAAATGTATTATCTTGACAGATCAATTACTTCAATGCATTTGTCTTATGTCTATAGTAACGTGTACATGTTACTGGGTCCTTTCTGACAAGAGAATCAATGTTTTATTCCTCAATTGTTTCAATGTGTTTCTTTTTATTTCTATTGCTATGCAATTTAGTAAGAGTTTCTACTAGTGGTGTCCAACAATGCTCTGCACTTGTAAATGTAACAAAGAAAGTTGGAGGACCTAATTGTCGTATCATTTCAAATATATGTTTTTGCATTTGTTGGTGGTAATCAGGAGAAATTCTTATGTGTTTGAAATCTATGTATCCAATGTGACGTTTTAGTAACTTTTCTAAGTTGGCCTTGTACTTAACATCTTTTGCTAACAACTTTCTTCCTTGTAATTTTCCTTTCCTTATTCGTACTGAAATGCATGACATGACCTTTTCAATGATTATTCGCATTGTCTTGAAGAAAAAATTTGTGATGTGATAGGAAAAGTGACCACTGCAATGCATTAGTTCCCATTTTACTATTTCTTGGTAACGAAATCTTTGTACTATATCATCGTCACGTGGATCTCCAAAGAATAGTGTTTGGAAACTCATTTCTTCTGCATGTTTGTCTTTGAATATCCCAAGTGGTCGTTGTCCCTCAGCTGGTGCTATTTCAATGATCTTGTCTTGTAAATCATGAATTCATTGTGAAGCTATGAATCCACGTACTAAGGTTTCAGTTGGTCTTTCACTTTCTGAAATGCTATCCGTTTCACTTTTGCTATCAATTTTGTCATCCTCAGATGTATTTTCTTTATTGTCCAATTCAAGTATATGATTCCAATTTCTATTAATGGAAATGTTTTCAGTTTTATATAAATTTCGAGAACATAGTTCTTTAAGTGCTCTCATGATAGTATTCACATACACTTTTCCTGTTTGATATCCACTCTTGTATTCTAGTCGCCGTTTTAATGCAATAGCAATTGTCATTGTATTGTTTATGGATTGTGGCAATGCTTTTTGGACAATGTCCATCTGGACAGGTACATTGATTATTGAACCAGTTAATCCCCTTTGTGATCGCTTCTTGCCACATTGTCTTATTTGTGCAAAGGGAATTCTCAATGTGACAAGTCTTTCCTCAAGCTCTGAAAGTGTTGTTACAGTTTGCAATGGCTTATTACGTCTTATTTTTTTAGGTGTTGCAAATCGAGGCAACTTTGCATTGGCAAGTGTTGTTTTGCAAGATCTACAAATGATATTTAAACGCAATGTCTTATGTTTTCCATATATGTTTATGTACATTTTTTCTAATTCAAGTCCAATGCTTGATATTTTCTTTTGAAATTGCAACGTCTTACATATTGGACATTTGGTTTTTGGTGTGTCTTCAATTTGTTGTTTGTAAATTTCTATGGGAGTACTTTTTCGTGATGAACAATTTTTATCTGTTATTTTATTTCTATTTTCTCCAATTTTATTTGGGTCATTTGTACGTATCATTTGTTTCAATTTGCACAATTTTATTCTATTCTTGGTGTTTTCGTGCATTTGTACTATTCTATGCTGCAGATTGCACTGATTTGTATTTTGATTTGATAGTAGTGGTTCATAATGAATGTGTGATGTACTTGTTTAAATTGATAATATGTTGTATGTTTGATTGAAATTTTTTTTTGATTGGTAGTAATTGACAATGGTTTTACTGGTAAATGACCATATTTGTATGTTTACATTGAATATGATCGATGTCGATTGGAAGCAAAATGATGTTCCCTCAACTCCTCCTTTTTCATATGTCATTGCCATATTAATTAGGTATTGTTGCCAGCCTGCAACCATTGTTTGACTTTGTATAGTTTCATTTGTTAAGTGTTTTTCTATACAATTTAATGAATCTTCTTTCCTAGCCATCAGTGCATTGCAAAAATATTGGACAATGTAGAGTCTGAAAGACTGTTCATCAAATTCAGGCGCTATTAAATGAAAAATTGCACTGAACATGCTATTGGCACATTTCGACATAGTTTTTTTTGCTATATGCAATCCATGAATTTGCATTTCATGAACGACGGATTCATAATGGTTTTCAAGATATTTGAAAAGAGGTGACAAGGAATAATTTGGTACAAAGTTGCATCTAGGTAATCTTTTGTGTAATAGGGGTTCAAAATGTCCACTAATAGGATCTGTATCATGAAAAAAAATGTTTAGTGGAATTGTATCTAGATCATGGTTGAAGAACAAATACCTTGTTTTCATTGTTAGTGACCAGACTCCAATTGGTATGTTCAACCACTTTGATAGCCATTGTATGCAAAATGTGTCTCCCCATAGGCCTCTTTCAGATTGGAAATTGCTATTAGATGCAGAAAAATGCATTCTACGAAGGTATGTGTCAACATCGTGAATTCCATGAAGTTGATATAACATGACAGGATCTAGTTCATAATGGTATGATTCTTTTGCCTCTGTGTCATTGCACTATAGACAATTGATAAAATGGTCTATTATTCCGTTAAGTAGTTCAATAGACGAGTAACGAAAGTGCAGAAGCACTTCAAATGCATTGAACAAACAATCTCTAGGAGTATATGCAAATTGTTGTAGTCTGAAGAGACTATGGTTCATTAAAACGATATCAATATTAGCATCTATACTATGTTTTCTTGCTGGATGGTAGTTTTCAATGTCTATGATTTCAACCATTTTTTCTATGTATTTATTCTTCAGATTCATTTGGTGATTTGTTTACTAATTACTATGTATGTTAGATTTTTTTTTTATCAAAGATGAGAAGAGGTTCTATAATATTTTTTTCTTTATTGAATATATTTCTATGATAATGTTTACTAGCACAAAATACTAATTTTACTGTTATATTGTATGTTTGATTTCAAAACAGTAAAATAAGAGAAGCAAAGTTGCAAGTAACTAGCTCCTATTTTGCATCTCTCTGTATTTTAAAAGTATCACTGCAAAACAAACAACATGCAACGTTGATTATTGTCTCTGAAGACATGAATCTCACATAGAAGCTATGTATTCTAGAAATGATTGACTTTTGTATACAATAGAAAGCATGAAAGTCTGATTATCTGTCTTGATTAATGAAAGCATAATCTTCTTAGTTGTAAACAACATACTTGTAATTACGAATATGTATGTACGATCGCATATGAATTTGTAGCATAATACCATCTTGAAGACAACAATATACTTCATAAAAATAGCCAAACATGAGAATCAAATTAGTTATTACAAAGCATTCATTCTGTATGCAAGTCCCAACATTATTGCACCAAAGCATGTACTTCCAAGTCAATGTACCAAATATTGAACAAAACAGGTCAACATAATATGGACTAATTCTATCATTATATTTTGAAAATTTGGTGCTTACACTACTTTTTGTGATAAGACAAAATATTCATTTCAATGATGAATAAATGTATTCTATGATGATTGCTAACAACTAGACATTGTTCTATGGACATTAACAGTGATGGTATATACAACAACGACATTTGGATCATCTGAAGTCGTATCTATACGACCTAGTATGACATCTAGATTTAAAGTATTGACTATTTGTTTTTTTCTTTGATTTCCTTCGTGTTGATCTTTGAGAACTACTTATTATTTTTTTGCATATTAAAAAATGTACTACATACAACAAAAAAATTTGCACCATTTGAAGCTGCAAGTAAACCACTTCTTACAAGGTCTACATGCAAAGTATCCAACACTTTTTTTCTTTGTTGCTTTGTTTCTACAGTCTATTTTGGTATTAGTGGTGTCTTCTTCTGCTATTATTTGTTGTAGCGTCTTTGAAAGTTGCATGTCACTACTTTCCATCGTTCCAAATTGATATATTCCATTCAATGCAGCAAGTCGCACCTAAATTTTCTAAAACATCAAGAAAAAAACAACAAATTAACTCTCCAAAGGTATCAATTGACTAAAGAATAAGAGCAATACCAAAATTTGAGACATAGTAACTTGTGCAGGAAAATGTGAATAATAGATGACATAGAACAATCTTGATTTATACTCTATGAAATCTCTAAGATCCTATAATAATAACTTAGGGCATGGTAGTAAGACTACCACCACCATAGGTCCATAGAAATAAGACTAATATGAATATTTGGGTAGCTACTCTAATTTTCTATAAATCTCTAGACTATAGTGTAACAAGCACTATTCTGACTAAGCTATAACTACATAACCTATAAACTACCCTTGCCTTTGCATCTGTTCTATTTTCTACTTCTGTTTTCACTGCTCCTAGTATTTCTTTTAGTCAATCAATTAAACTAATGACTCTTGTTAGGTGTCTTGTATTCTGGAAAAAATTGTTTAAAGATTAATTCTGACTAACTTTCAACTGAGGTGCTTGTATTTTCTTGCCTCCATAATATGAAAAACATGCAATCATTTTTTGGACGATGCCAATGGCCACAAAATAGCTTGAAATTTAATTTATTTCATAGAGTTTTGTTTTTGAGACTGTCTTAACTACCCTTGGCTTTGCATCTGTTCTATTAGCTACTTCTGTTTTCACTGTTCCATTTTTTATCTCCAGTCTTTTGTGTTCCAACTGCTTTCTAAAATGGTGAACAGTCAGTTTTTTGATTATCGGCACTAGTCCTCTGTGTTTGAAAAAGTCTTTCGTTTTTTTTTGTGTGTTCGGGGACAGTCTTTGTTTTGGGTGAAACAGTGTACTTTTTTTAAACACGGTGGTGAGAATCATTTTTGACTTTTATATGAACACGGGCATTTTTATTTTTAAACCCCGGTGGTCCCCACATTGTCTTGTTGATGTGGCGAGTTCGGATGTGTTCATCGCAATCGGAACGTTTCATATATACCACAGCTTTTTGTTATTTCCCGATGTGATGAGTTCATCGCAATCATATAAATCGCCCTCCGCCCTAAGCCAAGGTCCGCAGGTCCACAAGACCACGCGGCATCACAATAGTCAATCGCAAGTTGAATCGCATTGGGAGTGTTTTTTTTTATGGCCCGATTGCACAATGTGAAATCGTGGACCCGATCCACTTTTATACAGCGCAGTTTATGTTTTGATCGCGTGTCTGTTCCTCCATCGGAATCAGAAATTTTCGAATGGCCCGTTTGTATTGTGTTAAACCAGACCCGACACATTTTATTCAGCGGAATTGATAAGAGATTTTCGCGTTACATTTTGTGCCTACGTCAGCAGGCCCTTGGCGGATGCGATGTGGTTTTATACGATGGATTTAATAATCCATCGCGCGCACAGATAGTGATGTCAGCAGGGAGAGATTTGTAACGTGAAATGCGTTAATGCAATTTGGTTCATCGCCTTTTGAAATCCGGCGGAGTTTTGTTTTCATTCATCGTGTGATGCAAAGGTTTTATGTCAAAGGTTTTAATATGTTTTATATGCACGACGAAATTTTTATGAAGTCCTTTTTTATAAGAGCTAATGTTAAAACATTTCAACATTTTTAATATGCGCCTTCATTTTGGGTGGCCCCAAAAGGGCGTATTACTTTAGTTTTATTTTTAATGTAATATGTGTTGCGACATATAAAAGGCCTGAGAGCCTTTGTAACAGAGTCTTATGTTTTTATTTTAAAAAGCACATCAGAGTGTGAAATAGAATAGTTTTACACAACAGTATTATTATTTTTTGAACTAAGAGACAGAGAGTGAAGTTTTGTGCACTGTGTCTTGCAACAATCACTATTTTGTAAATCCCTCTGTAAGAGGAAGACATTGTAACAACAGTTTTTATTGTTAAGGAATAGATGTATTTCCTTTCACTCTCCTGTTGTCATCACATTTAATATTTGTTTCGACTTTGCATGTCTTTGGATGTTATTTAACATCTAACAACTCCATCATTGGCCATGGAATGCAAAAAGCAGGAAACGATGCAATAGAGACCTTCGAATTTTGCATCATAAAGTGAAGGTAGCTTTTGATGCGAAGTAGCATGAAGAAAATTTAGAAATGAAGTGGAATTTGATTCAGAAAATGATGATGATAATAATCTACATTTCTCAATGAACGGAGGCTTTAGTGTTAACAAAGTTGTTCCCGAGGAGTGAAGAATTCAACTTTGAATCCTCGAAATTTGTTACAAATGGTATTCTCATGCTAGGGACCTAAAAAAATTCTGCTTTCTATGTTTTTCTGCGAACGATATAATCTTGAGAAGTACTTCTAGGAACTTCATGAATTTGTTAAAAAGAAACGAGATTTGTAGAACGCAACAACTTTATCAAATTCCAATGGAATTGCCACGATCAATGTTTCATCGGCTGTCATTTAAAAACAGAGTCCATAATATATAAATTTCAAGTAGAATGTCATCCATTTTGCACTCAGAATCAAAGCCAGAAAGGGAATTTAATATGTGGAATTACCTTAAAGAGTAAGAGAAATTATGCTTGGTAGACCTTCCAACCGGAGCGTCATAGTTCCAGCCTGACTTGCAAAAGCTCGCTTGCAGAATGTCGAGTCACACGGTAAATCCACTTGCAGATGTCTTGAGCAGAATAGAACAATTTCGACGGTCAACAACAGAAAATCTAAAATGCAGAAATAAAATTGAGAGAGGTTCAAGAAAAATAACAACTGCAGAGTAGAAACTTACATAAGTCCCATAATTTTATGCCATTTAATTTTGAATTAATGGTTGTTAATATCAAGAGATCTACATGGGGTTTTTGTGACATCGAATAGATCCTCCAACTCATTTCTGTACTTGCATAATGAATATCATAAATTCCATATTCGATGCCGAAAACCTTATTGTTGATAATGATTCTATGTATAATTAACAACATTAAAATATAAATTAATTTATTTCTCCAAATAGACAGAGACGATGATACAAGTAATAAAATCTTCATGCATCACAATCTTGTTGATGATGTTCTTATTAGCATGTGGCTGATGTGTACTTGCTAATGCTATATATGACTGCGGGTCAGTCTAGAGAAGTTCACCACTGATGTCAAGTACCTCGGGGGTTAGGTTCCTTCATCACTATACAATATATGGTACAAACATAACTTAATTTATTCATCTCGACTTATGATAAAAGTCTTTATATAATGACCCATGGCCTTAAAACCTTACCTTTATTACCTAGGGTCTCAACCATATTAGCTTTAGAACAGAGCATATTTGAAGGCTAAAGTTAATGTGGTAAGGGTTGAACGTTGTTTCAAATACATTCGAAGGGAATTAATATAAGATCGGATTGAGTGTTGGTTAAAGACTATGGTTGAGATAGTCTAACCCTCCTTTATGAGGCAAGGTATTATGCTGCCAAAGGGTCTAAGCTCAAGGCATAGATATTTGTTTAAAAAGGCATGAACGTAAGGTTTATATACCTTTGATACCATAGCCAAAAAGTAAAAGTGCTATGGCGGTTCATTTAAAAGAACCAGATCTCATATTATTTGAAAATGTTTATAACCTTTAATGGAGAAGCTTCCGCACAACACTAATAGAGTGAATTGCCCAGACTCACATGCATTTATATGCACAGAAAAGGAAAGCGAATTAGTTAAAATAGCAAGTTGAACAAAATTGATAGAGCCATAAAAATCGGCATGAAACACTTAATGAGATAAGATCCCGAGAAATATCAAAACCACTAAATTGATATAATTATTCACAGTACAATTAATACTAACGGATGAAATATCTCAGAGGTGTGGAGTTCGAAAACCGTCAAACCGTGAAGTTAATATACATATATACGAAAAGGGTATAGGTAAGTTCAAATATAACTCATTTAAGCAATAATCATCAAGACATTAATGTTTATCATGTAATTGGTGAAAATTTGAATCTGAATTAGAAAAATAATAATTATTCACTATAACTATTTAACATAATCCCAATTACTAAAATTATTAAAAAAAATCACAATTTTAAATATTATTATTTGTATTAGATTTATTTAACATTTCAACAAATTTTAATCCTAACAATTTTTTACAATTAATTTTTTAAAAATAATTTTTTAAAGTTTTTATTATTAAAATAAATAATAATACAAAAATGATAAAGTTTATTTAAAACATAATTTAATTTGAATTTTAAATTTTTATAATTACATTCTCTGTTTCTGCTTTTATACACTGTTGTTGTGTAATGTTATATCATAGCCTCACAGGCTTTTTCATTTGTTATTATAATATGTGTCGCAACACATTTAAAACATAAAACAAAGCCATGAACTATGTATGGATATGATTCGGTGATAAGGCTTAGAGGTTGCCCTGTCTTCAACGAAAGAGTCGATGTCTCACTGAATGAATGAGGAGCTAATTGATTTTCCATTAAGGGAGCAATGTAGAGTGGTTGGAGGAAATTCTGAATTCTATTGTGATAAGGAAACCCATGGATTCGTTAAATGCCAGAAAAGGAGGGATGTAGAGGGTCGTTAAATCTCTGTGTGGATGTTGTTGAGATCGGATAGTAAAGAACCCGATAACTGGTTGGGATGATAATAGTGAGAATTGAGTTAAATCTCTGCACGCGGAGTTAATTGAGGTAGCAGAATGAAGAATTCTTAAAAATGCAACGAATTGGTAGCTAACCACGTAGGAATGGAACCGTGAAAGAAGGCGGAACCCTGTGTGAACCGTGAATGTGGTTTAGAGTCTAAGTCTGGTAGTATCGCGTAGCAAGAGGGGCAGTGAGTAGTATTTAAGAAAATAACATGATCTCGTAAACTAGGTGACGCATATCCATGAGCAGTTTCGAAAAACCACTCTCATCATGCAACTTTTGTGAATTAACATTCGTGCAACTAAATCACGCGATATTGGGTTTTATTCATTGGATCATCCAAACCGATCCGACGTCGTCCCAGCCGTTGGATGGGCGTGCAGGTTTAACAAAGATATGGTCAGCATTGTTACGTTGACATATGTTTATTTTATATGTGGGCCCGAATATTGTGTATTAGTGCTGGCCTTATATTAAGGTCGGGCATATATGTATATATCGCGAACATTCATATATAAAGACATTTTGGTGAATATGCTAAGCGTCCATGGTATCGTTGGTCGATATCCAACATTGCAATGTTAAAACAAAGGCAAGTCTTGGTTCCATAGAAACACATATATGTATTGGTCGAAAGGGTTAAAAATGCCAATTTGAATGTTGATGATGAGTTTTGACCATAGAGAGTAGGCGTTATTGCATGATCCTAATCCTAATAATTTTTTACAATTAATTTTTTTTAAATATTTTTTTAAAGTTCTTATAATTAAAATAAATAATAATACAAAAATGATAAAGTTTATTTAAAACATAATTTAATTTAAATTTTAAATTTTTATAATTACATTCTCTGTTTTTGCTTTTATACATTGTTGTTGTGTAATGTTATATCATCGCCTCACGGGGCTTTTCATTTGTTACTATAATATGTGTCGCAGAACATTCAAAACATAAAACAAATCCATGAACTATGTATGCATATGATTTGGTGATAAGGCTTAGATGTTGCCCTGTCTTCAACGAAAGAGTCGATGTCTGACTGAATGCATGAGGAGTTAATTGATTTTCCGTTAAGGGAGCAATGTTGAGTGGTTGGAGGAAATTCTAAATTCTATTGTGATAAGGAAACCCATGTATTTGTTGAATGCCAACAAAGGAGGGACATAGAGGGTCGTTAAATCTCTGTGTGGATGGTGTTGAGGTCAGATAGTAAAGAACCTGATAACTGGTTGGGACCATAACAATGACAATTGAGTTAAATCTCCGCACGCGGAGTTAATTGAGGCAGCATAACAAAGAAGTCTTAAAAATGCAACGAATTGGTACCTAACCATGCGGGAATGGAACCGTGAATGAAGGCGGAACCCTGTGTGAACAGTGAACGCAGTTTAGAGTCTAACTCTGGTAGTATCGCGCAGCAAGAAGGGCAGTAAGTAGTATTTAAGAAAAGAACGCAATCTCATAAACTAGGTGATGCGTGTCCATGAGAAGTTTCAAAAAACCACTCTCATCACGCAACTTTTGTGAATTAACGTTTGTGCAACTGAATCATGTGATATTGAGTTTTATTCGTCAGATCATCCAAACCGATATGACGTCGTCCCAGTTGTTGGATGGGCATGCAGGTTTAACAAACATATGGTCAGCATTGTTACGTTGACATATGTTTATTTTATATGTGGGCCCGAATATTGTGTATTAGCGTTGGCCTTATATTAAGGTCGAGCATATATGTAGATATCGCGAACATTCAACACAATAAGTTAAATGGATATGTTAAACCACAGTTAGAATCCAACTAGTCACTGTTCAAATCCGGTGTGGTTTTGCGAAACCAAAACAACTTATTTCGCACCACCTTTGTGCGAAGCCAAATCCACTCAAAAAAAATGTGATCCAGTGGAATTTTGCCACGTCGACAGGGAAATACCGCCCTCATCGCATGAATTTTATGTGTTAACTCTCGACGGTAAAATTAATGCGATATTGTTGTGGATCGTCTGATCCGGAGGCTGAATGATCCAAGGGTAGTCGCGTCACAAGTCATACGATGGATAAGTCGGGTATGGCCATTGATTTGGCGTTGAAATCATTTGGCTAATGAATTTGATGTGTGGGGCCCAGTTGAAATCGTTACGTATAAGGGATTTATTATAAGCTATGGTTTGTGATTATAAAAAGGGTCGAGCCACGGTATAATATGGTTCAGCACGATTCCTGTACGCTTTGGAATATAGTTCCTCAACCCTTGGTTCGAGGAGCAAATATGTATATGCGTGGTATCTACCTATGTTGAATTGTGATAAAGCCTACACATGTTGAGTTAATTCAAGTGAGTTCGAATAGATGGTAGAGTGTTCACATAGATGTTGATATGCGTATGGTCGAGATTATATGTCGGGTTTGGTTATAAATTTATTTATGATTCAAATGAAATGTTACAAAGGGTGTAGACCTATGGTAGTTTATACAACGTTTGATAATCAAACGGAATGTATTTATAAATACGGCAGGACAGATGTATTTATAAATACGACAGGACATATGTCTACAGAATGCACTCCGTCATTTGGACATTGCGTATTCAGACGGAATAATCATATAATGTTTCAGTAGTGATAATGTTTTATTGTACAAATATAATCATATAAAGGACGGCGATGTAGAAATGACGGCATTGCAGGACGAGCGGCCATAACAAGTGAATAATTTCAACCAATAAGAAGCAAGGAAAAATAATTTTAAACAATATAAATTGGCACTAAGATCTATGCATTTTGCAATAACATGTTGAAACTATCCACCAATCAGATGTAAGAAAAATAAATTAAAAAATTATTAAAACTTAACTATAGCCAAACTATACAAAAATTCAAGAGATATGTCTAATCAAAAAGAATTAATGTCACTATCAAGCAAAACTTGATGCGCTGGCAGGTACAATAATATATTATGGATACCTAGACGGCTCTATCTCCTTTCAATTTTCCACAAAATATATTAAAAAGTTTGATTGTTTTGCTGTTTTTTTAAATATATTATATTATATTCAAAGTTTGTATAATTTATATATTATATTATATTAGAAGTTTAATTAGTTTTTTTAAAAGACAGTGGTTCGCACGTGTATTAAGATATAGGTATTTTTTCATCTTTTAAATATTTGTTTTCATAATTTTAAGGGTATTTATATAAAAATAAATAAAAGTTATGTAATTTTTTTCAAATATTTTTCCAATTGAATTATTTTTTAATATATATATATATATATAATTAACAAAACTATATAAATTAAATAATTAATAAAAGTTAATAGATATTAATTTATAATAAATATTAAAACATTTACTTAATAATATGTGTCAATTTAACTAGTTAATCAATTTAAATTAAAAATGTAAGAAATACATAATTATTTCCAAGTTAAATCTCAACTTTTGATTTATGTATGTTACTATGAATATTATAGAATATTTCATGAAGGTTAAATCTCTACTATTCACCTAATAATTATTGATAATTAAATGAGCATTGTCACAAAGATTGTCTCAATATGAAAATCAACCATGATCAACCATGATTATTTTAGGGTTTATAATATTTATCTTAGATTTTATATACCCTGAGTTTATAATATTAATCCCTAGGGTTTAATATTATTTCCTTGGGGTTATAATCCCTTGGGTTTTTAGTGTAAATTCTTGAAGTTTATTTTTAGGTTTATAATATCAATCCCTTAGGTTTATTAATCTAAAGATTTATATTTCTAGGGTATAATGTTATTCATAGAAATGATAATAATAGTCCTTAAGTTATATATAAATCTCTTGAATTTAATTAATTAACAATAAATAATATAGATTAACTAATTAATTAATTAATTAATATTTTTTTTAAATAATTATAATTATAATATTTTATTTAATATTATTAATTAATTATTATTATTGATTAATACTTATTATTAATTATCAATTATTATTAATTAATTATTAATTATTAATTTTTTATTAATGGTTATTTAATTGCTAATTAATAGTTATAATAATTAATTATTATTATTATTTATTAATTAATAATTTTATTAATTAATAATTTTATTAATTAATATGTATTACAAATATTAAGTATTATTAATTTAATTAACAATTAATTATTATTATTATTATTAATTAACAATTTTTTTGGTTTGTCAAATTGTATGTGATCCTCTAGGCTTGACCTGTGGTTTGAGGAGGTGGTAGTCTAACCAACCTGCTTTTTTTCCCTCAAAATTATGGAAATTTAGGCAAAATTTTAATAAAATCCGACATATATTTTTGAATATCTAAGTTACAGCAGTCAAACTTCAAGATTTTGGGTGCCCCAAAGTTTTTGATGGTGTTGAATCCATTTTCACCATAAAAAAAATGATTCAAACACTTCTACTGAAGATTTATTGAATTTTTTTGCCTTGTTCCAACCACTTTTACAGTCTGGAAAATTCCTCTACCTCAATACACTTCTCCTTTGAGGAGCTACGACCCAGGGGCATCCAATCTCTCAAATTCACCCGGGATCACACCTGGCGTGAGCCACACCAGCCCTAAGTTGATTGGATTTTCTTTTAGCATGTATCCTCCTACCACATGCCACAACCACCGTGTGAGGTTTGATCCTCTTTCACCTTAATAACAAGGCTTGACCTCAACCAATTATGCTAGTAAGACTTGACATTAATAATTAACAATTAATCATATTATTTATTAATATTAATAATAATATTAATATTTTTATTAAAATTACGAATAATATTAATATTTTATTAATAATATTTATTATTAATAAATATTTTATTATTAATATTTTTTAATTAATAATGTTATTAAATAACGTTGTTTATTAGTTAATATTGTTATTGTTGATGATGATGATGATGATGATGAGTAACGTTCGCTAAGACCAATGTGGCCTACGAGACCTAAAGAAAGGAAAACTAATCTAAGTTTGATTCTTCAAAATCTTATTCTTGTGATCAAAGAGAATGGAAATAAGTGATCCAAGATCGCTATAGGTGTAGGTGGGTTGGCTTAAATGTTCAAGAATATTGGAAGCGTAGCAGATGCTAGGGAATCGAGAGCGGATGTGAGCAAGAGCTGGATAGTCTAAAAGGAAGGGTTTTTCATCTTCCACCTACTTAGCATCACAAATCTGACAAATTCTATTATTCAAAGGAGTCTTCGGAATAGAACACTGCTTGGTCTCACTCCAAATCTCATGAGAATCAATTCTTATCCTAGAGATGTTCATTTTTTTCTTAGTGCTTGTCAACACAAAGAGATAATTCTGATTATCAAGGGTGGGGTTGATCACCACCTTAAAAGATCTTAGCTTCCTTTTACCCTCCAACTCCTGATGCTTCAACAACTTGTCCTTAAACTTGGAGGTAATAGTATTTTTGGCACTATCTTTGCTCCCCATACTCAGTTCCTCCTTAATTCCCCAATGTTTGAGCTAATACTAGGAATCCTTATGCCACTGACGCTTGAGGCAAAGGTGGGGGTTTTGACTACATTTAGAAGAAATTTTTGGGAGCCTTTTGGATTCCATGCTTTAAAGCTTCTTCTTATACATCATACATTTAAACATAGTCGTACTTTTAATGGGGGGAAAACCAGTTTCGATTAAGAGGATACTATAGGGGGTATTTTCCTTGATATTTAGGTTGTAGGTTATGAATTTCTTTTGAATCATCTCAATCTTCATCCATGACTCTCTCGATATACTGCAAACCCAAATTTCACATCTGTATAAGAGAACCGAGGTGACGAGAGTCTCTTAGAATAACCCATTTTTACTCCAAATGTAAAGATCAATCCACTTACAATTGTTTTCAATCTCATAATAAGCTTTCCAGTTGAGTTGATGAGGGAAGCCAATTCCCAAATATTTATAAGAAGGAACCTGCTCTAAGCAATGGTTATTATACACGAAACTACCATGTGTGATCTTTTTGGATTTAATGATCATGACTTTAGTCTTGTCGGTATTAATTGTCACACCCATCTTGGAGCACTAGATATGAAGTGTCTGAAGCTGTTTGCCAAGGTCAACATGGATTTTTGCAAGAAGAATGATATCATCAGCATAAAGGAGAAGAGTAATGAGAACACCAGCAAGCTCAATGCCCTTGCATCCCACAGTTTCCACACACTCTTCTAGGTTATCGATGTATATGCCAGAAAGAGTAGAGGATAGGGGACACCCTTTATTAACTATGAATTGCAATTAATGACTTTACCACCCCTTGCTGATATAAAATATTAATATTTCATAATTTATAATATTATTTATTATTAATATTTATAATAATTAAATGCTAAAAGTATGAATCATTATTAACAATTTATTATTATTATTTAATAATTAATAATATTAATTATTAGTATTAACAATAATATTAATATTTTTATCAAAATAATTATTTTTCTAATATTTTATTATTATTATTATATATTTATGAGTATCAATATTTATATTATTATTGATTTTAAATCTATACCATTAAAATCTATGATCTATGGGTGCTTTTCAACCACAT
This sequence comes from Pinus albicaulis, assembly GCA_034641835.2. Classification (NCBI taxonomy): domain Eukaryota; kingdom Viridiplantae; phylum Streptophyta; class Pinopsida; order Pinales; family Pinaceae; genus Pinus; species Pinus albicaulis. Next base: position 863,004,134 of record CM076571.1, read on the forward strand.
TTCTTATATATATTCATAATATTATTATTAATTATTATTAATATAGTATTAATAATATAATATATTTTATTATTAATATAAATAATTGTTTATTTATATTTTTAAAAATAAGTTTATTAATAAAATGTTAATATTATAAATATTATTATTATTATTATAAATAAATATTATTATTATTATTATTATTACATTAATCTGGAATTAATGTAATATTTATGAATGTTGAGAGAATTTTTCGGTGAAAATCATATAAATGAATTTTTAGTTGGCGTGCTTGGAATCATCTAGTGTGACTCACCTTCATCACGAGATGAAAAACAAGATCACAACATTAAATTAAACAAATGAAGAGAGATAATTTCTATCGGTTAGAATATTACAACTAGTTAATAAATAAATTTTAATTAAAATAAACTCATAGATTGAAATTAGCTATAAATAAAAAATTAAATTAATTTTATTAATATTATTATTTTAATCAAAACAAAAGTGAATAATAATAATGTCAAACTTAATTATTTTAAACAATAAAACTTAAAAATAATAATAATAAAATAAAAATAAATAAATAATAAACAAAATAAAGTCAAATTTAACTATTCTAAGAAATAAATTTATTTTTTCCATTTTCTTAATACTGTTTATTCACATTTCCATTTTCTTATTACTATTTTGAATTTTATTGCTTATAATAGTTAATTTTGAATTGTTATTTTTATTTTGTTTATTTAATTATTTATTTTGATTTTCTTACTACTATTTTAAGTTTTATTGTTTAGAATAATTAATTTTGACTTTTTTATTAATAATATGAAAATAATTAATTTAATTCCTTATTTACAACTAATTTTCATCCATTACTTTATTTTAATAAAAAATGGTTTATTAATTAATCATAACTTTTTAGTTAAAACTAGTTGTTATTTTCTAATGGCTAGAAAACAGATATCTTCATCTATTTAATCTAATGTCGTGATCTTGTTATTCATCTTGTCCTGAAAATGAATCATATTAAATAGTTTTAAAGTGTTGACTAAAAAAATTTTTATTTAATTTTTACTCAAATATCTCTGAACATTCATAATATAGAACACAAAACCTAAATTCAAATATAAATATTTATATTAATATAATATTAATATTAATAAATATAATTTTTTTATTCATTATTAATAATAATATTAACATTTATATTAATATTATTATTTATTAATAATAGTTAATAATTATTTATTATTATTAATATTATAAATAATATCATTATAAATTATTAATTATTAATATTTTTATTACATAATAAATGTGATTTTATATATATATATATATATATATATATATATATATAAAATGATGGGCAACCTACATTTTTAATGAATGTGTATGTTAATAAATGTTTTGGTTAGGTCAAATGCAATAACTAGACTAAATGTTGTATTTGAAAATTGGACACGAATTCCATGGTTGATGGTGGAATTAGTTTACTAACTCATGGTCATTATATTGAATATATAAGGTTTATATGTGTGTTGTGAAAGATAATCATTAATAAGAAGTTAGATATTATTGAGATGCTAAGTGTAAGAGTATCATAAACTTTGAAAGAATCATTGAAATATATTTTATATAAATAAATGATGTCTTATTTAACCATTAATAAAAATCCTATGTCTTATAGCAAGGCCTAATAATAGTCATCCATTCTCACATTCAACATTGATAGTGATGAGAGATTCAAAATCCATCCGCCAAAAGTGGTGTTCAATACTACCCAAACTAGCAACATGTTAGAATCACAGCTAGTTCAAGCTTGGTAAGAATTAACCAAATTCACATATATCAAGTATTATCACGTGTTACAAGAGAATTATATCAAATATTATCACGTTTTACAAGAGAATAATAAGTTAGCGAATAGTTTTGCTAATTAACCCACAACTTGTAAAATCAAGGGTCATCAATATTAGTGGTAAACTTTGCAATCAACCCATCATATGGGTATTATAATATGTGGATGAAAGTGCGTAGCATACAATCACATGACACATAAAAAGGAAGCATAGTCATATAGTAGGTTCAGTGATGAGATGAGACTTGAAACCCTTTTGGATGTTGTAGATCTTGGTCTCTCATAATTTTGAATTCACTAAAAGTAACTTCACTTGTAAAGGTGGAATTATGGTTTTTCTGTTTCGAATGCAATGGTGAAAAATCTAGGTTGTAGATCTCTCAAGCAATTTGGTGAGTTTTTAAGGTTTGGTTGGAATAGTGTGCATGTTTTCAATCTTAATTCAAATAGAAGGGTCTATTTCTTATTATTTCAAGGTTTTTTTAGGTTGTATATAAATTGGTTTTAGTTAAATTCGAATTCAATACAATTAAAATTAGAATAAAAAAAAAATTAATTCGAAAAAAATTATATATATATATATATATTTATTTATTTATTTATTCCATTAATAATGAGATATTTTGATAATTTTTTATCTAATTTATTTAAATTTTGAATAATTTCTAATAACTCTAAAAAATATAACAATATTAGAAACACACTATTACAAAAATTGGAAAAAACTATATTTTCTCTTCCCTTCAAAACCTAAATTTGGCATGGCTCTTTTGTTTCAAAACTTATTTTTTCAAAATCTTATCTAATAAATAAATACAAAAATCATTGTTCTAAACTTATTATTTAGAATTTGTCTAAATAAAAACAAAAATAGAAATTTTCTAATTTTCCAATGTTTCCTTATTAATTTAAAAATTTTATTAAAAATAAATAAATTGAAAAATAAAAATTTTCCAATTTGACCAGTATTTCTATTTCCTTTCGCTCACAATTATTTATATGTATTCAAGCTTTAAAACTCTATACCCACGAATTATGAATAGAGTCATCCTTTCACATAGCTAAAGCATACATCACGGTTTCATTTCCTACCAAAAAATCATAGAGCTAAAGCATACATCATTGTTTCATCTCCTACCAAAAAGTCGAGAAGGGCTCTCAAGCACTCCTAACTTTCATGAGTATTAATTAAAACATTATTTTACGAGTATTAGCTTACCAACATTACATCACTGTTTAATCTCCTACCAAAAAGTCTCGAAGGGCTCTCAAGCACTCCTAACTTTCATGAGTATTAATTAAAACATTATTTTACTAGTATTAGCATACCAGCATTATATAGAACACTCTCACGTTACTAGTATTATTTCTTACCAGTATTATATAGAACACTCTCACGTCACTAGTTTTATTTTGTTTGAGAAAATTCTGTAATGGGAAACATGTGGAAGAATTAATCGAACTAAATCGAATTTCACCAAATACTTCTCCATTCGAATCGTACTTGCGAATTTCCAAATTATTTGCCCCAATTCAGGCGAATTTCGTAACTATGGTTTTAGTTAGTGTCACAGTAATATCTTTAGGAGTTTTTTTTTATTTTTCTATCTAAGCCTTCTTTAATTATGAGATAAACTCTCTAACTTAATCAAATTTTATTTTAATCCAAATTAATTTTAAGGCTTTCCATAAGTTGGAAGGTGTAATCATTGACCCTCATCAACTCAACAAGACATGTTTTTATGGATTGTCTCTATATTTGTATTTGAATATTTTTCATCTATGCTTGTCTTTTCCTTAAGTGGATTTTTCCCTCTCTTATATGGCTCCTCTTTGGCTTTGAGTAAATACATTTTGGTGAGTGGTGGCTTAGATTGTGCTTGTCTTTTCCTTAAGTGGATGTTTCCCTTTCTTATATGGCTCCTCTTTGGCTTTGAGTAAACACATTTTGGTGAGTGGTGGCTTAGATTTTTCTCTCTTGTTTGAAATAATTGGTCTTTGGCTTTGAATAAATACATTTTGGTGAGTGGTGGCTTAGATTTTTCTCTATTGTTTGAAATAATTGGTCTTTGGCTTTGAGTAAATACCTTTTGGTGAGTGGTGCCTTAGATTTTTCTCTCTTGTTTGAAATAATTGGACTAATGTGGCTTAAAGTTGAACCAAGGAATCCAAGAGAACAGTAATACTAAGAAATAATACTGACAGAAAGTTGTGACAATGAAAAAATTGAGATGGATTATTGATAATTGTAAGAGATTTGACATGTACTTGGGAATCGTGAGGAATATAAATATAGTAATAAAACCACAAATTTTCAAAACTACAACAAAAACACATAAAAATGAACACGAGCACTGATATAGCAACAATTATGGGCACTTTAATTCAATAAAAGCATCAAATAATGCATTATGCTCACGAACATGGTCATAAAACAAAATAAAGGAGATCAATAAAAAGCTTCAAATCAAGTGGGGATAGTGAATATCTATTGTGAGGGGATCAATAAAGAAGAAATAATGCATCAACTACGCCAAGACAAAATTTTTCAATCAAAATTCAAAGCTAATAAACATAGTTATTGAAAAATAGCAAATTATTAAGATAATAGATTTATTTTGTAAAATCTATTTGATTAAAAATTAGAAAAATATATTTCTTAAAAATATAAATATAATTCATTCTAAATTGATAAATCACATTTGTTTTTTCTTATTTAAAAATAATAAAGTTTAAATTTCAATAAAATTTTAACAATTTTTATTAATACAAAATTTCCCATTATATTTAAAAAAAAATTATTATTCAGAAAAATTAGATAAAATTAAACAATATGGAGATTTCGATTGATTTTCCAAGAGTATTAATTTCCAAGTCGTTATCAATTATCGTTATTAGTTGTTCATTACAGCTTCTTTAACGTCTTGTGTTTGCTATTTTTTGATATTGATGCCTCTTGCAAGGATCTTATTTTTTGATATTAAAGAGATTACTCGGTATGCTTAGGAAGTTTTTATAGGCTACTTTTGCAATATAAAAGAGTGAGTGTTTGAATTGAAAAGTGAAGCAAACGAGTGTTTGAATTGAAAAGTCAATTATATAATAAAATGAGAGTTTGAAATGGGAAATTCAACTGAAGCTTTAAATAATTTTTCAACACTTTCACAATATGTAGGTTTGTCATTCTTTGAAGATTAAGTGTGTTCTATAGATAAAGTCAACGTTTAGAATTTATGGAATACAACGTAAAATGACAAAAGTTCTTAGACAAAATTGATCCATTAAATTAATATAATAATTAAAATTCTCGACCATGAATTATTAAACCAAATCATTTAAATTAATATAATAATTAAATTATAAATTATTCAATTGAGTTATGTAAATTAAAGATAACAAATAATGTTAAATTTAAATTAAAAAATATTAAATTTCTAAATTTCTAAATCTTTCACAATCCTTTATTTATATATTATATCACTTATTTTAAGTATAAAATAGTAAATATTTTAGCATAACCAGTTGTAATCAAGAATTTAAAAGATCCTAACTATGTCTTATATTAAGTTGATGAACCATACACTATGATTTTAATATGTACTTGTAGATATCAAGTAAACCTCACCTCTTTCTTCTTATATAGGCATTTTTGTTTTTATGGAAGGGATATCATCAAATCGCTTACTTTTATTAAAAAAAAAAATTACATTTTCAAAATTTCTTTATAAAGTAATTCAAGAAAAGTATATTTATCTTTAAATTTAGATCTACTCTCCTGAAGAATCTTTCCCTCTCTTAGGGATGGCCTCATATATATAAAAAATCCTTGTTGAAACCCTCCATGGATTGTCTTCTTATTTCATTTAATAAGAAATATGAAACTACATCCTTGAACTCTAATCTATTTTGAATAGTAATACCAATTGCTACAACTATATTGTACCAAGAGTCTAGCAAAGAACATAACAAGGCAATAGAATCATCTTCTTCCTCCATCAAAGTACATAATGAGGTGATAGACTTATATTCTTCCTCAATTTTAATATCAACAAATACAAGTTAACTTAACAAAGTATTGTAGAAATTAGGATGATTCGTCATGGAGCCATCATCATCGATCCTAGGATGATATCATTTATTTCAAAGAAGAAACTTTTTTTCCATGGACATGGATTGATACAAACTCCCTTATTTATTACAAAGCTTCCTTGCAAGTTATATTTTCCAAAACATTCAACAACATTAAATCTAGAAGGTAGAGTCCATGTAGCCACCCCTTCCATATTCACCCAATTTCACCAGCTTATCAGGCTAAACATGAGACGAAGATCTATTATGACATGACTCGATCTCCTAGATCCAATTAAGGAAGTGGGCCCGACAAAATGACCACAACTAACATCCTACAAGGGCTTCAGGTCACTCAATGGTTGAACAACCACCCCAAGTAGCCAAACCCTATGTTGGAACCATTTTATCTTCCCTAGGCTCACAACCTCAAAAATAATAAGGCATGCATGTGGTTATAGGCCTCCAAATACATGCACTACAATGCTTCCATGTGGTTATAACCCAATTTCTCCACTTCTGGTCATGCGGTCCCGAGATCAGTGCCACCTTTTCAGGCCTACCTTTAAACCACTTCCCAGAATTTCTTGAGACTTTCCATAATCATATTTAACATGGGAAAAAAAAATCTTATAATTGAATCTCAACTCAAAACTTGACCTAAACTGACTAGAAAAACCTAGGAATTTCGTCAAACACATGGAAAACATGTAATCTATAGGTTATGAATGAATATTTGATCATAAAAGTATGAGATTCATTTTTAAATCATTGAGAAGGCCCTATTTCCTCTCCACATAGTTTCAAAAACACTTATTATTCCATACATTCATCAACTGATCAATAGCTAAACAATTCATGACAAGAGCCATAAAAAATGCATATTATATAAACAACATATAAACAGAAAATAACCAACATATGAACCATGGCATCCAAACCATAATTTCACCAACACATTGCCAACAAATATACATTAACCACAATAGAATAATAACTCATATCAGCATATGAAATTACCAACCAAGTCAAGGACTTCCACGTACCACTCGACCATATATTGCGTTGAACCAAATATCTTCATCCAATCACATGTGTGCCATATTCCAAGCATGAATGTGGGATATAATGGAATGAACAAAACAAAACCAAACTAGGGCTTCCAGAGGTAAAACCACCTCAACCCTCAACCAATGATTCCACCTCATTGTCGAATATCACCAACACCAACCAGATCGGTCTCTACCTAGGTTGTCTAAGGCTCTAGGAACTATTAACTCAACCCACAACCTTCTAGGGCTCCAGAGCATTTTTCCAACCCAACTCCAGGGACTATTAACTCAACGAACCAAGGGCTCTAGAGATTTTTTCCCAACCTAGGCTTCAGGACTAGTAACTCAACCAAAGTTGTTCCAAGGATTCTAGAGTCTTTGTTCCAACTGACAGCCATAAGTAATTATGAGCACCAACTAGAAACAAATCAAGTGTAAAAACCCACAACACCATGGATATCCGGGAAATGAAAAGGAAGCTAAAACCACTGTCGATCCAAGAAATCCTCCATGCCAATGATGACACAAAACCGGAAAACCACAGGCATATACCATGCATCCATAAATCAGCAAGGAAATCACACATGGAACCTGTTACGTGCAAATAAATCCAGTTGTAGTTGCTAATCCACATGTTCCCTTCCGCTTTCATGCCTTCCTTTACCTTCTTTATCCAATCCAATGTATGCCAAAGTTCTCCAAGAATACTCTAAGTGTTCAAGAGTATGAGAGAATGAAAGAATAGAAGAGAGCTCTAAGCTAAAAACTAACAAAATGTTGTGAATTGATCCTCAGACGGCTTTTTATCATTGAGGCCTCTATTTTCTTCATTTTCCTCTATTTTTCCTTCAAATTCCTCCTCATTCAAACATGTGACCTTTCATTTCCCTTTTCTCATATTTTCCTTTTTTTCATAAATAAATGCCAATTATTTCCACTTTTCCTTTACCAATTTCTATAGCCATTAATTAATCACCAGTGATACCCATTAGTATGTTTTACCCAGCATTAAGCTTGGAATACATGTCCCATGACCTTGGTCTTATTTTATTTACATATAAAGTAAAATAGGGGTTGTTACAAACCCCTTCCCCTTAGGGGAACACCATCCTCGTTTTTCAATGGCACCTATAAACCAACAAAACACATGATTCCCATGGATATTTATATCATAGATCAATGCAACATTTACATTATATCATACTATTGAGACCATGGCCATCATATAATGAACACCATACTACTTATTGGAGCTTTATAACACAACTAGATGTGATATTTACATACATATGCATATATATATACATAACCAAAACACAACATCAAAACATATATCAGAATATATTTTCTCAACTAGCAGATAGAGAAGAATACATGGCCCGCATATGACCAGACATCTTCCATATAACTCCATTAGGGCCAAAGTGATTCCACTGCTCTTTAAATTTCTCGATTGCTCGATATTCAAGCATGAGTTGCAAAATGCATAGAGGTTTTGGTTGGAATTCTCCTTTTGGTTCCACTTGTAATACAGACAAGTCAATCACATGATCAACATATTTCACATACTTCTTAAGCAATGACACATGTTAAACATCATGGACTTTCACTCTCGGAAAAAGTGCAATTCATTAGGCCAATGGTCCAATGCTCTCAAGGATCTCAAAAGGACCGCAATACTGAGGTGCCATCTTGGCACATGATATGATGAAAAAGTACACATGTTCCCAACTTGATACTCCTTAAATACCTTTTGTTGATCTGCATAACTTTTTTTCCTGTCCTATGATGACTTTGTATTATTCTTGATAACTTTCATTTCCTGTTCCATCTCTACCAACATGCTTATTCCAATCAATACCATGTTCATTAAATCACTCCTATTGATGGGAGTATTACAATTCCACCCATAAAGTGCCTCAAACGGACTCATCTTCTAACACTCATGACACCCAGAATTATATGCAAATGCCAACAGTGGAAGACATGTATCCCACCTCCTCTGCTGGTGCATAACATACATCCTCAACATGTCCTAAAGAACCTTGTTGGCCCTCTCCGTATTTCCATTTATCTATCGATGATAGGATGTATTGAAGGCCAAATTCATCCCCAAACCTGCAAGAAAATCATTGAAAAACCTGGAAGTGAAATTGGCATCTCTCTCTAACACAATCTTCTAAGGAATACCATGTAACCTCATTATCTCCCTGATGAAGGCATGAGCTGCCTATTTAGCTGAATTCGTAAACTTCACTAGAATGAATTGAAATACCCTAGTCAACCTGTCAACCACAACCATAATAGAATCATGATGTCTAGATGTCCTTGGCATACCTATAGTCAAGTCCATGGAAATGACCTCCCAATTCCACTCTAGAATAGAAATCGACTGTAATAGACCACCTGGATGCTTACACTATGCTTTTACCTATTGGTAATCCAAACATCTCATAATAAACTCAACCACCTCTTTCTTAAAATTTGGCCAATGGTAGAATTTTCTTAACATTTGTCAATGTATTTGATATCCCAAGTGACCTAAATATGGATTAACACAAAATTCCTTCAATTTAATCTTCTTGATCTCGATGATGTCTGACACATAGATCTTGTCCTTAAATCTGACCAAGCCATATGTTTGTGAGATTATTATCAACATCTTGTGCACTTGTACCCTGTTTTTGTAACCTGTGCTAAAGCTACTGGTACCTATCATCTTTTTGTGTTTTCTGCAATATATAATCTTGTAAATATGTCCCATATGAACTCATAGCTACAATGTGATTTACATGTACTCTTATGCTAAGAGCATCTGCAACCTTGTTCTCTTTACCCTTAATGTACCTGATCTTAAAGTAAAACTCACTAAGTGTGGACAACCACATAGCCTACCTGGAATTCATATTAGGTTTTTCAAACAATTACCTCAACCCACTATGATCACTCATCATAATAAGCCTCCTTCCAAGAAGATAGTGTCTCCACATCTTGAATGCATGAATGATTGATTCCAACTCAAGATCACAAGTCACATAATTCTTCTCGTGCTCATTCAACTTCCTTGACTCATAACATACTACTTGTCCTTCCTATATTAGAACTCCACCAAGTCCTCTTTTTCAAGAATTTGTACATACCACAAACTCTTTATCTAGATTTGCAATCTTTAGAATTGGAGCGTTTGTAAGCAAGTGCTTCAACTACTCAAAACTAGTTGCACATTCATATATCCATTCAAATTTCTTTCCTTTTTGCTGCAAATATGATTCATATTTGTGAAGGAATGAAATGAAATACAGATATGAACAAAAAAACATAGATACAATGAAAACATGACTTCAATTCATTAATAACAAAGTATTGAAATTTTTTAAATTCATAATGGAAGTAAACTAGCTCGTGTGATGGTAGCTTATCTATGAGAAGATATGTGGTGGCTACATGCCTTTTGAACTATGTTAAAATGAGGCTCCAAGGAATTTTTATCATTAAGAAGCAATGGCAAATGTTAAACATCCAAAAACCTAACCCAAGGAGATGAAGCGCCAAAATCTTGTGGGCCCTATTGAGGTTAATTGGAACGTCAACTTCCCGGGGTGGTAGCTTTGGCATACGATCTCCGTTTGGCTATCATAATACCACATTTCAAAGATTTCCAAGAGGAGGTCAAAATAATACATTACAATTTCCTCGCACTTTTTAGTTTTCTCATTTTTCCCAAAAATACATCACTTAGGCCTTCAAAATAGCTCCGGAAGTTTAGGATCTGAAAAACTCCCAAAAATGGTAAGTTGTGCTACAATTAAGGAAACTGAAAGAAAAAATGGTGGGGTCCAAGTGGAATAGGCGGGTGGCCACCAATATCCACTTGGATCATTTCTCCCCCCTTAGGAAGAAATGGTTCCCATTGCGTTGAGTGCCTCCATGAGAGGGGGGGACTTCTGCTGAACTTGGTCCCTGGTGAGGCACTTGCATTGGTACAGGAGTTGGCCAGCTTCGACAACCCAATACAGTTGGATATTTTTTTGGAAATTTATCTTGATATTTGTGTCCATCATCTGATCAATTGTGGCTTGTTCCATACATTATGGGTAGATATTTTTTGGTGTTAGATGTTCTTCAATATCTGATGTTGCGAGTAATGGTGGAAATTATGGCCGAAGGTGGTCCACTTTGAACATTGGGTACAGGACAAGGAATAGGGAAATTATAAGCTCAAAATCATTGTCACCCACAGCGTTGGTTAAGGTGTAAGGCTCGTATCATAGTGGTTATATCTTTCGATGGGATCCGGTAAGACATTCTTTCTGCAAATGCAAACAAACATTTTTTCCCACCTAAAACTTATGTGGGAGTCAATGTTGATCATGTCAATGCTTGTACTTGGAATTAAAATTATCCAAGATGTCATCAACCTACTGGCGTATGTATTGGATGAGTTCAATAAACGTAGTTTCTTTATCATCCTCAGACTGTACATGTGTGTATTATGTTCGTGTATCCACATGAGGAATGGGAACATCAATTGAACATAATGGCTAAAATCCCAGAGCCACTTAAAAGGGATTGTGACCAGTCGATCAATGGAGAGATTTCTTATATTTTTTTTGAACATAGGGAAGGCTATCATCCTAGGTTTTTGGATGCTTGGAGTTTTACATGCAGAGTATGTGCGCTATCATCCTGTTGACGACCCCTATCTGGCCATCAGTCATGGTATGGAATGTGTTCGACCCCGTGAGCTTCATGTCCAATAGTGTCCTGAGGCTTGAACATAATGTGCTTAGTAACCTACTATCCCAATCTGATATAATGGTCTATGGGATCCCAAAATGTACCCATAATCGTTCAAAGAAAATTTTGGTAGTCTCCTTTGTTGTGATACTCTTCTTGCAGACCGCCAATATAACCATCATAGAAAATTTATCCACGACCAAAAATGCACAATCATTAACATGTTTGGTAGAAGGGAGGCTAGAAAAATAGTCCATGGATATGGATTTCCAGTCATGGTTTGGAGTAGACCTAGGAGTGTACAGGAATTTCTTCTTGACTGTTGACTTGGTGATGGCACAGGCATTGTAGGATCTAATACATTTTCCAACATCCTATTGGAGTTTTGGCCAATAAAAATACTTCTATAGTACGACCACAATTTTCTCCACACCGAAGTGTCATGCAACTCGATTGTAGTGCACCTCAAAAATAAGCATGGCACACTCTTTTGAAGGAACAAAAATGTGACCCGAGTAGCATAATAATGAATCATGGAGGTGGAAATCTAGAACTTTCTTACCATCCACTGGAATTTGGTATGCGGTGGAAAACTCTGGATCATTTACTTACAATTGTGGCCATCTAGAGGTCTTGTGGCCACAATAGTTGAGAACAGTAGTCATTTTTGCAACTGCAGTCCGACTGAGGAAATATACACCATGATTGGTGTTGCACCTTTTGTATTTAATGTTCAGGTGGAATTGTTTCATATGTGTATACCACTTCTAATGCTGATTTCTCTACAAATTCCTTTGTGTTTATATGAACTGAAGAGGTTAGTGATATATGTGGATGAATGTCTCCAACCCAAAATGTAATGCTTCCATTGTCAGAAAGCAAGCACAATATAATACATCTCTTTATCATAGGTGTGGTACTTATCAATTGTATCGGAAAGTGTCTCAATATGATAGGCCATCGGTTTCCCGCGGTTGCTAAGGACTACACTAATAACATAGTTGGAGGTGTCTCAATTTCAAAATGATGTTGGAGATCCAATAATGTGAGTATAGGTGTAGAGAAGAGGCGGTGCTTTATCTCAATGAATAACTTATGTTCAGACTCGGATCATGAAAACTTTTCTTTCGCTCCACCCTTAGTAATGTGACTCTAAGGCCAAGTGATATAGGATAATCCCAACACGAACCTATGATAAAAACAGGCAAGGACCAAAAATTTGTGAAGCTTCATTAGAGTGGTCGGGATTGTCATATCCAAAATGACTTTGATCTTATCCAAATCCACATGCATGCCTCTCATATATGACGTAACATAGATATTGGACTCGGATCATGTCAAAGGTGAATTTCTCCAAGTTGGCACATATTTTGTTCTAGTGCAAGGTTTAAAGGACCTTCCGAATGTGTTGCAAGTGCTCTTCCAAACTCTTTTTGACAAATGAGGATTTCGTCTAGATAAAAAACCACTAACGAGTTTGTGAAGGCCCACGAGATGCCATCCATCAACATCATAAAAGTATCCAAGGAATTTTTCAACCCAAAATGCATGAGAAACCATTCAAAAATGCCTTCCTTGGGTTTGAAGGTAGTTTTCCATACATCTAGGGCCTTTATTGGAACCTAGTGATAGCCATAATTCAAATCGTTCTTGCTAAAATACTTGGCCCCCTTGAGATGGTCTAGAAGTACATCAATCTAGGGAATGCGATATGTGTTCCTGACAATGTTTTTGTTTAATGCCCAATCATCAATGTAAAGTCTCCATATCCCATCCTTATCATGTACAAGTACAATAGTGTTCCCACAAGGTGAGGAACTAGGACATATGTTCCCTTTTTTCAGCAAAACCTAGATCTAATGGTCTATCTCTTCATTTTCTATAATGGAATGGTGGTATATCACCCCATTGGTTATAGGTTCTCTGGGAGTCATATCGATTGAATGCTTGACCTAATAGCGCAAGGGTACCCCTGTGGGTGAGGAGAAAATGTCCCTTTATTATTCCAAGACCTTATCCACCTTGTTCTATTGTGTGGTGGAATCCTTCACAGGGTCCATGGATGTGACCTTGATCTTCCCATAACTTTGGGAATGATTAAAAAAGAAAACATATTTCTTGGTCTGGGAGATGATCTTACTGGATTTCTTAGGATATATCAAATGGATGGCGATAGGCGAGGCCACCTCTGGTATTCTATATAACTTAATGCCCAAAGTAATAATAACAGTGTGAGGCCTAGACTCATACACAACATTATGCTTCCTCAAGTACGGTTGGTCTAATAATACATCACAAAATTTAAGAGAAGAAACAACACACAATACCTTATCCATGAAGGGCTTGATGTTATAGGGAAGGAGACATTGTTGGCTGATGCAAAGATATTGTCCTTGGTGAAGCCACATAATGGTCTACAGTTGTGGGTGTGGGGTGGTTAGAAGGCCTAACTTCTTCCTAGCCTCTAATGAAATGAGTTTCTTTTAGCTCTCATTGTCAAAAATGAACTGCAGTGAAGACCCCTTCACCCACATTTGCCAGTGGAAGAGGCACTCCTCTTCCAGTAGATCTTCGAGCTAAATCATCTAGATCTTGATGGTGGGAATGGTGGCACTTTCCTCTGCATCAATAATACTTTTCCCTTTTTCATTGCCCTTAAGAGGTTCTGACTCAGAGTCAGAAAATTTGTCTGACTCTGAAGCCTTCATCTCAACCACTAGTGATTTCTTGGCTCGACACTCACTTGTGTTGTGAGTGGTGCTCTTATATAACTCACACCACTTTCCCATGTCCTCATTTGTCTTCGTAGTGTTTTTCTTTTATTATGTTTTCGGCGAGTTGTCTCGGATCACCCTACCTTGTCTTTGTCCTTTGTTTTGCAGTTTGGGGGTGGTTTGGCGCTACTTCTAGTTTGCAAATCCAAATTCATGCTTATTTTTTTTAGATTTTTGTTCAATCTTGGCAACATATCAATATGTTGCACCAAGCAAGGAGATGTCCAGGAACTCCATTTCTTCCTGATTTTTTTTATGTAGATAGCCACAATACTTGAGAAATAGATGTATCTCAAAGTCTTGATACCTAAATTTTTGCATAGAGTATGAAAAATATTTGCGAACTCATGCACATGTTGGTCCCTTTGTTGTCGTCATATGGTCCACTATATGTACTTGTCCTCATAGCTCCCCATGGGGTAATATTGTTCCTTAATAGTGTATCATAAATATTTCCAAGAGGGGTTGGTTGTAAATAGAAAGGATTCCTGAGCCTTTTTATCATAGTAAGTTTCCCACCAGTCATTCACATGGGGGGGGAAATTAACAAGTGGAAAAGTAATCTTCACCCTGTCAGAGAAACTATGGACTAAAAATTAACGTTCCAACACATTCAACCATTTATCTACAACATTTTCATCTATTTTACCTTCAAATATAGGGATATCAAATTTTAATTGTACCTTGAAGGGGAAAATGCCTCTGAAGTGACTGTTGGATGAAGACGCATCATTGGTGGGCATACATCAAAGGATATGGGAAAACTTGTCCATCATTGTGTTCATTTGTCACTCGATGGATTATTTGAGAAATGTTTTGAAAGGATTTCCTGCTCCCTCGTCTTTCTTTTCTTCTACCATGGGAGGTCGTTGGGGTCAATGAGGCTGGTCTTGCAAAGGTTCAACTAGTTTGAGGCCTAACTCCTTATACCCCAACCTCGTTGGGGACATGCAGAGAAAAATAGAAAAAGAGGAGACCACTATGATACCATTGATCCATATTTATGATGGAAAGAAATGAAATAAATATATGAACAAAAACACACAGATACGAATAAAACATAAATTTAATTCATTAATAACCAAGTATTGAAAATGGTTACATGCAGAATGGAAATAAACTAGCCTAATTGATGGTAGCTTATCTCTGAGAAGAGATGTGGCGGCTACATGCCTTCTAAAATATGTTACAATGAGGCTTAGAGGAATTTTTATCATTAATAAATAATGGGAAACCTAAACATTCAAAAACCTAACCCTAGAAGATGAAGCGCCAAAGGCATGTGGTCGGCCCCGTTGGGGTTAGCTGGAACGTAAATATATTGCGGTCGTAACTTTGGCATACGATCTTCATTTGGATATCATAATACCTCATTTCAAATATCTCCAAGAGAAATTTTTTCATATTCCTCTTTTTCCCAAAAAAAATAATTTAGGCCCTCAAAACGATTCTGAAAGTTTAGGACCCAAAAAACTCCCAAAATTACTAAGTTGTGCTACAATTAAGGAAATTGAAAGAAGCAACGGTGGAGATCCAATTGGAATAGGTGGGTGGCTAGAAATGTCCACCTCAATCACTTATCCCCCCTTAGGAATAAATGATCCCCATTGTGTTGAGTGCCTCCATGAGAGGGGAAACATTCTGCTGAACTTGTTCCTTCATGGGCCACTTACCTTGGTGCGGGAGTTAGCCAACTTTGACAACCTGATACAGTTGAATTGTTTACTGGCGAGTGGTCTTGATTTATGTGTCCATAATCCGATTGGTTGTGGCCTATTCCATGTAGTTTGGTTTGAGCTCTATTGGTGTTATTTGTTCTGCAATGTCTGATGTGTCCAACAATGGTGGTAAGTATGGTTGAATAAGGTCCATATTAAACATTGGGTGCAAGCTAAGGAATAGGGGAATGTTGAGATTGAAATAATTTTCACCCACAACCTTTGTGATGGTGCAGGAACCCTATCAAAGTGACCATATCTTCTAATGGACTTCAGTAAGGAATTCTTTCTACAAATGAAACCAAACCTTGTCACTGACTTGAAACTTATGTGGCACCTAATGTTGATCATGCCACTATTTGTACCTGGAATTGGACTTATCCAAGATCTCATGAATCTACTATAATATTTCCAAAATGAATTTAATAAACCTGATATATTTATCAACCTCAGAGTGTACATGTGTGGATTATGTCTATGTATTCGCATGAGGCGTGACAACTTCAATTAGACACAAGGGTTGAAAACCCATACCCACTTGAAAAGGACTATGAAGAGTCAATATATTGAGAGATATATTATAATTTTGCTACACATAGGAAATTCTCTCATCTCATGTTCGCTAATGCTTGGATTTGTACATGTGGAGTATGTGCACTATCATCATGTTGACGACCTTTTTCTAACCATCAGTCTAGGGATGGAACGCAATCAACTTGGTGAGGTTCGTGTCCAATAGTGTCCATAGACTCAACTAAAATGTTCTTATGAACATGTTATCCCAATCTCATATAATATTCTACAGGATCCCAAAATGTACCCATACTCGTTCAAATAAGAGTTTCGACGTGTCTTTTATTGTCGTACTATTCTTGTAGGTCACCAATATAACTATCTTAGAAAATTTGTCCACAACCACAAATACATAGTTTTTACCATGCTTGGTAGAAGGGAGGCTAGACATATAGTCCATGGAAATGGATTCCTATGGTTTCCTTGGAGTAGGAAGAGGAGTGTACAAACCTTTCTTGTTGATGGTTGGATTGATGATGGCACAAGTAGTGTAGGATCTGATATATTTTCCAACATGCCATCAGAATTTTGGCCAATAAAAATAATTTGTTAGTATGACCATAATTTTCTCCACACCAAAGTGTCCTACGACCTAACTGTAGTGTGCCTCCAAAATCAACTTGGCACACTCACTTGAAGGAACACAAAGGTGGTCCAGGTAGCATAATAATGCATCATGGAGATGGAAATATGGAATTTGCTTTCCATCCACTAGCATATTATTATGTGGTGGAAAACTCTGGATAATTTTTATACATTTGTGGCCATCCAGAGGTCTTGTGGCCACAAGAGTTGAGGACAATAGTCAGTGTTGCAACTGGGGACTGACTGAGGCAATATCTAACATGATTGGTGCTGCCCATTTTGTATTTAATGTTCTGGTGGAATTTTTGCAAATATGTAGACCACCTCTGATGGTTATCGTTATACAACTTCCCTTATGTTTGTATGAATTGAAGAGGTTGGTTATCTATGTGGATGATTGTCTCCTTCCCAAGAATGTAATGCTTCCATTATCGACAAGCCTGCATAATAGAATACATCTCTTTATCATATGTGGGGTACTTCCCAATTGTATTAGAAATGGTCTGAATATGATAGTCCATCAAATGCTCGTGTTAGGTGAGGACTACACCAATAACATAATCGGAGGCTTCTATCTCAAATTTATAGGGTTCTTGTTGATATAGCAATGTGAGTACAAGTGCAGAGTATAGGCTATTCTTCATCTCAACAAATGTCTTTTGTTGGGACTTGGTTCAAGAAAACTTTTCTTTCCCTCTACCCTTAATAATCTGACTCAAAGGCCAAGTGATATGAGAAAATCCCAACATGAACCTTAGATAAAAAAATGGCAAGGCCCAAAAAGTTATGAAGATATGTTAGACTAGTTGGGGCTGGCCTATCCCGAATGTCATGGATCTTAGCCGGATATACATGCACGCCTTTATCATGTATGATGTAACCCATATATTGGTCTTGGATCATGCCAAAGGTGCATTTCTCCAAGTTGGCATACCATTTTTGATGTCGTAGGGTTTGAAAGACATGTCTAATGTGTTGTAAGTTCTCTTCCCAACTCCTGCTGAAGATGGGGATTTCGTCCAGGTAAGCAACCACAAACGAGTTGGTGAAGGATTGGAAGATTTCATCCATCAACCTCATAAAATTAGAGGGGTCATTTTTCAACCCGAAAATCATGGCCAACCATTCAAAAATTCCTTCCTTGGATTTGAAGGTGGCCTTCCATACATTTGTGGGCTCTATCGGAACCTAGTGATAGCCATACTTTTAATCAATCTTGCTGAAATATTTGACCCTTTTGAGCTAGTCCAGAAGATCATAAATCCATGTGATTGGATACATGTTCCTGACAGTGATTTTGTCTAGTCACCAATAAATAATGCAGAGCCTCCGGGTCGCATCCTTATTTTGTACAAGTACAATCAAGCTCCTATACGGTAAGGAACTTGGTCGAATGTGCCATTTTTGGAGAAAATCCTAGATATGACACTTTATCTCTTCATTTTTCATAATTAAGTGGTGGTATATCATCCCATTGGGATAGGTTCTCTGAGAGTCAAATCAATCGAATGTTTATTAACAGTGCAAGGGTACCCCTGTGGGTGACGAGAAGATGTCCCTGTATTCGTCCATGACCTTATACACCTACTTATGTTGTGTGGTGGAACCTTTCGTAGGGGCCATGGATCTGGCCACGAACTTCCCCTTACTTTAAGAATGAATAAAAATGAAAATAAATTCCTATCCCTGTAGATGATCTTACTACATTTATTAGTAAAGATCAAAGAGATGGCGATAGGCGGGGCTACCTTCGGTATTTTGTATAACCTACTGCCCAAAGTAATAATAATAGTACGAGGCCTCGACTCATACACAACATGATGCTTTGGAAAGTATGGTTTTTCAAATACTACATCACAAAATTTAAGAGGAGCAACATCACAAAATACCTCATCCATGAAGGGCTTGATTCTATGGGATAGGCAAAAACATTGGCTAACATAGACATCTCGTTATTGGTGAAGCCACCCGATGATGCATGACTGAGGGTGTGGTGTGGTCAGTAGTAAAACCCACTTCATGACCTTTTCTAAATGAATTTATCTTTTCTCCCATTGTCGACAATGAACTACAGTGGAGACCCTTTCACCCACATATGTGAGCGGAAGATACACTCCCCTTCCTCTAGATCTTCAGGCTCAATATTCTAGATCTTCATGGTGGAAACAGTGGCAATGGGCTTCACATCAATGATTGTATTCCCTTTGTCATTCCCCTTGCCAGCATCTAACTTAAGGTCAGAACATGCATCTGAATTTGAAGCCTTTGGCTTCACCACTAGTGACTGCTTATCTCGACACTCACTTGTGTTATGAGTGGGGATATTATGGAACTCACACCACTTTCTCATGTTGTTCTTTGTCTTCGTGGTTCTTTTCTTTTATTTTGGCTTTTCCAGGTCATCTCGGGTCACCCTGCATTGGATTTTTCCTTTGTTTTGTGGTTTGGGGGCACTCTTTCCCTACTTTTAATTCAAGATCCAAAGTTCTGCTTCTTTTTTTTAATTTTTTGTTCAATATTGGTAGCATATCAATATGTTGCACCAAGTGAGGATATGTCTAGGAACTCCATTTCTTCCTGAATGTATTTTTCCAAAAAACCACAAGACTTAAGAATCAGGTGTCGCTCAGAGTCTTTTATACCCAACTTTGTGCGTATAGCAGGGAAAATTTTAAGGGTGGATATGTATTTTAAAGTTTAGAAACCTTGTCAAATCTCACTAGTAAATAATATGAAATTTGTAAAATGTTTAGAAATGTTTTGGTAAAAGTATTCAAATTTCTAATAATTTTATATAATCTCTATTTAACATTTTGGTGATTTATAAGGTAAAATAATTTTATACTATAAAATTTGGGTGGATAAATTTTAGAAAAAATGGAAATTAATGAATCTTTTTTTTTGTAAAAAACATGTTAAATTAGCCCACTTGTGAATATTAGCACCTAAAATTTTCCCTGGCGTAGAGTGTGAAAAATATTTGTGAGCTCATGCACATTTTGGTCCCTTTGTTGTTGTATTGTGGTCCACTATATGTACTTGTTCTCATAGCACCCAATGGGGTAGTATTATTCCTTGACAATGTATCAGAAGGAGTTCCAATAGGGGGTGGCTATAAATCGAGAGGGTTCCTCATCCTAGTTCTCACAATAAGTTTCCCACCGGTCCTTGACATGGGGAGAAACCTTAAGCGGTGAAAAAGTAATCTTCTCCCTATCGGAGAAACTATGGACTGAAGAGTAACCTTCCAATAGATTCAATCATTTTTCTATAACATCTGAATTTATTTGACATTAAAATATAGTTATATCAAATTTTACTTGTACCTTGAAGGGGGCATCAACTCCAAAGTGACCGTTGGATGAATATGTGTCACTTATAGGAATCTGCCAGAGGATCTGGGAAAATTTTCCATCATTGCATTCCTTTATCACTCAAGGGATTTTTCAATAAATATTATGAAAGGATCTTTTGCTCCCTCATATTTATTGTTTTCCACCATTGGAGGTTTTCAGGGTCGATGAGGCCGGTCTTGCAAAGGTTCAACCTGTTTGAGCCCTAACTCCTTATACCCCGACCTTGTTGGGGACATGCAGAGAAAAATAAGGAAAGAGAAGACTATGTTGATACCACTGATAAAGATTTATAAATGAATGAAATGAAATAAAAATATGAGAAGAACCACTGAGATATAATTAAAACAAAACTTCATTTCATTAATAACAAAGTAATGAAAATTGTTACATGCAGAATGGAAATAAACTAGCTCAAGTGATGGTAGCTTATCTCTGAGAAGTGATGTGGCAACTACATGCCTTATAAATTGTGTTACAATGAGGCTCGAGGGAATTTTTATCATTAAGAAACAATTGGAAACCATAAACATCCAAAAACCTAACCCTAGGAGATGAAACACCAAAATATTATGGGCCCCATTGGGGTTAGTTGCAACATCAACTTCCCAGGGTCGTAACTCTGGAATATGATCTCCGTTTGGCTATCATAAGACTTCGCCTTAAATATCTCCAAGAGGAGACTGAAAAGATATGATAAGTGGGGCTTGAACTTTTCCAATCTCTCTATTTTAGTCAAAAACGTCATTTAGGCCGTCAAAACGGCTCTGAAAATTTAGGACTTGAAAAACTACCAAAAATATTATGTTTTTATACAATTAAGGAAAAATAGATAAACAACGGTGGGGGGCCATGTGGAATATGTGGGTGGCCACTAAAATCCACCTGGATCAATCCTCCCCCCTTAATAATCAATGGTCCTCATTGCATTGAGTGCCTCCATGAGGGGGAAACTTCTGTTGAACTCAGTCCTTGGTGAGCCACTTTATTTGGTGCAAGATTTGGCCAGCTTTGACAACCCGATATATTTGGATCTTCTCTTGGCGACTGGTATTGATATGTGTGTCCATAATCCGATCAATTTTGGCTTGATCCATGCACTTTGGGTTGAAATTTGTTGGTATTAGTTGTTCTGCAATTTCTAATGTGTCCAACAATGGTGAAAAGTATGGCGGGAGGTTGTCCACATTGAACACTAGGTGGTGTCCAATTAATGGGGGAATGTTGAGCTCAAAATTTTTGTCACCCATGAACTTGGTGATGTTATAAGGTGTATAAAATCCACATATATTCAAACTTCTAATTGTAATATGCTAAAAAAATAGACTTGAATCTACTATAGCAATTGTGGAAACCAATAAACGGTCGTGAAATAACAAAGCATACCAGAGAAAGAATTCAAGCAACACATTACACAATGATTTCTTGGGTAAATCCACAGCTAAAACCCACTTTATATGTATATTTCATTAGTCAGAAAATATTGTAAGATTACAATTCTTTTCTCCAACCTGAGAAACCTCTACATTATCTCTATCTGTCTTACTCCTTCCTAGACAAGCGGAGGCCAATACTTAGCCAATTTTTTACCTGCCAATATCCTTATCTCCTTGCAATGTTTCCTTGGGTAATTAGCCCCTATTAATTAGGTAAATACCCATCTAATATTGTGCAATCCATCTAGGTACTTCCTATGACTGCATGCACCACATGTATAATTTGGATGATTATGAAAATGATAATACATTACCCTTCAACTCCAATCTCAATTGGGTAACTCTTAGTTCTGACATGCATGAATTATTTATGGTTGAATCATCAGTTAACTGATTTATCACAGATTAAATAACTCACTAATAGACCTCTCACTAATTCCTCCAATAGGTCATTAAATTGAATTTTGTATGGAAATAAGTAATAAAATTGAGGAAAAAATCAAAAGGTGGAAAAGTGAAATTTGAAATATTCAGAGGAATGGATAAAATTTTCTAGTTGGAATTTAGAACTGGAGAGATATGGGAATTGACTAATGATATTTTTTAGATGTGGGAGAATGTTTATGTAAAAAGTTTGAAGGTTAAAAAGTATAAACCATTGATATGCACCAATAGTAAATAAGGTCTTGAAATGAAGCTCCTTCCAGAATATATGACTATCACCCCTTGGAAAGCAATGTAAGGAGTGAAGGATGAAAAACTTGTCAAAACAATAGTATCTCATGTAAAGTAGGTAGAATTATCATTGGAAAAAAAAATTGAGGAATTTCTAAAGTAAGTTTGTTATTTTTACTTAATTATGGATTATAAGTTTCTCATAAATATAATATATTGTTGTTGGTAGTATTTTTTATACATATCACTATATTAACATTTTTTAATTTATTTATTCAGTCACAAGTTTTGTATGAGAATACAAGAAAAATGGTTAAATTTTTAAATGAAGATAGTTGGGATGATGTTGTATGCAACTACCCATATTCAAGTTCTACATCAGTTCTCAAAGATTTGTATCTTGCCTTTAATGTTGAAAATGCAACAAGATGATGGAGCTTAGTGAAATGAAGTCGCCTTCACTAAGTGGGCTCGCAGGCTATTTTTGGCGCAAAGTCTATTTTTAGACTATGTCTATTTTTAGAAATATGGATCATGTTCTATGAGTTGCAGGATGCTATTTATGGATGATTGGTGGAGTTGGTAAAAATAGATGGACCTCTATTTTTAGACATTGGGCGGTTTCTATTTTTAGACTGCCGGGCTAAAAATAGAACAGTCAAATATTATTAACCCTTAATAATATTTAGACTATAAACATTATCTTATCCTCTTGGAGAACTTCAGTTTGATGCTTGGATGTGGCACATGCAGCTGACAGAAGGAAATACACTTTTCCTAAGGGTTATTTGATCTATTGCATGGTTGACTTCAGTTAGAACTCATGTGGCAGAGTTTGGTGGAGTTGATGAGACAGTTGGTGGAGTTGTGTTCGGTTTAACTTAGTTGAACTAGTTGTATTTAGTCTAACTGAAAAATACACTAGTGATGAGTGGTGTGAATTAATTATTAATTAATTCACTAACTATTAACTCATAAATCAACTAAAGAACACATCAGTTAACTACAATGCATGGACAGTTCAGTGGAGACCAGTGTTAGAGGTGGGTGAAAGGGTGACTCTACTATCAGTTGTGACTATTGGTTGTGCATGAGATTTTCACACACATTGATTGAGATTTCCAATGAGAATTGCACAGTTGGAGCTAGTGGGATTTGAACTTGGATCTCATCATTAATCAACTTGGATTGCGCAGTAGAGGCAGGCAGACTTGTGGAGGAGATTTGAACCTGTGACTTGTTCATCTCAGAGCTAGTTTGTGTGTAAATTTTGGAGATAGTACTGAGTACTTGTGAGGAGTATTGTACTATGATTGGTACATGTTCTCTATCATTATAATATACAGATAGTTGGGGGTTTTCAGCTATTTAGCTTTCCCCATTACATACTGTGTTGATATGTGTGCTTGATTATTTTTTTATGTGCGCATGCGACTGCTTCTATTTCCGCATATTGATGATCAATTGTAGAAGAGGTTATGTATTATGCATGAAGATTAAATAGTGTGTAATCAGGATAATCTCGGTGAATAATTCAGCAAATTATTCAAATTTCTACATGGTATCGGAGCGAGAATTGATCATCGGATCTACTACAGTGATTACAATTTATTTCGGTAGACAGAGTATGTAAGCGGGCCAGGTAGCCTCTGGATCCATCCTTTCTTTGAAAGGTGATATATCTAGTAAACGCCCCTACAGTCGATCTCTGTGCTAGAAATACTTTTTTCTCATAGATCCAGAAGCAGTTGAGTTTTGAGCTTGGAATTCAAATTTTGCAGCAATTTGTTTTCTTAGTGCCGGAGTTGAAATGTCTTTCAACGATTTGCGACTGGAATATGCCCTTGAGGGCAGTTCGAATTATGTTGCATGGAAGGACATAATGGAGGCGGTATTAGATGATAACGGGCTGAAGGAGTTCATAGATGCTAAGGTCCCAAAGCCTACTGATGCTGCTCAAGTTGAGGCTTGGCAAAAGAAGATGGCGAAATGTCGAAGGATTCTATTGGAGGGCGTGAAGGATCACGTTGTATCCAGCCTGCATGGAAAATCTTCTCCATACTTGATGTGGAAAGCATTGACAGATCTATTCCAGAGCAAGAGCAACCAGAGGAAGTTGGCGCTCAAGGATAAACTCAGAAACATTAATATGGAGAAAGGCGACAGTATCGCCAAGTACCTCACGAAGTTCACTCAATGCAGAGATGAACTGGGAAGTGTGGGGGTGACTGTAGATGATGAGGACTTGGTGGACCTGGCTCTCCTTGGTCTTTAGAAGATTTTTCATTCCTATCAGGACTCTGTTAATGGTCGGGAGAAGTTGCCGAGATGGGAGCGACTTTGGTCGGATCTCATGCAAGAGGAGATAAGGCGGACTACCAGGGACGGATCTTCATCAAAGGCATCTGATGAAGAAAATTGCGCTTTGGCTACCAAAGCAAAGAAGGGGAAGAGCAAGAAATATTCTCAGTCTGGTGCGAAAGGCAAGAAGCAATACATGTCCAAGGTGAAGTGCTTTCACTGTCACCAACACGGAAATTATGCCACAAATTGTCCGCAGAAGAAGAAAAATAAGCATGCTGCTGGATCTGCAGCGGGAGAGACCTTAGCCTCACAGTTTGAGCTGGATTTTTCGCTGATCGCATGCTTGGTGTCAAGTGTGATGGGATCAGTATGGTTCTTGGACAGTGGTGCGTCTTTTCACATGACTGGAGATCGAGATTTGTTTTCAGATCTGGATGAGAAAGATCTTGGAGTGCACATCGAGATGGGTGATGATGGTAGATACAGTGCGACTGGTATCGGTACCATTTCCTTTGAGAGGGAGTCTAGTAAACCCTTCGTATTGAAGGAAGTGTTGCATGTTCCAGGATTGATGAAGAATCTGATCTCTGTGGCGATGTTAGAAGACAAGGGGTACGATGTTGTCTTCAGCGAAGGAAAGGCCTTCCTGCGCAGTAAGACAACTCGAGAAACCCAGAAGATAGGGGTTCGAGTCAAGAACCTTTATTAGTTGCAAGTAGATGGCTGCGCAGCAATGGCATGCAAGGCAGAAGGAGTGGTGAGTTAGGATGATGGCGAGCTGTGGCACCGGAGATTGGGCCACCTTCACCATGGAGCTTTGAAGATACTGCAGCAGATTTCTACTGGGCTTCCTGAGGGAACTCTTGCACAGTTAGATCAGTGCAAGGGGTGTACCTTAGGAAAATTTGTGAAAGCCACCTTTCACGAGAAGGATAGTCGTGCCACGAAGATCCTTGAGAGAATCGACACAGACGTGTGTGGACCTTTCTCAGTAGCTTCGACAGCAAAGCACAAGTACTATGTGATCTTTGTTGATGATTTCTCTCAGAAGTGCTGGATCTTCTTCATGCAGAAGAAGAGCGAGACATACTCAAAGTTCTGTGAGTTCAAGGCATTGGTTGAGAAGGAATCGGGGAAGCATGTGAAGGCTCTTAGGAGCGACAATGGTGGTGAATTCATCTCTGCTGAATTCAAGGACTTTTGCAGCGCAGAAGGAATTCGGAGAGAGCTCATAGCCCCCCATAACCCACAGCAGAACGGGGTTGCTGAACATAAGAATAGAACGATCGTGGGTGCTGCACGGGTGATGTTGCATGATCAGGGCCCACCCCTTCACTTGTGGGCAGAGGCATGCAATACTGTAGTATATGTGTAGAACCGTTGTCCTCACAAGATACTTGGCATGAGTACACCGAAGGAGGCGTTTTCTGGCAAGAGGCCTGATATTTCCCATTTGAGGATTTTTGGCTCACCTGTCTACATGCATGTGACGAAGGATGCCAGGAAGAAGCTGGAGCCGACCGCAAAGGTTGGGATATTTGTGGGGTACATTGATACGCCCCACAACTATCGTGTGTATTTACCAGATAGTCGCAAGACTGTTGTGCGATGGGATATCAAATTTCAGGAGGAGAAAGCCATGAAGTGTTCGCTTGAGAGGGAGCCACACTTGCATGCAGATGAGGAGCTATTAGTTCCTAAGGATGAGCTTCTAGATGTGGATCAGCCACAAGAGGAAGTTCATGGAGTGGAAGAGACCACTCATGCAGCACTAACCATCAGAGGGTGCAAGCGCACTACAGAAGCTGACTGACGGGCTCAAGATGCAGAGAAGGTTGTAGGACCACCTACAGCACAGCGCAGACAAAGACAGTCACCGGACCGGTACAATGGATACATGGCTCTTATGAGAAAATGTGTCGTGACAGAGCCATCCTATTTCGAGGAAGCTGTGGAGGATTTCGCATGGGTAGATGCCATGGTGGAAGAGTATGATTCGATTGTCAGAAATAGTGCATGGGAGATTGTCCCGCGACCGGAGGGGAAATCAGTGGTGGGTTCGTGATGGATCTACAAAGTGAAGCAGGCAGCTGACGGGAGTGTGGAGAAGTACAAGGCAATATTTCTTTCCCGTGGCTTCTCACAGATCGATGGGATCGATTATGAGGAGAACTTTGCACCTATCGCAAGGTACTCTTCCATACGGACGATCCTAGCTCTCTCAGCGCATATGGGGTAGCACATCCATCAGATGGATGTGAAGACTGCGTTCCTCAACGGAGTCATTGAGGAGGAGGTGTACATAGAGCAGCCCGAAGGTTTCGAGATCTTCAGCAGTGAGTCGCATGTGTGCAGACTCAAGAGAGCATTGTACGGGTTGAAGCAAGCACCTCGTGCTTGGTACACATGGATAGACAGTTACTTCACTGGACTTGGATTCTCCAAGAGTGAGGCGGATCCTAACCTGTACCAGATTCTGGTGGAGGGGAAGTTTCTGATCATTGTACTGTATGTAGATTATTTGATTTTGACGAGTGATGCGCTGTTGATAATTTCATGCAAGGAGGATCTTGCTAGAGAGTTTGAGATGAAGGACTTGGGCCTCCTTCATTATTTCCTGGGATTGGAAATTTGGCAGCGCAGTGGTGGACTGTTTGTTTCTCAGGGTAAGTATGCCCGGGAGATACTAGAGAAGTTCAACCTGCATGACTGCAAGCTTTTTGATACTTCTCTTCCTGGAGGTTGGAGGAAGGAGGATGCTACTTCAGCGGAGGTAGTGGATGCACCCTTGGTTGGTGGGGTCGCTTATGTATCTGGTCAATACATGACCCGATATATGCTATCTTGTTAACCGGCTTTCGCAAAGTATAGTTAAGCCTACGAAACTCTTCTGGAAGGCCTTTTGGAAGGCGAGGCAAGCATGTATTGCGTTATCTTAGAGGCACATCGGGATGTAGTGCATGGGTACAAACGGGAGGATGAGGTGAAGCTATGTGGCTTCACGGATATGGAAATGGCGGGGAGCCCATGAGATAGAAGAGCACATCTAGAGGGATCTTCAGTATCGGGTCGACAGCAGTTTCCTGGTACAGCAGGAAGCAGAGATCCGTGGCACTCAGTTCCGCGGAGGTCGAGTATATGGCAGCAAGCTTGGCTGCATGCGAGGCTATTTGGATGAGGAAGATTCTGGTCGGGTTGTTCGGGTCGCATTTGGAGCCTACTGTGATTTATTGTGATAACCAGAGTTGCATTAAACTCTCGGCTAATCCAATATTTCATGATAGATCCAAACACATCGACATCAGGTACCATCATATCAGAGATTGTGTGCAACGGAGAATCATGTTACTTTCATATATTCCCACGGAGGATCAGGATGCTGACATCTTGACGAAGGCGCTCACCAGGAGCAAATTCGAATTCCACAGAGGTAGGATAGGGGTTGCAGATAATCCATATCTTGTTGAGAGGGAGTGTTGAAAATGAAAAAAGATGATGGAGCTTAGTGAAATGAAGTCGCCTTCACTAAGTGGGCCCGTAGGCTATTTTTGGTGCAAAGTCTATTTTTAGACTATGTCTATTTTTAGACATATGGATCATGGTCTATGAGTTGCAGGATGCTATTTATGGATGATTGGTCGAGTTGGTAAAAATAGATGGACCTCTATTTTTAGAAATTGGGTGGTTTCTATTTTTAGACTGCCGGGCTAAAAATAGAACAGTCAAATATTATTAACCCTTAATAATATTTAGACTATAAACATTATCTTATCCTCTTGGAGCACTTCAGTTTGATGCTTGGATGTGGCACATGCAGCTGACAGAAGGAAATACGCTTTCCCTAAGGGTTAGTTGAGCTATTGCATGGTTGACTTCAGTTAGAACTCATGTGGCAGAGTTTGGTGGAGTTGATGAGACAGTTGGTGGAGTTGTGTTCTGTTTAACTTAGTTGAACTAGTTGTATTTAGTCTAAGTGAAAAATACACTAGTGATGAGTGGTGTGAATTAATTATTAATTAATTCACTAATTATTAACTCATAAATCAACTAAAGAACACATCAGTTAACTGCAATGCATGGACATTTCAGTGGAGACCAGTGTTAGAGGTGGGTGAAAGGGTGAGTCTACTATCAGTTGTGACTATTGGCTGTGCATGAGATTTGCACACACATTGATTGAGATTGCCAATGAAAATTGCGCAGTTGGAGCTAGTGGGATTCGAACTTGTATCTCATCATTAATCAACTTGGATTGCGCAGTAGAGGCAGGCAGACTTGTGGAGGATATTTGAACTTGTGACTTGTTCATCTCAGAGCTAGTTTGTGTGTAACTTTTGGAGATAGTATTGAGTACTTGTGAGGAGTATTGTACTATGATTGTTACATGTTCTCTATCATTATAATATACAGATAGTTGGGGGTTTTGAGCTATTTATCTTTCCCCATTACATACTGTGTTGATATGTGTGCTTGATTATGTTTTTATGTGCGCATGCAACTGCTTCTATTTCCGCATATTGATGATCAATTGTAGAAGAGGTTATGTATTATGCATGAAGCTTAAATAGTGTGTAATCAGGATAATCTCGGTGAATAATTCAGCAAATTATTCAAATTTCTACATTTAAAAAGGTATTTTCATTTATACATTCATTTATATTCATGTGTATATTATTTTTATTATATAACTTATACATATATTTTTTTATTTCATTAAAGATGTAGAAGGATGCAAATAGAGCACTGAATAGTTTCAAAAGTTTACTGAAAAAATGAAAATGGAAATGATAAGAAAGCAGCGTCTTAGTGATGTTGAAATTTAACCCAATCTTATTCATTTAATTTGGAATGGGTTCCACACTATCCAATATCAAATAATACCAGGTGATTATGAAGACATTGCAAAACTCATACCTAAAAGGGATTATTACCTAGTTATTGCAGAAATTTTTCATGGTTTCTGTTAGCCCCCTATGATTTTTTTGACAAGCAAAAAGGGGGCTAAATGTTTTTTGAGCCTTCAAGGAATGCATATCCTCCAAAAATGCATCATCCTTGAAGCCTCCTTGTGCCTTTTCCCTTTGTTAAATCATCACTGTTGTTCCCAGTTTAAAACCTCTCTGTTTCTGTGAAGAATGCCCAAAAGGCCCCCTTTTTTTCCTGTTATTTCATCCCCATTAAGCCTCTGTTTTCATCATCTGTTTCCCTCCCTTAACCCCTCATGAATCCTCTAAATCACCCTAATTCCCCTTTAAACCTTAAAAACGCCCTTTGTTTGTTCTAATAAGCCCTTTTCCTCTCCACCGTTACCCTTTTTTGGCCTTAAAATACACTAAACTAAGCCAAAAACCCATTTTTCTTTATAACAGGCTTAGCCCCTTTCGGCCAGCCCCCTCAACCACTTCCCTCACATGACCCGCGCCCAGAACCAAGCGCTTGAGGCCTAGGCGCTAATCGCAATCGGAAGGAACACGGGGCACATTTCTTTGTTACACGCATCTTCCCCGATGTGATGGTGTATTTTCCTGTCGGCCATTGAAACAATCTCCGCTGTTGATTGGAATAGATCCAATGGTCATCGCAAGTCCCGTCGAGCCCGCATCTCCCCTTTTTCACCCCTCCGATTGCATGCCAACCGTCGATATTCCACCCTGTTCCGACGGCTATCGCACAATCGGAGTATCGCTAATCGCACCAATCCTGCATTTTTGATCCCTCACAATTGGCGCACCCCGATTGAATCTCCGATGTTAAATCCAACAGCCCTGTTCTCTTCTCATTCTGCCCCGCTTCCCTAATTGGCCATCCTCTGACCCAATCATAGCCATCGATCTCTCATAGATCTAATGGTCCAAGGCCAATCGCCCAATCGCTCGTCAGATTTTTAGTCCCCCCCCATCGCTCTCCTCTGATTAGATCGCAGCCGTCCATTTCCCATGATCTAACGGCCCATATTTCTCCCGCCCACCAACCATATTTTTCGCCTATTTATCTCCTCTGTAGATCTCAGTCGTTCATCCATAGATCAGACGGTCCGCAATGAAACCACCGTCCGTTTGACCCCACCTCTACTGATCGTGCATCTCCTCAGATCGTGCTCCGTCTCCTACCGTCCGATCTGCCCACTCCTGATCTAACGGTCCTCAATAATATCGCATAGTTTGGGCATCCGAAGTTTAATATTTCAAATTCACGCGATATGGGTGGTTTTCCAGAGCCACGTGTCAGCCAGGGACCCATATCACGTTCAAAAAGTGAAAACCACTCCCCTCCCTATTCGCCGCTCGAAACTAGCGGTTTTGTATCTGTAAACCACTTCCCCACTTCATTGCCCGAAGTCTCATTTGCAGATCCCGACCGTTGATCTGTTTTGATCAGTGGCCCTCATTGCACCTCGCATCCCAGCCATTGTTTTTCATCACGTGACCATTGAACCTCATCAGGTCATTGCAGCCGTTGATCTCCTCTTGAGATCCAACAACCCAGGTTAAATCGCCCTCTGTCATGGTCGGGTCCCACCATTTCAAGTCCATTTCACATGTTTTACCCGCATTTCCTTTGTATTTTGATTCAAAGTCCCAAATTATAATGTTTTACATGGAAACATTATATCATTTCGCTCCAGAATTAAAATTAATGTTTTTCATTAAAAGGTCATATTCCCATCGTTTCACTGCATTTTTCCACCATTTCTAGTGCATCCACAGCATTCACCAATGTTGCATCACCATTCTTCCAAGCCTCCACATCATTTCTTCTACCACCACCCTGGATTTTATAATTGGTTTATTTCATTGTTGCAGGGTTTACAGACTGGAAATTTCACTCTACCTCTACAATCACAGTTACTGTGATTCAGAATACAGAGGTGCCATTACAGTAGCGGCAGAGTGTTTCAGCAGCAGAGATTGAAAAGGTTGAAGCCCGTAATTGAATACTTAATGCTTTAATCCTTAATCAAAGAATCAAAGTGTAGTTTGAAGGGCACATGAAATAATCCATATCTGCTTTCAGCATCAACAGTACATTTTCTCAGACAATACACCCTCGACAGAAGTCTCCATGCCTCCCCAAGCTCCCAAGGGCCATCTCACTGACAGAAAACTTCCGAAGACTATCAGGACAACAATAATGGAGGTATGGAAGCCCAGAAGACCTTTTCAGTCACCTTACTTGCTTCAGAAGACATAACAGAGAGCCTTACAAGCTAGAAATGACTCCAAAGAAACATCAGAGGTCAAATGTTGACCTGACAGAGACTCCGAACCAGACCACCAAGTACTGCGCAGAGCTATTAAGCAGAATGGGCATGAAAACCTCCTCCACTTTGTCTTAATGGATCGATTTAATCTGTATCACCTACTCCTGCTATCCATTTTTCCTATAGGAACTTCCGAAGAACACTTTGTAAAGGGTTCGGTTGCGTTGTCACTGTTGTAGTTGTAGGGATTCATTTTCTACTGTTAGAACAGTTTTGGGAGAGAGTAGCAAGAGTAGTTTGTAATGTAGTAGGCTGGGAGGAGAAAGTTGGACTATAATCAGCCATTGAGATCAATGTATGTGACTGGTTTTGCATCAATTAATCAATAAAATTTCACAGGATCCTGGTCTATTACTACGGGTGATGTTTTTCTCATTGCATTGTTTATTTACATTTTCCATGTTGTTCATTGGTCTTCTGGTACGCATCAGAAATATAACATAGGATTTGCCCTCGCATGGCACCCTATGTTTCTGCTCTCCCTACCTTTAATGTTTTCTGCTGATAGTGAATCTGAGATCAAAGTCATGTAATTTAACTAGTGTAGTAGCCATATTCACTGCTAGTTGATGTGTGAATTCGGGGTTTGTTGCTTAGTTGTTCTTGTTTGGGTTCAAGCTAGAGGATTTGGGATACCGGGGATTTAGTGTAAGCCCTATCCACTGGGGTCCTTGTTCAATAGATTGGCCTTTCTGAGATCTCATGAGCTGGTGTCAAAGCATTGAAGGTTAAAAGCCCTTCTATGATCTCAGGCCTAGTTCTTTGTTTAATCTTATGTGTTTTCCCTTTGAGAGTATGCTGAAGCGGATCTGGAGTTAGATGACCTCTAGTCTGATCTCAAGCTGCCCTTTGTGTTTCACTTTTCTCTCCTTAATGTTCCACTCCATCATCTATATCAAAGATCCTTTAGTATGGATGACTTGCCCTATGGAAGCCTTGGCTATTTGTTTGCAAGTAATCTCCTTTCATGACTCCATAGCCCAATGGATGGTACAGCCTTAACCTATTCTCTTTTACCGAAACATCATGCTGCTTTGTTCCTTTCTTTCCATTACCTTCTCAGTCTATGATCTCATGACTCAGCCCAACAACCAACCAAATCATTTTAAACCCCCCTCTCTGTGCTTCATACCTAGCCTAATATCTCATTTTAAGCTTCAAAGATATATCATTCTTTTATTTATAGGAGAGATCCCTCTCCGAGTCCAGGAGAGCTAGATCCTAGGACCCCAAAGTGGTTATGATGTTGTCTCATCTTTTGGTCTTGCCAATCTGGCCAAAACATGGGAACCCCAACATAATGGCGACTCCACTGGGGATCAACTCAGACCAATGCCTTTAGATTGGTATTTTAATGCTGATAGTGGACAACAGTCTGTTTCAAATGTCTAACTTCATCCACCTGGCGACTCCACACTCTACATTTCCTAATAGAACAAATGACTCCACTGGTAGAAGACTCTGAACTGGTTGAGAAGATGCAGTGACCTTTTTGCAGAAACATGGATCCAGACATGAACAGAGATGCTAAGCTAGATGCTTTGGTAGACCAATTAAACGAACTAGCGAACATGTTTGGTGTAGTGCTGGAAATGCATATGGCTAATCGGAATGCAAATGATGAATATTCAAAACATCCCATGCATTTTCCAGAGCAAAGGCCAACTCCAGACCTGGAAAATGAGCAAGATATGTATGATGATCCTGGTCTGGATTTTTCTCTTACTCTGGAAAATTCTCAAGATGAGGCTCATGAAGATACCCTGCCTCAAGATCAGTTCGTACAAGAAGCAAAGGACTGTTATTCTCCTGTCAGTGTTAAAGAAGAAAGTTCTATGTTGATAGAAGAAGAGATGGATCGAATATAAAACACGCAGTCCACCTCTAAAATATTCTACAGAACTAATACAGAGCCAGAAGACTCCTCTGAGGATCAAGACGAAGAAAAACCTGCTAAGAATCTGACAGGTTTGGTTGGTGACATTGCTTACGATTATGACTTTCCTAGTTATGATCTATTTGATGATAATTGTTTCCAGAGGGAATCCGAGCTTGCAGGGCCATCATCAGTAGACTCATGGGAGGAAAGTCAGGGCCAGCAACTCCAGAGAAGCAATGAACCCAGTCAACCTATCTATGACACTGATGGGGAAAGTTATGAAATCATCAGTGATGAGTGTCATGAGATCGGAGATCAGCAGTCTTTCCTTTCAGAATATGAGGAGGAAAGAAAATAAGAGATTCTTGAGCAAGACGAAATTAAAGGGCCTTCCCTTGAAAAAGAGGAAGCAATGGTAAACACCTTTGCTCAAGAATACACAGATATTTTCACGGAGCTCAGCCCAGTAGAGCAGAATATATCAAAGTTCCAAGAGGACTCATCTGCTATATACGATGAGTCCTCCAGTTCAGAAGACGAAGGAGACACTCTACCCCAATAGAGTCTTTTTCTCAATCCGGTGGTAGAAGAAGAAATCCTGGTTGAAGCCTGCTTGTCAAATATCCATAACCAGGTATCATTTCATGATCCTTATGTTCATTTCCTGCACACATTTGAAGGAGGATCAAAGGTCTTTTTTAGCAGCATGTTGCAGACAGCAAGAAAATTTTTGGAAGCTATTGTTGAGGACCAGAAAGAGCGGGAGCAACCCTACCTATCCAGCATGCTCAAGGAGTTGAGCAAGAAAGACCAGTCATGGGATCACTTGATGGACTGGTTGCATTGGAAAAAAATGTTTGTAAGCTAGACTTGTAAATATGTCAAGTTAGAGTAGGATAGGTAGGAGAAGCTCAATAAACCTCACTTCATGAGCATTCAGTTAGTAGTCTTGATTTTTTGCAAAGTTTTCATTCCATGAGTAGTTTTGTCTTTAGGGCATGGTCCACAGCAAGCCAGATAGTCTAAACCTGGCTTGACTATTTTTCAATTTCTGTCTTAGAGTGCAGAGAAGAAGTCTGATAGACAGTTTAATCCTAGCAGACAGTAGTTTAGGTAGAGAAACTATGAGGCCAACAGTTTAATCTGGTCTCATGGAGTAATAAGGGTAGAAATAGAATAGGCTTCTTTTTCTGTTTGAAAAATTGATGATGTAAAGGGTCTGCTAGTCCAAATGCACCCAGAAGAAAAAATGTTAGGATTTTAGTCTAGGTAGGTAGTTGTTTGAGTAATGTTTGCTGCTGATATGTGTCTTCATGGTTTGTGGCAGCTGAATCAGAAAAGAAAATGGAAGTTTCAAGGATCAGGCATCTGGCCTACCCCAAATATTTATTCTCTGAATTCTTGACTCCTTCAAGAAGAATCCATCCCCATGTGGAGCCACTGTTAGCGCCCTATGAATTTTTTGACAAGAAAACAGGGGGCTAAATGTTTTTTGAGCCTTCAAGGATGCATCTCCTCCAAAAACGCATCATCCTTGAAGCCTCCTTGTGCCTTTGCCCTTTTTTAAATCATCATTGTTGTTCCCAGTTTAAAACCTCTCTGTTTCTGTGAAGAATGCCCAAAAGGCCCCCATTTTTTCCTGTTATTTCATCCCCATTAAGCGTCTGTTTTCATCATCTTTTTCCCTCCCTTAACCCCTCATGAATCCTCTAAATCACCCTAATTCCCCTTCAAACCTTACAAACGCCCTTTTTTTGGTCTAATAAGCCCTTTTCCTCTCTACCGTTACCCTTTTTTGGCCTTAAAATACACTAAACTAAGCCAAAAACCCATTTTTCTTTATAACAAGCTTAGCCCCTTTTAGCCAGCCCCCTCAACCACTTCCCCCACATGACCCGTGCCCAAAACCAAGCGCTTGAGGGCTGGGCGCTAATCGCAATCAGAAGGAATGGGGGGCACATTCCTTTGTTACACTCATCTTCCCCAATGAGATGGTGTATTTTCCTGTCAGCCATTGAAACAATCTCCATCGTTGATTGGAATAGATCCAACGGTCATCACAAGTCCCATCGCACCCGTATCTCCCCTTTGTCACCCCTCTGATTGCATTCCAACTGTCGATCTGCCACCCTGATCCGATGGCTATCGCACAATTGGAGTATCACCAATCGCACCAATCCCGCATTGCTGATCCCTCCCAATCGGCGCGCCCCGATTGAATCTCTGTCGTTAAATCCAACAGCCCTGATCTCTTCTCATTATGCCCCGCTTCCCCGATTGGCCATCCTCCGACCCAATCACAGTCGTCGATCTCTCATAGATCCGACGGTCCAAGGCCAATCACACAATCACTCGTCAGAGTTTTGGTCCCCCCCATCCCTTCCCTCCGATTAGATCGCGGCCATCCATTTCCCATGATCTAACAGCCCAAATTTCTCCTGGCCACCAACCATATTTTCCGCCTGTGTATCTCCTGTGCAAATCTCAGCCGTTCATCCACAGATCGGACGGTCCACAATGAAACCGCCATCTGTTTGACCCCACCTCTACCGACCGTGCATCTCCTCAGATCGCGCTCCGTCTCCGACCGTCTAATCTATCCACTCCTGATCTGACGGTCCTCAGTAATATCGCACAGTTTGGGTATCCAAAGTTTAATATTTCAAATTCACGTGATATGGGCAATTTTCTAGAGCCACGTGTCAGTCAGGGACCCATATCGTGTTCAAAAAGTGAAAACCACTCCCCTCCCTCTTCGCCGCTCGAAACTAGCGATTTTGTATCCGTAAACCACTTCCCCACTTCATCGCCCGAAGTCTCATTTGCAGATCCCGTCCGTTGATCTGTTTTGATCAATGGCCCTCATTGCACCTCGCATCCCAGCCATTATTTTTCATCGCGTGACCATTGAACCTCATCAGGTCAACGCAGCCATCAATCTCCTCTTGAGATCCAACGGCCCAGGTTAAATCGCCCTCCGCCATGGCCGGGTCCCACCATTTCAAGTCCATTTCACATGTTTTACCCGAATTTCCTTTGTATTTCGATTCAAAGGCCCGAATTATAATATTTTACATGGAAACATTATATCATTTCGCTCCAGCATTAAAATTAATGTTTTTCATTAAAATTTCATATTCCCACCATTTCACTGCATTTTTCCACCATTTCTAGTGCATCCATAGCATTCACCACTGTTGTGCCACCATTCTTCCAGGCCTCCATAGCATTTATTCCGCCACCACCTGGATTTTATAATTGGTTTATTTCATTGTTGCAGGGTTTACAGAGTGGAAATTTCACTCTACCTCCGCAAGCACAGTTACTGTGATTCAGAATACAGAGCTGCCATTACAGTAGCGGCAGAGTGTATCAGCAGCAGTGATTGAAAAGGTTGAAGCCTGTAATTGAATCCTTAACACTTTAATCCTTAATCAAAGAATCAAAGCGCAGTTTGAAGGGCACATGAAACAAGCCATATCTGCTTTCAGCATCAACAGTACCTTTTCTCAGACAATACACCCTCGACAGAAGTCTCCATGCCTCCCCAAGCTCCCAAGGGCCATCTCACTGACAGAAAACTTCCGAAGACTGTCAGGACAGCAATAATGGAGGTATGGAAGCCCAGAAGACCTTTTCAGTCACCTTACTTGCTTCAGGAGACAGAATAGAGAGCCTTACAAGCCATAAAGGACTCAAAGAAACATCAAAGGTCAAATGTCGACCTGACAGAGACTCCGAACCAGACCACCAAGTACTGCGCAGAACTATTAAGTAGAATGGGCATGAACACCTCCTCCACTCTGTCTTAATGGATCGATTTAATGTGTATCACCTACTCCTGCTATCCATTTTTCCTATAATAACTCCCGAAGAACACTTTGTAAAGGGTTCGGTTGCGTTGTCACTGTTGTAGTTGTAAGGATTCATTTTTTACTGTTAGAACAGTTTTGGGAGAGAGTAGCAAGAGTAGTTTGTAATGTAGTAGGTTGGGAGGATAAAGTTGGACTATAATCAACCATTGAGCTCAGTGTATGTGACTAGTTTTGCATTAATTAATCAAGAAAATTTCACAGGATCCTGGTCTATTACTACAGGTGATGTTTTTCTCATTACATTGTTTATTTACATTTTCCATGTTTTTCGTTGGTCTTCTGGTACACATCAGAAATATAACATAGGATTTGCCCTCGCATGGCACCCTATTTTTCTGCTCTCCCTACCTTTAGTGTTTTCTGCTGATATTGAATCTAAGAGAAAAGTCATGTAATTTAACCAGTGTAGTAGTCGTATTCATTGCTAGCTGATGTGTGAATTCGGGGTTTGCTGCTTAGTTGTTCTTGTTTGGGTTCAAGCTAGAGGATTCGGGATACCGTGGATTTAGTGTAATCCCTTTCCACTAGGGTCCTTTTTCAACAGATTGACCTTTCCGACATCTCATGAGTTGGTGTCAAAGCATTGAAGGTTAAAATCCCTTCTATGGTCTCAGGCCTAGTTCTATGTTTAATCTTATGTGTTTTCCCTTTGAGAGTATGCTGAAGCGGATCTAGAGTTAAATGACCTCTGGTCTGATCTCAAGTTGCCCTTTGTGTTTCACTTTTCTCTCCTTAATGTTCCACTCCATCATCTATCTCAAAGATCCTTTAGTATGTATGCTTGCCCTATGGAAGCCTTAGCTATTTGTTTGCAAGTAATCTCCTTTCATGACTCCATAGCCCAATGGATGGCACAGCCTTAACCTATTATCTTTTACCGAAACATCCTGCTGCTTTGTTCCTTTCTTTCCATTACCTTCTCAGTCTATGATCTAATGACTCAACCCAAAAACCAACCAAATCATTTTCAACCCCCCTCTCTATGCTTCATACCTAGCCTAATATCTCATTTTAAGCTTCAAAGATATATCATTCTTTGCTTTATTGGAGAGATCCCTCTCCGGGTCCAGGAGGGCTAGATCCTAGGACCCCAAAGTGGTTATGATGTTGTCTCATCTTTTGGTCTTGCCAATCTGGCCAAAACATGGGAACCCCAACAGTTTCAATATCCCAAACATTTAATATGATAGTGATCCTTATACTTATAATGCTTTTAGTAAAGTGGTTGCGGGATTTCTAGAAGTCACAACATCCCCATTTTGGAAATTTGTGGCATTTCATTCAGACACACAATTTGCAATGTTGTTAACAAGCTTCAAGGGAAAAGAAAAGTCGAGGATGCAACTTACATGGTAAGACGTTTAAATTGCGTGGGTGATTAATGTTAAAAAAATGATTTATGTACAAGTTAATTGAAATTCTGCTATTTCATGTTACAAGAAAAAGTCAAATCTTCTTGGTTGCGAAGATCAAACAATTATAAGTAATTGTGAGTTCATTCATGTTGAAAGTTGGACAAAATATGATATCAATAAGAACATGATCTTCATTCAAGTAGATGGAAATATTCATAACCAAGTATTGGTCCACGATTTTTTTGTCAAAAAAATAACATATTAAGATAAAGGAGAAAAAGGAGAGATAGTTAACATATATCAAAAATCAGAGTCATTGATTAACTATATTTTAGATTTATGTTCAAATGAAGGAGATTGGGTTTTGGATTTATTTTGAGGCTCAAGTAAGTTTTATTATATAAAAATGCATTTCCATATTTTTCTACTAATTTACTTAATTATTTCTTGTGTACTTGATGATTAGGTACAACATGAGCATGTTGCTTACAAAAAGGAATAAATTTCATTTCAATTGAGAGAGACCCAATACAATGAAAACTTATTCAGCAAAGAAAAAATGTTCTTCAATTTATTCCAAATGCAATACAAGAAGTTGGTTTGAGGAAAGGGGATTTTAATGAATCCTGTGTGGAGAAAAAAAAGGCACATCAATTAGATGGAATGATTGGAAATGCATACTTTGGGAGATTCACATATATCAGAGATCCATGAGAAGAGGAAAATGACCAAATTGAAGCCCATAATGAAAATATTATTGAAGAAGACAATAATGAAACTCTTGAAGATGAAAGGTTTGGGTTACATGATATTATTGATTAAATTTCAGTTACACTTGCAAATGTTATTTTTTTGTAACTATTAATAAGTTATACTTGTAATGTTTTGACTTTGACATTTTATGAGAATAATAAGTATTGATTTGTTCGTATTATATGTTTAATATTTATATTATCTGATTTTCACTTCATTTTTTTATGTGAATCAATTAATTTTTGAAAAACCTTGTTATTGTTATTAACTAAGAGTGACCCCTCTATCTCACTATAATAATTTCACTCTTCACAGTATAATATTTAGGTATTTTATATCATCCAAAACCCTAATCCATTAACTCATATTATACCACATCTCTAATTTCTTAACTATAAGTAGCTTACACTAACCCAAAATCATTGCTTAAAAACACATAACAAGCCCAAAACGAAAGAAAAAATCTTGAAAACTCCACCCTGAAACCCAAAATAGAGATGTGACTAAATCTATCTACAAAATGATACAACACATATCCAATTATTATTTGGAATTACATAACTTCAAATTCAATCACTAAATATGCTATATACACAAAATGTTAGATTTCCTTTAAACTTAGAATTTTAAAG
This sequence comes from Pinus albicaulis, assembly GCA_034641835.2. Classification (NCBI taxonomy): domain Eukaryota; kingdom Viridiplantae; phylum Streptophyta; class Pinopsida; order Pinales; family Pinaceae; genus Pinus; species Pinus albicaulis. The sequence continues at coordinate 863,045,010 of CM076571.1, forward strand.
CATACATTTTTAATTAGAAAAATTGCAACATACATATCATGTCAATTTATATGCACTTTCAATTTCAATCTTAGATTTATGTAATAACCATATTTATTTTATTGTGTAAATGATATATATATATATATATATAAACCAATATAAACCATTACATCTAATTTTTAGATTTAAAAATAAGAATATATTAAAAAATAAAAAAATTCCATTATATTTAATTTTTTAAATTTAAAAATAATAATATATTTTTATCTAAACAACTTGGTTAATTAACTAAATTCATATTTCATATACATTTGTTATTTCTAAAATATTTATTTATTTCTAAAATATTTATTTGAAAATTAAATATATCAATGTTGATATAATATTATATGAACATCAATTGTCAAACTAGCTATGACAATGTTGATATGATCTCATAGAAACATCCATGATCAAATTAACTACTACTCTTCAATAATATAATTGGGAATTCAATTAAATGGTCACCATTTTAAAAAATCATTACAATATGCCGTAAGAGAAAGTTATTTTGTTTAATTGAAATAATTCATAGATACAACTTTAGTGCATTAAATAGTTGAAAAAATGTATTTTTGCCAAATTAATTAATTAATTTTAAACTATAAAATAAAAATATATTATAATAAAGAAATTATTTTTTTCTTTAATTATTAAAAATGCTTATTACAGAACATTATTTTCCTTACTACAAACATTAAAATAATAAATTATTAAAATCTAATATCAAAATATTAATAATTATATTAATTTTAATATATCACAATAAAATATTGTAATAACATTATTGTCCTTACTACATACATTAAAATAATAAGTTATTAAAATCTAATATCAAAATATTAATAGTTATATTAATTTTAATATATTACAATAAAATATTGTAATAACATTATTTTCCTTACTACAAACATTAAAATAATAAATTATTAAAATCTAATATCAAAATATTAATAATTATATTAATTTTAATATATTACAATAAAATAATAAATATTTTATATTTTAATAATATATTGTTATTTTAATTATAAAAAAAAATCCTTTATATTCATGATTTTATATGTTATTGTTGTCACCATTGTTAAAATTCTCTCACTCAAATCATTTATTTGTCATATCGAATAAGAATATATTATGGATAACTAGATGGCTCTTTGTCCTTTCAATTTTCCACAAAATATATTAAAAAGTTGGATTGTTTTGCTGTTTTTTTAAATATATTATATTATATTCAAAGTTTATATAATTTATATATTATATTATATTAAAAGTTTAATTAGATTTTTTTAAAAGGCATAGTTGTTCACATGTGTATTAAGATATTGGCATTTTTTCATCATTTAAATATTTTTTTCATAATTTTAAGGGTATTTATTAAAAAATAAAATAAAAGTTATGTAATTTTTTTCAAAATGTTTTTCCAATTGAGTTATATATATATATATATAATTAACAAAATTATATAAATTAAATAATTAATAAAAGTTAATAGAGATCAATTTATAATAATCATTAAAACACTTACTTAATAATATGTGTCAATTTAATTAGTTAATCAATTTAAATTAAAAATGTAAGAAATACATAGCTATTTTGAAGGTAAATCTCAATTTTTGATTTGTGTTTGTTACTATGAATATTATAGAATATTTCATGAAGATTAAATCTCTACTATCTACTTAATAATTATTGATAAATAAATGAGCATTGTCACAAAAATTGCCTCAATATGAAAATCAACCATGGTAAACCATGATTATTTTAGGGTTTAAAATATTTATTTTAGGTTTTATGATGATGATGATGGTGTTTAACGTCCACTGAGACCAATCTTTGGTCTATCGGACCTAAATAAAAGAGTTATTTAGTTTGATTTAAGATTTTATTCCTATGCTCAAAAAGCTTGGAGAGAAGCCTCCCGAGCTCACTATAATTTTGACATATTAAAAGGCTAGGAAGGTCAGTATTGTAGCTCAATTTCATAATGAAGGTCAGTATTGATAGGAATTCCAGTCGTGTAAAGAAATTTTATTATTATCTTTAGTTTTCCTAGTTAGAATCTGCCTCCAGAATTTCTTAGGAGCCACCTTAGAGAGGTGTAAGAGATTCTCTTGTCTTTTACAAATATATTGCCTTTTTTTCCTTTTAGTTAGGGCTTTGTAGATTTTTATCTTGTCAATTTTGAGAGATTCATCAACAGCTTCCTTAATTTCTCTCCTCGCACTTTTACAATCTTTGTCATACCGTGGGTTGGTTTTGCTATTTCTTTTATTACTTGAGACTTCAATTGAGAACTTGTTAATAGAATATGAGAGGGTTTTAGTAAAATTATGATATAGGTTATCTACGTTGTCTATACTAGATAAAGGAAGCAAATTAGTTTTTAATTCATTTAGAAAGAGATCATTTTTATTTCTATCAAAGATTAAGTTCTTTTGACAATAAGGATTATCTTCTATCGGATCTCTATGCATGACAAAATTGAGAGTTATGAGTAAAGGCCTATGATCAGAGTCAGGCTCGTGGTCTTCTAAGATGTCAAAACTTATTATTTCGTTGTATAAATGGAGATTAGAAATAACATAGTCTACCATGCTGCTACCAAGGCCATGGATGCAGGTCATCTAGCTAGAATTGGGCCACTTCTTTAGACCATTTCAAATTATGAGATCCTGAGCACTATAGAGCTTGACTAGCTCTGACCCAAATAAATTATCCCCAAGGTCTTCAGAGCTCCTTTTGTACCGGCTAGCCATAATAAGTTCTTCATCTAACCAAAGAGGATTGGGGTTGGAATGATTGCTTAGAAGAATAGCTTGGTTGATTGAAGTTCAAGCATTAAAGTCACCCACTAAAAGGATATTACCTTCATTCCTTAGGCTAGAAATATCATTCTCTAAACCATTGTAAGGACTATTTTTATCTAGATTATTTTTCTTATAGAAGTTAGAATTATTGGGGGGAAAATAACAGATTGCTATGTAGGTCTTTTTATTGTTAATTTCATTAATCTCAATCCAACTATATTGGTTGTAAGGGTTGTTTTTATAAATCCTAGCATGGGGGGGGATTTTCTTCTTAATGTAGCAAGCTATGCCCCCAATGCCTCTACGGGAGGATCGCTTGTTCTAGGTAGACCATAGTGCAAAGCCATCTATGTTAGGGACCTTAGATTCTTCGTGCTCCCAAGTTTCAACAAGAAATATAATACCAATATCATTTGAGATCCAACTTAGTTTAGGGTCTTTGTTCCATGGAAAGCCCCAATGGTTCCAAGAAATCATTCGAAGCATGTTGAATTGCTATTTATTACTATCTTTTTTGTTTCTATCTTGAATAACGGTTTTTCTATTTCTAATTATTGCCCATTTTCCTTCCTTCCTAGCTTCTTTTACCTTTTGAACCTCCTTTCTTAATTCTGCTTGATCTTTTGGAATGAGATATTCGTTTATAAATATTCTCGTTCCTTTTAGACTTGAGGTTTTACTAAGTATGTCATATTTATGGTCACTAGAGCTCATCTTTATTCGAATTAGCCTTCCTTTATTCTCAGTTAATTTCCCTAACCTTGTTGCTTCTATGAGACACGTGGTTTCAATTTGTAATCTATTATGTAATTCTGTATGGGCTATGGCTAAAGTATCCTCATCTAACTCCTCTTTCAAACCGAATATTATAAGGTTCAAGGCCCTTTTGTTATGCTCATGGTCTAATTTGATCAATTTTTTCATTTCATCTTTAATTGGTTAGATATCTAATTTACCTACCCCACTATTTAGGGTGAGACTGTTGTTAACTTTTTCTTCTAGTTCTTTAATCATGTCCTTCATTTTAAGACTCTCTATATTATCAACATCTCCTTGTTGGGATGTTTGGTTCGTATCTTATATACATCTCTCTATATACCCTGAGTTTATAATAATAATACCTAGTGTTTAATATTATTTCCTTGGGTTTATAATCCTTTGGGATTTTAGTGTAAATCCCTTAGGTTTATTATTTTTTTGAGTTTTTAATATCTATCCTTTGGGTTTATTAATCTAAAGGTATATATTCCTAGGGTATAATGTTATTGATAGGAATGATAATAATAGTTCTTAAGTTATATATAAATCTCTTGAATTTAATTAATTAACAATAATTAATCTAAATTAATTAATTAATTAATTAATTAATAATTGTTATTTTTAAATAAATAATAATAATTTATTTAATATTATTAATTAATACTTATTATTATTTATTAATTAATTATTAATTATTTTTATTAATGGTTATTTAATTGTAAATTAATAGTTATAATAATTAATTATTATTATTATTATTTATTAATTAATAATGTTATTAATTAATATGTATTATAAATATTAAGTATTATCAATTATTAATTAATAATTAATTATTATTATTATTAATTAACAATATTTTTGTTTGTTAAGTTGTAGGTGATCCTCTAGGTGTGACCTGTGGTTTGAGGAGGTGGTAGTCTAACCTTCTTGCTTTTCTTCCCTCAAAATTATGGAAATTGAGGCAATATTTTAATAAAATCTGGAATAGATTTTTGAAAATCTAGGTTACAGCTGTCGAACTTCAAGATTTTTGGTGCCCCAAAGTTTTTTATGGTGTTGAATCCATTTCCACCATAAAAAACATGATTCAAACACTTCTACTACAATATTTATTGAATTGATTTACGCTGATTACAACCACTTTTACAGTCTCGGAAATTCGTCCACCTCAATAGACTTCTCCTTTGAGGAGTTATGACCCAGGGGCATTCAAGCTCTCAAATTCACCCAGGATCACACCCAGTCTGGGCCACACCAGCCTTAAGTTGATTCAATTTTCTTTTAGCATGTATCCTCCTACCACGTGGCACAACCACCGTGTGAGGTTTGATTCTCAGTCGCCTTAATAACAAGGCTCGACCTCAACCAATTCTGCTAGTAAGACTTGACATTAATCATTAATAGTTAATCATATTATTTATTAATATTAACAATAATATTAATATTTTTATTAAAATGACAAATAATATGAATATTTTATTAATAATATTTATTATTAATAAATATTTTACTTTTAATATTTTATTATTAATATTTTTCAGTTAATAATGCTATTAAATAACGTTGTTTATTAATTAATATTGTTATTGATGATGATGATGATGATGAGTAACGTTCGCTAAGACCAATGCGGCCTACGAGACCTCAAGAAAGGAAAAATAATCTAAGTATGATTCTTCAAAATATTGTTTCTGTGATCAAAGAGAAGGGAAATAAGTGTTCCAAGATCGCTATAGGTGGGTTCGCTTAAATGGTCAAGAATATTGGAAGTGTAGAAAATTTTAGGGAATTGAGAGCGGATGTGAGTAAGAGCTAGATAGTCTAAAAAGAAGTTTTTTTCATATTCCACCTACTTAGTATCACAAATCTGACAGATTATATTGTTCCAAGGAGTCTTCCGAATAGAACACCGCTTGGTATCACTCCAAAGTGCATGAGAATCAGTTCTTATCCTAGCGATGTTAATTTTTTTTCTTAGTGCTCATCAACACAGAGAGATAATTCTAATTATCAAGGGTAGGGTTGATCACCACCTTATAGTATCTTAGCTTCCTTTTACCCGCCAACTCCTAATGCTCTGACAGCTTGTCCTTAAACTTGGAGGTAATAGCATTTTTGGCACTATCTTTGCTCCCTATACTAAGTTCCTCCTTAATTCCCCAATGGTTGAGCTAAGACTAGGCATCCTTAAGCCACTAATGCTTGAGGCGAAGGTGGGTGTTTTGACTACATTTAGAAGCAATTTTTGGGAGCCTTTTTTATTCCATGCTTTAAAGCTTCTTCTTATACATCATATATCTAAACATAGTCATACTTTTAATAGGGGGAAAACCATTTTCGATTAAGAGGATACTATAAGGAGTATTTCCCTTGATATTTAGGTTCTAGGTTATGAATTTCTTTTGAATCGTCTCAATCTTCATCCATGACTCTCTGGATATACTGGAAACCAAAACTTCACATCTGTATAAGAGAACCGAGGTGACGAGAGTCTCTAAGAATAACTTATTTTTACTCTAAATGTAAAGATCAATCCACTTACAATTTTTTTCAATCTCATAATAAGCTTTCTAGTTGAGTTGATGAGGGAAGTCAATTCTCAAATATTTATAAGAAGGAACCTGCTCTAAGAAATGGTTATTATACACGAAACTACCATGTGTGATCTTTTTGGATTTAATGAACATGACTTTAGTCTTGTCGGTATTAATTGTCACACCCATCTTGGAGCACTAGATATGAAGAGTCTGAAGGTGCTTGTCAAGGTCAACATGGCTTTTTGCAAGAAGAATGATATCATCAGCATAAAGGAGAAGAGTAATGAAAACACCAGCAAGCTCGGTGCCCTTGCATCTCGCAGTTTTCACACACCCTTCTAGCTTATCCATGTATATGCCAAAAAGAATAGGAGATGAGAGACACCCTTTCTTAACTCTGATATGGCAATTAATGACTTTGCCACCCCTTGTTGATATAAAATATTAATATTTAATCATTTATAATGTTATTTATTATTAATATTTATAATAATTAAATGTTCAAATTATGAATCATTATCAACCATTTATTATTATTATTTAATAATTAATAATATTAATTATTAATATTAACCATAATATTTTTATTTTTATTAAAATAATTATTTTTTAATATTTTTATTATTATTATTATAGATATAAATATTTATATTATTATTAATATTAAATCTATACCATTAAAATCTATCTATGGTGTTTTTCAACCACATTTATTATATATTATTATTAATATTAATTAATTTATAATATTATTATTAATTATGATTAATATATTATTAATAATATAGTATACTTTATTGTTTATATCATTATTATTAATATAAATAATTTTTTATTTATATTTTTTTAAAATATTGTTATTAAAAAAATGTTAATATTATAAATATTAATATTATTATTATAAATAAATATTATTATTATATAGAAAAATGTCTTTTGGATTAATCCTAATTATATGATTAATAGAAAAGACATTTTTCTACATTATGAATCACAGAAGTCTTAGATCTAACATTATTATTATAATTATTATTATTATTGTTAATACTTTGTTATTAATAGTATTATTATTATTTTATTATTGTTATTATTAATAATTAATTTGGAATTAATATAAATATCTATGAATGTTGACAGATTTTTTGGTGAAAAATATATAAATGAACTTTTAGATGAAAAAAAAGATCACAACAGTAGATTAAATGGATAAATAGAGATGTTTTCTATCTGTTAGAATATTACAACTAGTTTTGACTAAAAATTTATCATTAATTAATAAATAATTTTTTATTAAAATAAACTAATGAATTGAAATTAACTGTAAATAAAGAATTAAATTAAATTTATTAATATTACTACCTTAATCAAAACAAAAGTCAATAAGAATAATGTCAAACTTAGTTATTCTAAACAATAAAACTTAAAAATAATAATAATAAAATGAATATAAATAAATAATAAACAAAATAAAAATAATAAAGTCAAATTTAACTATTCTAAGAAATCAATTTATTTTTTCCATTTTCTTAATACTGTCTATCTACATTTCCATTTTCTTATTACTATTTTAAGTTTTATTGTTTATAATAATTAATTTTGAATTATCATTTTCATTATTTTTATTTATTTATTTGTTTTCATTTTCTTATTACTATTTTAAGTTTTATTGTTTAGAATAATTAATTTGGACTCTATTATTAATGACCTTAGTTTTTATTAAAATAATAATATGAATATAATTAATTTAATTCCTTATTTACAAGTAATTTTCATCCATTACTTTATTATAATAAAAAAATATTTACTAATTAATGATAACTTTTTAGTTAAAACTAGTTGTTATATTCTAATGGTTAGAAAACATATATCTTCATTTATTTAATCTAATGTCATGATCTTGTTATTCATCTTGTCCTGAAAATCAACTAGACTAGATAGTTCTAAATTGTCAACTAAAAATTCTTTTATTTGATTTTTACTCAAATATCTCCCAACATTCATAATATGAAACACAAAACCTAAATTAATAATTATATTTATATTTATATTTATATAATATTTATATTAATAATATAAATAATATCATTATAAATTATTAATATTGTTATTACATAATAAATATGATTGTGTTATAATATAATATAATATAATATAATAAAAGAAAAGAAGATAATGTGCAACTTACATTTTTAATGAATATGTAGGTTAATAAATGTTTTGGTTAGGTCAAGTGCAATAACTCGACTAAACGTTGTATTTGAAAATTGGACATGAATTCCATGGTTAATGGTGGAATTAGTTTATTAACTCGTGTTCATTATATTGAATATATAAAGTGTATTATAAGTGTGTTGTGAAAGATAATCATTAATAAGAAGTTAGATATTATTGAGATGCCAAGTGTAAAAGAATATCATAAACTTTAAAAGAATCATTGAAATATATGTTATATAGAGAAATGATGTTTTATTTAACCATTAAGAAAAATCCTATGCCTTATAGCAAGGCCTAATAATAGTCATTCATTCTCACATTCAATCATTGATAGTGATGAGAGATACAAAATCCATCATAAGCCAAGTGGTATTCAATACTACCCAAACTCGCAACATGTTAGAATCACATGTAGTTCAAGCTCTGTAAGAAGTAACCAAATTCATATATATCAAGTATTAGCGCGTGTTACAAGAGAATTATATCAAGTATTATGACGTGTTACAAGAGAATAATAAGTTAGCGAATAGTTTTTCTAATTAACCAACAACTTCTAAAATCAAGGGTCATCAATATTAGTGCTAAACTTTGCAATCAACCCATCCTATGAGTATTATAATATGTGGATGAAGGTGCGTAGCATACAATCACATGACACATAAAAAGGAAGCATAGTCATATAGTAGGCTCAATGATGAGATGCGACTTGATACCCCTTTGGATGTTGTAGATCTTGGTCTCTCGTAATTTTGAATTCACTAAAAGTAACTTCACTTGTACAGGTGGCATTATGGTTTTTCGGTTTGGAATGGAATGGTGGAAAATCTAGGTTGTAGATCCCTCACGCAATTTGGTGAGTTCTTTTAGTTTGGTTGGGATAGTGTGCATATTTTCAATCTTAATTCAATTCCTTATCATTTCAAGGTTTCTTGTATTTTTTTGGGTTGTATATAGGTTAATTTATAGATTGGTTTTAGTCATAGTTACCAAATTTGAAATAGATTTGAATTCGAATTCGAATTCGATATGATACGATAAAAATTTGAATACAATTTTTTCAATTCGAAAAAAATTCCCTAATATATATATATACCATTAATAATGAGATATTTTGATAATTTTCTTTTTAATTTATTTTAAATTTTAAATAATTTCTAATAGCTCTAGAAAATATAACAATATTAGAAACATAGTGCTACATAAATTGGAAAAAGCTACATTTTCTCTTCCTTCCAAAATCTAAATCTGACATGACTCTTTTGTTTTAAAACTTATTTTTTCAAAATCTTATCTAATAAATAAATACAAAAATCATTGTTCTAAACTTATTATTTAGAATTTGTTTAAATTTAAAAAAAAAATGAAATTTAAAAATAAAAAATTTCTAATTTTCTAATTATTTTTGTTTCCTTATTAATTTAAAACTTTTATAAACATAAAAAATTTTGAAATATAAAAAATTTTCAATTTTTGTTCTACAAAAATAATGCATTATGCTCACGAACTGCTCACGAACTGCTCACGAACTTGGTCATAAAGCAATATAAGGGAGATCAATAGGAAGCTTAAAATCAAGTGCGAATAGTGAATTCCAATTATGAGGGGATCAATAAAGAAGAAACAACGCATCAACTCCAGGAAGACAGAAATTTTCAATCAAAATTCAAAGCTAATGAACATAGTTATTGAAAAAGTAGCCAATTATTAAGATGATAGATTTATTTTGTAAAATCTATTTGATTAAAAATTAGAAAAATATATTTCTTAAAAATATAAATATAATTCATTCTAAATGAATAAATCGTATTTTTTTTCCTTATTTAAAAAAATAAAGCACAAATTTCAATAGAATTTTAACAATTTTTATTAATACAAAATTTCCCCATTATATTTAAAAATAAATATTATTCGGAAAAATTAGATAAAATTAAACTATAAATCTGGAAATTTATATGCTTCATAGGGATATTTCGATTGATTTTCCAAGAGTATTAATTTCCAAATCGCTATCGGTTATCGTTATTAGTTGTTGATTAGAGCTTTTTTAACGTCTTGTGTTTGCTATTTTTTGATATTGATGCCTCTTGCAAGGATTTTGTATAATATATTAAAGAGATTACTCGGTATGCTTAGGAAGTTTTTATAGGCTACTTTTGCAATAAGCTTGCCTGAATATGTGCATATATAAAAGAGAACGAGTGTTTGAATCGAAAAGTGAAGCGAATGAGTGTTTGAATTGAAAAGTCAGTTATATAATAAAATGAGAGTTTGAAATGGGAAATTCAACTCAAGCTTTAAATAATTTTTCAACACTTTCACAATATGTAGATTTGTCATTCTTTGAAGATTAAGTGTGTTCTATAGATAAGTCAAAGTTTCGAATTTATGGAATACAACGTAAAATGACAAAAGTTCTTAGACAAAATTGATCCATTAAATTAATATAATAATTAAAATTCTCGACCATGAATTATTAAGCCAAATCATTTAAATTAATATAATAATTAAATTATAAATTATAAATCATTCAATTGAGTTAGGTAAATTAAAAATAACAAATAATCTTAAATTTAAATTAAAAAATATTAAATATCAAAATAGTCATTAAATTTCAAAAAATTTAAATCTTTCAAATCCTTTATCTATATATTATATCACTCATTTTAAGTATGAAATAGTAAAATTTTTAGCCTACCGTTGTAATCAAGAATTTAAAATATCCTAACTATGTCTTATATTAAGTTTATCAGCCATACAGTATGATTTTAATATGTATTTGTAGATATCAAGTAAACCTCACATCTTTCTTCTTATATAGGCTTTTTTGTTTTTATGGAAGGGATATCATTAAATCACTTACTTTTATTAAAATTTATAAATTTGTTATGTTTACTGCCCAATTTTTTTTGTACTTTCAATATTTCTTTATAAAGGAATGCAAGAAAAGTATATTTATCTTTAAATTTAGATTTACTCTCCTGAAGACTCTTTCCCTCTCTTAGGGATGGCCTCATATATATATAAAATCCTTGTTGACACCCTCCATGGATTGTCTTCTTATTTCATTTAATAAGAAATATGAAACTACATCCTTGAACTCTAATCTATTTTGAATAGTAATACCAATTGCTACAACTATATTGTACCAAGAGTCTAGCAAATACCATAATAAGGTAATAGAATTATCTTCTTCCTCCATCAAAGTACATAATGAGGTGATAGACTTATATTCTTCCTCAATTTTAATATCAACAAATACAAGTTAACTTAACAAAGTATTGTACAAATTTGGATGCTTCGTCATGGAGTCATCATCATCGATCCTAGAATGATATTATTTCTTTCAAAGAAGCAACTTTTTTTCCATGGACATGGATTGATACAAATTCCCTTATTGATTACAAAGCTTCCTTGCAAGTTATCTTTTCCAAAACATTCAACAACACTAAATCTAGGAGGTAGAGTCCATGTAGCCACCCCTTCCATATTCACCCAATTTCACCAGCTTATCAGGCTAAACATGAGATGAAGATCTATTATGACATGACCTGACCTCCTAGATCCAATTAAGGAAGTGGGCCCGACAAAATGACCACAACTAACATCCTACAAGGGCTTCAGGTCACTCAATGGTCGACCAACCACCCCAGGTGGCCAAACCCTATGTTGGAACCATTTTATCTTCCCTAGGCTCACAACCTCAACAACAACAAGGCATGCATGTGGTTATAGGCCTCCAACTGCATGCACTACAATGCTTCCATGTGGTTATAGCCCAATTTCTCCACTTTTGATCATGCGGTCCCAGGATCAGTGCCACCTTTTCAAGCCTACCTTTAAACCACTTCCCATAATTTCTTAAGACTTTCCATAATCATATTTGACATGGGAAAAAATCTAATAATTGAATCTCAACTCAAAAACTTGACCTAAACTGACCAGAAAAACCTAAGCATTTTGTCAAGCATATGGAAAACATGTAATCTATAGTCATGAATGAATATTTGATCATAAAAGTATGAGATTCATTTTTAAATAATTGAGAATGCCCTATTTCCTCTCCACATAGTTTCAAAAACACTTATTATTCCATACATTCATCAAGTGATCAATAGCTAAACAATTCATGACAAGAGCCATAAAAAATGCATATTATATAAACAACATATAAACAGAAAATAACCAGCATATAAACCATGGCATCCAAACCATAATTTCACCAACACATTGCCAACAAATATACATGAATCACAATAGAATAATAACTCATATCAGCATATGAAATTACCAAACAAGTCAAGGACTTCCACGTACCACTCAACCATAGATTTCGTTGAACCAAATATCTTTTTCAGCCAATCCCATGTGCACCATATTCCAAGCATGAATGTGGGATATAATGGAATGAACAAAACAAAACCAAACTAACACTTCCAGAGGTAAAACCACCTCAACCCTCAACCAATGATTCCACCTCATGGTCGAACATCACCAAAACCAACCAGATCGGTCTCTACCTAGGTTGTCCAAGGCTCTAGGAGCTAGTAACTCAACCCACAACCTTCTAGGGCTCCAGAGCATTTGTCCAACCCAACTCTAGGGACTATTAACTCAACCAACCAAGGGCTCTAGATATTTTGTCCCAACCTAGGCTTCAAGACTAGTAACTCAACCCAAGTTGTTTCAGGGATTCTAAAGTCTCTGTTCCAACTGACAGCAATAAGTAATTATGAGCACCAACTAGAAACAAATCAAGTGTAAAAACCCACAACACCATGGATATCTGGGAAATGCAAAGAAAATTCTAAAACCATTGTCGATCCAAGCAATCCTCCGTGCCAATGATGACACAAAACTGGAAAACCATAGGCATATACCATGCATCCATAAATCAGCAAGGAAATCACACATCAAAACTATTATGTGCAAATAAATACAGTTGTAGCTGTTAATCCACATGTTCCCTTCCGCTTCCATGCCTTCCTTTGCCTTCTTAACCAATCCAATGTATGCCAAAGTTCTCCAAGAATACTCTAAGTGTTCAATAGTATGAGAGAATGAAAGAATAGAAGAGATCTCTAAGCTAAAAACTAACAAAATGTTGTGAATTGATCCTCATACAACTTTTTATCATTGAGGCCTCTATTTTCTTCATTTTCCTCTATTTTTCCTTCAATTTCCTCCTCATTCAAACATGTGACCTTTCATCTCCCTTTTCTCATATTTTCCTTTTTTTTCATAAATAAATGCCAATTATTTCCACTTTTCCTTTGCAAATTTCTATAGCCATTAATTAATCACCAGTGATGCCCATCAGTATTTTTTACCCAGCATTAAGCTTGGAATACATGTCCCATGACCTTGGTCTTATTTTTTTTACATAGAAAGTAAAATAGGGGTTGTTACAAACCCCTTCCCCTTAGGGGAACACCATCCTCATTGTGCAATGACACCTATAAACCAACAAAACACATGATTCCCATGGAGCTTTATATCATAGCTCAATGCAACATTTACATTATATCATACTATTGAGACCATGGCCATCATATGATGAACACCATACTATTTATTGGAGCTTTATAACACAACTAGATGCGATATTTACATACATATGCATATATACAAAACATCAAACATATATCAGAATATATTTTCTCAACTAGCGGATAGAGAAGAATACATGGCCTACATATGACCAGACATCTTCCATATAACTCCATTAAGGCCAAAGTGATTCCACTACTCTTTAACTTGCTCGATTGCTTGATTTTCAAGCATGGATTGAAAAATGCATAGAGGTTTTGGTTGGAATTCTCCTTGAATTGGTTCCACCTACAATACAGAAAATTCAATCACATGATCAACATATTTCACATACTTCTTAAGCAATGACACATGTTAAACATCATGAACTTTCACTCTCGTAAACTGTGCAGGTCGTTAGGCCAATGGTCCAATGCTCTCAAGGATCTTGAAAGGACCGCAATACTGAGGTGCCATCTTGGCACATAATATGATGCTCAAGGAGCTCCTCCTGGGCTTGATGCACAAGTACACATGTTCCCAACTTGATACTCCTTAAATACCTTTTTTTGATCTGCCTAACTCTTTTTCTTGTCCTATGATGACTTTGTATTATTCTTGATAACTTTCATTTCCTGTTCCATCTCTACCAACATGTCTATTCCAATCAATACCCTGTTCATTGAATCACTCCAACTGATGGGAGTATTACAGCTCCACCCATAAAGTGCCTCAAACGGACTCATCTTCTAACACTCATGATACCCATAATTATATGTAAACGCCAATAGTGGAAGACATGCATCCCACCTCCTCTGTTGGTGCATAACATACATCCTCAACATGTCCTGAAGAACCCTGTTGGCCCTCTCCATATTTTCATCGATTTGTGGATGATAAGATGTATTGAAGGCCAACTTCGTCCCCAAACTTGCAATAAAATCATTCAAAAACCTGGAAGTGAAATTGGCATCTCTCTCTAACACAATCTTGCAAGGAATACCATGTAACCTCATTATCTCACTGATGAAGGCATGAGCTGCCTCATTAGCTGAATTTGTAAAATTCACTAGAATGAATTAAACTACCCTAGTCAACCTGTCAACAACAACCATAATAGAATCATGATGTCTAGATGTCCTTGGCATACCTGTAGTCAAGTCCATGGAAATGACCTCCCATTTCCACTCTAGAATCAAAACCGACTATAATAAACCACCTGGATGCTTACACTATGCTTTTACCTATTAGAAATCCAAACATCTCATAACAAACTCAACCACCTCTTTCTTAAAATTTGGCCAATGGTAGAATTTTCTTAACATTTGTCAATATATTTTGATATCCCAAGTGACCTAAATATGGATTAACATGAAATTCCTTCAAGGTAATCTTCTTGATCTCGATGATTTCTGACACAAAGATCATGTCCTTAAATCTAATCAAGCCATATGTCTGTGAGATTATTATCAACATCTTGTGCACTTGTACCCTTGGTGTAACCTGTGCTAAAGTTGATGGTACCTATCATATTTTTGTCTTTCCTGCAATATATAATCTTGTAAATATATCCCATATGAACTCATAGCTACAATGTGATTTACGTGTACTCTTATGCTAAGAGCATCTGCAACCTTGTTCTCTTTACCCTTAATGTACCTGATCTTCAAGTAAAACTCACTAAGCATGGATAACAACCTAGCCTACCTGGAATTCATATTATGTTGTTCAAACAATTACCTCAACCCACTATGATCGCTCATCAGAATAAGCCTCCTGCCAAGAAGTAGTGTCTCCACATCTCGAATGCATGAATGATTGATTCCAGTTGAAGATCACGAGTCACATAATTCTTCTCGTGCTCATTTAGCTTCCTTGACTCATAGCATACTACTTTTCCTTGCTATATTAGAACTCCACCAAGTCCTCTTTTGCAAGCATTTGTACATACCAAAAACTCTTTATTTGGATCTGCAATCTTTAGAATTGGAGCGTTTGTAAGCAAGTGCTTCAACTACTCAAAACTAGTTTCACATTCATATATCCATTCAAATTTCTTTCCTTTTTTCTGCAAATATGATTCATATTTATGAAGGAATGATATTAAATACATATATCAACAAAAAAAACATAGATACAATGAAAACATGACTTCAATTCATTAATAACAAAGTATTGAAAAATTTTAAATTCATAATGAAAATAAACTAGCTCGTGTGTTGGTAGCTTATCTATGAGAAGAGATGTGGTGGCTACATGCCTTCTGAACTATGTTAGAATGAGGCTCCAAGGAATTTTTATCATTAAGAAGCAATGGAAAATGTTAAACATCCAAAAACCTAACCCAAGGAGATGAAGCGCCAAAAGCTTGTGGGCCCTATTGAGGTTAATTGGAATGTCAACTTCCCGAGGTGGTAGCTTTGGCATACGATCTCCGTTTGGCTATCATAATACCACATTTCGAAGATTTCCAAAAGGAGGTCAAAAGAAGACATTAAAATTTCCTTGCACTTTTTTGTTTGCTCATTTTTCCAAAAAATACATCATTTAGGCCCTCAAAACGGCTCCGGAAGTTTAGGATCTGAAAAACTCCCAAAAATGGTAAGTTGTGCTACAATTAAGGAAAATGAAAAAAAAAATGGTGGGGTCCAAGTGGAATAGGAGGGTGGCCACCAATATCCACCTAGATCACTCCTCCCCCTTAGGAATAAATGGTCCCCATTGCATTGAGTGCCTCCATGAAAGGGGGGACTTCTGTTGAACTTGGTCCCTGGTGAGCCACTTGCGTTGGTGCAAGAGTTAGCCAGCTTTGACAACCCAATACAGTTGTATTATTTTTTGGAAATTTATCTTGATATTTGTGTCCATCATCTGATCAGTTACGTCATATTCCATACATTATGGGTAGATATTTGTTGGTGTTATTTGTTCTACAATATCTGATGTTACGAGTAATGGTGGAAAGTATGGCCGAAGGCGGTCCACATTGAACACTAGGTGCAGGACAAGGAATATGGGAATTCTGAGCTCAAAATCATTATCACCCATAGCCTTGGTTAAGGTGTAATGCTTGTATCATAGTGGTTAGATCTTTCGATGGGATCCGGTAAGACATTCTTTTTGCAAATGCAAATAAACATTTTTTCCCACCTAAAACTTATGTGGCAGTCGATGTTGATTATGTCAATGCTTATACTTGGAATCAAAATTCTCCAAGATGTCTTAAACCTACTGGAATATGTATTGGAAGAGTTCAATACACCTAGTTTCTTTATCATCCTTAGACTATACATGTGTGGATTATGTTCGTGTAGTCGCATGAGGAATGGGAACATCATTTGAACACAATGGCTAAAATCTCAGAGCCACTTAAAAGGGATTACGACCAGTCGATCTATGGAGAGCTTTCTTATATTTTTGTTGCACATAGGGAAGGCTATCATCTTAGGTTTGTGGATGCTTTGAGTTTTACATGCAGAGTATGTGCACTATCATCCTGTTGATGACCCCTATTTGGCCATCAGTCATGGGATGGAATGTGTTTGACCCCATGAGCTTCATGTCCAATAGTGTCTAGAGGCTTGAACATAATGTGCTTAGTAACCTACTATCCCAATCTGATATAATGGTCTATGGGATCCCAAAATGTACCCATACTTGTTCAAAGAAAATTTTGGTAGTATCCTTTGTTGTGATACTCTTCTTGCAGACCGCCAATATAACCATCATATAAAATTTATCCACGACCAAAAATTCACAATCATTAACATGTTTGGTAGAAGGGAGGCTAGACAGATAGTCCATGGAGATGGATTCCCACTCATGGCTGGGAGTAGACATAGGAGTGTATAGGCATTGCTTCTTGACGGTTGACTTGGTGATGGCATAGGCATTGTAGGATTTGATATATTTTCCAACATCCTATTGGAGTTTTGGCTAATAAAAATACTTCTATAGTAACACCACAATTTTCTCCACACCAAAGTGTCATGTGACTCGATTGTAGTGCACCTCAAAAATAAGCTTGGCACACTCGCTTGAATGAACAAAAAGGTGACCCAGGTAGCATAATAATGAATCATGGAGGTCGAAATATAGAACTTTCTTACCATCCACTAGAATTCGGTATGCGGTGGCGAACTCTGGATCATTTTCTTACAATTTTGGCCATCTAGAGGTCTTGTGGCCATAATATTTGAGAACAGTAGTCAGTTTTGGAAGTGGGGGCCGATTGAGGAAATATACAACATGATTGGTGTTGCACCTTTTGTATTTAATGTTCAAGTGGAATTGTTTCATATGTGTAGACCACTTCTAATGGTGATTGTTCTACAACTTCCTTTGTGTTTGTATGAACTGTAGAGGTTAGTGATATATGTGGATGAATGTCTCCAACCTAGAATGTAATGCTTCCATTGCCGAAAAACATGCGCAATATAATACATCTCTTTATAATAGGTGTGGTACTTATCAATTGTATCGGAAAGTGTCTCACTATGATAGTCCATCGATTGCCCGTGGTTGGTGAGGACTACACTAACAACATAGTTGGAGGTGTCTATCTCAATTTCAAAACAATGTTGGAGGTCCAACAATGTGAGTATAGGTGTATAGAAGAGGCGGTGCTTTATCTCAATGAATGACTTATGTTCAGACTCAGATCACGAAAAAATTTCCTTCGCTCCACCCTTAGTAATGTGACTCTAAGGCCAAGTGATATAGGATAATCCCAACACGAACCTCCAATAAAAACTGGCAAGGACCAAAAATTTTTGAAGCTTCGTTAGAGTGGTATGGATTGTCCTATCCAAAATGACTTCGATCTTATCTGAATCCACATGCACGTCTTTCTCATATATGATGTAATCTAGATATTGGACCTGGATCATGTCAAAGGTGCATTTCTCCAAGTTGGCACATATTTTTTGCTAGTGCAGGGTTTGAAGGACCTACCGAATGTGTTGCAAGTGCTCTTCCAAACTCTTTTTGAAAATGAGGATTTCATCTAGATAAAAAACCACTAACGAGTTGGTGAAGGGCCACAATATGTCATCCATCAACCTCATAAAAGTATGCAAGGAATTTTTCATCCCGAAATGCATGAGAAACCATTCAAAAATGCCTTCCTTGGGTTTGAAGGCAGTGTTCCATACATCTAGGGCCTTTATTGGAATCTAGTGATAGCCATACCTCAAATAGTTCTTGCTAAATACTTGGCCCCCTCGAGATGGTCTAGAAGGCCATCAATCTGGGGAATTGGATACGTGTTCCTGACAATGTTTTTGTTTAATGCCCAATAATCAATTTAAAGCCTCCATATCCCATCCTTCTCCTGTACAAGTACAATAGGGCTCCCACAAGGTGAGGGACTAGGACATATGTTCCCTTTTTTCAGCAACACATGGATCTAATGGTTTATCTCTTCATTTTCTATAATGGAATGGTGGTATATCATCCCATTGGGTAGAGGTGCTCCGGGAGTCATATCGATCGAATGCTTGACCTAATAGTGCAAGGGTACCCCTGTGGGTGACGAGAAAATGTCCCTTTATTATTCCATGGCCTTATACACCTACCTCTGTTGTATGGTGTAACCTTTCGTAGGGGCCATGGATCTGGCCACGAACTTCCCCTTACTTTAAGAATGAATAAAAAGGAAAAAAAAAAATCTCGTCCCGGTAGATGATCTTACTGCATTTATTAGCAAAGATCAAATGGATAGCGATAGGCGGGGCTACCTTTGATATTTTGTATAACCTACTGCCCAAAGTAATAATAATAGTGCGAGGCCTCGAATCATACACAACATGATGCTTTGAAGAGTATGGTTTTTCAAATAATACATCAAAAAATTTAAGAGGAGCAACATCACACAATACCTCATCCATGAAGGGCTTGATTCTATGGGAGAGGCAAAACTATCGGATGACACGGACATCTCGTTATTGGTGAAGCCACCTGATGATGCATGAATGAGGGTGTGGTGGGGTCAGTAGTAAAAACCACTTCATGACCTCTGTTGAAATGAATTTATTTTTTCTCTCGTTGTCGACAATGAACTACAGTGGAGACCCCTTCACCTACATATGTGAGCAGAAGATACACTCCCCTTCCTCTGGATCTTCAGGCTCAATATTCTAGATCTTCATGGTAGAAACAGTGGAAATGGGCTTCACATCAATGATTTTATTCCCTTTTTCATTCCCCTTGCTGGATTCAGACTCAGAGTCAGAATAGGCATATGAATTTGAAGCCTTTGGCTTGGCCACTAGTGACTGCTTATCTTGACACTCACTTGCATTATGAGTGGGGATATTATGGAACTCACACTACTTTTTCATGTTGTTCTTTGTCTTCGAGGTGCTTTTCTTTGCTTTTGGGTTTTCCGGGTCATCCCGGGTCACCCTGCATTGGATTTGTCCTTTGTTTTTTATTTTGGGGGCACTCTTTCCTTGCTTTTAATTCAAGATCCAAAGTTGCGCTTCTTTTGTTTAATTTTTTGTTCAATATTGTTAGCATATCAGTATGTTGCACCAAGTGAGGATATGTCCAGGAACTCCATTTCTTCCTTAATGTATTTTTCCAGAAAACCACAAGGCTTAAGAATCAGATGTCGCTCAGTCTTTTATACCCGACTTTGTGCATATAGTAGGGAAAATTTTAAGGGTGGATATGTATTTTAAAGTTTAGAAACCTTTTCGAATCTCACTAGTAAATAATATGCAATTTGTAAAATGTTTAGAAATGTTTTGGTAAAAATATTCAAATTTCTAATAATTTTATATAATCTCTATATAACATTTTGGCGATTTTTAAGGTAAAATAATTTTATACTATAAAATTTGGGTGGATAATTTTTAGAAAAAATGGAAATTAATGAATCTTTTTTTTGTAAAAAACATGTTAAATTAGCCCACTTGCGAATATTAGCCCCTAAAATTTTCCCTGGCATAGAGTGTGAAAAATATTTGTGAGCTCATGCACATCTTGGTCCCTTTGTTGTCGTATTGTGGTCCACTATATGTACTTGTCCTCATAGCACCCAATGGGGTAGTATTATTCCTTGACAATGTATTAGAAGGAGTTCAAATAGGGGGTGGTTGTAAATAGAGAGGGTTCCTCATCCTAGTTCTTGCAATAAGTTTCCCACCAGTCCTTGACATCGGGAGCAACCTTAAGCAGTGAAAAAGTAATCTTCTCCCTATCAGAGAAACTATGGACTGAAGAGTAACCTTCCAATAGATTCAATCATTTATCTATAACATCTGCATTTATTTGACATTAAAATATAGGTATATCAAATTTAACTTGTACCTTGAAGGGGGCATCACCTCCAAAGTGACTGTTGGATGAATATGTGTCGCTTATAGGCATCTGCCAAAGGATCTGGGAAAAATTTTCCATCATTGCATTCCTTTATCGCTCGATGGCTTCTTCAATAAATATTATGAAAGGTTCTTCTGCTCCCTCATCTCTATTTTTTTCCACCATGGGAGGTCGTCAGGGTCGACGAGGCCTATCTTGCAAAGGTTCAACCTGTTTGAGACCTAACTCCTTATACACCGACCTTGTTGGGGAAATGCATAGAAAAACAAGGAAAGAGAAGACTATGTTGATACCACTGATAAAGATTTATAAATGAATGAAATGAAATACAAATATGAGAAGAACCACAGAGATATAATTAAAACAAAACTTCATTTCATTAATAACAAAGTACTAAAAATTGTTACATGCAAAAAGGAAACAAACTAGCTCAAGTGATGGTAGCTTATCTCTGAGAAGAAATGTGGAAGCTACATGCCTTATGAATTGTGTTACAATGAGGCTCGAGGGAATTTTTATCATTAAGAAACAATGGGAAACCATAAACATCCAAAAACCTAACCCTAGGAAATGAAGCACCAAAATCTTATGGGCCCCATTGGGGTTAGTTCCAACACTAACTTCCCAGGGTTGTAACTCTGGCATATGATCTCCGTTTGGATATCATAATACCTCATCTTAAATATCTCCAAGAGGAGACTGAAAAGAGATGATAAGTGGGGCTTGCACTTTTCCAATTGATCTGGATTTTATGCAGGAATGCAACAGAATACACATATAACCATAAGCACAAAGATGCAGCGGAAATAATGCTTCATTTTCTTAATAAAACAAATGACTGAAATGAATAGCTAGGGTGCTGGCAGACGTATCTCTGAGAAGAGATACACCGGCTACAGGCCTCTGAACTGTGTTACAATGAGACATAATGGAAATGAACAGCTAGGGTATTGGCAACGATTATCTCTAAGAAGAGATGTGTCAGCTACCAGCCCCTGAACTGTGTTACAATACAGACATGATGGAGATATGGCGAGCTAGGGCACTGGTAGCGCTTATCTCTGAGAAGAGATGTGTCGACTCCCAGCCCCCTGAACTATGTTAAAATGAGGCTCGAAGGCATATTTATTGTTGAGAAACAATGTAAAATCTGAAACGTCCAAAAACCTAACCCTAGGAGATGAAGCGCCAAAACTATGGGTCCCGTTTGGGTAAATTGGTGTTTCAAATTCCCGGGGACGTAACTTTGGCATCCGATCTCCGTTTGACGCACTCAATAGCTCGTTAGAAATATCTATCTGAGGACTACAACGTTTGAGTGAGCAACATGGTTTTACATGGTCTATGACCATCTTGCTCCCTTTTTTCCCCAAAAATGTAGTTTAGGGCCTTAAAACGGCTTCGAAAGTTCAGGACCTGAAAAACTGCTAAAATCGTAAGTTGTGCTGAAACTTACAAACTGAAAGAACTAATGGTGGGGGTTCAAATGGACTCAGTGGGTGGCCACCAATATCCACCTAGATCATTAAGTCCCAAAAATGGCTCCGAGTGTGCAGGACCCGAAAACCTGCTAAAAATAGTAAGTTGTGCTGAAGCTGAAAAACTGAAAGAATTGATGTTGCGGGTCCAAATGGAATAGGTGAGAGGCCACCGATATCCACCTGGATCATTCCTCCCTCCTTAGGAAGCAATGGTCTCCATTGCATTAAGTTCCTCCATGGGGGGGAATTTTCTGAACTTGGCATTGGATTTGTCCAGGATGTTGCGGACCTGTTAGCTGACGTGCTAGATGTAGATGTGTCGTCGGTGGGCAGCCATTAAAGGATCTGGTCAAAGTTATCCATCATCGCATTCCTTTGTTTCTCAAGGCAATCCTCGAGCAAGATTTTTATAGGATCTCCTGCTCCCTCGTCTTTCTTTCTTTCCGCCATGGGGGGTCGTCGAGGTTGCGAGGTTGAACTCCTTATACCCTGGCAGCGTTGGGGAAAGGAAAATAAAAATAGAGAAAGAGCAGACCGCTCTAATACCACTAATCCAGATTTTATGCAGGAACGCAACAAAATACACATATAACCATAAGCACAGATATGCAGCGTAAATAATGCTTCATTTTATTAATAAAACAAATGACTGAAATGAACAGCTAGGGCACTAGTAGGTGTATCTCTGAGAAGAGATACGGGGGCTACAGGCCTCTGAATTGTGTTACAATGAGACAGAATGGAAATGAACAGCTAGGGTACTGGAAATTCTTATCTCTGAGAAGAGATGTGTCGGCTACTAGCCCCTGAACTATGTTACAATACAGACATGATGGAGATGTGGTGAGCTAGGGCACTGGTAGCGCTTATCTCTGAGAAGAGATGTGTCGGCTCCCATCCCCCTGAAATATGTTACAATGAGGCTCGAAGGCCTATTTATTGTTGAGAAACAATGTAAAATCCGAAACGTCCAAAAACCTAACCCTAGGAGATGAAACGCCAAAATTGTGGGTCCCATTTGAGTAAATTGGTGTTTCAACTTCCCGGGGACGTACCTTTGGCATCCGATCTTCGTTTGACGCGCTCAATAGCTCATTAGAAAGATCTACTCAAGGAATACAAATTTTGAGTGAGAAATATAATGCATTTTGCTCCCTGTTTTCCCAAAAATGTCGTTTAGGGCCTCAAAACGGCTTTGGAAGTTCAGGACCTGAAAAACTGCTAAAAATAGTAAGTTGTTCTGAAACTTACAAACTGAAAGAACTGATGGTGGGGGTTCAAATGGACTCAGTGGGTGGCCACCAATATCCACCTGGATCAGTAAGTCTCCAAAATGGCTCCGGGTGTGCAAGACCCGAAAACCTGCTAAAAATGGTAAGTTGTGTTGAAGCTGAAAATTTGAAAGAATTGATGTTGCAGGTCCAAATGGAATAGGTGGGAGGCCACCGATATCCACCTGGATCACCAATCTCTCTATTTTAGTCAAAAACATCATTTAGGCTGTCAAAACGGCTCTGAAAATTTAGGACTTGAAAAACTACCAAAAATATTATGTTGTTCTACAATTAAGGAAAAATAGATAAACAACGGTGGGGGGCCATGTGAAATATGTGGGTGGCCACTAAAATCAAACTGTATCAATACCCCCTTAAGAAGAATGGTCTCCATTGCATTGAGTGCCTCCATGAGGGGGAAAATTCTCTTGAACTCAGTCCTTGGTGAGCCACTTTATTTGGTGTAGGAGTTGGCCAGCTTTGACAACCCGATATAGTTGGATCTTCTCTTCGCGAATGGTCTTGATATGTGTGTCC
Source organism: Pinus albicaulis (assembly GCA_034641835.2). Taxonomy (NCBI): domain Eukaryota; kingdom Viridiplantae; phylum Streptophyta; class Pinopsida; order Pinales; family Pinaceae; genus Pinus; species Pinus albicaulis. The sequence continues at coordinate 863,069,498 of CM076571.1, forward strand.
ATAATCCAATAAATTTTGGCTTGATCCATGCACTTTGGGTTGAGATTTTTTGGTATTAGTTGTTCTGCAATTTCTAATGTGTCCAACAATGGTGAAAAGTATGGCGGGAGGTTTTCCACATTGAACACTAGGTGGTGGCCAATTAATGGGGTAATGTTGAGCTCAAAATTTTTGTCACCCATGAACTTGGTGATGGTATAAGGTGTATAAAATCCACATATATTCAAACTTCTAATTGTAATATGCTAAAAAAATAGACTTGAATTTACTCTACCAATTGTGGAAACCAATAAACGGTTGTGAAATCACAAAGCATACCAGAGAAAGAATTCAATAAACACATTACACAATGATTTCTTGGGTAAATCCACACCTAAAACCCACTTTATATGTATATTTCATTAGTCAGAAAATATTGTAATATTACAATTCTTTTCTCCTACCTCAGAAACCTCTACATTATCTCTATCTGTCTTACTCCTTCCTAAACAAGCAGAGGCCAATACTTAGCCAACCTTTTGCCTGCCAATATCCTTATTTCCTTGCAATATTTCCTTGGGAAATTAGCCCCTATTAATTAGGTAAATACCCATCTAATACTGTGCAATCCATCTAGGGACTTCCTATGACTGCATGCACCACATGTACAATTTGGATGATTATATAAATGATAATACAATACCCTTCAACTTCAATCTCAATTGGGTAACTCTTAGTTCTGACATGAATGAGTTATTTATGGTTGAATCATCAGTTAACTGATTTATCATAGAGTGAATAACTCACTAATAGACCGCTCACTAATTCCTCCAACAATTGGAATTAGTTAAACTAACTTTAACTCATATAAACTGAATTAATTAATAACAATTCAAAATAAACTCAACCAGGGGTATTTTGTAGGAGCCACTCTACATGACTCAAGTTACACTCTTAACTTTAATTAACTGAACCAGCTAAGTAAAACTAACTTATTTAACACGTAAAATTTATCATGTGATGTGGAATTACAAATTTCTTCTAATTTAATTCAAGCGAAAATTAAATTAGAATCTTTCTTGCTGCCATTTTCAACGCTCCCTCTCACCAAGAAAGGGATTATCTGATACCCCAATCATGCCTCTATGGAAATTAAATTTTCCTCTTGACAATGCCTTTGTCAAGATGTCTGCATCGTGTTCCTTTGTAGGAATTCACTCTAACATCATGATCGGCCTCTGCACACAATCTTTAATATGGTGGTACCAGATGTCGATATGCTTGGACCTATAATGAAAAACTGGATTCACCAAGAGTTTGATGCAACTCTGGTTGTCACAATAAATCAATGTAGGATCCATTTGTTGACAAAATAACCCAACAAGGATATTCCTCATCCAAATAGCCTCAAAAACAGCTTGACTAGAATCCATGTACTCTTCTTTTGCTGAACTAAGTGCAACTGATCTCTTCCTCCTTCTATACCAAGAAATTGTTGTTGAACCAATACTGAAGATTCCTCCTAATGTGCTCTTCATTTCGGACGGAATCCCTTCCTAATATGCATCCTTGAAGCCTTCAAGTTGCACTCCCTTTGTCCGCATGTACAGAAGACCAAACTGAGTGGTGCCTCCAAGGTATCTCAACACATGTTTGGCTTCCTTCCAATAGAGCTTGGTTGGATTAACCATTGATTGACTAAGCTATTTAACTGTATAACGCATGTCCAATTGTGTGTTCACCAAGTACATAAGAACCAACAAGCTTCCTATAAATGGTAGCTTCAACCACTTCGCCTGAAGTAGCATATTCCTTCCTCCAATTAACTACTAGAGGAGTCTCCACGGGTTTGTTTCTCTCCATGTGAAACTTATTCAGTATCTCGTTGGCATACTTTCTTTGAGAGACCAAGGAAATAATGCAAGAGCCCCATGTATTTCATCTCAAATTCTCTTTCCAAATATTCTTTTCAATATTTTATCATCTTCCAACCACCTCTTATAATTAAACCATCAACATATAATACTCTAATAAATAATTTAGCTTCAACCACAATATGGTAAAGTTTTTCATCTGCTTCACTTTTGGTGAAGCCTAACCCAGTGAAATAGATGTCGATCCTGGTGTACCAAGCAAGAGGTTCTTTTTTCATTCCATACAATGCTCGCTTGAGTATACACACATGTGAATCTTTGTTGGAGGTCTCAAATCCTTTTGGCTTCTCTATGTACACCTCTTCCTCAATCACTCCATTCTTTACATCCATTTGATGTATTTTCCATCCCATCTGCATTGAATGTGCAGGAATGGATATGATTGAAGAGTACCTTGCTACTGGAGAAAATTTCTCCTCATAAATTATTCCCTCCACCTGATAGAACCTCTTTTCCACAAATATGGAATTGTTTTTCTCGACACTCCCATCTACTGCTTTCTTCACCTTGTAGATCCACCTGGATCCTACAACTGACTTGTCCTTCGGTCTTGGGATAGCTTCCCATGCACTACTCTTGATAACGAATTCATACTCATGTACCATGGTATCAACCCATACTGGTTGCTACACTTATTCCTCAAACGAGGATGGATCATTCTCTACACTCTCGCTCATAAGATCCATGTAGCCAGTGTACCGATATGGGAACCTCCTCTTCCTGTGTTATGATGTGGGTGCTCCCACATTATCTCTATTATTATGCATCAACCTGTGAGCCTCTATAGTTCACGTCCTTCCATATTTGGATGTCCCTTCATGAGTGTGTGTTCCACTCTATTCTCCTCCACATGTGGCTACTACACTTCATTTTTAGGTTTTTCTTTTGGATCGAAAGCCTTCTCATCTACATGCAACTTAAGCTCCCTCTCAATGGAAATTCACATGGCCTTCTCTTTATAAAATTCAAAATCTCTACGAACCATTCTCATCCCTTGAGATGGCAGGTACACCCGATAGTTGTGAGATGTACTAGTGTGCCCCACAAATATTCCCAACTCAACCATTGCTTCTATGTTTTTTCATGCATCCTTGGAAAAATGACAACAAAATGATGAACCATAGATTATGAAATGCGCCACATCTGGTTTCATACCTGAAAAATATTCCTATGGTGTACTCATCCCAAGAATCTGATGATTACTCCAGTTCTGCACATACACAACTTTGTTGCATGCTTCCATCCCAAAGTGTAATGGTAGGCCCTGATAATGTAACATCTTCTATGCAACTCCCAAAATGCTTATGTTATTCCTTTCTGCAACCCCATTATGGTGTGGGTTATGGGGTGCTATTTATTCCTGTTGAATGCCTTATGAAGAAAATAAGTTCTTGAATTAATTTGACACATATTATCCACCAATGTTGCTCTTGAGAGAATTCACTTTCCTTCCTAATATATCACAAGTAATTATCAACATAATCACAAGTTATAACCCAACATAATCACAAGTAATTATCAATATTGAAGAATCAAACCCTAATATATCTGCATTGATTCTTCAACATGGTATCAGAGCTAAGGTCAAGAAGGATTGAAGGTCATATTGTTGGAATTTAATCTCCCTCATTGATGTACTACATAAGGATGGGTATCAACTCTACTAGGATATGGGTAAAGAAGCTCTTTCATTATATATTCACTAAATTCAAAGGTCAAGTACTTTTGGCTGCTCTTACAAGATCTCTCCACTGCTCTTAGAAGATCTCTCCATGATGACAAAGCATGTGTCATTGATAGTGGAGCATCAAGGCACATGACTGGAGAAAGCAAACAACTACATACACTATCAAGAGAACCATCCTCACATGTAATGGAATTGGGTCACAACAAAAGATATGATGTGAAAGGACTATGATAAACCTTGCTAGAATTAAAAATTGGATTGAAGATGCACCTAAACAACATACTATATGCTCCAGGTTTGAAAAAGAATTTACTTTATATTTCTTGTTTAGAAGACAAACGTAAAACAGTTTCTTTTGGTGATGGAAAAGTATTGGACGGGAGAAAATATTCTAGCATTAACAAAGCTAGAGTCATTGGAGTTCACAAAGGAAGTTTGTATAAGGTTACTACACCATCTCCTCAAGCCTTGGTTCATATGGAAATTAGTCCTATTGAACTATGGCATAGAAGATATGGGCATCTACACTATAGGCGCATTCCCTTTCTTATTCAACTAGTCAATGGCATCCCTAATATAAAGGAATATCATGAAGATGTGTTCAAGGGATGCTCTTTCGGAAAACATACAAGAAAACCATTTTTGAATAGTGAATTTAGGGCCAAGGAAATCTTGGATCTCATTCACTCTAACGTGTGTGGGCCCATGTCTGATAAATATCTTTGTGACTATCTCTATTATGTGACTTTCATAGATGACCATTCTAGAAAGACATGGATCTATCTTCTCAAAGAGAAAGATGAAGTATTTGATAAATTCAAGGAATTTCGAGATCAAGTGTAAAAACCCATTGAAATAAAGATAAATACTCTCTGAATATGGTGGGGAATACACTTCCATGGAACTAATTGAATATTGAAAGGAAGCAGGAATTAAGAGGGAGCTCATTTTTCCCTACTATCCCGAACAAAATGGAGTTGTTGAAAGAAAGAATAGGTCTATTGAGTGTTGAAATTTGTAACAATAAACAGTGAAATTGGCATCCAAAAACAACATCCAAAAAATGGCACCCAGAAATGGCTACCATGCAAGGCTTTTGATTTAATTATTTCTTAATTAAATTAGAAGAAATGTGTGTCAATTAATCTTTTTATCCCTTAAATAAATTGGACAATAAATTGTAATATTATCTCATAATAACTTGTAATATTTAACTGAGTGTGATAAACTCAATTAGCTCTTGAAATTCGAGTTGAGGGTGGTTGGTAAGGCATGTAGAGTGATTATTTGTTTTAGATTCCAAGTTGCAATTAGTGTATTAGTTTAATGCATGAGAAAAAATTTAATTCACATTAATTGAGTTAAAATCAGTTTAAATAGTTCTAATTGTTTGATGAACTAGTGGAAGATCAAGTGAATTAAAATAGATTTAATTCACCAATAGAAATCTACCAAGTGACTGATGATTTACTATTAATAGTTGCATGCATGTCAGTTCTGATGAAGACCCAGTTGAGACGGAAGTTAAAGGGATGTTATCTATCAGTTGTATCATTAGTAAATTGTCGACGCACAATTAGACAACCATAGGATTGCCCATGATGTATTGCATAGTTTTGGAAGGTTGAATTTCCTAATTAATAGGGATCAATTATTATTAGAATTTCGCAAACAAGATAGGCTGAGCAAAGGCAAGAAATTGGCTAATTGTTAGTCGATTTTGTCTAGATCAGTATGAGACAATTGGTAGAGTGCAACAAAATCTTGTGAGAAGAGTGCATTGTATTGTTTCATGATTGCTTCGTTCATTATACAATAGAGATAGAGGGGTTTTGAGCTTTTAATTTCCCCGTAAAAATATCTTTTGTTGTGGATTGATTTACTTTCTCTTACTTGGTGTGATTGTGCGATCGTGTTTAATTTTCGCAAATTAATTGTAGAAGGATTAAGTATCTTGTTTTAGTATATTACATGATCAGATTGAATCCATTAGCATACATATTGTTTGTGTAATTTCTACATGGCATCGAAGTGCCAGGAATCACAATAGTGGAGAAGAAATTGAGTTTGTGTTGAACAATATTCAAACTTGCAGATACCTTCTTTAGAGGGACAAGAAGATCAATATGGCTTTCAATGGATTATTGGAATATGCACTTGAGGGTAGTTCTAATTATATTTCGTGGAAAGACAGAATGGAGGCAGTTCTGGAGGACAACGAATTGAAAGAATTCATTGATAATGATATTTCCAAACCCGTAGCAGCAGACACCACCCTTTTTAGTGCTTGGAAAAATAAGGTAGCAAGGGCGAGGATGATCTTATTAGAGGGAGTTCGAGATCACATTTTCTTGAGCCTCTATGGAAAGGTGACTCCATATGCTATGTGAAAGGCCTTGACAAATCTATTTCAGAATAGCAGCACCCAGAGGAAGTTGGCACTGAAGGACAAGCTTAGCAAAATAAAGAAGGAGGAGGGCAAGACGATACCAACATACTTAGCGAAGTTCACTCAATGTAGAGATGAGCTTGGAAGTGTTGGTGTGACCATAGAAGATGATGAATTTGTGAGCCTAGCACTTCTAGGCCTTCCCAAGAGCTGGCATAGTTACCAGGACTCGGTGAATGGGAGGGAGAAGTTACCAGATTGTGAGCAACTTTGGTCGAATTTGGTACAAGAAGAATTGAGGTGGAATACGAGGGATGGATCCTCATCCAAGACTATTGATGAGGAATATTGTGCCTTGGCTGGTAAGGCAAAGAAGTCCAAGGGAAATAAATACCAAGGTGAAGCGGGCAAGAAAGACTTGTCCAAGATCAGATGTTTTCACTGTCACGAGCATGGGCACTATGCTACAAATTTTCCATAGAAGAAGGCAAGCAAGAAGGAGCCTACAGTTGCAGCGGGTGAAGCATTGGCTTCACAGTTCGATCTTGATTTTACTCTCATTTCATGCATGACCAGTAGTGTAATGGGATGCATATGGTATTTAGAAAACGATACCTTGTTCCATATGACGAGGGATAAAGATCTCTTCAGTGACTTGGAGGAGAAGGACTTCCAGCAGAACATAGATTTTGGATATAATGGGAGGTATAGTGTGACCGACATAGGTATAGTTACCTTTAAGAGGGAGAATGGCTCTCATCTCAGACTAGCAGACATTTTGTATGTTCCAGGCCTAAGGAAGAATCGTGTACCTGAAGCGTTATTGGAAAATCGTGGTTATGAGGTGATGTTTAGAAAAGGAAAGGTGTTCCTTAAACACTTAGCCATGGGAGAGGTGAAACAAATTGGTTCAAGAGTCTAGAACCTATATGCTCTTGATTTTGAGGATGCATGCAAGGCTTTGAGGAGAAAATAAATGGTTAATGACTTGGTAGTTGGGAGGGAGAAATTATCTCTCAACATGTAGCCTCACAAACAGTCTCAAAAGTTTGTGGAGTAACCAAAATTGGAGAAGCATAGAGGAGACCAAGTGGAAGACTCCACTCAAGAAAAGACCTCCCAGAGGGGGAAATTTCGATCCATATGGGTAGAGGGAGTACATGCATCTATACCTCCAGGTGTGAGATAGGGCGATGTACAAATATGATTCCAAGAAGAAATTTGGGTAGGGTCCATTGAAATGGTGTGTCTCATGGAACGAACCTGGCTACGAGGAGCCCACAGTACAACACTAGTAGGAAGGACCGGTTAGATTGATGCAGTAAGATGTCAAGAAGATAGAAATCAGAGTGACAACTTTCAGATATTGGAGCGCATATCAGAGTTGGCAGTAGTGAAAAGTGCATGGATGCAGATGTCAGCAATGCACAAAGTCCAGTAGACATGTGCAGTGCTAGTAGCAGTCAGAAGACTCTTATGATAGATGCATTATATTGATTCAGTTGTTTGGAGGCTATTTAGTTTCAGGATATTTGCATGTGCGAACAACACTAGAGAAGTGTTGCATGCAATAACATTCCAAAGGTACTGGATCGGGACAGATTGATTCCTTTATTGTTGAAAGGGAGTGTTCAAATTTACAACAAGATACAATGAAATCGACATCCAGAAAATGGAACCCAGAAATGGATACCATGTGAGGCTTTTGATTTAATTATTTCTTAATTAAATTATAAGAAATGTGTGTCAAAATTATTTATTCCTTAAATAAATAGGACAATAAATTGTAACCTTAACTCATAATCACTTGTAATAGTTAACTGAGTGTGGGAAACTCAGTTAACTCATGAAATTCGAGTTGAGGGTGGTTGGTGAAGCATGTAGAGTGATTCTATTTGTTTTAGATTCCAAGTTGTAGTTAGTGTATTAGTTTAATGCATGAGAAATCAGTTGACTCACATTAATTGAGTTAAAATCAGTTTAGCTAGTTCTAACTGTTTGATGAGCTAGTGGAAGATCAAGTGAAAAAAAATAGATTTAATTCACTAGTAGCAATATACCAAGTGACTGATCATTTACTATTAATATTTGTATGCATGTCCGTTATTATGAAGACCCAGTTGAGACAGAGGTTAAAGGGATGTTATCTATCAGTTGTATTATTGATAAATTTATGGCACGCAATTAGACAACCATATGATTGCCCATGATGTAATGCGAAATTTTGGAAGGTTGACTTTCCTAACTAATAGGAATCAATTTTCCTTATAAATGCACAAGCAAGCCAGGATGAGAAGAGTCAGGAAATTGGTGAATTGTTTGTCGATTTTGTCTAGATCAGTGTGAGACAGTTGGTAGAGTGTAGCAGACTCTTGTGAGAAGAGTGCATTGTATTGTTTCATGATTCCTTAGTTCATTATACAATAGAGATAGAGGGCTTTTGAAAAGTTTCTTTCCCCAGAAAAATATCTTGTGTTGTGGATTGATTTGCTTTCTCTTACTTGGTGTGATTGTGCGATTGTGTTTAATTTCTGAAAATTAATTGTAGAAGTATTCAGTATCTTGTTTTATTATATTATATGATCGGATTGAATCCATTGGTATCCATATTGTTTGTGTAATTTCTACATTAAGGAAGGCATTAAGACAATTCTTCTTGATCAAGACCTACCAAAATTCTTAAGGGGAGAAGCAACCATGACAACCGTGTACATACAAAAGAAAATTCCTCATAGAAGTCTGAAGAACATAACTCCCAAAGAAGTGTTTACAGGAAAGAAGTTGATTTTAGATCACCTTTGAATATTTGGAAGCCCTGCATACATCCATGTTTCAAAGGATAAGAAAAATAATTTGGATTCTAAAAGTATCAAATCGAAGTAAGAAGAGATGTCATATATACTCTCCTCAAAGGCATACAGAATTTTCATCAAAGAAAGAAGGCAAATCGAAGTAAGAAGAGATGTCATGTTTTATGATATCCAAGCCTACAAGAAGTCCAAGGATATTCCCATAAACTCTGATGATGAAGAATCTCCCATATTCGAAGAAGAAGATCTACATCATGAAGATCCTACTACAAATCAAGAAGAAGAAGGACCAGGTGAACCTATTCAACCTGTGGTCATCCTGACAACAAGGAAAAGGCCAATTTGGTTAAAATATACTCTACAATATGTTGAAGGACATGAAGCTCCCATAAGAACCTTCACGAAAATTAAAATAATGAAGAGATACTCTGGATATGATACATAAATGACAAAAATAATTCAAGCTAAACCATCTACATTTGAAGAGGCTGCTCAATAGGATTTCTGGATGAAGACGATGCAAGAAGAATACAAATCCATTATGAAAAATGGGATTTGAGAAATCCTTCCTAGGCCTAGTGAAAAATCAGTTGTCACATCCAAATGGATCTACAAAATTAAGCATGTTGTTGATGAAATCATAGACAAGTACAAAGAAAGGTTCATTGCAAGGGACTTCTCTCAAAAGGAAGGAATATAGTATGAAGAAACATTTTCACCTACAAGAAGGTATACTACCATTAGATATTTGGTTTCAATGGCTGCTACAATGGGTTCATATTCATCAAATGGATGTGAAGACTACATTTCTAAATGGTATCATTGATGAGGAAGTATACATCTAACAACCCAAAGGTTTCGAAGTGAATAGCAGGGACTCTCATGTATGCAAACTTAACAAAGCCCTATATGGCTTGAAGCAAGTTCCTAGGCATGGTATGCAAGGATGGATGCATATATCTTAAGAAATGGGTTCATGAAAGGTACTTCTGATCCAAATCTCTACATCAAGGTCATGAATAATGAATCAATCATTATTCTGCTATATGTGGACGATTTATTCATCATTGGTGTGGAGCACAAAATTGAAGAATGTAAGAAGATTTTGGTAGTTGAATTTGAAATGAAGGATATAGGACTTATGCATTACTACCTGGGTCTCGAAGTATGGAAAAAAACTCGGGATATATACTTGGGGAAAGGAAAAACCATTATCAAGATATTGCAGAAATTTGAGATAATGGACTCCAAGTCCATGAGTACTCCTATGTTCACAAACTTCATGAAGTTACAAGGTTCCGACTAAAATCTCGTGGATCCAACCTCCTATCGACAGTTGGTGGGCTCCCCAATGTATCCGGTAAACACTAGGCCAAATATATGCTTTGCAATGAACATTCTTAGTAAATTTCAGTTGGAACCTCGTCATGAACATTGGATATATTCCAAACAAATATTAAGATACCTCTATGGTACTATATACCACTACCTAAAATACAAGAGTGAGGAAGTTAATCTAATTGGCTTCTCTAATTCTGACTGGGGTGGAATTGAGTATGATGGAAGAAGTACTACTGGTGGATGGTTCAACCTCGGGTCTGCTATGGTATCATGGATGAGTAGAAAGAAAGGACGCATTGCCGTAAGTAGTGTTGTAGCTGAATTTGTAGTTGCATGTTGAGTGGGAAAGGAGGTTGTATAGTTAAGGAAGCTTCTGATAGACCTGTTCGAAAGTCCTCTAAGTGCTACTATAATCAACTATGATAATAAAAGTTGCATTAAGATTTCTGGATATTCTATGTCTCATTCTAGGATGAAGAAAATCAATAATAAATATCATTTCAATAGGAATTTGGTACAAGATGGGATCATGAAGCTGGTTTATGTCCCGACAAATGAAAAAGTGGCAATCATACTAAAAACATCTCTCCCTAATAATAATTTTGAATATTTAAGAGACAAGATTGGTCTACTAAATATTTTTATTTGTATTAATATTAATTATCTAGAAGAGATATGTTTAGGCTTTGCAAGTTAAGCATTGACAGTAAATACATCAGGGTCATTTCCTTATGTTGATGTCGGGTAGGGAGGGTGGAATTGGGTGGATGTGCACCCAGTTCCCAAAGCTGGTGGTTAGTAAGTAAGCCTGATGGTACTTGTAGATGTTGAAATATTTAGTCCACCTTAGTCCCAAATGGATGTATTTCCTTTTTCAAGAATCTATTCCATGGCATTGCAGTTCCTAAAGAGATGAGTGACCAAATTGATAGATTTCCCTAGTCAGGAATCTAGTCCATGGATTTGTGGTTTCTAATGTTATTCACAGTTTCATATAGTTTTAGATTTTCCCATCTTATATTATGGATTCCTCCCTATTTAAGAGGGAGTGTTGAATATTTTAACTAGGATTTGTCTTCTTAATTTATATATATTGTACTCATCAAAATAATTAAAGAAAAATAATTTATATTATCATTTTGACATTTATTTTTATTATTAAATGAATTATTAAAGCATGGGTTTCATGCTTCGGTCATATTTATTATAAGGTCCCAGTTGTGGACTTCTAGTTTAGTCATTAAAAAATTATGTTGACCCTCCTTGGGCTTTCGAATCATGTAATTAGGTTTTTTTTAGTCAAAAGTGGTCTAGTATCCCTCCATGTCAAGTCATCCTTAAGGAGATCAACTTGGACTCAAAGGGGGGAATTTGAACCCATCAGAAGGCTATAAATGCAAGGAGGTCGAATTCATTTGCTCACTCAATTCTCAAGAAAGCCCAAAATTCACTGCATCAAGGGAAAAAGTCCAAAATTGAAGAAGGAAGAAAAAGAAGTGCGAGATGGGTCTAGGAGAAAGAGAAAGAGAAAATTAAAAATATGGTGAAGGAATCTCTTTGTTTCGTCATCTATCTTGGGAGATCAAAGTTTCTGAAGTTTGGATGTTTTTACTGCTGCAAAATCTAAAAATATGGTAGAGTATTGGATGTTGCTACTACCAGGTTGAAGATCTGGAAGGTTGACTTGGTGTGCAGGGAATGTTTGGCTCATGTCTAGGTGAAGAGTCTCAAAGAATACTATTGAAAGGAATAATTATCATGACTTGGTTTTCCCCTCGAAGGGGGTTTTTCCATAGCATAGTGCCTATATCTTGTGTCTATTATTTTTTATCTTCATACACACATAATATGGTAATTTCTTAATGAAATATAAGATCATAAAAAAAAAATTAAAAGAAGCCAACATAATCACAAGTAATTATCAAGATCGAAGAATCAAACCCTAATATAGTTGCATTGATTGTTCAACACAATGTACAACCTTTGCATGTATCATGTTGCTCAAGTGCACCCTTGGGAATTCATGTATAAATATGATGCATGATCTTCAAATATATGTGGTGTATACGGCCCAATCGTCTATGCCATAACTCACTGATGTCTTGCCTCTACACCTTCTCTGCTTTCGTGCTCAAATCGGTACAACCTTATACATCCAATATATTAAGGTTATTTACCCAAACACTGATATTATTCACCTATCCCATGGCTATGTGAAGGAGGAATTTCTTTCCTTTCTAAAAACCACATCATAGCCAACTTCATCCAACATAGCAACTTAAACTAAAATCTTCTTCAAACCTAAAACATACATGACATATTTCAATGTGAGAGGATAACCAGACTCCCTCTGAAAGGTAAAAATAATGATGTCGATTTTGTTATACCTTCCATCATCTCCCGTGTCGATGTGCATCTAGAGTTCCTTCTCCTCGAGGTCGTTGAAGAAATATTAGTTTTCAGACATATAGAATGAGGCTCCACTATCGAGGTACCACACACTACCCATCACCAATGACACCATGCATGCGATGAGTGTGAAATCCAGATTGAATTGTGAAGCAATATATTCACATACCGCTCCTCCTAATGCATTCTTGTCGGCATTCTTGTGTGGACACTTCGTGGCATAGAATCCTAGCTCGTGAAAGTGAAAACATTTAATCTTCGGAAATTCCTTCTTATTTCATGCCTAACCAGAAATTTATTTGGAATGGGAAGCCTTACCTTTCCATTTCTAGCCAAGGAATATTTATCCTCATCATCATTCTTGGATTATGATCCATATTTGGTGTTCCACTGAATCTCTTCTTGTACCAAGTCGGACCACAAACACACTCTGGTAGCTTCTCCCTCTAATTTACCAATTCCTAGTAGTTGTGTTATCTCTTGGGAAGGCCTAGAAGTGCTAGGATCACCAGATCATCTTCGAAAACTGTAACACCAACAATTCCAAGCTCATCCTGACATTGGTTGAACTTGGTCAAGTAATTTGGTATTGTTTCACCCTTTTCCATCTTGATTTTCCTAAGTTTGTCCTTCAGTGTCAACTTCATGTGGTTGTTAGCCCTCAATTTTGACCCTTTTTTACCATAAATATTCCACCTTTTTACCATCCCTTATCACTATATCCTGATCATATTTGTCATATTTTTGCATCTTTTTTCACATTAAGTTAAATCAATTATGTCTTTTTATTTTAAAAAATTTTAGTAAAAATTGAGCATTAAAATTTATTTTTGGCAGAAACAGAATTTCCTGTAATGGATCCATTGATGTCGTATGTGCCTGACACCTGGGCACGAATTGAATGTATATTCAAAAAGTATAGGAACCAAGGATGGATATTATCCTATTTTCTTGCTCTAGATGAGTCAGAACATGCTCGGTCAAAGCTGGTCAAACTTGACCAGTCACTCAGGAAATCCCCTAATTTAGCAGCAGTTTTGGGATTTTGTGGAATATTTACATATTTTGTGTAACAGAGGGATGATTTCAACCCTATGAGGTGGAATAGGACTCTTTTTGGTTGTTACAACCATTATAGCTTAATTTTTTACATTCTTAGCCTATTTAAGCACATGTACTAAAAAACTATGGATATATTATTGTCATTGTGATTACTCTTTTTCTAAACATAATTGAAGACTTGCCTTATATTTCTTGTGCATCATTGCTATGGGATGTGAATGGTGACTTTTTGAAGCTGAATGTCTTAAGGTGTACCAGGCAAAGGTGGAGGTCCCCCATTTTAAGCTAAGTACACTATATTGTTAATTGATGTTCATAATTGTGAATATGTTAGCATCTTAGTTTTATGTATATTTATATCATAGTTTCGTGTGAATATTTTTATTATAAACATATTAGTAAGTCATGACCATTTAGATTTTGGAATTGATCTCCTTTCAGTGACTAGTTTGAATAAGAAAGGACAACCCAGGTCTCCAAGTTGGAGCCTCTTCCTTCTGAACTAAGAATTGGATTGGAATTTGTATTTAGGCATTCATTCTTTCTTGCTTTTTTAAATCAAGTGTTTTATGCTTTATGGTGAAATTGGTTTTGTTGAATTAAAAATTATAAGGAAGGACGACCGAGATCTTTAGGACAAGAGCATATTCCTTGTTGACTATGATTCAAATAAAATCACTATTCACTTGTTCATGCTTTTAGATCAAAATTTCTATGCTTTATTTACAATCAATAGTTTATATTTGTAATACTCATTTCCATTATTTTCATCTAAACAAATACTTCATACACTAGTTAAATATAAGATCCATATACTTTGGGTGTGCTTCTAAGTTTACCAACCTGGATTGATATTAAAACAGATGCTCTAATTCACCCGCATAAATTAGACTGACATTTTTGGCGTCATTATCCGGGAAGCATTCTTAGATATAGATAATTAGTAATATTAAGATTTTTTATAAAACATAAAAAAAAAAAAAACACAAAAACATCCAGAATATATATATATATATATATATATATATATATTAGGATTTTTCATTATGGTTATTTATTCCTTGACAAAGAGAAGATAAGGGTAGATATACAAAACAAAACCCCCCAACCCACTAAACCATTGGTGGAATCAGGACCATCCACATTTAAACTAACACCAATTGCTAGAAAAAAAAAATTGGAATATCTAGAGGAAAAACAATGCTCAGGACAAAGGTTAACTTTGGTTGAAAGACAAACTTTATTTGATTATGAAGTAAAGAGAAAACAAACACAAGAAGAAACACCTTCTATAGGAAAAAAAAGAAGAAAACCAATTGATTAACATATTCTTGAAAAACTTAAAAATTTTGAGGATACAAAATCTCAAATTTTAACTGAAACATTTGAAAAAACTGAGAAAGAGATGAAAAAATAAGGACAAGGATCCAATATTATAGGACTAACTCTAGAACAAAGAATACAATATGAAATACAACAAAAAGAATGGGAAAGGAAGAGAGAAGAAGAGAGGAAAAGAGAAGAAGATACCAAAAGGGAAAATGAAAATAAGAGACAGGGAGATGAAGGAGGAGATAATTACCAAGAAACTACTTTTGGATTTCTAATCTTAGATACTAGTGCAATATTGGGGGAAGAGGTAAAAATGAAAAATATTCCACCTTCCATTATAACAAATTTTTATGGTATGTCTTCTGAAGATCCTAACTCATTCTTATTTGAATTTTATATTCTATGTCATACCTATGTTTATACTGATGATACACAAGATTTGACTATTCCATGCTACTCTTAAAGAATATGCATTAAAGTGGTTTATGGGATTAGGTGAACATACTATTACCAGTTGGGAAGACACGAGAAGATTTTTCTTAAGAGATATCGTGCATATTGTAGGCCTAGAGATTCAAAGGATGACATTTTTATAACGACTCAACATGAAGATGAAATTTTATAGGAATACTTAGAAATATTTGTTTATAAGTTACAAAAATCTAAACATCATTCTTCAAACGTTGATATTATTCAAAAAATATTTCTAAAAGGCATACGAGATTATTATCTTGATATTCTTAATGTGATGGGTAAAGGAGATATTTCATATTTACCATTTGATGAAATTGTTGAGTTATTTCAAAAACTCTCAAGCAGAAGAGCTAAAATTGGGAAGAGAGATGAAAACTCTAAAGCTACTAAATCAGCAATAAGAAGTATAACAAGAGATGAATTAGGAAACTTGTTTGAAGGCTTCAAAAATGATATCTTAAGCACATTAGGGACACAAGTTGATGTACTTAAAACAATAAAGAAACAAGAGGAAAAATATCAAGTATTATCAATTTTATGTCCTAAATGTAGGAAGAAGCATTCATTGAGATAATGTCCTTTAGACAATATTCATGTTTGTGGACTTTGCACTGAAAATCATGCGACTGATAATTGTCCAAGGTTGAAGGAATTGTAGGCAAACCAAATAGAGGAAACCCAAGGGATGGAAAATATTTATTATTTAGCACCAAGAATACCTTGGAAACCTTGATTTGCAGGAATGTCTCAAAAATTTCCTCGATAATTTAGTCAGCAAGTTCCTCAAAACTATTAATATCCTGTTCAAAATCTATGGAACGTTCCTATGCCTTAGCAGGCTTGGCCTCCTCAGCAAACTCAAAATCAACCTTCACAGGGTTAATGAGGGTATGCTTATGGAGACCAACCTCCTCAACAATATTATCCTCGATCATATCAGTCCTATCCTCAACCATATCAGCCATTTCCTCGACAATATTTTCCATACCAACCATTTCAACAACCTCAACAATCAAATCCATCATTACCTGCACCAAAATTAGCCCAACCTCAATAACTTCAGCTTTCGTCTAACCAACCACCACCCAAACCAACTCAATTTCCATCCCAACCAGTGGAAAATTTGAGTATTATATACAATGTGGAGGAAGGAACTTCATTTCCTACATATTCAGTCCTTCTTGTTCAAGATGTTCATTTAAGGTCTGGAAAAATTCTACAAAAAGACTCCCCCATCATTATAGAAGAAAAAGGGATTCCGGAAAAATCCAAAAACGAGCATATAATAAAAGATAATAAAATTCAAACATGTAAAGTAATAATGACTCAAACACCTCCTTTTCCTAAAAGATTTGTTGAGCAAAAACATTTTATTTTTCTTCCTGAATTTGATATATTAGATGAATTAAAGAATTATTATGTAAAAATTCCTTTATTTCAAGCAATACAAGATATCCCAATCTATACAAAGAAAATTAAGGAATTATGCATAAAGAAAACTAGAAAAATAAAAAAATATCTGCCAACAATCCATGTGATTGGGAAGCTAGCTAGCCTCATGTCAACAAGTAGTACAACTGAAAAATATGGTGATCCTCGAATTCCAATGGTAACAATTTCCATTAACAATTTTTAATTTCTAAAAATTTAATTGGCTTGGGGGTTGCTATTAATGTGATGATGACAGAAATGATGAAATATCTCAATTTTCCAAACACTCGACCAACCATTATGATTTTAGAACTAGCTGATAGATCTAAAGTAGTGTTGGAAGGTGCACTTGAAGATATCGTAGTTTCTTTAGACTCTTGGGAATATCTAGTTGAATTTTTATTTCTACAGTCGAAGACAAATCTAGGAGGGCACCCATTTATTCTTGGCAGTTCTTGGTTATCCATAGTTGATGCCTTATTTGGTTGTAGATCAGGAAGTATGATTATCTCACTCGAGATTGAAAGAAAGCACATAACACTTTATCCTCCTACTCAATCTCCTTCTTTGGTATCATGACCTGATGAAATATAACAAGAAAAGGAAGAAATTAAATATATTCTAATCATTAATAAAGCATTTGATTTCAGACATGAGGATAATGACAATTTGATAGATTTTTTCATTTCAAAACCAGATATTTCAGTCCAATTAAGAACTATGCAATACCATGCTAGGAGTCAAATTCTACAAGAACATTTTTAAGAACTTCCAAAATCAATTCTTTTCAAACATCATTTGATTCTATTTTTCCTGTTAATTCAATTACACATTCACAAAGAAAAACAATTGAACTTAGTCCTAAAAAATCTCTTAACATTGGAAACAATTTGCAACCAACACAAGAAAATAAATTGGTTGAATTATAAAGGAAATATTCATAATAATTTTCTTGGAATTACACTTATATACAGGGAATTCATCCTTAAACATGTATCCATCATATATACACATAAGAAAATATTAAACCTATAAGGAAATGATCAGATGCCCAAAATTATGCTAAAAAATTAAAGTTGTTGGAATGGTGTGGAACCTAAATGATCATGTATATCTCGTTGTTCTAAATCCGGAGCAACTTGTTTCGCAGAAAACCGACGCCATACACTCTTGGAAACGAGTTCTTTTTCATTTTCCCAAACAAGTAATTTTTTGGAAAAAATTGTGCAGGTTGCCCAGCCAGTAGTCTGTATAGATGAATGGGCATGGTTGAATGGTCAAGGTTTATTGGGTTCATTGTCCCAATCAGGCCTCGCCACTTGTCTGAGTTTTTTTGGTGTTGGTTGGAATATTTTTATTGGGTGGTTGGTGGCCAACCATAGGCTACCACGTGGCCCAACTAGAGGCTAGCACGTGGCAGCCTGAGGGCCACCAAAAGTTTGGTTAAGTTACAAATTGCACCACATGGGAATCGATATTGTGACCTCACCACAAACAACGCCAAGTATTAAGCGAGTGGTCTAATGCTATCCTTGTTAAAATATAGACACCACTTATATTTAAACATTATGTAAATGGCGTTTTCGGATAAGGGTCCAGGGCTTAGCTCTGACCCCCCATTATACACCATATGGCTAAGGCTTGGGAACCATAGGCATGGCGCAACAGATCCCACCGATTAATTTTAAAAAAATTAATTAACCACGTTAATATGGTTTAAAATGTGGATTTATGGCAACATTATGAAAATTAATTGTCCGACAATTTTGCCTAGATTTTTGCCAAAATAGTGCTCGTTTAGAGGATTATGGGGCGAATTTGTAAGACGGTTCCAGATTTTGGGGAATTTTGGTGTGATTAGGAGAAAAACTAGGGAAGCTCATACCTTCTTCAGTTTTTAACAAATTTTGGAGTAGAAAGAGGTTAGACGGGATTTTTTGATAGTTCTCGAGCTAATGGAATAGGTTTTGAAGCCATTTGAGCATTGTAAATGTATGTAATCACCTTTTTTATCACAATGATATAGTTCCAAGCCATTGGAAGCTAGACCAAGGAGGCGTAGCCCAGGAGGGGTGACTTCCTTCATCACTTGTTGTGTTGTGGTTATTTTTATGGTGCATTTTTCTGTTGTCTCTGTTATTTTAGAGATTTAAATTCATGCTTTATGTGTTTACAAATTTAGCATAAAAGCTCATAAAAGTCATTTTTTTAACACTTTTAATTTAAAAACCCTCAAGCACACTTTCATTAGGATATCATACAAATCAAGTTTGGTATCAGATATTAGTTTTTCTTTGTTGTTGTGAGGATTTAATTGTTTACAAGTCTTTCTAATGCTTGCAAGTTTGAAGCTCAAGAGAGGAGAAGGAAATCTTGTGCTTGCAAGTCCTCAATTTAGGTCAAGGACAAGGAGAGAAATTATTCCACAATATACACCACAAATTCTTCCTCAAATTGTAGTTGAAGCTTCAACAAGCATGTTTCATGAAGGAGGATTTGATAATATGTTAGATGAAGAGAAATACTTTCAGAAAAATTTTCTTTGACATGAATGAAATGGTGAAGGTTCTCTATGAGGAGAGAAATTCAAGATTGCGGGGTGAAATTTCCAAGCCTTCAAAAGGAGAGGGTTCTTCTAGAGTAAAATGAGGATATGATTACAAGCCTTCAAAAGGAAATGGTGACAAACCACCCTCTTCACCACCATCATCTTCACCTCCATCCTCACTTTCATCTTCTTCCTCTTCCACAACCGTTGTTACTCAAACAAATCTACACACTCCAAGGGTTCATGGTAAAACTTGATTATTAAAATTTGATATCAAATTTGAAATACCTATGTATAATGGTGAAGTGAAAGTTGAAAGACTCGATGATTGGGTTCATCAAATTGAATTTTATTGTAGGATTCAGAACATAAAAGATGATGAAATAAATATTCATTTGGCTTCATTAAGGTTGGAAAGTGTTGGTTTGATTTGGTGGAAATCCAAAACACAAGAGGATATGAAAAATCATGGTAAGGTCTTAGCCTCTTGCATAGATTTTATTGTTGCATTTAGAAGAAAATTTTATCCATTAGCTTATATGAAAAAGGATATTATGGATTGGAATAATTTTATAAAAATAAAGGGTCAAAGTGTGAAAGGTTAAACTGAAGAGTTTAGAAGAAGGTGTTTGATACTAGGTGTAGACTTGAATTCAAAAGAAACTTTGTTGGAATATATTGGGGGTTTACAAAGTTATTTAAGACATATTATCCTTATGTTTAATCCTACAATTTTAGATGAGGTTTGTGTCTAGGTAACACAAATTGAAGCAAGAGGGAAAAACATTTCACAAGAGGGTATCAAGAAGTCATTCACAGGTGGAGACAAGAGTAAGAGTAAGTTCAAAGGGAAAGGAAAGAAGAATAAATCTGTCAAGAAGGAAGGAGAGAAATTAACATGAAAGCATTGTTCCAAAGAGGGTCATGATGAAGCTCATTGTTGGAAGCTTCATCCTAAGATGAAACCAGAGAAGTCTAACAACAAAGGGAAGCAAAAGACAGTTGCAACTACACAACATGACTTAAGCTCATATTCAGGAGATGAAACAAACATCACAGAATGGGAATGAAAGGTAAGGACACATCAAACACTATCTATTCAAGTTGTCCTAATGATACTCAAGATGAAAAAAATAGAATTGAACTTTTCTATATTTAGGTTATTTCAAAGCACGCAAAAATTGATACAATCTTTCATAGTGGTTCATAAGAAAATTCGATTTCTGAGGACTTAGACAAGAAGTTAAATTTAGAAACTATTCCTCATCTAAGACCTTATCCTTTAGGATGGATATGAAGTTGTTAGTGTCCCATGATTTGGCTGATTGGCAAGCCAAGTGACAGGGTAACATCAAACCAGTCTTTGGAGCCTAAGGACCTAGCCTTCCTGGACTCAGAGAGGGCTCTCTCTATTTGTGTAAGGGATATCTATGTGTTTGCTTCTTGTGTTTATGATTTTAGGCTAGTTATAAAGTAGGTTTTTGGTTTTGTTTTTAGGTATGTGAGGGATGAACTGATCAAAGACTAAGATAGATAAAAATATTGTCAGATTAACTGGGCTATGGGGTCAAAAAGGTCAAGAAAGCTCCAGATGGTGATACAAGGTTGTTGAAGGGCCGATTTGATCAAGGTAAAATGGATCTTTGGCTAAAATGGAGTGGGATGGACACTAAGTTTGTGAAGAACAAAGGCTTTCAAACATAAATAGTTCAATAGCTGACATAAACACGGTAGGGATAACCATTAATCATGAGAAATGTAAATATAAACTGACAAATGCATAGAAATAAAAATTCAAGCAATACATAGAGATATATGACTCTCTAACTTTAGGAAATTGCTATCATACTTTGGGGAAAGACAATTAAGACCAAAAAACAACTCAAATCACTATGAGGAAATGCCTAGGCATAGTATTTCAAGCTATTGGGCACTTTGAAGCAAGATTGCATAGTTTTAGCCAAAGGGCAAGATCAGTACAAGACCTCTTTGGTTCAACAAATGAAAATCAAACAATCAAAGCAAGGTTTCAGAGGTGGAGCTATGACTAGCCAAGAGTAAGCAGGGCATAACATGAATCATACTTAGCATGCATAAAACCATAAATGAAACAAGCAAACAATTTCTTCAATTATCAAAGAGAAATCAAGGATTCTTTGATATGACTACGAAGGAAGAAAACATAGAAGCTATAAAGAAACAGGAAATTTGAGGTGCCTTCAAGGGCATGTCTCAAATCTATTCTCTATTGTCTTATAGCAAGCAAGAACCTAGAATATAAATGAAAACTAAGAAGCATAACAGAGAGGGACACTATACCATTTTACCAAGTCAAGGAATCCAACAACAGTCCTCTTTCATCATCCAAAAACATTCAAGAAACTATCCAATGCATGAGACAAGTGTTTCTTCCAAGCTTGTATAACCATATATTGCTTTATATCATCAAGTTCAGCCTTATTTACAATGAAGTCTCTTGGAATATATAGGCCAATATGAGGGAAAACCTCCTAGTGCAACTTGCAATCTCATTGGCCCATCAAAAATATCTGATTTTGTCCTTGAGGCTTTGCAAAGCCCAAGGCAGAAAATATATAATAAAATATCTCAAAAATGCTAAAAAAGGAAAATATATTGACTTTTCATAACTAACCATGCCCAAAAATAGCTAAATGCACATAAGGAAAAGTCAATTTAGAAAAGTATATTTTTCACAAAAACACTTAAGAAAAATATCAGCAGAAAGTCTCCTGTATTGTGGGCAACTTTTGGAAGCCTTCTCGATGTCAAAACGAGGCCCGTGATAGCTCGTTGGAAAGCTCTGAATATTTGTTTTCTGAAAATTCTTAGTTCTGTCCAAACTAATCACTAGAATTTTTTCAAAATCTGACTTGTGTGTAAAAACCCAAAAAATAGACTTTGCTGATAAACGGGGCAGAGTGTGGAAAAAGTGAGTGTTTTTCGCCATTTGGGGGGACCAAATCATCTTCAATTGATTTAAAAATTGCTGAGTAGATGCTCCTGAAATTATGGCATCCAACGATACCATTTTCATCCATTGAGGATGCCCCAAATAGAAATGGTGGTGCCCATGATTTTTAGCCAAAAGCCCAAAAATGACAAAAAACCAAAACTTGTTGAATTTCGCCCAATTTTGGTGAGCATGACCCTCAAGGGTTTTCAGAAACGTGCTGAGAAGCTGAGGCCAAAATTTGGAGCTTTGAGGTTTCTTTCTTCATCTTTGGTGCTGGGTGCCTCTTTTGAGCTTTCTTGAGTTTTTCCTGTGTGGCCTTCAATTTCCATCCGGCGAACTGATTAAGCTTCTTATAGTGCCCGGTCATCCTCCTTTGAAGGTCCAAATCTCTATTAGCCTTTTCCAACTTCTTCTCCAAGTGATCATTCACCCTCTCAAGCTATGATTCTCGATTGTTTTCTATCTCTTGGGTGAACAAAGTAGTGAGAGAAAGAGATTGGAAAATGGTAGCTTCTTCCTCCTTATGTTTCTCTAAGGGTATTTTTAGTCCCATGGTCCTTGACCTCTTTCTTCTTGGCTGATCTTCATCTCCGCTATCATTGAACTCACCCATGATCTCTTCCAACTTAAATTGCACCTTGGAGGCCTCCTTTTGATATTTTATGGCCCATGTCTTATATATCACCATGTGGACACTCATCTGTTTATTTTGTGTTTGCAAAAAATGAAAGAAGTTTCTAGACCTCTCTAGATCTGCCCTCAAAGCATCAATTTGTTTTTCTCTATTGATCAAGAGAGACTCTAAAATTCAGGCCTCATTGTCGCTATCATCACTTTGTATTTGAATGATGTCAAAGTCCCTCTCCCTTTCATGGATGCTTTCTTCTTTCTCCTTTCCCTTGCTTTGGGTGGCCTTCTTGGTCTTCCTCCTCTTGGGTAATTCGACAATGGGTTTCTTGGGCAACTTCCCCTTGCTTCGGAGAGTCCTAGTAACATTTGGAGTTACAGTTTGAGGCACTCTTTTCTTTGATGTCCGGGGCTTTATCACTTTTGGAGAAGAAAGCATGGCCCCTTGCCTAGGAGAGGCAACTGGCACATGCTCTATTTGTTCTTTTCCCTTGCTACTTCCCTCATCATCCTTGCCACTATTTTGAGTTTCTTCATGAATGCTTTGACTGTCCTCTTGCATGTCTTTTTGAGGGCTGCCCTCATTACTCTTGTCCTTGCTTTCTTTAGGACTTTGAGGCTCTGTCTCTTCAATTTTTTGGGCTTCATCTTCATCTTTTTTGCGGCTGTGAGGGTTACCAATATCCTCATCAAACTATTCAATTTCCTCATCATTTTCCTCCTCACTGTTTTTCTCCTTTTCATGGTGCTTTTCTTCATCACTGTTCTACATATCATCACTGTGTTTTTCTTCACTTTGTTGCCTTTCCTCACTGTGCCCTTCTTCATCATGCTGCCCTTCTTCATCATGTTGCTCTTCTTCACTCGTCGGTCTCCTTCAATATGCCGCTTCTTCATCTTCATGTTGTACGTTTCTTCACCTTGCTACCCTTCTTCACCTTGCTTCTCTTCTTCACTAATCATGGGAAATTTTAGCTTCTTGGGAATGGGCTTACTTGAAGAAGGCGAAAGATACTGAGTGGAAGGTGAAGGAGATGCATGGGATGAAGGGACAATGGTGAAATCTAGATGTGCAATGAAAGTGTCCCAAGAGATTCCCCTCTTCTCAAGTTGATGAAGAATGACAATCTTGATGAGGGAATGATGGAAAAGGCAAGCTGACTTCTGAGAGGGAGGTCTCTTTTGAACAATGGAGGCCGTCTTTTCAATACTTCTATGGAGGAAGAAGGGGAGGTTTAACAATGGGGCTCTTGTGAAATGTATGAGTAACCGGACATGGTAAGCATAGACCCAGGAGAACCTTCCCTCGCATGTGAAATATTTCTTGATTATCTTCATGAGGGGAGCATAACTAGTCAACAGATATGAGAAAGGAAAGATGGATGGGCATGTATCTCTATGCTCCGGTTTCAAAAAGGGTTTGTATTGTTCTGAGTCTAGGTGGCTCTTTTTAAACCTCTTTTCCCCGACATAAGGGATTTTGGTAGTTTTGGAAATGGATCTAGGAGAAAAATTGAAATCCAAGCATGCCAGCTAAAAGTGTTTCCCTTGTAATCTCAAAGCACAAAGATGTGTGAAGGGGAGACAACTTTTCACCTATTGCACCCTTTGACAAAACTATAGACACCCAACTTCATGAAAGTTAAACAGGACTGATGGATGAGCATTTACCTCTTCAGTTGAAACAGGTTCAAACCTCCTGTGAAGGCCACTTCTGCTGTCTTTCCTGAGAGGCATTTTGCTTTTGGCTACTCCTTAATGTTTGACCAAGACACGCTGCTAAAATGGTTTCCCAACACCACACTTTGTCCTCCTTATAAGTCACTGTGCCTCTTTGATGCCAATCAACAAGTGCTTGTCAAATGAAAAACAAAAACTCAATTTATCACTGTGCTTGGGCAAGGTCTTGAAAATATGTGTTTGTGGTCTCTTGGTGAAGACTTGTGTTTTGACAAAAACAAAAACACCTTTCCCCCAAACAATGTTTTTTTGCTATTCATTGTTCTTTACAAAGTAAACAAGACACCCTCAGCTGACTTGAAAAACCTTTCAACACACTCTTTTTTTGGAACTCTGGTGGCTGCACAAAGTTTGCTAATCCACAATATAGAGATGACTTTTAAAATGACAAGCCTTCACCTTATAATCACTATTTTCCCCTTTGATTTTGCAGACAAGGTTTGTTCTTGTTTTAACAATGCTAGGACACCTTCCAACCAAATTGAGACCTCTAAAACTCTGCTTATCTATCCAGCAACTGTATATAACACCATAAGAGTTTTCAAATTGGTCTAACAATCCTCCTTTTTCATTCACTGTTTTATCCTCTGAGTTTTTAACAAAGTATGCTCCCTGTAGCAATTGTGGGCTATCATTGTTTTTAAAGGCAGCTAGGACTCTCTAAAATTGATCAAACAAACCCTTGCCTATCACTGTGTGGATGTTTGACATCCAAAGTCAACAAAAACCTTTGATTTTCGACCAAAAACCCCACCCTCTTTAACACTATTTGTTCCTTGGAGAAAACGGTATCAATACCCCTTTAAGATTTCAAAAACTACCAAGAAGCAAAGGAGAATACCTTGAATAATGCTTATGAACCTTGGTTGATTGATTGAGCAGCTCCAAAGAGTTTTTGAAGGCATTTTGGACGTTAAAAGAGGAGTGGCATGTTCACTGCAGGAGGGCGTTGCGCAATGAGGGGTGTCAGGTCGATGTTTAGGCGGTGAGTGAACGGGCGCTACAGGTGCGTCGCGCAACAGCTTAAACCCTGTGTATTTTTGCTCACAGGCGTGCCACGCAAAATTAAAAGCGTGCTGTGCAGGTCCGAGCTTTGAAAAAACTTGAAACTTTTTCCTAAAAACCTCGTTTCTCAAGTGAGCAGCTAGGGGAGCATTTTCTGTGTTTTGAATTTGCACAAGGGACTGTTCCAATGGTCTCTCCACCTTTAAATGAACTTAAAAACATTTGTATCTATTTGTAAGGGTTTGGATGGCTTTTGAAAGGGCTTTTCGGTCATAATAAAACATAAAGCACTATCTTTGATATTTCATCACTTTTAAAACACCATGAAGCCTTCTTTTCGAACAAGTTTATAACAAAATGCTGGGGCCAACCCTTTTTAAGATACCAAAGACATGACCCCCCTTTTTTAAGTAAAGAAACTTCTTAAGAGCCAAAATATTTTTTTTTCACTGTTTCTCATCAAGGAAAAAACTCTGTCACTGCTTGTCTATTTCTGACCTTTAAAGGAGCATTTCTTAAGAGTCATATCCAAGATTTTTTATGCATCCTTTGCCATATCTTGGAAGGAGATGATTCACAATTCTAAAACTTACTTTGACAATTTCAACTCGCTTGGTGTTTGATGATGATTATGCCCATTGTGAAGTTGATCAAAACTGTCAGGCGCCCTTTGATATTTTCCTTTGACTATGGATGAAGAAACTTATTTGCATCACCCATGGCTTGATTCATATCTATTGATCAAGGAGAAAAACCTTTGGAAACTCTTAATTCAAATACATACAACAGCAAGGTTTTTTCATATGTACATAAAGAGGTCTTTGTCTGTGATAGTGATATGGCTTGATTCTTTGAATATTGTCTTGAATTTAAAACATTTTTCATACCCTTTCTTCACACATACTGTCTCTATGTGTTCATTTGCAAAAGTCTCTTTCAGAAGCAAGGCTCGGACTATCTTCTTTGTCATTTTGATGAGGTTTTTGTAAGCTTGGGCATTCTAGCCTTTGTTTACTCTTCAAAGGAGGCTTTTGTAGACATGAAAAACAAAGCTTCTTAACTCATATAGTACCACTGCTTGTCCTCTGTTTAACACCATTTTCTACTAATGATCATTCAATTGTTTCCCACTTCATTTCAATTTTGTCTTTCAACAGTGAAACTATGTAAGAATCCCTCGAAACATCACTGTTGTATCAGTGGTTTCCTCCATTGGATAAAAGGTGTAAACCATTTTTTATAGGCCATTTGCAGCATTGTTAGCCTTGTGCTTTTTGAATGAGGCTACACCTCTGTTCCTGACCCTCTGCTTATTAAATGAAGGAGGCCTTAATCATATTTCCAAACCATCTGCTTTTAAATGAAGGATGTTTATAACAAATGACCTAACCATCTTCTCATGCTTGGAGGAGGTTTTACATAGTCACCCAACCATCTGCTCATGCCTGGAGGAGGTTTTACACAGTCACATTTCACCCCTTTCTCAAATTGTGTTATCTTCCCTTTTAATGCCTATCTCTTCTTGGTATATCACAGTAAGTAATAAGGTGAAAATTTTACAATATGCTATGAGAGGCATTCTCTGAGATATGTATCTTGTTGTTAAAATTCTCTTATGCATCTTTAGAAACCAGAAGCAACCTGACTTGTATCTGCATAGTAATACTTGCTAGTCATTAGTCACTAACCTTTTTTACTGTGTTTGCAGAAGTTCATTGAATTACCTCTCTGTCCATTACTTTCATCCTAGGCTCAAAACAAAATGAGAAGTAGTTGTCTTCTCATGTTTTGCTTGACAATGTCTTCTGGAAAACCTGAACATCTCTTCTTTTGAAAAAGACACTGAAACACTGTAAATCCACCTAATATCAGTTTGGATTTTGGCATATGCACTGCTGAGACATCAAGACTTTTTAGTGGCGCGACCTAAGGGTGTATCAAGCGTAGTTTGCAGAATAGGAGGGCCATCTATGACTAGTTGGTATTAGACAGAGGTTCTTTTGGCTTAGGATAGTTTGTCAAGGGAGGATTACCTAAAGCGCCACTACCTAACTTAGGGGATATTTTGACAGATTTGGAGTATTCTCTTTGGTATGATCAGATCTCAAGATGAGATATGACCAGAGGTAGGGTAGCTGACATTCTTATCAATCAGTTAGTTAATGAATGAGCTAGGGATGAGGGTGAATGATAGCAGATGACTTTATTTTATGACAGCTGATGGAAAATTTTGTATGACTGAGACTAGATAGGGCTTGACAATTAGGTTTTTTCTCATCATAGGCTGATTGAAAAGGTAGGAGGGAAAAATGTTTAGGGGTGTTTTCTAGCTGACAAATTTGACAAATTGGAGATCAGCTGCTAGAAAACCTGCCTTTAAAAACTATTCATCATCAACAGGTGAAAAATACTAATGACTAACAGAAGTAATTCAAACTTACAAGTTATGAGGAAATGCATACTTAGATTTTCAATTACATCAAACTTTCTTGATGAAGTTTAACTTGATTTGTTTCCACTTAATATTTCTGGAATTGTTTTGGGAAGCCCATATTTGTATGATAGAAAATTTATTTTTCATCCCCATGAAAACAAGTATCACTTGTTCAAATATGGTATTGAGTAAATTTTTAGAGCACATCGACAGAAACTAAATATTTCACTTGTAATTATCAGACAAATGAAGAGACTTATTAACTCTAGCAAGAATTTTATGCTTTTAATGGTCAAACAAAAGAATGATGTTGAGAATGAAGCTTTTCAAGGTTGTGACTCAAGACTGAAATCTGATTTGGTTGAGGTTGTTAACCAATGTCATGATATTTTCAGGAGCCCAAGGGATTTCCTCCCAAGAGGGGAATCCAACATTGAATACAATTGCAGCAAGAATGTCCTCTTCCTAACATTGGCATGCACAGGATCTCAATGATGGAAAGTGCAGAAATTAAAAAGAAAATTCAAGAGTTTTTGGACAAAGACATCATCAGGCCAAGTACTTTTCCATGTGTGTCACCTATTTTTTTGGTGTCAAAGAAGGATGGAACATGGCGCATGTGTGTGGACTTCCATGCATTGAACAAAATTACGGTAAAGAATCGTTACCCACTTCCTAGAATTGATGGTTTACTTGATCAATTAAAATATTCTAAGTATTTTACTAAGTTGGACTTAAGGAGTGGTTATCATCAAATTATAATTGTTGAAGGTGACATATGGAAGACAACATTCAAAACAAAACAAGGTTTGTTTGAATGGCTAGTTATGCCTTTTCGTCTTTGTAATGCTCCTGCTACCTTCATGCGTGTAATGAATGATATATTGAGGCCATTGCTAGATGATTTTTTGATAGTATACTTAGATGAAAAAATTATTTTCAGTAAATATCCTGAAGAACATGTCATGCATTTCAAAAAGGTACTTGATTTCTTGAAGAAATAATAGTTGTTTTTAAAGATGTCAAAGTGTGAGTTTGGAAAAACTTTTTAAGTGTATTTGGGTCATATTGTTGGAGGAGGTGAATTGAAAATAGATCCCTCCAAGGTTGATGTCATTTTGAATTGGAAAAAGCCCAAAATATTTACGAAGGTAAGAGATTTTTGGGAGAAGCCCAATATTGGAGGAAGCTTATTGCTAACTACTCTTCTATCGCAGCTCCATTTAATGCATTGACAAGTGTGAAGCATGTCTTCCAATGGGGAGGTAAACAAAAAAAGGAATTTGATGCATTGAATGAAAATATCAGTTCATCTCCAGTACTTGCACTTCCAGACTTGAGACGGTCATTTGAGATTCAGGTTGATGCTAGTGAATATGCCATGGGTACAGTCCTCATGCAACATGGTAAGCCCATATGTTTTCATTCAGAAACTTTTAATGGTGTAGTGATTAATTATCCTACATATGACAAGGAATTGTATGCATTGGTGCAAAGTGTGAAAAAGTGGAAACACTACTTGATGGGTAAGGAAACAACCATTCACACTGATCATCAACCATTGCAATACTTGCAATCACAAACAAATTTGCAGCAATCAAGGCACTTTCGATGGATGGGTTTTCTTCAAAAATTCCACTTGGTGATAAGGTATAAGAAAGGTATATACAATAAATTTGTTAACATGCTTTCTAGGTCTATTTTTAGTGTTGCTACTATTATTAAGCATAATTCAGTTTTGCATGAGAGCTATGTTGAACAATATACTTTAGATAGTGTTTTCAAGATGTATATGCAACTTTGAGTCAAGGGAACCAAGTAGAGGAATTGGATTATCACATGCATGACAACTTGTTGTACCATATGGTCAGATTTGTATTCCACAAGGAGAAAGAGTCAACATTATAAGAGAGGTGCATACTTCTCTTATTTTTGGTCATTTCATTGTAAGTAACATGGTGGCACATCTACAGAGGTATTGTTATTGGCACCGTATGCTTTAAAGTGTGCCACCTTTTATTAGAGATTGTTCATTACGTGTTGTCAGTAAGACTAGCAATAGAAAGTTAGGATTGTACACATGACTTCTAGTAATTTCTCGTCCATGGGAGTGTTACTATGAATGAAACTTGCAGGGCTTAGCCCCGACCCCCCATTATACACCATATGACTAAGACTTGGGAATCACAAGCACGGCGCGGCACAGCCCTCCGATTAATTTAAAGCAAAAAATTAACCACCTTAATATGGTATAAATTGAAGATTTATGGTGGCATTATGTAAATTAAATATCCAAAAAATTTGCCTAGATTTCTACCAAAATGGTGCTCTGTTAGCGGATTATGGGGCGAATTTGTAGCAAGGTCCGGATATTGGGGAAATTGTGGTGCGATTAGAAGACAAACTAGGGAGGCTCATAACTTCTTCAGTTTTTTACCAATTTTGGAACAGAAGGAGGCTAGACAGGCATTTTTGATAGTTCATGAGCTAATGGAATAGGTTTTGAATCCATTTCAACACTGTAAATGTATGTAATCACCATTTTGAGCATAATGATATAGGGCCAAGCCATTGGAAGCCAGACCAAGGAGACGTATCCCAGGAGGGGTGAACTCCTTCATCACTTGTGTGTTGTGGTTATTTTATGGTGCATTTGTCTGTTGTTTCTACGATTCCAGAGTTTTAAATTCATGTTTTCTGTGTTTGAAAATTTAACATAAAGGCTCATAAAACTCGGTTTTTAACACTTGTAATTTTCAAAACCTTAAGCACACTTTCATTAATATCTCATACATATCAGGAAACTGCAACAAAGAATGAATCCAATGATGAAAGAGATAGTCAAGGAAGAATTGCAGAAATTATTACAGGTGAGATAATTTATCTACCTTGTCTTAGATATCCAATGGGTTTCTCCTTTAGTGGTGGTTCCAAATAAAAATGGGAAGTGGAGAGTCTGTGTAGATTATAGGAAATTAAACAAGGCAACACTTAAATATCATTTTCCCTTACCCTTCATTGAAGTTCTAAATTCACTAGCTACAAAAACAATTTCTCCTTTTTAGAAGGATTTAGTGGCTATAATAAAATCAAAATGTCATTAGAAGATCATGACAAAACTACTTTTACATGTCCTTGGGGTACACATGCTTACAATGTATTACCCTTTGGATTATGTAATACACCAGTTACTTTTCAAAGGGAAATTTTGCCCATATTTTTTTATTTAATAGATGAATGTGTGGAAGTTTATATGGATGATTTCAATTTGTATGGAAATAATTTTGATGATGTTTTGAAAAACTTCGAAAAGGTTCTGCAAAGATGCATTGAAATGAATTTATCTCTCACTAATGAAAAATTTTTTATGACGCTATCAGAAGGGATAGTGATGGGACATCAAATTACTTCTTAAGGAATCCAACAAAATTCAAATCATTATAAATTTCTTACCACCAACAAATCAAAAAGAGCTAATAAATTTTCTAGGATATGTGGGCTATTAACGAAGATTTATAGAAAATTTTAGTAAAATGGACTTTCCCTTATTTAAACTACTTACAAAGGACACGGATTTTCAATGGAATATTGATTGTCAAAATGCATTTGAAAAGCTCAAACAAAAATTATCCACAATACCAATTCTCAAAGGATAAAATTGGTCATTACCACTTCATATATCTACCTATGCATCAGATACACTAGTAGGGGCATCTTTAGGCCAAAAATAGAATCAATTGAACTATTTTATCTATTTCATTAGAAAAAAATTAATGCCAACTGAATTGAATTACACAGTTACTGAAAAAGAGATGCTAGTTATAGTACATGCAGTAAACAAATTCAGAAATTACATAATAGGATATGAAGTGTTCATTCATACGGATCACTCAACCAATAAGTATATATTAATAAACCAATTACTAAAGGCAGGATTACTAGATGGTTGTTATTAATGCAAGCATTAACATTACTATACAAGATTGACCAGGAAAAGATAACCAAGTTGCAGACTCTATGTCAAGACTAAATTCACCTGGTGATCCAAATCCAGTATCAGACAATTTTCCAAATGAACATCTATTTGCTATAAATGTCAAAACTCCATGGTTTGCTCACATAGATAATTATTTATCATCTAAAAATTTTCCTTCTAATTTCACAAAAAAAAATAAAAAATAAAAAATAAAGATAGTGCTAGATATACTTGGGTTAATAGAGACCGTTTCTATACTAGACCTGATCTATTAATTAGAAAATATGTAAGAGAATATGAAATTTTAGATATTCTATAGGCATGTCATGATGAACCATATAGTGGTCATTTTGCGGATAAAAGTGCCACATACAAATTATTGAATCTAGGCTATTATTGGTCGTCCATATTCAAATATTCAAAGGCTTATGTTAAGAAATGTGATATAAGCTAAAGGATAGGCAGACATGTACATTATGATGAAATTCCTTTAAATACACAAGCCCTTGTAGATCCATTTGAACAATCGGCTCTTGACTTTGTGGGTCCTATTAATCCACCCTCTAATCGGAAAAAGTACATTTTAGTATGTACTGATTATGTAGCAAAATGGGTGAAGGCAAAAGAAATGACAAAGGAAACAAAAAATGTAGTAGTATCTTTTCTCGTTGAAGAGATATTTTTTATATTTGGAGTACTAAGAAAAATTGTCAGAGACAAAAGAGCTCAATTTACTTCAAATCTTTCCAGAGACCTTACAAAAAAGTATAAAATCAAGCACATAAAATCAGCTCCATATCACCTAGAAGCGAATGGACAAGTGGAATCAACAAAAAAAGTTCTTGAAAATATGATGAAAAATACAATAAACATGCACTGAAAGTACTGGTCAAAAAAATTCAATGAAGCATTATGGGCCTACAAAATAACAGGGAAGAACGCTAGTGGAATCAACCCTTATCAACTTTTATATGGGAAAGAAGTTCTTTTACCAATTGAATTTCAAATCCACACATATAGAATTGCAATTGAACTTGGACTAGACCTATAAGAGGAAAAACAACAAAGGATCATGCAACTAATTGAATTGGATGAAATCAGAAAAGAAGTTGTGGAACATACATCACTGTACAACAAAAAAGAACAAAATGGCATGACAGATTCATTAAAAGGAATTTGTTTCATATATGTGAATGGGCACTTATCTTTGATTCAGAGTACAAGGACTTCAAAGAAAAATTCACCAATCAATGGTTAGGGCCTTATGAAATTGAAGAATTCTATGATAATGGATCAATTAAAATCAAGGCTATAGATGAATCAGCAACATCATTTCTATTCAATAGACACAGATTGAAAATATACAACAAGAATGTGAATAAAGAATATTTATTCAAGAAAATATTGACAGAAGAAGACTTGGAAGTTTTGGAAAAGAACAATAATGTGCCTTCCTTACTTTCAAAATAAAAATAAAAGAGAAAAATGTCAAAAATAATAAAGAGGTTTGGTTGTGAAAATCCAGATTTCTAGCATAGTACAAACCTGAATTCATATTGGAAAACCAAGTTACTTGGCTAATATGAATTCTAAAAAATTGTTTTTAATTCATTTCGTTGTTTCATATTTTTCAAAATTCATGCTAGCACTAATCTAGGATATTCTATTTTCTGCAAAACAAATTCTCCAATTTCCTGACTTGAGGAAAAGTCTCAGAATAAGAAAGGGGAAAGAAAGAGGAAAACAAGTGCATTTGTTTTTTCCTTGTTAAACTCAATAAGATTAGAAAATCAAAATACTTTTCAACTCAACATGGAAGAAACTCATAATGCAAGATATTTTCACTTCAAATATATACGTGATCACTTCAATCAATAGTTACAGAAGGGATTTGAACATGAGTGAAGTTTTCATCACAAAGGGACCTAAATATGAGACAAGCCTAGTTCACAAAGGGGCCTGAAGCTCAACATGAAAATATGTTAGAAGGGACTTGTATACAAAGAACAACCAACCAAAGGAGCTATTAGAAATATCAGTTCATCTCAAATCAACTAAAGAAACTATTGGAAACTTACTTGTTTTCAAGCATCAATCAAGGAAAGTAATGGAAATACTATAAGTAAAAAAATTATTTTAATGCTCTTTTATTTTGAAATAAACTCTTGTAATTAGGAGACTAATTTAGACCTTGGTGCATAAAAGTGTAAACAATTCATTCCCTGCACATACGTAAAGCTTTTACCCTTCATTCCCTATGCATAAATAAACCTTTTCCTTTCATATACATAAACCTTTTACCCTAGCATCTATTCAAATCGGAGCCTTTTTGCCTACAATGAAAAATTCAATATGATTAAAAGGGTCAAGTCTTTCCTTCAAAAATTCAGTCATTTATTCAAAAATTCACACCAAAAAAACATGGGTTAGTATCACACATATTGAATCAGGTTTGTGTTCGAAATAAAAAAGGGTTATAATTCTATGGAAAAACTATGGAAGCAAGATGCATTTAAATGGTCTTAAAATAATAATAATAATTCTATGCTTTTCTTTGGGTCTTGAAATGACCTTGAAATGGTCATTTCAAATACATTTCAAGGATAATAATCAAGAGAAACATATGGAGAATGTAACTGATGATTATCTTCCATCATGAAGGAAAAAATAATGATACTTGTACTTGTGCAATAAAAAACTTACAAGTAGTGGAATCAAAAGAAAAGTACTGTGAGATAAGACATATCATTTTGAAATAACCTTGAGATGGTCATTACAATCATCAAATAAGACAACGAGAAATGTAATTTTGATGATGGATTCATAATTCTCTCTCTCTACAGTCAAAAAGTATAAACCATAGAAGAAAATCATAAACAATGTGAAGGAAATAAGTCAGAATTCAAAGAAGACTGAAGGAGTGATAAAGGGAAGGCCTTATTTTTGGAGCATGATGAAACCATTCAATGGGTGAAAGTAAAAACATAGCTATAGGTAATGACATTCAAAATTTAAGAGACAGACAGAACGTTCAACACTTAACAAACTCAGTGCAATCCAACATTAAAAATGCTCAGGAAAAACGCTTAGGCATCAAAGGCTCGGGATCAGAAAAGCAGGCTCAGAGATGGCTAAGAGGAAAGGTAAGAAATGCAGAAACTTATAAATCTAAGTCAATTTTATATCCATTCAAAAGACGAAAGAAATTAAATAGTTTAATTGTGACAATTTTAGAGTATCGGAGACTGAAGAAGAGATCTTGAAAATTTGTATTGATAATTCAAGTTATTAAAGAAGAAATCCCTAGAACTTCGAGGCCTCTAAGTGCCCAAGTTTAGTTAGGACTAGATAATGAGTCAATCAGTTGAATTTGAATTAGATGGCAGTATACATAATTAAAAACCCCAAGTTCAAACTCCAGTTTGCATAAGACATGTAATTTCCAAATAGATATATGTTAAATGAATGAAGGTCGTGGTTGTTAGAAGACTATAAGAAGCCCTTGTTCGAAGGAATTTAAAAAATGCCAATTCCATAACTGCCAAAAAACTTTCAAAAGGTGTCAATGTATAATTTCATTATTACTAGAAGACTGTTCGAAGCATTAAATACATAGGTTTCAGGACTGTATAAAAAATCATAGAAACCTATTAAATGCAGAATGTTGTCACTACCAGAAGACTGAAGTTAGAATTCATTCGAAGGGTATCAAAACGCAGAATTTTGTGGATAGATAGGGTATGAAAACATGGAATTTGGCACTCCATTTCCTAATTTTTCAGGAATGAAATCAAATTGCAGAACCTGTGATTTTTCTCTAAAAATAGCTTAGAGTCTTGGTAAGAAACACATTTATGTTCTTTAAAAAAAAAATCTTTGATGATCAACTAGAGAAAACATTTATTTTTTCTCTGACGCTCACACCACAAGAAACAAATTCTATGTTATTTAGACACATATTGCAAGAAAAATTTTCCCTTTAACAGATTCCTTATTTTTCCATGAAGTTTTTCATTGTTGAAGGGTATTTGTAATGTTATAGAGAGAAAAAAGAACATAAAAAGGGCCACCAAAACTTCAAATTCGAACAAAAATAGAGCCCAAAGTATTTCAAATTGAAAAAAGGAACAAAGATATTGTAGAAACACTTTATCAAGTATGCTTACTAGAGTTTCTCGGGAAATTTGATGGTTAGAATGCTAAGGTATCAGAGATATTTTTGTCATATTATGATAATGAGAAGACTATTGTAGGAGATATTACGATCCCAATTACATAAGAATATCTTGCTCAAGCTACAAGTCTACAAATGATAGGAGATAAATATCACAAGGGAAAATATTTCAAGGAAAATAGAGGGAACGATTTTTTGGAGAAACCAAGAAAAGGTACATTTGACAGATCAAAAGGAATTCTGAGGGAATGGCTTAAAGAACCATGGGCTGAGTTGGTCCTCATCATTCAAAATTATTTACTTGTGATGGAATTTACAATGTAGTGCATCTATACCATATCAAGCTTCTCCAGTACATAAAAGGTGACAGTTAGCTAAAAATGATTGAAGGGGTAAGAAACAAAACTTTAAAAAGAGGTCAATTATTATCATCAAATATTAATTAAGGTCCTTATTGAGTATCAACTAAAAAAAAAAAGAGACGTGGGAAATTTTTTTGGACAAATATCATTTTGTGGAATTTCGAGAGCAAGAAGAGCCATTTGGAAATTAGGAATCCTTTGAACAGTTGCACCTTTCTAGAGATATCATGCAGTCACCATGATACCCAAGGACTAGATCAAAGAAGAAATGGGAAGGCATAAGCATTGAGAGAGAGAGGTTCTTCATATATTTTCCAAGGAAGTCAAGGAAAAATACGATAGAGGGACCTTCTAAGGAAGACCAAAACATTGATGTCTAAATTCTGGAAAAAATTCCTCTTGATACACCTCAACAATCACATCATGAACCTATTGAGAAGCTAGAGAGAGAAGCAGAAGAAAAACTCAAGTAACCGGAAAAAAATTCTTGGTGTAAAGAGATTGAGATAAAGGAATCATCCTCTTACTCAACATATGCAAAGAAGATAAAAAAGGGTTTTTGAAGAGGTTCATGTTGAACCATCATAGAGTCACAAATAAGAAAATGACAAGGAGATAAAGGAATTAAACAAAAATCTCCAAGTGACTGAAATCATGGAGAGACATTTGAAAAATGAAAATGAGATGTACAAGGAACAAAAAAACAATATTGTTAAATAGAACAAGAAGTTAAAGAACAAAATGAAGAATTTGGAAACCCAAAACATCCTCTTTTGCAAGAAAGCATATAGGTCACTTAAAGAGAAGAAGCACTGACAATACAAGTATGAGAAGCAAAAGGTAAAAAGTGCAATTTACACAGGAGAAGAAAAAGGGAAAAAAGGTATTGATATGATTTTACAAGCATATCATTTTAATGTTTCTACATAAGAAGGTAGATCAATAGGTAGAAAAATAGGGAGATCAGCAGGAAGAGGTAGAAGATCCAAAAGATCAAGACAAGCGTGAGGACATGCTTGTGGATCAGCAAGGGGGAAATGTTAGCCCTCAGTTTTGACCCTTTTTTACCATACATATTCCACCTTTTTACCATCTCTTACCACTATATCCTAATAATATTTGTCATATTTTTGCCTCTTTTTGCACATTAAGGTAAATTAATTATGTCTTTTTATTTTTATAATTTTTAGTAAGAATTAAGCATTAAAATTTATTTTTGGCAGAAACAGAATTTCCTATAATGGCTCCATTTAAGTCGTATGTTCAGGACACTTGGGAATGAAATGAAGGTATGTTAAAAAAGTGCAGGAACCAAGGATGGATAGAATCCTATTTGTTCACTCCAAATGAGTCATATCATGCCCGATCAATGTTGGTCAAACTTGACGAGTCACTCAAGAAATCCCCTAATTTAGGGGAATTTTTTGGATTTTGTGGAATATTTCCATATTTTGTGTAAAAATTGGATGATTTCGACCCTATGAGGTGGAATAGGACTCGTGTTAGTTGTTACAACCATTATATATTATTTTGTTACATTCTTAGCCTATCTAAGCACAACTACTAAGAAACTATGGATATTTTATTATCGTTGTGATTATTGTTTTTATGAATATAATTGAATACTTGCCTTATATTTCTTGTGCATCATTGTTGTCGGATGTGAATGGTGATTTTTTGTAGGTGATTGTCTTAAGGTGTGCCAGGAAAAGGTGGAGGGCCTCCATTCTAAGCTAAGTACAGTATATTATTGATTGATGTTCATAATTGTGAATATGTTAGCATCTTAGTTTTCTGTATATTTCTATCATAATTTCTTGTGAATATTTTCCATATAAAATTATTAGTATGTCATGAACATTCATATTTTGGAATTGATCTCCTTTCAGTGACTAGTTTGAGTAAGGAAGGACAACCCAAGTCTCCAAGTTGGAGCCTCTTCCTTGTGAACTAAGAATTGGAATGGAATTTGTATTTATGCATTCATCCTTTCTTGATTTCTTAAATAAGGTTTGTTATGATTTATGGTGAAATTGGTTTTGTTGAAATAGAAATCATAAGGAAGGACAATCGGGTTCTCTAGGACAAGAGCCTCTTCTTTGTTGACTATGATTCAAATAAAATCACTATTCACTTGTCCATGATTATAGATCAGAATTTCTATGCTTACATTACAATCAATAGTTTATATTTATAATATGAATTTCCATTTGTAATATGAATTTCCATTATTTTCATCTAAACACCTATTTCCTACACTATTTAAATCTAACATCCATATACTTTGGGTGTGCTTCTATGTTACCAACCCGGATTGATATTAAAATAGATGCTCTAATTCACCTCCATAAATTAGACTAGCATTGGTAATTGTTGTTCTAAAACAAATTTGTTAAGGCCTTCCACATTACATATGGAGTTTATTTTCCATGGAGGTTTGTTACAATATGATTTCGAACTCCTTCTAGTATAATCCTTATTTCCTTTTCTACACACTTCTTCCACTCTGCTAGATCATGTACATCAGCTAGAGATGGTTTCATGATGTCCTCTTCAATTAACTCCTTAAATATGTTATCTTCCAAGACTGATTCCATCCATTCTCTCCAAGAAATGCAATTTGAGCTACCCTCAAGGGAAAAATCGAGCCTCATACCATAGAACTCCATCATGATCTTGTTACCATATCTGGAGGAGATATCTTCAAAACATGTTCCTCCTACAAGTATGCACTTGTATTATTTTATTCTATAGTGATTTAAGCTTAGATACCATGTAGAAAATCCACGTAGGATCAAACTTCTAATTGTAATATGATAAACTTAATAGACTTGAATTTACTCTACCAATTGCAGAAACCAATATACGATCGCAAAATCACAAAGCATACAAGAGAAATAATTCAATCAACACAGTACACAATGATTTCCTCTGGAAATACATAGCTAAAAACCATTCTATATCTATATTGAATTAGTCAGAAAATATGAGAAGATTAAAATGCTTTTCTCCAACCTAAGAAACCTTTGCACTATCTCTATGTGTCTTACTGTTTCCTAGACAATCCTAGGCCAATACTTAGAAAAAAAAATTCCTTCCTTGATCCCTATTTCCTTGTGTTTTTTACTTGGGTAATTAGACCCTATTAATTAGGGAAATCCCCATCCAATATTGTGTAATCCATCTAGGGCCTTCCACTGACTGCATGCACCACCTGTAAAAATTTGGATGA
The DNA here is from genome assembly GCA_034641835.2 of Pinus albicaulis. NCBI lineage: Eukaryota > Viridiplantae > Streptophyta > Pinopsida > Pinales > Pinaceae > Pinus > Pinus albicaulis. The sequence continues at coordinate 863,109,418 of CM076571.1, forward strand.
TTATACAACTGATAGTACACTACCCTTGAACTCTAATCTTGACCGAGTAACTCTCAATTATGACATGCATCAATTATTTATGGTCAAATCATGAGTTAACTAATTGATCATAGAGTTCATAACTCACTACTAGACCTTTCACCAGTTCCTAGAATAGTTGGAAATGAATAATATGACTTTAACTTAGATAAACTAAATTAACTAATTACAAATTAAAATAAACTCAATGAGGGATCCTATTTTGTATGAGCCACTCTACATGACTCAAGTTAGAACCTCAAATCAAATTAACTAAACCAAATAATTCAAACTAACTTATTTATCTCGTACAAGTTGTCATGTAATGTAGAATTACAAATTTCTTCTAATTTAATTTAAGGAAAAATTAAATTAGAATCTTTCTCGGTGCCATTTTAAACATTATGCCTATATCAAAGTGGCCAAAAATTTTGATGGGTTTTGGTAAGGTGATATTTCTACAAATGTGTTGAGATTGCAACAAGATGATGAGCTTAGTGAAAAGAGTCGCCTTCACTAAGTGGGCCCGCAGGATATTTTTGGCACAAGTCTATTTTTAGACTATGTCTATTTTTTAGACATGTCGATCATATTCTATGAGTTGCAGGATGCTATTTGTGGATGGTTGGTCAAGTTGGAAAAATAGAGGACTTTTCACACATATTGGGCGGAATCTATTTTTAGACTGCCTCTCCTAAAAATAGGGAAGTCAATTTTTATTTACCCTTAATAATATTTGGACTATCAACATTAACTTATTCCTGCTTTTCACTTCGCCATGCATAGATGTGAAATGTGAGTTTGTATTTAAGGAATTACGGCTATTTGAGGGTTAAGTGGAGCTATTGCATGGATACTTCAGTTAGAACTCATGTGACAGAGTTTGGTGGAGTTATTGAGGTAGTTGGTGGAGTTGTGTTCAGTTTAACTCAATTAGACACAGTTGAGCTAGTTGTATCTAGTCTAACTGATTGATACACTAGTGAAAGTGGTGTGAATTAATTAATAATTAATTCACTAAATATTAACTCATTAATCAACTAAATAATGCATCAGTTAACTATAGTGCATGGACAGTTTTAGTGGAGACTAGTGGAGAGATAGGTGAAAGGGCAAGTAGACTATCAGTTGTGACTATAGTGTTGCATGATTTTGCACCACGCATTGATGGAGATGCCAATGAGGATTCCGTGAGCAAGGCTGGACAAATTCGAGTTTATTCAGAGCCATTATTTAGAATGGATTGCGCAGTAGAGGCAGGCTAGCAGGTGGCAAAGATCGGTGCATGGATTTGCAAGATCTAGCTTGATTAGTGTGTAGCGATTGGATTGTAATGAGAGCTTGTGAGAAGCTTTGGATGAGGATTGTTACATGATCTCTATGAAATATATTATATACAGATAGTTGGGGTTTTTAGCTTCAGGCTTTCCCATAAATCACTTTGTTAATGTGTGTGAATTTTTATGGTTTTAATGTGTGCATGCAATTGATTTAATTTCCGCATATGATCATCAATGGTGGAATAGATTTTGTATTGTGCATGAAGTCAAATAGTGTATGATCAGGAGAATATTAGACATATACCATATCAGTTATATAATTTCTACATGGTATAAAAGCATTTATCATTGGAGAAATTGCAAAGAATTGAAGCGGTTGAGTTTTATGCTGGTGGAATTCGAATTTACAGTAGCGTTTTCTTGGTGTCGAAGTTGAGATGTCTTTCAACGGATTGTGATTGGAGTATTCCCTTGAGGGCAGCTTGAATTATATTTCATGGAAGGATAGGATGGAGGCGGTGCTAGAGGATAATGGGTTGAAGGAGTTCACAGATGCAGAAATTCCAAAACCTACTTCTAGCGATGCTGCCACACTTGACGCATGGCAAAAGAAGACAGCAAAATGTCGAAGGATTCTGTTGGAAGGTGTGAAGGATCACATAGTGTCCAGCCTTCATGTTAAATCTTCTCCATTCTTGATGTGGAAAGATTTGACAGACTTTTTCCAAAGCAAGAGCGACCAGAGGAAGTTGGCGCTCAAGGATAAACTCAGGAAAATAAAAATGGAGAAAGGCGAAAGTATACCCAAGTACCTCACGAAGTTTTTCCAGTGGAGGGGTGAGCTAGGAAGTGTGGGGGTTACCATAGATGAAGAGGACTTGATGAGCTTGGCTCTCCTTGGGCTTCCGAAGAGTTGGCATTCCTATGAGGACTCTGTTAATGGTCGGGAGAAACTGTCAGGATGGGAGCGACTTTGGTCGGATCTTGTGCGGGAGGAGATAAGGCAGAGTACCAGGGATGGATCTTCATTGAAGAATGAAGATGAAGAAAATTTCGCTTTGGCTGCCAAAGCAAGGAAGGGGAAGGGAAATAAAAATCCTTCTCAATCCGGTGAGAAAGGAAAGAAGCAGGACATGTCCAAGGTGAAGTGTTTTCACTGTCACCAACATGGACATTACACCACTAATTGTCCACAGAAGAATAAAAATAGCAGGCTGCTGGATCTACAGCTGGAGAGGCCTTAGCCTCACAGTTTGAGCTGGATTTTTCATTGATCGCATGCTTGGTCTCAAGTGTGATGGGATCAGTGTAGTTTCTTGACATTGGTGCATCTTTCCATATGACCGGAGACAAAGATTTGTTTACTGATCTGGATGAGAAGGATCTTGGAGTGCACATCGAGATGGGTGATGATGGTAGATATAGTGCGACTGGTATCAGGACCATTTCCTTTGAGAGGGAGTCTGACAAACCTTTCATCTTGAAGGATGTCATGCATGTTCCAGGATTAAAGAAGAATATTATCTTTGTGGTGATGTTGGAAGACAAGGGATATGTTGTTGTCTTTGGTAATGAAAACTCTGCAGGTAAGGCAAGCGGGCAAGAGCCGGAGGATGAGGTTCGAGTTAGAACCTTTATCAGTGCGGGTAGATGGTTGCGCAACAATGGCGAGGCAAAGCGAAGGAGTGGTGAGCAGGGATGAGAGATACAACTGTGTGGGGAGATTGAGCCATCTTCACCATCGCGCTTTGAAAATTTTGCGAAGATTTCTACTGGGCTTCCTAAGGGCACTCTTACGCAGTTAGATCAGTGCAAGGGGTGTAACTTGGGAAAATTTGTGAAAGCCACCTTTCACGAGAAGGATAGTCGCGCCACGACGATCCTTGAGAGAATTCACACAGATGTGTGTGGACCTTTCTCAGTAGCTTCGACAGCAAAGCACAGGTATTATGTGATATTTGTTGATGATTTTTCTCATAAGTGATGGATCTTCTTCATGCAGAAGAAGAGCGAGACATACTCAAAGTTCTGTGAGTTCAAGGCACTGGTTGAGAAAGAATTGGGGAAGCAGGTGAAGGCTCTTAGGAGCGACAATGGTGGTGAATTCATCTTTGGCGAATTCAAGGACTTTTGCAGCGCAGAAGGAATTCGAAGAGAGCTCATAGCACCTCATAACCCACAGTAGAACGGGGTTGCTGAGCGGAAGAACAGAACGATCGTGGGTGCTGCACGGGCGATGTTGCATGATCAGGGCCTACCCATTCACTTGTGGGCGGAGGCATGCAATACTACAGTATATGTGCAGAACCGTTGTCCTCACAGAATACTTGGCATGAGTACACCCGAGGAGGCGTTTTCTGGTAAGAAGCCTGATATTTCCCATTTGAAGATTTTTGGCTCACCTGTTTACATTCATGTGACAAAGGATGCCAGGAAGAAGCCGGAGCCGACCGGAGAGGTTGGGATATTTTTGGGGTACACAGAAACACCCCACAACTATCGTGTGTATTTTCCAGACAATCGGAAGACTGTTGTGCGACGGGATATCAAATTTCATGAGGAGAAAGCCATGACGTGTTCGCTTGAGAGGGAGCCACACTTGCATGCGGATGAGGAGCTATTAGTTCCTAAGGATGAGCCTCAGGATGTGGATCAGCCACAAGAGGAGGTTCATGGAGTGGAAGAAACCACTCATGCAACGCCAACCATCAGAGGGCGGAAGCGCTACGAAGCTAACGTAAGTTTCCTTTGAGAGGGAGTCTGGTAAACCCTTCGTATTGAAGGAAGTGATGCATGTTCCAGGATTGAAGAAGAATATTATCTCTGTGGCGGTGTAGGAAGACAAGGGTTATGATTTTGTCTTTAGCGAGGGAAAGGCTTTCCTGCGCAGTAAAACAACTGGTGAAACCAGGAGGATAGGGTTCGAGTTAAGAACCTTTATCAATTGCAGGTATATGGCTGCAAAACAATGGCAGGGAAAGCAAAAGCAATGGTGAGCCAGGATGAGGGTGAATTGTGGCACAGGAGATTGGGCCATCTTCACCATGGCGCTTTGAAAATTTTGCAGAAGATTTCTACCGGGCTTCCCAAGGGTACACTTGCACAGTCATATCAGTGAAAGGGATGTACTTTGGGAAAATTTGTGAAGACCACTTTTCATGAGAAGGATAGTTGTGCCACGACGATCCTTGAGAGAATTCACATAGACGTGTGTGGACCTTTCTCAGGAGCTTCGACAGAAAAGCACAGGTATTATGTGATATTTGTTGATGATTTTTCTCGTAAGTGCTGGATCTTCTTCATGCAGAAGAAGAGCGAGACATACTCAAAGTTCTATGAGTTCAAGGCACTGGTTGAGAAAGAATCGGGGAAGCAGGTGAAGGCTCTTAGGAGCGAAAATGGTGGTGAATTCATCTCTGGCGAATTCAAGGACTTTTCGGCGCAAAGGAATTCAAAAGAGAGCTCATAGCCTCGCAACCTGACATAATGGGGTAGCGGAGCGAAAGAACCGAACGATCGTGGTTGCTACATGGGCGATGTTGCATGATCAGGGCCTTCCCATTGGCTTGTGAGTTTTGAAGCTTGCAATCACGCGGTTTACGTACCAGACCGTTGTCCTCATAGAGTACTTGGCATGAGTACACCCAAAGAGGCGTTTTCTGGTAAGAAGCCTGATATTTCTCATTTGAATAGTTTTGGCTCACCTATTTACATTCATGTGACGAAGGATCTCAGGAAGAAGCTGGTGTCGACCGCAGAGGTTGGGATATTTTTGGGGTACACAGAAACACCCCACAACTATCGTGTGTACTTTCCAAACAATCAAAAGACTATTGTGCGATGGGATATCAAATTTCATCACGAGAAAGACATGAAGTGTTCACTTGAGAGGGAGCCACACTTGCATGCAAATGAGGAGCTATTAGTTCCTAAGGATGAGCCTCAAGATGTGGATCAGCCACAAGAGGAGGTTCATGGAGTGGAAGAAACCACTCATGCAACGCCAACCATCAGAGGGCGGAAGCGCACTACAGAAGCTGAGCGACTGAATATTGATGTAGAGAAGATTGTAGGAGCACCTACATCACAGAGCAGACAGAGACATTCACCTTACCGATATACTGGATACATGGCTCTGATGAGCAAGTGTATCATGACAGAGCCATCCTCTTTCAAGGAATCTGTGGAGGACCCTACATGGGTAGATGCTATGGTGGAAGAGTATGATTTGATTATGAGAAAGAGTGCATGGGAGATTGTCCTAAGGCCGGAAGGGAAATCAGTGGTAGGTTCGAGATGGATCTACAAAGTGAAGCAAGCAACTGATAGGAGTGTCAAGAAGTACAAGGAAAGATTTGTTTCCTGAGGCTTCTCACAGATTGAGGGGATCAACTATGAGGAAACCTTTGCACCTGTCGCAAGGTATTCTTCCATACGGATGATTCTTGCTCTCTCAGCGCAGATGGGGTGGCACATTCATCAGATGGATGTGAAGACTGCATTCCTCAACGGAGTCATTGAGGAGGAGGTGTACATAGAGCAGCTCGAAGGTTTCGAGATCTTCAGCAACGAGTCGCATGTGTGCAGGCTCAAGAGAGCGTTGTATGGGTTGAAACAAGCACCTTGTGCTTGGTACACACGGATAGACGGTTATTTCACCGGTCTTGGATTCACCAAGAGTGAGGCGGATCTGAACCTATACCAGATTGTGGTGGAGGGTAAGTTGCTGATCATTGTACTTTAAGTAGATGATTTGATTTTGACAGGTGATGAACAGTTGATACTCTCATGCAAGGCTGATCTTGAAAAAAAGTTTGGAGATGAAGGACTTGGGCCTCCTTCATTATTTCCTGAGATTGAAATTTAGCGAGCGCGATGATGGATTATTTGTGTCTCAAAGCAAGTATGGAATCTTTGAAGTTCAACATGCAAGGCTACAAAGCCTATCGACACTCCTCTTTGGTTGGTTGGAGAAATAGGATGTTACATCGGCATGGGTAGTGGATGCCACTATTTACCGACAGTTGGTGGGGTCACTTATGTATCTAGTCAATACATGACTTGACATATGCTATGCTATTAACCAACTTTCACAAGCTATGGTTAAGCCTACCAAGCTCTTTTGGAAGGTGGGGAAGCATGTATTGAGATATCTCGAAGGCACATCGAGATATGGATTATGGTATAGACAGTCGGATGAGGTGAAGCTGCATGGCTTCATGGATGTAGATTGGGCAGGGAGCCCAATGGACAGAAAGAGCACATCTGGAGGGTTTTTTAGTATTGGGTCGACAACAGTTTCTTGGTACATCAGGAAGCAGAGATCCATGGCACTAAGTTCAGTGGAGGTCGAGTACATGGCAGCGAGTTTGGCTGCATGCGAGGCTATATGGATGAGGAAGATCCTAGTCGAGTTGTTCGGTTCACACTTAGATCCTACTGTGATAATTAGAGTTGCATCAAAATCTTGGTTAATCCAGTATTTCATGATAGATCTAAAAACATTGACATCCGGTATCATCATATCAAATATTGTGTGCAGCAGAAGATCATGTTACTTTCATACATTCCCACGGAGGATCAGGATGCTGATATCTTGACGAAGGCGCTCACTAGGAGCAAATTCGAATACCACAGGGGCAGGATCGGGGTGGTAGATAATCCCTATCTTGTTGAGATGGAGTGTTGATATTGCAACAAGATGATGAGCTTAGTGGAAAGAAGTCACCTTCACTAAGTGGGCCCGCAGGCTATTTTTGGCGCAAGTCTATTTTTAGACTATGTCTATTTTAGACATGTTGATCATATTCTATGAGTTGCAGGATGCTATTTGTGGATGGTTGGTCAAGTTGGAAAAATAGATGGACTTCTATTTTTAGACATATTGGGCGGAATCTATTTTTAGATTTCCAGTCTAAAAATAGATATGTCAAATATTATTAGCTCTTAATAATATTTGGACTATAAACATTAACTTATTCTCTTGGAGCACTTTAGTTAAGTGCACAGATGTGGCACAGGAGCTAACAGAAGGAATTACGCTATTCCTGAGGGTTAAGTGGAGCTATTGCATGGAGAATTCAATTAGAACTCATGTGATAGAGTTTGGTGGAGTTATTGAGGTAGTTGGTGGAGTTGTGTTCAATTTAACTCAATTAGACACAGTTGAGCTAGTTGTATCTAGTCTAACTGATTGATACGCTAGTAAGAGTGGTGTGAATTAATTAATAATTAATTCACTAAATATTAACTCATTAATCAACTGAAGAATACATCAGTTAACTATAGTGCATGGACAGTTTCAGTGGAGACCAGTGGAGAGATAGGTGAAAGGGCAAGTAGACTATCAGTTGTGACTATAGTGTTGCATGATTTTGCACCACACATTGATGGAGATGCCAATAGATAGTCCATGGAGATGGATTCCTAGGGTTAGCTGGGATTATGCAGTGGAGTGTACAAGCCTTGCTTCTTAATGGTTGGCTTGGATATGGTATAGGAACTAGAGGATTTTATATAATTTCCAACATTCTGTTGGATTTTTGTCCAATAAAGATACTTTTGTAATACGGCCACAATTTTCTCCACACCAAAGTGCCTTGTGACCAGATAGTGTGCCTCCCAAATCAACTTAGCACACTCACTTGAAGGAACACAAAGGTGGCCGAGGTAGCATAATAATGTGTCCCTCGGGTGGAAATCTAGAACTTTCTTTCCATCCACTAGCATCTTGTATGTGGTGGTGAACTCTAGATATTTTTTGTACAGTGCATCCATCTAGAGGTCTCGTGGCCACAAGAGTTGAGAACAGTAGTGAGTAATGCAAGTAGGGGCCAACTGAAGTAATATGAAACATGATTGGTGTTTCCATTTTTGTATTTAATATTTAGTTGGGATTGTTGTAGATATGTAGACCACTTCTGATGGCGATCGTTCAAATATTTCCATTGTGTCTGTATGAACTGAAGAGGTTGGTGATCTATGTGGATGACCACCTCCTTCCCTGGAATGTAATGATTCCATTATTTTAAATCCTTCATAATAGAATACATATCTTTATCATAGGTGGGTCATTTCCAAATTTTATTGGAAAGTGTCTCACTATGATAGGCCATTAGATTCCCATGTTGGGTGAGGAATACACTAATAGCATAGTCAGAGTCGCTTGTCTCAATTTGAAAGGGTTGTTGCAAGTACGGTAATGTGATTATAAGTGCAGAGAAAATGTGGTGCTTCAACTCACTGAACATCTTTTGCTAGGACTCAAACCATGGAAATTTTTCTTTCATTCCACCCTTGGTAATCTGACTCAAAGGCCAAGTGATATCAAAGAATCGCAACGTGAACCTCTGACAAAAATTGGCAAGGCCCAAAAAGCTACGAAGTTATGTTAGAGTGGTCGGGGTTAAATCCTGAATAACTTGGATCTTATCCAAATACACATGCACACCTTGATCATCTATGATGTAACCCAGATATTGGACCTGGATCATGCCAACTATGCATTTCTCTAACTTAGCACACAATTTGTGTTGCTGCAGGGTTTGAAGGACCTTCTGAATGTGTGACAAATTCCCTTCCCAAATCTTGTTGAATATGAGGATGTCATCTAGATAAAAAAAACACGAACAATTTGGTGAAGGGCCACAAGATGTCATCAATCATCCTCATAAAATTATCATGGCCATTTGAAACCCCAAAAGGCATGACCAACCATTCAAAAAGGCCTTACTTGGATTTGAAGGCAGTCTTCCATACATCTATGGGCTCTATTGGAACCTGGTGATATCCAAACTTCAAATCAATATTTTTGAAATACTTGTTCCTCTTGAGTTGTTCTAGAAGGTCATCAATCCTCGAGATTGGAAACATGTTCCTGACATTTGGTTTGTTTAGTGATCAATAATCAATGCAGAGCCTCTAGGTTCCATCCTTCTACTATACAAGTACAATTAGGATACGACAAGGTGAGGGACATGGTCGAATGTGCCCTTTTTGAAACAACTCTTGGATCTACTATTTGATCTCTTCATTTCAAGAATAGAGTGGCGGTATATCGACCGATTGGGTAAAGGTTATCTAGGAGTCAAATCGATCGAATACTTGACCTGCCAGTGAAAGGGTACCCTTTTGGGTGAGGAGAAGATGTCCTTGTATTCTTCCATGACCTTATCCACCTTCTTTTGTTGCGTGGTGGAACCTTTCATGAGTGCCATGGATGTGGCCACGATATTCCCCTTAGATAATGAATAAAAAATAAAACAAATTTCCCAGTATGGGAGATGATCTTACTGCATTTCTTAGAAAAGATCAAATATATGGCAGTAGGCGGGGCTACCTCCATTATTCTTTATAATTTTATGCCAAAAATTATAATAAAATTGTTATGGATCGACTCATACATAACATGACTCTTCCACAAGTATGGTTGGCCTAATAATACATCACATACTTTAAGCATAGCAACATCACACAGTACCTCATCTGTGAAGGGACTAATGTTGTAGGGAAGGTGATATTGTTGGATGATGTGGATATCTTGTTCTTGATGAAGCCACCCGATAGTATATGGTTGCAACTGTGGTGTAGTTAGTAGGCTAAATCACATCATGACCTCTGCTGAAATGAGGTTCTTTTTCCTCCCTCTATTGAAAATTAATTGTAGCGGAGACCCCTTCAGCCACATCTACGAGTGGAAGAGATGCACCCATTCCTCTGGATCTTCAGGCTCCATATTCTAGATCTTGGTGGTGGCAATGGTGGTGTTGGGTTCCAGAGCAATAATATTCTTCCCTTTTTCATTCCCCTTTTCAGGTTCTCACTCGGGTTCAGAACATTCATTTTATTATGAATCCTTCAGCTTGACCACTAGTCACTACTCAGCTCGACACTCAATTGTGTTATGAATGGGGCTATTATGGAACTCACACCACTTTCTCGTGTCATTATTTGTCTTCATGGTGTTTTTCTTTGCTTGTGTCTTCGTCGAGTTTCCCTCGGTCACCCCGCTTTGGCTTTGTCCTTTTTTGTGGTTTGGGGGCGCTATTTCCCCGCCTTTGATTCGCAGATATAAATTTGTGTTTCTTTGTTTACACTGGTGTTCAATCTTGGAAGAATATCAGTATGTTGCACCAAGCGAGGAGATGTCCAGGAAATCCATTTCTTCCTAAATTTATTTTTGCAGACAGTCGCGGTACTTGAGCACCAGATGTCACTTAAAGTCTTTGATACCCAAATTTGTGTGTATAGTATGAAAAATATTTGTGATCTCACGCAAATATTGGTCCCTTTGTTCTCGTAGTGTGGTCCATTGTATTTATTTGTCCATAAAGCTCCCCATGGGTAATATTGTTCCTTAACAACATCTCAGAAAGAGTTCTAATAAAGGGTAATTGTAAATAGAGAGGGTTCCTTGGCCCTTTTCTCACAATAAGTTTCCCACCAGCCCTTCAAAGGGAAGTATCCTTAAACAATGGAAAATTAATCTTCTTCCTATCGTAGAAACTGTTGACTGAAAAGTAACCTTCCAAAAGATTCAACCATTTATCTACAACATCTGAATCTATTTGACCTTTGAATATAGGGATATCAAATTTTGCTTATACCATGAAGGGGGTGACACCTCTGAAGTGAATGATTGATGAAGATGCATTATTGGTGGGCACTCGTCGAAGGATTTGGGCAAAGTGGCCCACCATTGCATTCCTTTGCCACTCAAGGGACTCTTTGAGAAATATTTTGAAATGATCTCATGCTCCATAATTTTTATTTTGTACCTCCATGGGAGGTCGCCGGGGTCAGTGAGGTCGGTCTTGTAAAATTTTAACCAGTTCGAGCCCTAACTCCTTACACCCTGACCTCATTGGGGACATGCACAAAAAATAGGGAAAGAGCAGGCCACTCTGATACCATTTATCCATATTTATGAAGGAATTAAATTAAATACAAATATGAATAGAAACATACAGATACAACAAAAACATAACTTGAATTCATTAATACACTACAAGAAAAAAATGCATTGGTGAGGGGTGAAAAATGTCACCATAAGCTCATTGGCGAGGGTCAAAAGAGCCATTGTCACTAAAAACTGAACGTCACCAAAGGTGTCATCGCCGAAAGTATAGGTGTTGTAGTGACATTCAAGGTCCATCACCAATAATGATTTATAATGACGGATTGTGACCATCACCGTTTCATATGAGAAATGGTGATGAACAATAGCCTTTGTCACCAAAAAACTGAACATAATCAAAGGTGGCATCGTTTAAAGTATGTGTTGTGGTGACATTCAAGGTCCATCACAAATATTGATTATAATGACAGATAGTTACCATCACCATTTCATATAAACAATGACGATTTTTTATAATGCACTTTTCATGGCTGTCACTATTAATGCATATATATGGCGACATTCATTGACTGTCGCCATTTCATATTTGGTGAGGGTCAAAAAATGTCAGCATAAGCTCATTGGTGACATCAATGTCTGTCACGAATAATGACTATAATAACAAATAGTGACCCTCACCATTTCATATCAACAACAAAGATTTATGGTGACGGACCTTTCATGATCGTCACTATTGATGTGTATATATGGTGGCGTTTGTTGACCATCACCATTTCATATTTTTGTGAGGGTTGAGAAATGTCACCGTAAGCTTATTGGTGATGTTCAAAAGAGTCTTTATCACCAAAAATTTATCACCGCCATTCCATACGAATATTAGGGCATGATGGAATCGAACCACCAACCTCCTTCTTGTAAATCATGTGCTCTTCCATTGAGCTAGCACCCTTTAAAGAATTATACTTTTAAAAATTATATCTTGAAACTTTATAGATTGTAATTTCTACAACTTTCAATAAATCAAAGTATTGACAATCTTTTCCTAAACAAGCAAAACATCATCGAAGCTGCAGATCCCTACCTAATGGTTATGGAAGTTATGAAAAGTGGGTGGAGGAGAAAATAGCTACGTATAAGAGACTCAATATGTTAAGTTTAATACTCAATTACAATTGAAACTATGAAGATAGTTATAGCCTACAAATTACCTATAACTCGCAAATGCACCAAATATTGCAAAAGAAATGTCATAAGCGGATAGCATATGGAAAAAGATCATTGATGAAGATAGATGCAATATATTACATGTTGAATGAAAGAAAACTCACAATGTTGTCATTTTTGGGTGACCTTTTATAATTGGTACCTTTGTCTTTCCTTTATCACGTAAATATTCAAATTACAAATTACAAATTTTAGATATCTGAATGATATCTAAAATTTTGTGCAAATGTAACACAGATCTCTAGAGAAACTACAGGGAATATATATATATATATATATCCCCTTCACATAAAGTGACATGTTATTTGGAATTTCACAAGTCTGCACTCAAAACATGCAAGCAACTAACAAATTTAAAAAAAAAAAAATTAACTTAGCACAGTAAGAGTATTTCTTTCCAGCAGTGAACACCAAAAAAAAAACACATTTATTCGTTCACTTTAAGAATGAAAAACATTGGAAGAAAATAATTTGTTCAATTATTTGGTAGTACAAAATGGACTTAATTCTAATGAAGCAAAAGAGTTGATACTAAATCACAAATAAAAATGACCAATAGCAATGTAATTTTCTTTTTCCAACAACACACTCTATCACTAACTTCCATGTCCAGAAATCCTTTTTTTGCAATATTTAAAAACCTCTTTTGAAGGAAAACCCAGTGAATAGACTTCATAAGTTTGAACTAGAAAATACATAAAACATGGAATTGATGAATTTTAAAGATGGAACTGAAAACTAACCCTTGACTCATTTTGATATGTACATATTTTCATCCAGGGGGCGGTGCCTTTCTCATTGTGTTCAAGAAGAAAAAGATGACAATTATAATTTGTTTTTTAGTCTTGCTTCACTTGCCTTCTCCAATATTTTGAGTTGTTGGTCTAAAATCCAACCTGATCCTTTGAGTATTTCTACCTCCCTTGTTGGATGCCTATTATATATAGATACTGGGAGAGAGAGAGAGAGAGTCCATCTTGCTAAAGAAAACATGTAGCTCTTGAAAGCTCCAGTAACATTGGAGTTGCAGGCTATCTTGAAGGTAGATTTACATGTCAAAAGTTGATGTTTCTATAATTGGTCAATGCATCATTCATTTTATATACTATATAGATCATAAACATCTATTTAGACAAGCTGATTCCTAGTGTTATTTATTTTTTATATGGTTCTAAACTCTTAATGACAACAAAATAGTCAATAAGGGCATATCAAAGGATAAATTAAGAGTTTTTCCATATTAAATGGACCATCTTGTAGGAACCTTCTGGAACATGTTCTGCAAGGCACGATTTTTTGAAAAAACAAAGTAATATTTGATTATTTTCAAATTATTAAAACCCCACCCATAAAAATTTAAGTGAGCGATTTGAAGGACAAAAAATTGAAAGGGGTAAACAATTTCTCTATATTTTATTAAATCCAAAGGTTATTATATAGCCTAATACGTTTTAGTCCATTGTTTTAGCAGCAAGGACATGTATACTTTCCCATCAGATATGCCAAAAATTCGTAAGGATCCTAAATCAACTGTGCCCAATTGATTTGAACTAGGCACTTGAATGAGCATTGTTAGGTCTAAAATAGGAAGACTAAAGGGCTTGAAGGACATTCAATGCTATTGTTGTGATTGTTCTCCAAATAAAGGTACTAATGTTTCAAGTCCCAATTCATTTTGGATCCGCTATTCCATATTGAAAATGTATATCTAGCACATGGAAGACCATCAATATGTATTAACAATAGCATCCCCAATCCATATCTGCATAAGATCTCAACTAGGTCTATATTCTGATACCTAAAAACAAAACCCAACAATCTTTACTACAGAAACATCTTGAAGAATTTTTCAACAATGCCTCTCATAGATGAGACCATTGAGCTCAATTCCTTACATTTATCAATTTATTCATTGGAAAAATGGATCATGGATGAAAAATAACATTGGAGATAATGGAACAGAGGACCATCATCTATTTCCCTAGAGGTTTTTTGAGAGCTCAAACACAACAACGCTTCAACTCTCTAACTGCATCGAAGATCTTGAGAGAAACCATCAAAATCATTCACTTCAATTCCTCAGTCTTATTGGTAATTGTAGCATTACTCAGCTTCCTTGTATCAACAATCCTTCTCTCCAATGCCTTTGAGATCAACCTGTGGTTAAAAAAATTTGTTTTAGGTTTCGATTAGTAGAAGAGCCATCTAGGCTTCCTAAGAGAGATTTTACTAAACATGTGTGCAGGAAATTATCTAAAAATTTTATTTCATTGATATTCTACTCTCGTTTCTTGATTACCCTTTGTCTATTTTCCAAAGTTGTAATAGTGCACTCTAAGGCTAGAACGTAGGCAGGAAAGAAACTTACAATTGCAAATTTTTTCACCACGATTCACAAGATCTATAAATGTATCATATTGACTTATAGTTGGGTATGTATTGCCATTATTAGATGCATTTATTTTTTTCTCCTGTTGACTGTAATAGTGGTGAATGTGTTAGTCTCCATGGGTATTTTTTCAAACTATTTTATCTCTGTTGTGCTTGGATTAGGAGTAATTTTCTCTGTGTTTTCTTAACTAAATATATGTTTGATCCACATTGAAGGCCCTAGCATGTTCATATTCCTCACCTTTTGAATATTCTGTTGGTGTCAGATCTTCCCACTGCTTGAGCATTGGGATGTGAGGTGGTGTACAATAGAACTGAGATTAAGGATATTGAATTTAGTGTTCCTTTCCCAAGTATAACGTATTCTAAAGCCATGGATCACTACGGATTTGAAAAACTAGACATCCACTTCAAAATAGAGTTAGTAATTTTTTCTGAAGTCCTTATTCAAAATTATTTCTAAATTTTCATGAATATACTGAGATCATTTTTCTTCTTGGCTACTCAGGTCCCTTGTAAAAGGATCATAACGAGCACCCAGTTGCTCGTATAATTGAACTCACACTTTACTGTTATGGAATGTATCATCAACTATAATTTGAGGGCTATGAGATATGCCAATAATATATATTCAAAACATGGCATATTCACCATATCAAATGCAATCATATAGGAATTAGTGAACTAATCATTTAAGCACATGTCACCTGAATCTTTTTATGAATTTTCTCTCAAAAGTAGATATCATGCGTTATTGATACCCTGTAAACTGAATTTCATTTTCAAAATAGCCTACCATAGTATAGTATGCACAAGATTTGGGCACACAACATAGGAAAATTCAAAATGAGTTTTCAATATTAGCTTGAATGAAATCTAAACTTCCTTTTTTACTGACCTAAAATGGTAGGATTGACCTAAAATTGTTAGCATAATGAGTAGGGACGGTCATCATCTTTTAGCTCTAGATCTGAGATGTCAAACCAAAGCTTATAACCCCTGTAATTGAAAATAGATATGAAACCTATCATTGAATTTATGTGTTGATGTTACAACTATGTGCTGAAAATGATCCTTCATATCTATTTTATAGGGTTTTGAATCTGTCCATTACAGGAAATGCTATGCAAATTGCTTGTTTAATAGTGAGGAGATTCCATAACAAAATATGCTTTGGGACAAGTAATTGTTGCTACAAGTATCTATATGCTAGAAGAAATATGCCTACAATGATATATTTGAAAATACCAATGGAAAATGTGCCTAGACTAGTATTACTATGCTTCAATCTATTTGGAGATCTATTTCATAATTTCCCTGAAACAATAGATATGTTTGTAGAGTTCGGGTTATTGAAGCTGTACAAACTGATTATTCGCTCCCATGGGAATTTTTTGATGGGGCATCAGTTGATTCAAGGAAAAAGAGCAAGGGTGGTTTCATTTTATATAATTATGATTCTCAATCCCATCATGTCTCCATGGGTCTTGGGCCCATCACAAACAATCAAGCTGAACTTCAAACTTGCAGAAATCTTCCATTTTTTTCTATTGATCATGGGGTCTCTCAAATTCAATTTTTTGACGATTGCATACTAATTGTTAATTGGATGGATTGTATACAATCCTGTTGCAATATGAATCTTTCTCCCTTTTTGGAAGAAACAATTCAACTAAAAAAATCATTTACTTCTTTTCTGTGCCATCATCTTTAAAGTTTACAGGGAACGCAACCAAGATGCTGACCAACTTATTAGGGGAATTTTGAGGTCTAAAATGGGCCTTCTAAGGAAATTATAAAATAATAGTGGAAATAATAAAATAAGATTTGATGACATCATCAAATTTTAGAGAGAAAAAAGAAAAACTACTTTTTCAACTCGTACTTTCAACTTATCTCCCTATGGGTTTACTCAAATTTCAAGCGGGAACACTCACTGGTCGATACAAAATTCGATGCCTCATCCAAGGTGTACCCATGTTGCATACTTTTTATGAACCCTAATATACGAAAAATGAGAAATAGAAGAAAAGCGTGATTACAATCATTTTTTTTCATGTATTTCTCATTTTTCGTGTAGCAGGATCCATTGAAAGTATGCAATATGGGTAATCCTTGGATGCTGAAATAAATTTTACATCCAACAAGTACTCTCGCTCGAAATTTGATTAAAACATTAGGGAGATAAGTTTAACATACAAGTTAAAAATGTATTTTTATTATTTTATTATTTTTTAATATTTTTACTTTTTTACCACAAATATGGTGAATCATCCCCCATGGTTGACATCATCATCTTTAATCCTATTGGTTTTTATAAAGTTTATTTTGGCTATATATTTTTCTTAGGAGGCCCATTTTAGACCTCAAAATTTCTCTAATGCTCCAAAGAAGCATTGTATTTCAATCATGGACTGTGGCAGATTAGAGAGGAACATGAAGGTACCAGTCACACTTGTTCTCAATGGCCATTTTTAGATCCTCATGTTCAGCTAACTGGGGGTCCATTATAGACGACGCTTTATACAATTATGTTTATCTCTCTGACAGTCATTTTTATTTGTTGTTTATAAAATGATATGGTACTCTGCATATATATGTATTCAGATTATTTGCCCCTCAACAGGTTTTTTCTTATATCCATAATTGTTCTCTAACAATATAGGAACATAAAATTGTTTATTGTGCTCTAAAAATAGGCTAGTTTTTTATGTTATATGCATACACACTCTGTGTCTACAAAATGTAATTTTTATCTTCTTAATAAAAATTATTTATTTTTTTCTACACCAACAAAAAAAAATGTTTGTTGGGGTTAAATAAATTTAATAGCTCAATCATCCAACAAATATTCCATTCGAAGATTCTTTCCCAGACCTTGGATGCCAAGAATGGACTTCCCTGGTCTAGGAATCCTCCCAATATTACATAGAAAAGCCTCCTTAATACTTGGCACTCTCCATACAACATTATCAAACCATGCATCAGCCCTTCACAATGATTGATGACATGGTTAAGGAGTCACCTTCTCTTCCCTACATTCTATCTAGGGCTTCTAGTTCCACATTCCTTGAGGCTTGACGTCCTATCTAATCACCCTGTTTTTTTTTAACTTGTCCTCTTTTTCTATAGTTCATAGAGTAACACTAACAACTACGTTTTCACTCACACTATGTATTTACCATTTAAACTTGATCTAGTTTTGAGTCTCATTGACCCATTTGTTGTGGTCATTCATTGGACACAAATAAATTTATATTATCTCATATCATCAAGTATCCCTAGAAAAATATTGTGTTATTTTGTGTGACTATTTGTTTATCTTTGTTTCTATTCCTCTGCTGATTTAGTAGAGAAATATGTGTCTTGGTGAATAGAAGTTGTATCAGATTGTCCATCATTGTAGTTAAAGAGTTTTCAAGGAAATTCTACATAGTGTTGCTTAATTACATTAACTATTGGAGTTTTTTGAACTCAAAACAAGTGTTAGAATGAGATGTACGCCAATTGTTTGAAATTATGCCCAAAGACTAAAATAACAAAATTTCAACAACCATACAGTACAATGAAGTTAGACTATTTATTATTGGTTTTCATTCCATTGGAAACGTAAGCTCCCACAAAGGAAGGATTTGATTATAGATTTAAATGAATAGATAACTTTCAATTGAGGATGTGTCTTTGTATTCGCTTAGCTATGATGTCTCTACAATTATAGACCTATATTTTTTATTCCCTCAAAAAACATTTCTCCACTTTCATGACTTTGTCCCTATATCTATTGATGTATGTTGTGTTTTACAAGTTATTTATAATGATAGAATAGATAATATTATTTATTATATTTCCCTTCCTATGGCGTTTTTAGATATAACACAACCCAATGCTTCTTCCTTTGAAAAGGTATGCTCCACAATTGGGATATAAATGCCTAGTTTATTATGAGATAACAAGTGCATCTCCACCCAATTCCATTAAAACAGATTAATTTGGTATCAAGGAAATCATTCTCCTAGAAAAGAATGCTTTCTATTTCAAGAGAGAACCACGTAAAAGTTGGATGGTGAATATCAAAAGTTACCATTGTGTAAGTTGTAGATATTTTTGTGAAAGAATAAAAAATTCCATAATTTTATGTTAGAAACTATAGAAGCTATTGTGTAGACAATGATCATGTGTTTCTTGAAGATGAAGAGTTGGATCCCTCACAACAAAATGTTGAATGTAGAACAAGAGCTTTTTCCCTTCATAGGGATTTGTAGCAATAGATATCACATCTCCAGTAGATACCAATATTTTGAGTTGTTGGTCTAGACTCCAACCAGAACCTTTGAGTATTTCTATCTCCCTTGTTGGATGCCTATTATATATAGATATTGGGAGAGAGATAGAGAGATAGAGAGAGAGAGAGAGACTTCAACTTGATAAATAAAGTATGCATCTCTTGAAAGCTCCAGCAGCATTGGAGTTGCAGGCTATCTTGAAGGTAGATTTACATTTCAAAAGTTGATGTTTCTATAATTGGTGCATGCATCATTCATTGTATGTACTATATAGATCATAAAAATCTATTTAGACAAGCTTCCTAGTTTAATTTCTTTTTGAGATGGTTCTAAACTCTTAATGACAATGAAAATAGTCAATAAGGGCATATCAGAGGATAAATAATGAGTTTATCCATATTACATGGAACATCTTGTAGGAACCTTCTGGAACATGTTCTGGAAGGCATGATTTTTTGAAAAAACAAAGTATGAGAGCATCAAGCTTTGATTATTTGTGAATTATTAAAAACCCACCCATAAAAATTTGAATGAGCAATTTGAAGGACAAAAAGTTGAAAGGGGTTAACAATTTCTGTCTATTTTATTAAATCAAAAGGTTATTATATAGACTAACACGTTTTGGTCCATTTTTCGAGTAGCAAGGAAATGTATACATGCCCATCAGATATGCCAACAAGTCATAAGGATCCTAAATCAATTATGCCCAACTGGTATGGACTAGGCACTTGAATGGGAATTGTTAGGCCTAAAATAGGAAAACCTTGAAGGGCTTGACAGACATTCAGTGCTATTGTTGTGTATGTTCTCCAAATAAAGGTACAGATGTTTTAGGTCCCAATTCATTTTGGATCTATTATTCCATGATTGTAAATGTATATCTAGCATATGGCAGATCATCAATATGTATTAACATCAACATCCCCAATCCATATATGTATAAGATCTCAACTGGGTCTATATTTTGATACCTAAAAACAAAACCCAATAGTGTGTACTTCGGAAACATCTTGAAGAATTTTTCAACAATGCCTCTCATTGATGAGAGCATTGAGCCTAATGCCTTACATTGTTCAATTTAGTCATTGGAAAAATGAATCAGGGATGAAAAATGGCATTGGATATGATGGAACAAAGGACCATCATCTATTTCCCTATATATTTTTTGAGAGCTCAAACACAACAACGCTTCAACTCTCTAACTGCATCATAGATCTTGAGAGAAACCATCAAAATCCTTCACTTCAATTCCTTGGTATGATTGGTAATTGTAACATTACTCAGCTTCCATGTATTAATAATCCTTCTCTCCAACACCTTTGAGATCAATCTGTGGTTGAAAAATGGTCTTTTAGGTTTGCATTAGTAGAAGAGGCATCTAGGTTGCCTAAGAGATATTTTACTAAACATGTGTGCAGGAAATTATCTAAAAGTGTTCTTTCTTTGACATTCTACTCTCCTTTCTTGATTACCCTTTGGCTATTTTTCAAAGTTGTAATAGTGCACTCTAAGGCTAGAATGTAGGTAGGTAAGAAACTTACATTTTGAAAGTTTTTTACTGTGATTCACACAATCTAGAAATGTATCATATTGATTTATAGTTGGGTATGCATTGCCATTATTAGATGCATTAATGTTTTTCTCTTTTTGATTGAAATCGTGGTGAATGTGTTAGTCTCCATGGGGATTTTTTCAAACTGTGCTATCTATGTTGGGCTTGGCTTAGGAGTAATTTTCTCTGTGTTTTCTTAACTTAATATATGTTTGATCTACATTAATTGACCTACCATGTTCATATTCCTCTCCTTTTGAATATTCTGTTGGTGTCAGATCTTTCCACAACTTCTTCTAAGTGCAGAACAACAATTTTTTCTACTTGGTTGGAGCCACAACACATCATTTTTTGCAATGTCACCTAAACAGTAAAGTACGACAAAAATCTTTATAAAATAAAATCTATAGGTTGTGCCCTTTTCCAACTTGCATGAAACAAAGATGAACAGAAACCATGTCAATCATCCTTGAAATTCCTTTGTCATGGATAGTTTTGATGAGTTCTTGGATATTAGTGGCCACTCTTGGAAGGCTTTGGGACCATATAGAGAATACCCCAGTTGTCTCAAGTCGTTTAATGGGTGTGAAAGTTCTCATACTTTGATGAAGTTGACCATTTTCTAGATATGGGGTTCCATAGGGGTATTGATAAGATAATTGTTGGTGTGCCTAAAGAGAGGCACGCACCTATTTTAAGCTACAGTTCCAGAATAGGTTCACAAAGTTTCTCGTATTGCTTTAAAACATGATGATGAGTTTATTAATACAGTTGAAGAGGGAAGTGAAGAAACTCACCCAAAGGTTTATCAGTCATCAATTATTTCTTTACATGAGAAGAATTTTGACATTGTTTGTGTTTCTCTTAAAGAGCAACATCTTTAGGGCTTGAAATTTCAAAGGTTAGGCATGGATCCTTGGATGCACATGCAAGAAATATTTGATTCTTCTCTGATGGGAATCCAACCAGATATGTACAAGGCAATGGTTGCAGCAACACTGCAAGATATAAAGAGTGTTAATTGTTCAAAGAAGATTCCACAATGTTAACCACAACAACATCTTCAATCATGACAACTTCACTTTGTACTGCAATACATTTTTCAACAGTCCAAGGGGTTTTTATTTTGAGGAAATTATGGCGTAAAAATACAGTCCATTTTTTTGGTGTTTGCACAAGGCCACTAGATTTGCGCATAGTAACGAAGTTTATGTATAGTGGTGATTTAGTTGCATATATTCAACACTATGGAAGGGTTTCAAAAGTTTTTGCGAGACAAATAATGATCCAACTTGTTGTTGTACTAAAATTTCTAAGTGAAAACAATCTTATACATAGGGAATAAAAACCATATAATTCTCCTTTCAACAAATGACAAGAAAGTGGTACCGAAAATTGTAGAATCAAGGACCCTGCAACCCCAAAGGATAGTAGAAACATTGTGTGGTTCACCTATGTACATAGCACTTGAAATTATGCAATCTCGAAAGAGTGATGGTCATGCAAGAAGTCACGAAGGTTTCATATCTGAAGATGACTGGGAGAACAAAACCTTGTTGTCTCCTCAAAAATTCCCTAAAACAAAGGATTTTAACAAAATAAGTAGTAATAGAAGGCAGGCCCAATTCAAAGTCTGATTGAAGATGAAGTTGATATGGATAACTAGTTTAATAAGAGGGGTATCTCTATGTTTGGTTGGCTAAAGCATGGTAGAAATAATGATAATGATGGATTCTCTAGAACTTCTAGAGGTAATGGGGTCTCTGCAAGAGACAGCCAAGGAGAAGGTGACTTGTTTAACAAAAGAGGCTCTAAATCCTCTGGTATCCAAGCACTGAAGATCATTGATGATGAATATGAGTCTAAAGATGAATTTGATTTAGTGAAGCCTATGGGGCACAAGCAACCAATGTTTATTCCTATTGAAAAAGTAGATCCAAAAACAAGTAGTGTGAAGGTTACTGCAGATGCTAATTATTTGAGCCAATAAAGATTTGACCATCACAAAATCTCACCGTTGAAACTCAAGAAAACCAACACAGTGGGATATGAACGTATTACCATTGTGGAATACGCAACTCTTCCATCTATTCTCAAAGGCAAACATGTGTTTGCCAAGGCTAAAACTTGCACCGGCAAGACAGTAGCATTTATGTTTTCTGCTATTGAGGTGATAGTGAATTCACCATTCCGCCAAGATCATAAAAGGTCTCCTATTATTGTTATTTTCATTTGTCCCACTAGGGAACTTTCCAGTCAAGCTGTTGTCCAGGCCAATGTTTTATTTAAATACGATGAAAATAATGGTGTACAAGTAGTTATTGGGGGCACTAAACTACCAAGAGAACTAAATGGCTACAAAAAAATCATTTCCAAATATTAGTGGCCACTCCTGGAAGGCTTTGGGACCATATAGAGAATACCCTAGCTATCTCAAATCGTTTAATGACTGTGAAAGTGTGCGTACTTTAATGAAGTCGTCCATTTGCTAGATATGGGGTTCCATACGGATATTGATATAGGGACATACCTAGTTCCTTATTACAACCATGAAGACCCAAGTAACAAATCCTTGATATAGGGCTATCAACCCCTATAATGAATCTTGATTATGGGGATGTCACCACTTGTAACCAATCCTCATCACAAGATTTTAAGCCCCCCGTAATAGGAAAATCCCTCTTACAAGGCATATAAAACACTCATAACATTGATCCAATGTTGAGTACAACCCAATGTTACACAATGAAACTCTCACCAAGGTTTGGGGCATGATCCCCACACTTTCATGAAAATGAAACTTTAAGTGAAAAAATTGCAATGTCTCCAAAATAGTGAAATGTGATGAAAAACATTTTACTTTTAATGAGGGACATTTCAAATATGTAAATTGGGTATCCAAGGTTAAGGAGATGAAAATCCATGAGGCTAACTATGTTTCCTTCCATTATAAAACTTTTTATTATCAAATACAATTAGATGTATATTTATTTTTACATATCATTTAACCTCCCTAAAATTTGGGGGTTGTCTCCACATGCTCTTTCACTACTGCATTCCAGAAACTTGGAGGGACACAAGTAACACCTCCCAACTGAATTATTAAAATAAATTAAGGTAGTTCATCTCTTGAAAGAAAGTTGGAAAGAATTGATACAACATAAAGTTGTCATCATCATAATATTCTACATTTGATGTTATGTCTTGTCAATTTCAATTTTTTGAAGTCTTTTATAAGTAGCAGATCACCCTCCAAATACCATTTCACCCAATGTTCAAAAATAACATCCCCACACCCACAACCACAAATCTTTGTTATTTTTATTTACATTGATCAATATGAATTACTTAAATTGTATTGTGGAAATTTTCATTCAAGCATTTTAAAAGTTACTTGCAGCAGCAAACATGGAAATAACCTTAAAGAAGTGACATGGAAAGAACCTTAAACAAGTGACAGAACATTGTGAATAGCTATAGAATTCAGACCACAAAATTAATATAGATAAAGAATTATTAAATTTCACCAGTGAGATACCTTTGTCAAAAAAACCGGGCTAGATAAAACAAAACAATATTTTGAAACAAATTTTGATCAAATATTACACACAAGAAAATGTAGACAAAGAAATACAAAAAACAAATGAAAAGCACCATCTTGTGAAGGGCTATGGATGAAAACTTGTACTCAAACAATAGTATCAATGGAAATTTGAAGTGCCATCAAGAATCTTATTTTTTAGGACATGTTTGTTTCTCCATAGAACCATACACAATAAAATCCAGAAGATAAAGAAAATAGGATAAGTATAGTAAAACATTATAACGAACCTGATAGAAAGTTATTTTGTGGACACCTTCTTCTTCACATTGAGTGAAAAAATTGTGAGATGACTTGTAAATACCCTGTTAAAAAGACACTATTCTACTTAATAGAGTTGTAAAAGAATAAATTCTCTATAAATATTCCATTGTTGAAATACCATTTACCTCCCATTATACCATTTACCTCCCATTTACCATATTATGTTAAGGATATATCTCTGTCTCAATTTCCAATGTGAAAAGTGATGTTGGAGGGGACACCAATGTGAGAGAGTGTGGAGTTAAATTCACTGATATGTAGAACTAATTCCAAAAGAAAATAGCATAGCAGCTCCATATAGTGGTAGAAATTTGTATGTAAAAGTGTGTTATAAGGGAGGGATATATTCTTATAATTTGTGATTGTCCAAAAATTCACTGAGATGTGACTTTGTTCCATGACATGATCATTACATTAAAAGTAATAAAGTCCACAAAGGCAGCCCGCTGCACCACAATCCAAAAATTGCACATATTACTTCAATTGGCGGCAAAAAAATTGCAAATATTACTTCATTTGAGGGCAACAGGATACGTCAACGATATTTGGTGTCCTCTCATTAAAAAAATTCGGTCCTTCTCATTCCCACTACTGTATCCAAAAGCACAAATGGCCATAGAAGTTTATGGATCCTCCTGTGTAAAATCTCCCAATTTCTTCCCCACAGAAAAATAGGTGAGGTCAATGGCTGTGGCGTACCCAGAAGGGAAAACCGAGGCAACAAGTCCAGATTTACCCACAAAAAAAAATTACAGTAGCACAGTTAATTTTGTTAATATAGAGAATGCAGATGATAGAAATGATAAAGTACAACAATAAGAATCGAATTAAAGGTGGGTGGAGAAAATGAGAAATATTAAGGGAAGTGAAGAAACACGGCATTCGGTGTACAAAGGGGTGAGAAAATGTAGATGGGGAAAGTGGGTATTAGAAATAAGAGAACCTAAGAAGAAATCTCGCATCTGGCTCGGCTCCTTCTCCACCCCAGAAATGGTGGCTCGTGCACATAACGTGGCTTCTCTATACTTGAAACTTCAAATGGAATCTTCCAAGTGGTTTTCTTCAACACCACACCAGGGAACATAATTTTCAACTTCAATTTCTTTATTTATCTAAGGGTTTCATCCACTTGTCAAACAATAGGCTAATTTGTAGAATTCATTCATAGTTTTGGTTGCTCAAAGGCCTCGGGAGTTTAAATATCTCCATCAATAAGTTGAGAAGACATAGACACATCAAATACAGGATCTAAACCAAAAAAATACTAAAATAGGTCAGAGACTACTGCAAACGCAACATTCAACTCATATTTAAGACATCGAAATCAAAAAAGCTCAATAAATTCAATTCAAAGGCATTAAAATATGGGGTTTTGAGAAGCTAAACACAAAAAGAAAAAGAAAAAATAGAAAAACATTCAACTTGGTCATTTCCAGAGATTCATTTTATAAATACCCGGTGGGCAGGCTGTTAACGAAGGTGAGCAGCATCTTGAGCTTACTTCCCCTCAGAGGCTGATTTTCCATACATCTCCACAGGTATGGCATCAACCAGCTAACTCAAATGATACAAAGGAGTAGAGCATCCCTCTTTGAAATCCCTCAAAATTCCTTCCACTTGCTCGGGCTCCTGAACTGTGGATTTTTTTGGAAGTGAGAATAAAAAATTATCAAAAATTAAAAATAGAATCATTCGCTTCAAGTGTAGTTTAACCTTCAGTGTCGGCTACCTTTTGGAGGCGAGAATTGGAATCAATCTAAAATTATTTAAGATATTAAGATGCATATAAATTATTTAATATGTAAAACTTACAAACATAATTAGTAGTTATAGCTATTTATGTGGTCACCTTTAAATTAAAAGACTCAAAATTAAAATTATGTGGTTTTTTCTTGTTTTTATTTAGGCATAAAAAAGTATCATAAAATGCCCTCTCTAAAGGTTTGATAGTTATTATTTTTTTTGGACTAAGCTTCCACCTATCATAATGAGGAAAATTTCCCAGATTTAGCATTATGAGAGTATTGTATCTGCTACAACACCACCCAAAATTTTGGGCATATTCACATTTTGGGTTCCCCCGTTTTTCTCGCTCAACCCATTAGGGTTTTGATGAGAATCTTAACCGATTACTCTCTTCCTCTCCTTTCTATCAAACTCTGATGTTGTCCCCATTCACACTTTACATGTTGCCCCCGCACATCATGTGTTGCCTCAGATGTTGACCTATGACTACATTAGGGTTTTGAAGGTGTGTTGCTTCGGTGACGTGCCTAGAGACTCCCATGACTTCAAAACTTATCTTTCCTTAGTATGTATTGCAACTAGCAGAAGCACTGCATGTGGACAAGCAGGATTTCATTTTTGGCTCCCCTTATGTTGACTGTACTAGGGTTTGGGAGAAACCCTAATTTGGAAATAAAGTGACCCCTTTATGTTTTTAACCTACGCCTCTCATGGAACAGTCTCATCTACATCACACGACACCATGGTGAGATTTATTGCATATAATGTCGCCCTAGGCCCTTGACTGGTCCTATGCCTCAGCATGTGAATTAGGGTTTAAGAGAATTATATATTTTTCCTAGCATCCTTGAAACCCTAAGTGTTGGTGATTAAAGGTACAACCCTACCGTGAATTAATCCTTAATCTCGAGGGTGATTATCATCATCACCTTATCATCTTATATCGAAACTGGATCACTCATATCCATCAGGGTTTGCAAGGTACCTCATATAGCATTAGTTTTCATCCCTCTCATTTCATTAGGGTTTGGTTAGGTAGTTGTTGTTGGAAGTTATCTTGTCATCAACCTGCATTTGCAAGGGTGTTTTCCCATTGGTAATATTGCGCATGTGCCCTTATTCTTTCCATTAATTTAGGGTTTGGATTATTATGGTCTTGTCCATATGTTATAAAATCCTAAGTTATCATAGTCATGAATCAAAGGTTAAAACCTTTTTCTCTTAAATTTCACTTTGACACGTATTACTCAGCTTTCTCTCCACCAAGTTTTAAGGAATCATATCCATCACATCCATGAGCATAGGCATTGTTTTCCTAAAATAAAGTTTTTTATTTGTGAGAGAGTAAGCCTCCAAAGCTTGGCATTTCACTTCATATGTTAATATTAGAAGGAATGTTCGAACATTCAAGTCATAATGGTTTACAAAAACACCTGAAAGTCTCTAGTGTAATCATCGCAAGATATACTTAAGTTGAGGATAACCTGGGCATGCTTGCTGAATTCCTTACTTAATGCATGCCTGAAAGTTTGTTATTTGGTTGATAACCACATATTTATATTGCGAATGTGAAAAAAATTTGGATAGTGATACCCTAGAGCCATAAAGGGACTTACTATTTGTATTAGTATTCATATTTTTTTATGTTGCGGATCATGCCTTCTTGTAATGTGGCATCACAGGTCTTTTCTTCAACCACTGAGGGGGGACCACAAATTCAAAAGGAATAAATACAAGGTGGTCTACATGTAAGATGGCTCTAAACCATATGTGTATTTGGTCACTTCTTCTCATAAGGTTGGTGTGTGTGCACATGGATAAACCAACCCAAGTTTTCGTTGAAAGAATCACCCAAAACGATGAAAGGAGCACCGCCCAACTGGGCCTCACATGAAAATTTAGAAAGAACCAAGATTTTGGTCACTGAGAAAGCATTGGGTAATGGTGAACATGCGAGACTATTACAAACATAACACTTGGATCTTCCAGTATTTTAATATGGTTGCAGAAGCAACGACTAAAGAAAAGGCAAATGCATCAGTCATTTATGTACTAATCCCATTTGATATTGAAACTATTTTGGAAGCAATGAATGCCAAACTAGACTTGGTTTTCTGCATTAAGGAGGGTGTTCCCCGACATGGTATGGTACATGTAAAGAAAAATTTAAACGAGCAATCGAAGACTCGACTTATCAGGTCAAATTGTCAAGCCCAACGAATGCAAAATTTATCTTTATATGGAGTCGCCTTGACTACATATTAAGAAGCATGAAATCCAACAATATGGTGAGAAGGCACCAATTAGGAAGAAGACTTATTTAAATAATAAATATTGGCTTCATTATTGGCGGGTGATTAAGTAAAGTGGCTCATGCTTGTAGTTTTGGCTTTATTAGCCGAACATGTGATGATCATCACAATTGCATACAAAGGTCGCATGTAAAGAACTATTGGTCAAAAGGTAGGTGGTCACCACAACACGAATTTTCACTCAAAAGTAGAGCATAAAAATCAAATGGTAAACAGAGTTAACGAGTTCTGATCATTACGAGAGAGGGAGATAAGACGAGCCACTCTTTTCCTTTAGGTGATATGAACATTATATACAAGCCATATGCCATGGGAATATGGCACATATTTATGTATATTATTAAAATCCCATAACAAGGACCTTTTAATGAGGGCATGCGTTATTAAGTTGCAAGAGAATCCACAGATCAATGAAGACGTTAATAAAAATGATCTTTTGGGAGTGGACGTTGGCTTCTAAAATACAATGCTAAGGCTCTGGATGGATTGCATAGGTGTTAACACTAACGTCCACTTGGGTGAAATGCAAGTTTGTTTGGATGCTTATAATGCCCATAACACTAAGGTATCTATAAGGATCAACTGTTCAATATTAAAAATCCTAGAAAGTTGCATTCCTTTGGTGATTTGGGTGCAAAAGTAGCGGTAGTGGAATAAAATTATCAAAATATATTGAGTCTATGTATAATGCCATACATAAGGAGGTTGTTGATAAGCCACTCATTTATAGAAATGACAACACATTGAAAACCAGGGATGATACTTTAACCACAAGGATTTTCCATCTGGTTCACATGGCCTTTATTTATATAGATATTTGTTATCTTCAACTATTCGAGGAAGACGAGGCAGGAGAAGTAGGGACCATCTCTCAAAATAACCAATATTCAGTGTTGGATGGAACCATTTAAGAAGTCTCTTTGACAGTTTCCATGGGAAACCTCGGAATACAGTGGCACGGGGAATTAGATATTGGGATGTCGGCCATTCCTCACAGTGTAAATTATAATTCATCTCATTCATATGTTCCAGATTCTGAACACATAAGTTGCAACTATGAGAAAATATCTTCGAGTGGTCCTATAGCAATGCAAGCCAGAGCTTCGTGCGACCCATGCTACCCTTGAGAAGTGAAAATAGCTACATCAGTGACTTAATGCAGGGGATGTTAATACGTGCCACATAGTGCCAAGGGATTTTTGGATTTTTCAGGTGTTATAGCATGTCAAGATGTAAACTATGTTTCTTAGTTGTTTTACAACCACGGTTGGATGTGAGCCTTGTCTTCGTAACATGTTAAGCTATATGATCTGAAATTCAACATGAGTAGCCTAAGATGAGATATAGGAAGTTCTTAGGGGAAAAAGGCATATTCTAGTTGTAGTAATTGTAGCTTGGTCAAGTTTTTGTAGTCAAGGCAATATTTGGTTGGGTTCCCATGTTGCAAAAAAATTAAGGGTAGTTGTGAGGGCATGATATATAATGATTCCCAAGGTGTGATAAGGAATGAAAAGGCTTTCTAACACATCCCAGATATTTTGAATGCATGTCGAGGAGTGATGGGGAGTTTCAAAGCATCACAAGGGAGAAATAGGTCAAAATTCATGGAAATGAACTAATAAGGGTATGTGTCAGGGAGTGTTAGTGAATTCCAAGTGCCCCAATGATAAAGTGTGTTAGGAGAATTTTATAATAGGACTTGTAGGAGGCAAGGCTATGATTGTGATAAGGGTTTGGACAAAGCAATTTTAGACAAAGTGAGACTTTGGGTTAGGGACAAAATTATTTTTTCAATGACTTGGTTGGTTTCCCAAGTCGAAAAAAAATTAAGGCTATCTATAAGGGCATAACAACTAGGGAGTGTGAACATGTGCCACGGAATGCTAAGAAGTGCTAAGGAGAGAGCGACAAGGTATACTAGGTAGTGCCAAGGTATTCTCAAGTGCTAGGGTAGAATGCCATATGTGCCAAGCGTTAGGGTGTGCTAATGTGTGCTAGGGAGTGTTAGGGAGTGTCAGGTAAACACAAGGAAGTACTAGATCAAAATTCATGGAAATGAATGAATAAGAGTGTGTGATAGGGAGTGTCAATGAGCTCTATATGTGTTAAGGAGGGAGTGACAAGGTTATATGCTAGGCAATGCCAAGGTATGTTAAACTACCAAGGTGTGTCAGGAAGTGCTAGGGTGTGTTAGGGACTGTAAAAGCATGTCAAGTAATGTAGGGAATGCTAACACATGCCACATATTGCCAAGGAATATAATACATGTAAGGTGTTATGGAATGTCAAGATGAAATCTATTTTTCTTAATTGTTTTATGGCCACAGTTGGATGTGATGAGCCTTGTCTTGGTAACTTATTAAGTGGGATCAGTTGAGATTGAACATGAGTAGTCTAAGATGAGTTACATGTAGTTCTTAGGTGAATAAGGCATATGTTGAATTTCCACGACACACAATAATTTGAGTTTGGTCTTATAATCTTTGATTAAAACACACTCAAGTGCCACAACACATCTACTTTGCACAACGAAATCTACTTGCATCAAGGAATCAACTAGTGCACATGAAAAAAATTTACTTTTTCAAACTGTTCTTCGTTAAATTACAAACTATAATAGAATAGGCTAAAGCTCTCGTACCAGGGATGATGGCCCTTTACAATCACACTTATACAAGGAATACAACTAGGGCTTGGTGTTAGTCCTTTGACAACCAATCTACCTTGAACAAGACAACATTTGACCCACTTTTTTATGGTGGCCACACACATCCCTTTCAATCCACATGTCTTGAACACATATGGATGGTCCTCTTGCATCCCATTATGCAACTCCTCAATATTCCTCTATCAATGAACTCAACTCCTTTATGTTACTAAACTCAGCTAAAAAAAAAATTCCCTCTATCTACTTCTTTTTTCCTTTAAGGTCTGCACCACTTAAGGTTTTCTATCAGTTGTTGACAACTCCGTTGTGAAAAACTCTTTGGTCTACCCACTTTTTCCATACTGCTTCTCCAAGATGACAATTCTAGGGATATGGAGGATTCCCTTCTTCTTAATGACGCAATCCTCTACAATACAGTGAACTAGGGCTAGTTGGATAGCCCACTTGACTACTACTTTAGTCCTTCAAAGTCTGCACGTCCTTAGTCCCAATACACCTACCCTTATACGTGTCTTGTTTTCCTTCACAAGTATAGGACTTAAATCTCTTCTTTGACAGTCACCTAAAAACCCTCCAATTGTACTTGTAATGCCATCAATTTTCCCAACCATAGTAAATTATTTTACTGATCTAGTGCCCACAACACTGCCCTCCTCTAGGGATCTTCAAATATGCCACCTAATAGTGATTTTAGTCCTCTCAAAATCACTATTCTTGTGTACCAATTTCTTTGTTGTCCAATCTACGAAAAAATCTGAACTACTCATCTTATCATCCCTATAACAATTTTTAGATGACTCAACTAGGGTAACAAATCATCCATTAACAGTCCATTGACTAACTATTCATAGGCTATTTTAGATATTTGTCCAAAAATATATGGACAATCCAACAAAATCATATCCTCTTCATGTCAATCCATTCCTCATATGGCACATTTCTTATGCTCCACCTTCTACTCAGGTTCCACCTTCCTTTGGATTTTCTATCTTTGCACATACTTATGCAAACCATATTTCAAATTTTTGGTATATATTGTAGAGATAAACCTCTCTGCAAGGGTCACAACTCCTCTTCTTCTATGCAGAAATGTCACAGCCTTAATGGCATACCTTATGGATTGAACATGCTAGGAAAACTCCCTAAATAGGGAATTATAGCTCTATTCTAATTGCTTTAGAAAAAACCATATCCACCCATACCAAAAATGAAAAATATTTCCTCCATAAGAGACTCGACCTAGCTCATATGGATCCATATATTCTAGTCATTTATTTGATTGAATCTTGACCTAAAATTTAGATCTCTACGACCCTCAAACTATGGTTACCTCAGTCAATATTACACTTGCGACTACTTTTGTTCTGGCCCTAAATTTTAGTGCAAACCCTCCTCCATTTTTGTTTCTTTTTATCACAGACCTTGCAACCTAGTAACCACTGCAAGGTAGGGTCTCAACCCTCTCTACTATTTCAAAATTTGGTGTGGCCTTCACACAGAAACACCACTGAAATCACAAGCCCAAATTTTCATGATTCACCTCTCTTGAGCTTGATCTGCCATAACAGAACCAACAATATCCCACCCTACTTCCTATCTCGAACCCATTAAGGTATGTGACATTCTTGTGAACCCTCACATGATGATCTTACTCTTGGTGGATGATCATGGCCTCCCTTTAGCAACACTTACTCAGACCTCTAACTCGACCTACTTTAGGACTACATCTCTCCTAGCCTCCTTGATCAAATGAGCTCCTTCTCACATGATGTTCTTGCCTTCATACTAAGGCATACTTAAATATATTTTCCTAGTTAGGCCTCTTAAGAATGTTGTAGAACTTACGAACTTTATCTATTTATACCTTAGAAAATATTCTTTTTCTTTTTAATTTTATTTTAGATTTTAAACCCCATCTCGGGTCCAAAGCCCCTTCGCTTGGGTTATTTCCCATAAAGCATTTTATGGCCAAACTAACACAAACCCATCTCACTAGGCATGTGGAGTACCTCCCAAGCTACACAATTCAAAAACATAGTCTAGTTGTAGTAATCATAACTTAGTCAAGCTCCTATAGTCAAGCGAGGACTTGGCTGGGTTCCCAAGTTTATAATTAAGGGTAGTTGTGAGGGCATGATAACTAGGGAGGGTTAGGGCATGCTAAAGAATGAAAAGGAATGCTAACACATGCTAGAAAATGTCAATGCATGTTGAGGAGTGTTAAGGAGTGTTGAGGCATCACAAGGGAGAACTAGGTCAAAATGCATGGAAATGAAAAAATAAGAGTGTGTTCCAGGGAGTGTCATTGAATAGAAGTGTGTCAAGGATAAAGTGTGTTAGAATAAGTTCATAATAGGATTTGCAAGAGGCAAGCCTACAATTGCGATAAGGAGCTCGTCAAAGAAATTTTAAATAAAGAGAGACTTTGTGTTGGGAACAACGTTATTTTTCCTTTATCTATTATTTTTATATGACATCTGGAACACATTAACAAAATTCTCATGTTTTAAACTATTTTAGACAATTGCATATTCTAAATTGTTGTTTATAAGTTTTGGGGCACTCGGCTTGTGCTGACTTATATCTTGTGTGCCTTGTGTATATTGTGGTTCTTGCAAATTCTCAGTTAATGCTCTACCCTTTATATGAACTTGACATACATGTGAAATATTACCTATGTAAGCTATGTTTCTTGGTTTTTTTATGGCCATGGCTAGATGTGATCCTTGTCTCAATAATTTCTTAAGAGGGAATAGTTCAGTTTGGACATGAGTGGCTTAAGATGAGGTATAGGCAGTTCTTAGGTGAACAAGGCACAATATACTTGTAGTAGGTGCAATCGATAAATTTTTTATGGCTAAAGTAGACCAATGTCACATGAACTGCAGTAGCTAAGGACTTGATTGGGTTCTCAAGTCGTGAAAAAATGTAAGGCTATTTGTGAGGGCATGAGTGCCAAGGCATGCTAGGGAATGCTAACATGTGCCAGATAGTTCGAAGGCATGTAAAATATGCTAAGATGTGTCAAGTGCTAAGGCATGCCAAGATTTGCAAGGGTGTGACAATACATGCCAAGGACTATAAAGGAAAAAAAGGAGAAACAAGTTAAACTACAAGGAAATGGGCACATCATAGGGTTAATAAATCATCAATTTCCATTTTCTAGGAGAGGCATGCTATGCACATCAAAACTAGGTTGAAATAAATGTCAAGTGACAAATGTTAGTGCATTCTAAGTGCCAAATCATCCTCTCTTACTTCTCTTATACTTTCCAATAATTGATCGCAAATAACTTTAATATTAAACCATGCCAACTCATACCAAGGCATCTTAATCAATTCTAGACATGCTAATGATCATGGCCTCGTTAGGACTACATATCTCTTTGTCCCCTTGATCAAATGAGCTACTTCTCACTTGATGTTCTTTCCTTCATCCTAAGGAATCCTTAAATATTTTTTCCTAGACCTCTTAGAAACCCTCTAGAACTTACGTGTTTTATCCACTTAGACCTTAGGAAATATTAATTTTCCTTTTTAAGTTTCTTTTATATTTTAAACCCCATATTAGGTCCAAAATCCCTTTGCTTGGCTTCTTTGACCACAAATACTTTTGTGACAAAACTCATACAAAGCCATCTCACTAGGCTTGTGGAGTACCTCCCAAGCTACACAGTTCAACAACATAGTCTAGTTGTAGTAACTGTAACTTGGTCAAGCTCTTGTAGTTAAGTGAGGGCTTGGTTGGGTTCCCAAGTTGCAAATTAAATAAGGGTAGTTTTGA
Organism: Pinus albicaulis; assembly: GCA_034641835.2. NCBI lineage: Eukaryota > Viridiplantae > Streptophyta > Pinopsida > Pinales > Pinaceae > Pinus > Pinus albicaulis. Next base: position 863,144,397 of record CM076571.1, read on the forward strand.
GTGCATGATAGCTAGGGAGGTTCAGGGCATGCGAAGGAATGAAAATTCATGCTAAAAAATTTCGAACAATGTTAATGCATGTTGAACTAGAGTGTCAAAGAGTGTCGAGGCATATCAAGGGATTACTAGGTCAAAATGCATAGAAAGGAACGAATAAGAGTGTGTGTCAAGGAGTGTCTGTGAATTCAAGTGTGATAAGGACGAAGTGTGCTAGGAGAAGTTTAGAATAGGATTTACAGGAGGCAAGCCTGCGATTGTTATACGAGGCTCGACATAGTAGTTTTATACAAAGGGAGATCACTTTGTGCTAGGAACAACAATTTTTTCCTTTAGCTATTCTTTTTTATATGAGATGTGGCACACTTTGGCAACATGATCATGTTTTAAACTATTATAGATAATTTCATATTGTACATTTTTCTATATAAGTTTTGGGGCACTCGGCTTGTGTCAACTTATATCTTGTGTACCTTGGGAATCTTGTGGTTCTTTCAAACTCTCAGCTAATGTTCTACTATTTATATGAACTGAACATACATGTGAAATATTGCATGTATAAGTTACGTTTCTTAGTTGTTTTATGGCCATGGCTATATCATGTGATCCTTGTCTTGGTAACTAGTTAAGTGGGACAAGTTGAGCTTGGACATGAGTGGCATAAGATGAGTTATAAGTAGTTCTTAGGTGAACAAGGCACAATCTAATTGTAGTAGGTACAATTGGTCAAGTTGTTGTGGTTGAATTAGGCCAATGTTGTCACATGAATTTCAATATCCAAGGACTTGATTGGGTTCCCAAGTTGTAAAAAAATGTAAAGGCTATCTATGAGGACATGTGTGCCAAGGCATGCTAGGGAATTGTAAGATGTGCCAGATAGTGCGAATGCATGTCAAACATGCTAATATGTGCCAAGTGATAAGGCATGCCAAGATGTGCAAGGGTGTGTCAATGTGTGCTGGGGACTGTCAAGGAAAAAAAAGGGAGAAACAAGTTAAACTAAAATTAAATGAACACATAATAAGGTTATTAAGTCATCAATTTACCTTTTCCAAGAGGGGCATGCTAGACACACTAACACTAGGTGCCAACAAGTGCCGGGTGCAAATTCTTAGTGCATTCTAAGTCCCAAGTCTTCCTTTGTTGCTTCTCATCTACTTTCCAACAATTGATCCCAAATAAATTTAATATTAAACCATGCCAAATCATACCAAGGAATCTCAACGTATTCCATGCATGCTAAGACTTTCCAAGCGCCAATATGTGTCAGGGAGTGTTATGCATGATATGAAGTAGAAGGGCATGTTGAAGAGTTCTAAGGTGTGCTAGAGAGTGCTAATGCATCTTGAGTAGCGTTAAGGAGTACTAGGAAAAAACATTAAGGGAGAACTAGGTAAAAATTCATGTAATTTAATGAATATGAGGAACATGTGCTAGGGACTAGTGTTAATGAGTGCTATTTGTCATTCCAAGGAGGGAGTGACAATGTATGCTAACCATTGGTAAGGCATGCTAGGGAATATCAAGGCATGTCAAGAAGTGCCAAAATGTGCTAGGGAGTTCTAGGGTGTGCTAATTATATGTGCAAAATAGTTCCAAGATATGCCAATACATGCCAGGTGCTAAGGATGTGTAGGGTGACAGGGTATGTCAATATGTGTCAAGAAGTGTCAAGGCAACAAAAGGAAGAACCAAGCTAAAATGCAAGGAAATGAACAAATAAGAGGGTTAATAAGTTGGGTCAACTTTATCTTTTTCAAAAGGGGCATGCTAGGAACACTAATAATAGGTCCAAATACATGCCAAGTGCCATTGTGTGCCAAGTGCTAATGTATGTCAATGCATGCAACCAAGGTGTTACAGGGAATGCTACATGCTAGGAGATTTCTATGTCAATACATGCATTCCAACACATGCTAGGAGATTTCTATGTTGTGATAGCGCATGCCACCATGTGCTTGGCCATTATTGTCATGACAATATGTTCTAGGTACAAATATGTTCCAAGAAATGTGAGGTGATACGAAATGTTAGTGTGTGCCAAAGCATTAATTTAAGGTGTGCCTAGATTATTGAGGAGTGTTAGGTATTTCTCATTAATATAATTGACAGAGTTTGATTAAGTATTAAATAATATATTTCCTACCCACACTAGTGGAACTTTATCTAAAGGGAATTTTCTAGATAATATACTTAATAGATATGAATCATGTGTTGACTCATAGGAAAACTCTATTCAACTAGTGATTACTTGAGGGAAACGATACACAGTAATTAATTCTTAATATATTGACTCACTCTAACGACTATGGAGTTGGACATATTATAAAAAAGAATCCACAATAATGGTCTTAAATCATTATCTTTTGACAAAAATTATATTAACAGGAACGTAGCGTCATTAAAAACTCATTGGAATGATCAATAATGACGAACATTTTTTGACCATCACCAAAAGTAAAAAAAAGAGCATTGGTGAGGGTCATTAAAATTTTGTCATTAGAAGTGTCACCAAAGAGAGAATTAGTGAAGGGCCTTTAATGACCCTCACCAAAAGTGTCATTGAAAAAGGCTTTGGTGACAAACATTAACGGACCATCACTATATACACTTACAACGATGCTTTTTTAAGGACCGTAACCATACGTGACATTGGCGATGGACCTTAAAGGTCCATCACAAGCATGACCCTCACCAATGTCCTTTTCTCTTATAGTGATAGCAATGTATTGAAATCTATTACATGCGGAATAGAAATAAACTAGCTCAAGTGATGGTAGCTTATCTCTGAGAAGAAATGTGGTAGATAAATGCCTTGTGAATTGCAATACAATGAGGATCAAAGGCCCTTTTATCATTAAGAAACAATGGGAAACCTTAAACATCCAAAAACCTAACCCCAGGAGATGAAGCACCAAAAGCTTGTGGGCCCCATTGGGGTTAGTTGGAACGTCAACTTCTTGGGGTCGTAAATTTGCATACAATCTATGTTTGGCTATCATAATAGCACATTCAAAGATCTCCAAGAGGAGGCCAGAAAAACATAATAAATAATTATTGTGCTTTTTCTGTCTCTCTATTTTCTCAAAAAATATCATTTAGGCCCTCAAAACGGCTCTAAAAGTTTAAGACTCGAAAAACTGCCAAAAATAGTAACTTGTGATACAATTAAGGAAAGTAAAAGAAACAACAATGGGGTTTCAAGTGAGGTGGGTGGCCACCAATATCCACTTGGATCAAAATATTTAATAGGATAGGAAATCAGTGAGAAGTTTCTCACAAATCGCATAAATGATCTCACCTCATCCACATTCCTAGGAGTTTCCCACTCCATGAAAGCTTTAATATTTTTTGGGCGCATTACTATACCTTCATTGGAAACCACATGCCCCAAGTAATGAACCTACGTCTGAAATAAATTGCATTAACTAAGTTTGGCATACAATTGATGCTCTCTTACCAGTCTTAAAACTTCTTCCAGATGTTATGCATGTTCTTCCTCATTCTTAGACTATATCAATATGTTATCAATGAATACTGTCAAAACAAATTCAAATAAGGACGCAACGCGCTATTCATAAAAAAAAATGAAAGTAGCTAAAGCATTATTCAAACCAAATGGAAATAATACAAACTCATAATTCCCATACCTGGTCCAAAAATAAGTCTTGTATATGTCTTATTCTTTGATGCGTACCTGATGATATCTGGATCTCGAATCAATATTTGAGAACACTACTACTCCCTTCAATTTATCAGAAAATTCATCTATCTGCGGCAAAGGGTATCTATTCTTAATCGTCACCTTGTTCAACTACCCATAGTCAATACACAACTTGAGAGTATCATCCTTCTTCTTCGTAAACAACATAGGTGCACCCCAAGGTGACACAATTTTCTTAATGTATCCATTTTCAAGCATTTCCATCAACTCCAACATTAGTTCCACTAACTATGGAGTTCTCATCCTGTATGATGCATTCAATGCTAGTGTTTCTCCCGACATCAAATTAATAGAAAAGTAAAATTACCTATGAGGAAGTAACTATGAAATCTCTACTGGAAATACATACTAAAATTGCTACAAAACTAGATACCTCTTCAAAAATTCAGCATCTTCAATATGCTTACCTTTGTCACTAAAAATATGAAATACAAACAATACAAATTCTTTCCTTCTATTTTGGTTTTCCTGCATAGTTGTAACCATTCTCACTAATGCAGGCTTCAAATTACCCTGAATATTTTCTTCTCTCTGTCTTTGTTTAAGAATTCAATAATTTATCATAGCAATCCACCTTAGTCCTATGAATTTAGAACCAATCCATACCCAATAACACATTGTATGATCCCAACGAAAGCACAATTAGATGTGCTAATGTAGACATATTGTTTAACTGAAACACACAATATCTTACCCAATGATGAACTATTTTTGTAATATCCCAAAAGGGGCAGTGCAGTAATACAAAAACACAATAATTGAAAACTGCAACAATGAAAAAATAATCTAAATACACCATAAAAATGTACATAATAGTTTAGCCATTTTATAATATGGAGGTGGATAAACAAGTACAACAGTGCTCAAAATATGAGACACTCAAGCCAAAGAAGAAGGCTAGAATGACCCTGAAGTCCTCCCACAAGAGGTATTGTGTAACTGTTGGACTGTTGGAAGGAATACTGCGTTGTCCCTGCTACAAATGCTAGGACTGCAACTTCCAAAAAAATATAACAATGTAGATCTGGAAGTTCTGGAGCTCAGATGATGCCTAGATTTCAGATCTGGGCTTTATGATGAGTACCCAAGATAACCCAGAAAGGATTTCCAGATTTGAAAATCTTGTAAAATCTCTCTCTTAGGCCCTACAACATATAATAGTTGGGTATGTAGATCTACTACATGAGCTGAAGATATAATGGCTGCAATAAGGCACAACCAAATAAATTCATAGAGGGTTGATCCCTCCTTCAGATCCTTAAGCTAAAAGCTCAAGAACTGTCTCTTCCAATAGATGCAGTTGCTAAACTATGTTGTCAGGGACAGAGGCTCTATAGCCTGATGCTAGATGCTCCAGTGAAGATATTGAATGATAGAAATAATGTGCCCAAAGTGAGGAGATGGTCCCTCATAGGATTTCCATCTAAAATACTAGAGACTCCCTTCCTCCTTCAAATCTATAAGACTGGACTACACAATCCCCTGGGGAATTGTTGTTGCATGGAGGTATGAAATGATGGCTTGAATGCCAAACATGAATATTCTGCTCCTGAAATATTGATATTGAAGAACAAGGTGAAAGGATGAATCCTCCATCAATTTCTTAGCTGAAATTCCAACTACCTCCTCCTCTCAAACCCTCAAGCAGATAAGCATAATTCCTTAGACTGAATGTGTTATAGAGAAGGGCTGAATGTGGCACCAATGCCTGATGATGTATGGCAGATCAGAATAACCTTCCCAAAGTAGGCACTCGAATTCCTCCATGGGTAAGGGTGGGATTTCTGCTCAAAAACACCCATGTCCTAAACAACACTGCAGACTTAGCTAAACAGCTTAAGTGTGCATAGAAATGTCAAATGAAAAATACAGATCAATAATCAAAATATGAAGCCTTCCTTCTATTTCTACCTTCATCTCCCTTTTATGCTTTTTTAGCCTTCCATAGCCCTGGCCCACCTCATAACTACACTGCACATATGGCTACAAGCCTCCATGAAGACTGTGTTGTCTCTCCATGTTCTCCACTATCTCTACATTTAATTCCCACTCTCTCCATCATTTCTGCATTAGATGCATAACTTCCTCCACTATCTCCATTAGTGCTCTATGATCTTACTTTTAATGCACCATGATCTCATTTGACTTCCTCCACGATCTCCATGATTTTATCATTAATGTTGCATGATCTCCATTCTTCCTTCATTAAGAAGTTGCTCCACTACTCCATAATGCATATATACCTCTAAATTATCTACATACACACATTAAAAGTGGATTTTATTCATCTAATGGGTTTATGGGTCCCTCCACCCTCTTATTTACTTAATTAATTAAGAAAATTAAGAACTCTAATATTCCAATTAACTGGTGGAAAATTGGGAATATTACAGTCCTCCTTGCCAAAATGTTGCTTGTCCTCAAGGAACTGCAAAAGTGGATGCTACAACAATCCATCTCCCTCCAAATGGCATCCTCATATGGAAGGCCTCCCCATCTTCTCCAATGTTTTATGCATGCCCAGCTCCAAATTTTTCTCTCTAGAATGTCTAGAATGGCCTCCAACTGAAAAGTTAGATGCCTCTCCTCATCAATGAATCTCCAAGTGGAAACCATATGCAGTTCAAGATCCTCCTCTATGCATGAGATACATAAAGTGAAGTGGTCTCTCCCCAAAGTGGAAAGTCCCCCATCATAAACTATCTCTCCATCCCATGCTACATGGAGTAGATTGCATCTCTCCATGCTTCCACCTTTAGCCCTGTTGGCCTTGTTGGATCCAAACATCATCCCAACAATGTGAAAAATAAGAAGTAGAGACATAAGGATGAAATGTACAATGTCAAACCATACTCTCCCAATAACAACCACTATAGCAAAGCCTTTTGCTGTCGTGCTAAATCATCATTAAACCAAGTAAGAGAGCCATACTCTCTCAAAAGAAGCCACCACAACAATGCCTCTTGCTTCCATGCCAAAGAAGCATCAATCCAAGTATGAGAGCCATACTCTCTCAAAATAAGCCACCGCATAAATGCCTCTTGCTGCCATACAACCTCATCATCATACCAAGTACAATCACCATAATCTCCCAATAGAAGCCAACGCAATAAGGCCTCTTGTTGCCATCCTCCACCAATATCATGCAATGTATGGGGAAAAATCAGCCCGTACTATCCCAAGAGTAACCAAAGTAACAAGGATTCTTGCTGCCACCTTACATCATCATGATGCAAGTCATGGAGCAACAACATACTGATTGACATGTGGAATGTAACATCAGAACAATACAAACAAGCTCCCTGATGTCGCATCATGTGAGAGTTATGCCATGTCCCACACAAAATTACATATATGAACATAATATATCTCCCAAAAAAAAAGTATATACATCGTCATACGATATATCATGTGTTGGCCAAACTCTCTCAACAATATCCAGCGTATCCATGCCTCCTGGTGCTGCATAACTTCAATGATATACATGGCATGGACCACACAAATGTGATATTTTGGGTTGTCACCATACTCACCCAAAAGCAACTAGCGTAGCCATGCTTCTTGTTGCCCTGTAACATAGTTCTGCAAGTAGGTTGTCAACCTCTCGCTCATCCTCCTCATCCATCCATCCCACTGTGGATGATGAATCATTTCATGCTTAAACTTGGTATCCACCCAAGGTAGAATACCATCCTCCTCTGACTGATAAGCTTTGCACTCCATGAAATGTTTAAGTGAACCTCCTTTGAGGTGTCTCCATGAGATCCTCTCATCAATCGCCCAATAGAACCCATAAGGTTCCATGCATATTGTAGGTAGAAATTCCTCTTTGAGTTGTGAGGTGCTCATCAAGAAAACTCCATCTTGACAATGGAAAATAATCTCCATCTTAAGATGTCTACCATCTATCATCTTTCCCTCCAGTGCTTTATGAGTGAAGATGCCTTTGGAATTCTCCAAGAATAATGGGGCCCTCATCTCATCACTGTTTATAAGTGACAACATTGTGTATCTACATGGTGATACATCTATTGTCTCCTAACCATACATAATGTTGAACTCATAGTTCGGCACTGAATAGGACTCTACTCCTCCCATTCTCTGAAACTCCACACTTCAACAAAAAGTGTTGGGGGTAGCTCAACCATGATAAACTGAGATAGTTATACATCTTCTCCTTGATCAAGTCAAGGGTCCTCCGTAGAGTGATAATTTGCTGCTCCAAATCAGCAATGTGCTCTAATCCTCGGTCATGCAATTGCCATGATGGCATGGCCTCACAAATCTCAATATGAGGTACTGAAATAATATGAGATGAAAGTGTTTGCAAACCTTGGATAAGTTGAATCTCGGGAACATCTTGCACAACTACAAGAGTTCCTCCAACCAGTGCAATGGCCTCTCCAACTGCTGGTAATGATGATGGCTGATCCTCTCCAACTGTACTAGCACTAGTATCTGCCTCCTCCTCAGCATGCATATCATGAATCATGCACGGGGCTCTCAATGTCAAGAGCTCAATACCATCTTGCAAAGATGCAAGTATTCCTCCTCCTAATGTAAGTACGTATGCAGCTGATGGTGGTGGTAGGGGCTCCTCTTCCAGAGTGATAAATATGACATCTTCCTTTGGATCCTCATGTAATATCTCATCAATGATGGGAAGTGTCTCTATGGGAAACGTCTCTGGTTTCCTTCTACCAAACTTATTCTTCATTCTTTGATAGAAATATGCATAAGTAGTCACTTTGGCATGTGACAAATGACTGAACGACCAATATTTTTCTTCACCCTCAAGGTGCAGTGCTGCAATCTCAACAACCTCTCTTTCTGCTACTGGATATAGCTGAAAGAATGCAGCTAACTCTTTCCAAGCCCTTACTGTGCTTGAGGATGATCCATCAAATGTAGGCAAGAAGAATCTATGCCTCTTTATTCTATTGTTGTTGTGGAATCTCCTTTCTTCTTTGAGTTGTAAAAACTGTTGGAGAGTTAGATTCTCCTTGAGTTCTCTAGGCTGTGATTTGTACTCAGGCATATATTTACTTGGGGTCTCATACCCCAAATCTCCTTCATATTCACACCATTCACCTTCCTTCTCAAAGGAAGTTGATCTATTAGAATGTTGTGAAGCTATTTGCCTTTCTGGTTGTTTCTGTTGCTGATAGGAAGTCCTTGGACCTTCCTCCTTCTGAAATATTCTTGGATCCTCCCTTTTCCTTTCTCTCTTCACTTTTTTGACTTCCTTGGAGAGATCTTGCATAGATCTAAAGAGAAGAGTGGAAAAACTTAAACCCTCCATCATTGTAGATCTCTACTAACTGCTTCTTCTTTTGATGTTAAAGATGAAGTGCCCACAAGATAAGCAAAATATCATGCTTTGATATCATTGTAATATCCCAAAAAGGGGAATGCATTAATACACAAACAAATTAATTAAAAACTGCAACAATGAACAAATAATCTAAATACACCATAAAAATGTACATAATAGCTGAACCATTTTATTATATGGAGGTGGATAAACAAGTACAATAGTGCTCAAAATATGATACACTCAAGCCAAAGACGAAGGCCAGAATAACCCTGAAGTCCTCCCACAAGAGGGACTGTGTAACTGTTGGACTACTGGAAGGAATACTGCGTTGTCCCTACTGCAAATGTCAAGAATACAACTGCCTGAAAAATATAGCAATGTAGATCTAGTAGTTCCAAAGCTCATATGATGCTAGGATCTCATATTCAGGCTCTATGATGAATACCCAAGATAACCAGAAAGGATTTCCAGATCTGACAATCTTGGAAAATCTCCTTCCTAGGCCCTGCAACATATAATTTTTGGGTACATAGATATACTAAATGAGTTGAATATATGATGGCTGCAATAAGGCACAACCAACTCAATGCATAGAGGGTTGATCCCTCCTTCAGATCCTTAAGCTAGAAGCTTAAGATATGTCTCCTCCAACCTCCTCCAATAGATGTAGTTGTTGAATACATAACAACTGAGTAAAATTGCGCTGTCAGGGATGGAGACTCTATAACCTGATGCTAGATGTTGCAATGAATCTCCTGAATGATGGAAATAACATGCCCAAAGTGAGGAGATCGTCCTTGTTGTGGTAAAACACAACCCCCTCATTTTTTACTTATGTAATTCAAATAATGGGGATCATTTCTGGAAAAAAAAATTGGCTAAACACCTTTTTAGGTTTTTCATTAAGTTAATTATCCTACATTTTTGTCATTTTTTCATCTTCCTCGTGTTGGTCACTTTAATTGCTTATTAATTTAAACAATCAAGTGCTACATAAATTGTCAACTCAGGGAAGTCTGTTTATTTCAAAGGCAATCACACACTATATATGCTCAATCTCAAAAGCAATGAAAAGTTGTAGTAAAAATTACACTAATCACACCTTGCTTCAAACGATCCGAAGTTCTACTTTGAATTACAGCAAAAGCAATCTTTCTATTGCAGACAATTATCAGAAGAATCCTGGATTACATTAAGAAAACAACAATCTAGGAAAGAAACCAATCTGCAGAAGAAAAGACCAATTATGCTATAACAGAGAACAGGACCCTATTCCCCAAGTAGGAATCTTGAGCACCTGTTTCTGACTACCACGCTTTCACAAACTCATTCTATAAACAATATTACCAGTTGAAATAATCAAAGATTACCTAGGAATGAATTATATGAAAACAATGCAACAATCAATGGAAACATAGTTTCAGCAATAAATAACAGAATTCCAATAATGCATAAATAATTTCAGTAAAACAGAGTTTTAACAAGGCGTGAATGAAAATAACGATTAACACACTGCGGAAATTAATGGGTGAATCTTGTGAGGAAGGTGGGCCCTTTCCTTCTCACAAGATTCCCCAGGAAAAGGAATTAAGAAGAAATGCTGAGAACAATATTTTATTCATCTATCAAATGTAACATATTACAAAATGATCCACATTCATTCTCTGTAATTCCCTTTCGAACTAAACCTTCCGTAATCCCCTTCTAATGTTGATGTTGCCTCTATTTAAAGAGGAGACATCTATTACACCTTTGATTATATCATGCAAATCTTATTCTTAACCTGATCTGATCTTCTATGCTGGAATAGGATATTCTATTCTTCCATAGCAAAAATGTTGTTACAATGGTTGTAATGGTGCTGCCTTTGAGGTACAGTTGTTGCGGCCAGTGTAATAGCTTCTTTAATTATCTTTTCTTGTTGTTGTCGTACCTGAAATATTGTTTCAGCATCGCAAATCACGGACTGTTTCAGCAACGGGATTTGCGCACTGTTTTGACTGTTTCAACAACGCGGTTTTCAGACAGCAACAATGAATTAGCTGCAGTCTTCAAACTGTTTTAGCAACTATATATTTCCGATTAATGGCTAAGTATGAAAGTAATGTAAAATTACATGTAAAACAAGCTAAACATATAGTAAAGAGAAGAAACGTTATATACCTTTGGAAAAATAAATTAAAGTGATAATATAGGCTTTAAATATGGATTGGAAAATGATGGAATGATAGCAAAATGTATGAGAAAAACGGTACATTACAGGGTCCTAACACCTCGAATTTTTGTTTTGATTGTTTCATTGAATCTGGTTTTCATAAGCTTTCCAACGATACTTGTTTCACTTCATTTGGTCAACTGGTTTGTAAATGGCACTCCTTTGAAGTTTGATCATTTTCTCACTTAGGTTAAAAAATGTATAAAGTGTACCAATATTTTAATTCTCGTAGTTAAAATAGTCATTCATTGTAAATATTAACTTTTAGTTAATTTTTACTAATATTTCCCTAACGGTCCTACAAAATGACCCAGCTAAATTGTATAATAAACGAAAGCATGTTTCGGAATCTTGGTAATTTACTTCAAGTTGTTATTTTAAAAACAAATTGTCAAACCCAAAACCCAGAATTGCAAAAAAACTGAAATCTAATTTGTAGGATGGTTAATCCAACCTATAATTTTTTTTAAATTTAACAATAAAAAATAAAATAATTATAAAAAAAAAAATTACAATAAAATTTTCTTTGCGCATATCGCAATTTTTAATTCTTAACAAAATAATTTCACAAACAAATTGTGATCAGGAAAATGTAAAGAGCTTTTAATTTTATGCAAAGTTGATTCACCTTATAACTGTGAAAAAATATCTTTCGGTAAAAATCACATCCAAATAAATTTGGTCGACGCGTTTCGAACCAGCTAGTGTGGTTCATCATCAGGACTTGATAAATTTATGCAAAGTTGATTCACCTTATAACTATCGCACCTCCACCTCACTCACCCTCATCTTCTTATCACTCCACTCCATACGCTCCTCTCTCCCTCTCACGTACCATGCTTTGTTTTAGAATTTCAACTTTTAAAAAAATATAAGATATTATATTTTTATTATAATAATTATATTATAATTCTAATATTTTATTGCAATTTTAATATAATTAAATTATAATATTAAAATAATATATTTATATTTTAAATAACTTTTAAAATTATTTATTTTTATTAATTAATTTTTGTGTGTAATAAATTAAGATTAATAATAAAATTGTAATTAATTAGCATTTATAAATTAATAAAATTAATCTAATTTAGGATTAGAAATTAATTAAAATTCTTATTTTTAGCCCAAGCAACAAAAAATTTCAGATTTCTGACAATTTTAATACACCAACTTTAGAAGCTCATAAATGAAGTTTTACTTGGCCAAATCAAGCCCAAGATAGCTCATTAGATAGATAAAACCATGGAGAACATTTCTGAAGTTGTTTCATTTCTAGATTTGATCATTTATTGGGTCTAAAATTCAACAGAAGATCATGCTCTGAATTTTTAACAAAATAGATTTTCTGAGTTTTATTTTCTACATTTTAATTTGTCCACAACTTCTTCTGAATGCAGATCCATTCGTCAATGATATCCTTGGCCAATTATATCAGCACGGACATCAATAGAAAGCTTAGATTTCATTTTCAATTATTTATTTAATTAAGTTTTAATTGAATTTATTTTAATTTCTAGATTTGACATTTTGATTTTATTTTTGTTTTTTATTAGTTTTTGTAGGAAAACAGTTAAAGAGATGAGAAGAAGAAGATCTCAATCATTGAGAAGGCTCCAGCAATTGAATAATATGATTTGAACCAATGAAAATTGATTTAACAAAACCACTCTTCAAACAAATTTTCTTATGAAGAAATCATTTTGTAAATATTATAAATAGCAGATTGCAAAATGTAATAGGGGCTTCTCTCCTCTGCAATTCTGGAATTATTGATGGCACTATTGTCTAGAGTATTTAGAGGTGTAGGGTGAGAGGAGAGGAATCTCAAATCTAGAGATTATTGAGGTTTTTCGTTTACATTCTGAGTTATGTATAATGAACAGAGACCGGAGCTAGAGAAATGGACTTAATAAATTGGTATTTAGAATACTATTATTATAAATGTTGGTTTCATTTTATGATAACAGGAATGTGTCAATTTACTCGCATACTTGTGCACTTCTATCAGTATGAGTAATTTGCCTCAATTTATGTTATTATTTATCTCTACTCTTATGGGTTGGTTAAGTTTATGGTAACTGTTGCTATGTACGTCTTATGTTGATTTAGAAAATAGTGACAGTATGTTGTGAAACTATTTCATGCATGTTTATTATTTAATTATTCAAATCATGGAATTAAATGATCAATATCATTTTGAGAAATACTTCTGAGTATTTGTTGATTTATTCAGCATGTATTAAACACACACATGTTGTGTAAGGAAGAATGAACACACACACACAAGAGACTCAACACCTGGGTGAAGGATAATCGACAGAGCTTTCTGTTTTTCCATTATACATGATGTACATTTATAATACAATGAGGTGACCCCTTGGTTTCACATTCCAAGGTCACTTGGACTCCATTGTGACTTTTTGCATTCCACACCTACCCATGTAGGATTAGGTGTTCCAAAATCCCCCCTTAATTCGAAGAGGTATGTGTGAGTCCAAGAAAATAGTTGTAATACAAATCTGCAAAGTATACATGGCAGCTCTTGGGCTGAATCAACTCTCTTAAATGTTGGAAAAAGAGGTGGTTTTAGGATGACCACAAACACTGAAACGCAAAACTTGTTGCAGTTCCCGGAACTCTTCCAAAACTGGCAAGAAGCTGAAAGCTTCTACTAGAGGAATTGTCCCTCATAAAAAATAGAGACCTTCAACCTAAAAGAAGGGAGGTCTACTACCTGTGATGGTTTTAGGATTACCAACAACTCTGGAATGCTTGAAGCATTTCCTGGAACTCAACCAAAGGCCGAAGGGCGGTCAACACGCTGGAAAATGTTCCTCTTTTCTTCTGTGAAAGAGACCTTGACCTAAAGAAGGAGGTCTACTACGTGTAGCTATATGTTGTCCCTGACCAAAGATGATGGTTTAAGGTTGTCCACCAACCGGCATGCTCATAGGCATCCGTGTCTGCGGCTACATCTACACGAATCTAGAATGACGGTGTGGCTCGAGCTCACTTCGAAGCCCCATTGTGTCTGCAGCTGCAAGTACGGAACATGGAATGAGAGATTGTGGCTCAGGCTTGCTTGATCTGTCGTTGAAGCTTGTACATGACCACCATTTTTCCCCCTATCAGGGACAAGGTGAAATGATGGTGAAAACTCAACTGCAAGTTTTCTCAATATTCTTGAACATGTTCTGACATGCGACTTGAACATCTTCTTGGCTGTTGATGCCCATTGCCAAGAAGCGATCCATCCAAGATGAATCTTTGTTCTTGCAGGAGGCTTGTTTCTGAAGCATCTGTCTGAAGAATGGGTGTGCCGACCACAGTGCTTGCATGGATGAAGATCAAAATAGTGATATTTCATACTGCTTAACCTAAATCCGCAGTGTTGGCATTTGTCCATTTATTTATTTGTTGTGGGCGGGGATACGGAAAAAGACATTTCACCAGGTGGTATCATACAGAAATCCGGCACTCTGAAATATGATGGGCTTGGTGTAGTCTGGAATATGAAAGGACACATCCTTGTCATATCCAAGACCAGTTATGTGCTTGTTGTGGACAAGCTCTTCCCAAGGTATGATGATGGGCTGAGAAGTGCAGGTTGAGCTGTTGCATCTGCATGAAAATCTGCTCTAGTGCAAGGAACTGAATGTGAATCAACTGCAAATTTATTTTCTTTCTTCTGATGAGAGTCTTTCTCAATCTTCTAAACAGAAACAGGTTCAGAATGGTGACTCTTTTGCTGAAGTTAATCTTGCTGAAGCTGAGTTTCCAACTGCAAAAACTCAATCTTTTCTTGTGCATATTACAAACAACTTTGAATGTTACAAAGAGCATTCTTGCTCATTTTTATGATATCATCAACATTTGAATGAATGAGGCTATTCAACAACTCTAATGCCTCATTGATTTTAGCCATTTTCAACAACTTAGGCTCAAAAAATGAAAGGGTGTCGGCTTCAACCGAAAATGCACCTGTTTACAATGTGACTCAACTTCCTTTCAAAAATACAAATGACTTATAGAAATGTCAAAGTACAAAGTGTGCTCCTCAAATGATGGAGGAAAATCAACAATGAGTTACATCAACAACTCAAATTTACTCATTGCAACTATGAAGAAGATGAAAATTCCACTCACAATACAATGTCAATATCTCTGCAAAAATATTTTGTAAAAGTGCAGCTGAAAACACTTGTGCAAGAGGCCTTTAAAGCAGCTGAATTTTTTCTTCAAAGAGTTGTTTTCAATGATGGGGAACTTGTCTTCAAATGTCAATTTCTTCAAAAAATCACCCTTATGCCACAAATCACACAATGTCAAATTTGCAATTTTCTCTATGTATTCAATCCATTTTCTCTTCATTTACTGGTGTTCATTTTCTCTCTCTTCATCTCTTTCTGCTCTTCCTCTCTCTCTGCTTTTTTTTTTTTAATTAATTAAAAATTAATTAAAAAATAAATTAATGGGAATTAATTAGAAATGGGGGGAATTTAAAAATAAAAGGTCGAATTTTAAAAATTCGTGGAGGGAGGGAAATTAATTTAAAAGGGGGGGAGTTATTATATGAAATGGGAGGTGGATATTAAAAAATTAAAAATATAAAAATTGATTTTAAAAAAGCAAGGGCGGTATTATACAGCTTAGATGGGGCGGTATTTTATAAAGGTAGGTTGTATTGGTTATGGAGGGAGGGCAGCGTAGGGAGTCGAGGGTGAATGGCAGAGTGAGGTCGAGGCCTGTAGAGGCATAGGTCAGGGTGAGATGGGTCACGAGCGTTGTGCGTAGGAGAGCGCTGCGTGCAGAGGGTGTAGGGGATGGAGGTTGCGCGGCGGTGAGGAGTGAAGGGGGTGTTGTGATATAGAGTGGTGAGGGAGCTGTGCGTTGAAGCCCATGGGCATAGGGGATGTTACGCCGGAGGGATAAGGGAGTAGCGTAGGCTGGGTTGGGGGAATGAGGGAGGTAGGGACGGTGTGCGGGTTGAGAGGGGAGTCGAATGGTGAGAGGGGGTCAGCTGTAGGGAGAGGGGAGAGAGCAGAGTAGTCGAGGTGTGTTGTGTATGCAGCGAGGGGAGGGGTGAGGTTAACATAGGTGAGAGCTCGGGTGTGAGGTTTGAGGGAGCGCTGGAGTATGGGGGAGCGCTAGGTTGCGGCCTGGGGAGAGCAATAAGCGCAGGTTTGAGTGAAGTGAGGGGGCGGGCTGTAGAGTTTAGGGGAGCGTGTAGAAGGGGTCGGGTAGAGGAGTGTATGGAGCAGAGAGTGCAGGTTGTAGGGGGGCCAAAAGGCCAAATTTATATATATATATATATATATATATATATATATATATATATATATATATATATATATATATATATATATATATATATATATTGTTTATTTTTTATTTATTTTTTTTATTTTTTTAAATTAACAGCAGAGAGCAGTGAAAGAGCAGAAATTTCACAAATGTGGCAGAAAAGAGAGTATTTTTTCTTCCAGCAGCAGAATATTGGATAAATGCAGAATTAGAGATTTGCAGAAAACTCAAAAATCTTTCAGTGAAAACTTAGAAGTCTTTCCAGTAGCCCAGCAGTAGGAAAATGGACTTTAAAAATGCAGAATTCTTCCCAAAAATTTCAGCAGAAAACCCAGAAATTTGCATAAATTTTTCAATGAAAAACTCAGAAATTTTACTTGAAAACCCAAAACTTTTCTTCAAAACTCCACTTTGAATAGTATTCCAGCAGCTCTTCAAAATGCATAATTTAAAAGACAGAAATTGCAGGAAAAATAAGCAGTGAGAAAACCTTCAGATGCACAATGCTGCTTTTCTCCAAAACCACTACTGCTCTTCTTCAAAACTAGTTTCTGAATGCTGCCAATTTCTGAATGTGGAAAAATGTCTGCTGCAACAATCTCTGAGTGCTGCAAAAATTATCAGAATTTTTGCAGATATGCACAGGCCATAAACACAAATGGCTCACTCAATGTTGAGCTGGTTATGGACTTCTCAGCTCTGATACCATGTTAAACACACACATGGTGTATGAGGAAGATGAACACACACACAACAAGAAACTCAACACACAATGAAGGATAAGCGTGCAACTCTCTTATTTTTTCATTATACATGATGTACATTTATAGTACAATGGTGTGACTCTTGGTTTCACATTCCAAGGTCACTTGGACTCCATTGTGACTTTTCGCATTCCACACCTACCCACGGAGGATTAGGTGTTCCAACATGATTGATTATTTCATTTAAGAGGTCTCTAGATAGGATATGTTTGGTATTCACAATATCAGTTAATTGAACTACTTCGTTAGCTTGATATTCATTTAAAACAAACATATTTAAATCTCAATTATTTTAAACATCTTGCTCTCTGTTGGGATAGATCTATATCTGCCTAGTTGAGATAGGATTAAAATAGTTTCTTTTGTTTGCATCTTAGAATAATATTTCATTTAGATTAAATTCTACATCCCAAAAAAATCCTCTTCTCAAAGAGGCAAAACTTTAATTGTGGCTTGGCTAAGCCCAAATTATCTTAAGGATCACTTTCTTGTCCAATTGGAAAGAGAAATGATCTGATGTCTCTTTCCCATTGATATATAAAAGTCATATTTTAAACCAATGGAGATTGAGAGAAGGTAACTGGACCTAATTAAACTAGTCGGAGCCACCATTCCAAATGAAAAAGGAACTGCTTTAAGGTCCGAACCAAGTGGTCATCCCCCATGTTGTTGCGGCGAATTTCGAGGCCTCAACATTTTGGCGCTAGAATGAGGGCCTGAGACTTGTTTTCCTTTGGAGTCTTTGTATTCTAATATTTTATTTTTATTACAATGGCTCCTTTAAAACTTCCAATTTGGAGTTGTATTTCTTGACGAGCATCTTTCAATACTCCACCAGAAATAGTAAGACACTTGTCTCGAGTAAAGTTTAATGGTAAGAGGAATACTTCCGCATTAAATCATGCTTTAAAATTCATTCAAAATTTTTCAAATTATGCTTTTCATAAAATTGATGAAGGTATTTAATGCAATATTTTCTCTTACATTCTTGGCAAAAGCCAAAAACTGGTGTAAATCACTTCGAGTTGCCTCAATCCACACTTGGGAACAATTTATTACAATATTCCTTTGTAAATTTGATGGATATATCTACGAACATGTATGTGATGATTTTGAATATCTACGAAGGTTTGAAGGTGAGTCTTTAATTGATTTTACCATTAGGTTTCTTTTAAATTGTTTAAAATTTAAAATTGAAGATAGACCTTCGAAAGAAGAATTATTAGATTGGTTTGAACATATTTTCTCTCTTCCTTCCATTCATAATAAATGTGAAATTATTTCAAGCTTTGATCAATCTCCTTCTAACTTCATTGACATAAGTAAAAATTTCAATATGGAAGAACAAACAAATGATGATGAAATGGCCTCTATTTTGTATAATCAATTCCTTCAATTTCTACACATTTCTTACAGTATTGAGAAAGATCAAGGTGCACTTTCACATATCAATGAATCTCAATCACAAAGCTTGGAAAAAATCAATAATCAACCACAAAAAGATATTAGCAACACTCTTGAATAAAATACCGCTTCAAAATCTGAAAATAAGTATGAGTTAGAATCAAAAAATCATATCATAATTCGTCAAGTACCAGCAGCAATTAAAGTTTCCAATAATATGCAATTTTCTGTATAAATTTCTGAATTATTTCATGATGAGAAACTTCCAAATTCATATCAACACAGAAGCATTCTTCAAGAAAGCATAAGTAGCCAAGAAAATGATCTTAAATCTAAAAATTTCAATGAAGAAAATACACCAGAGTGCTCAAATAGAGACATTTTCAAATGCATTGTTTCGGATTCATATTTTTCTCTTTATCCTGATAATTTTTCTAATAGCAATTTAACCTCTCTTCACATTAAAGATATTTCATAAAATAGAGAGTCTGATCTAAATGAATTCCGATTAGTTTTTATCAGGATAGAGAATTAATTAATGATCATTCTTCTGGAATTAATGAACATGAGCTTAATATTCCTTCTTGTTTTGATACATTGAATAAAATCGAAAGGAATTATAATGAATGTCTTGAAGTCATTTATGATAGCTACTTTGACATTGAGGATATTGATTTGTATTCTTCACAATTGAATCCTTATGATCAAAGTCTAATCACATGTAAAAATGAAAAACAATCTAATTTAGAAATTGTTCCAAATAGTTCTCATTTTCAAACAAATAATCGTACTTATGATTTCATCATTCAAGAAACCATTCCAATCTATGATTTATATGATGATCATGCCCGCATTCATATTCAGATTCATATCCTTCTCTCTAATTCACAAGTGTGTATCAACAATAAGTCTAATTGCATTATTCTACCCAATTCTTGTGAAGAGGACATTACTTTAAGTCACTCCCAATTGTGTTGTAACAATAAGTGTAACACTAGTGTAAACCATGATTCAATTTCGTTATTTTCTCAACATTTAATTTTAACTTCAGATTTATTTTCTGTTTTTAGTCCTAGATTTTTAGATACTTTGTGCTGGCATATTGAGCAGCTCAATATTGAACACTCAATTGATGCATTACCTCAAGGGAAAAATGAAGATTCAAATTATAATTGTGAACATCAAAAGTTATTAGACTTCCAATTTCAATTGATGTTCATTCCTTATCGATTACTTCTTACTTCTCAAGAGAAGTTCCAAAAAGAGAATGTATTTTCACTTTATGACCAGCAATTTAATTCAATTAATAATATTCTATTTGATTTATCAGACTTCCATCCATTTTTCATTGATCAATTTGAAAGACATTTGGAAATTTTTCCTTCACGGAAGATCGTTAATAATTTAGCACTTAAACATAACACTAACAAAATCACACAGGCCATTGTTGCTGAAAGATCATTTCTACAACCTGGCCTGTCATCTTCTCTTTCAAACCTCTCCCACTCAATAATTGAAATCCATCCAGATTTCTATGAATCAATTGAAATTCAGTTAGAAAGGACATTTCAAGAGAAGGTAATGGTGAATAAGCTACTAACAATAAAGATACATTATGCTTTCAAATTTATTTTTTTTAGTTTAATTATATTTTCATTTTTTCTAATGTTTGACATGAGCATACATGCAAGAATTAAAATTCTTAAATGGCTTCATTAGAAGTATGACTATACCTAGTCATGTTTCCTTCATTAAGTTAGAAATAGGAATAAATTAATTTTCTTTTATGTTTGCATTTATTTCATTATTTCAAATTTTCAATAAAACAAGTAATGAATCCAATTTATTTTGGGCATCCCATTTCAATTATAGAAAAGAAACTTAGAGCATTTTAGAAGCTCTTGAATTATCTAATCATACTTATTTGTCAAGCCTTCAACTTTATTGTTTTTTGAAATTCATAACATTGATCATACATGAAGAAATTCCAATAATTTTCTTCTACTTGACAATTTTTTATTCACAAGTAATTCTAAAAACTCATTTTTACCACTCTTGTCTTCTGATTTAATTTTAGAAATGATCTAATTTGAAAAAATTCATTACTTAGCATTTTAGATTAAAATAAGAAGATGTTGTTGAACTTATGTAAATTTTGAGAAAATTTGGGAGAACTTGAAGATTCATGAAGTAAAATTACAATCAAAATTCTTCCAAGTATGTGTTTACAGGTTCATCATCATCTATTGTTTCTTTTTCTTTCAAAAAGTTATTTCTTATTTCTATTTTGTTTTTTGTGCAGATATTCATTAACTTGATTATGTAGATCTGAGATAAGAAAGCAGCCAACCCGTGTTTCCAAAATATGCAACATGTTCGAGGAAGTATTTATTATTTCATTTGAATTTGAAGGATATCTAAATTTTTCTTATATTGAAATCTTGTTAAGTCTTAATAAATTGTCAGAATAATCATATCAGATCATTTTATTTCACAACTCTCTTTATAATTAAGTTCTGATAAAATTAATTTCCAATAAAAAATTTTGACATTTAAGGAAATTATTAAAGGGTTATTTATTATAAAGCAAATTTAAATCACTCACTTTCTTTTTGAATTGAATACTTTAAAGAAATCATCGACCCCACATATTGCTCATTATAAATCACATATCGGAGGCTCTGAAATGAGCATACACTAAGTATATCCGGCCTCCTGATATCCTCATTCCCTCCAATCTTCGATAATCTCTCCATTTGATATCGCATTATCTTTATCACAACATTTGATCAGATGAAGCTCTTAACGATTCCCAGTAGGAAACCTTCAATACATATCTTATGAATCAATTTCAGTACTCTCGCTCATTTTCTAATAAAATTACTTTGCCAAAATTGTGATGTTCATATAACCCGGACCCGATATGACATTTCAATCCTCTTTATATACAGATATTGCGTCTGTTTATAAATCGCAAATTTGGTAGGGACAAATATTTAAAAGTTCTGATGTCCCGGATCCAATATGAAATTAAAATTCATATAATAAAATATCAGGTCCGTTCTTCATCGCACATCGGTGCATCAACGAAATTACATTTTGCATATCGACATTTTTAGTGGTTATTTTTAAAACCTCATCCAGTAAGTTATATTAGTTGTGATGCAATAAATGACAAGGTAAAGAGATTGTGATGCAATGATACACATATCGCACGAGATAAGTAACATGTTAAATGATAAAAGTTGAACCGAGCGATGTGGAGTTCGCTGCTAAATGTGAAATCGCAAAATCGCAAAATTGAAGAAGAGTTAAGTTTTTAAATCTGTTGGAAGGTAAATTATAAAAGATACAAAGTGAAACCATGCATGATTGATCACCGTTTGTGTGGGCCGCAAAACCAAAATTCCGCGCATATATTCTGATATTTGCAGTGACGTTACATTAATCATTAATGGCACTTTCATTTTCGCAAGAATAATATCGGTGTTTCAGTTCATTCACAAGTTTTAATCTTCCGATATGACTATTCTCTGATATCGCATTCATCCCTTTGCAGTTTCCCATCGCACATGCTCATCTTGCGACATTTCCGTCACAATAATAACATCGCACTGCTAACTCAAATGAAGCTTTGGCTTCAAGATCTTTTGATGCGATAAATTTCGATATTCGGCTTTCCACCCTTATCTTTTAAATTATTATGGAAAGAGCTCAATCGCATATGGAAAAAAGTGGAAGTTGCAGGTTTTAAGTTATGCACAGCAAAGAATCTCGCGATGCGAAAAAATTAGAAACGTAAGGTACCGATGATTAATTCATATTTTTAATTTTCTTTTATTCTGATTTTTCTCCATACTTATCATATAAAGATTCAAATCCTCTTTATATATTGTTACATTATTCTGGATTCTGAGTCAATTTCAATATTTTGAGGCTGATATAAATTCAAAATGGAAGAAGCAAAAAGAATATTCATCGCTACAATTCATAAAGAAGCATAACTTCATCCTCATTTCTGATGGATTCAATTTATTTCTGATTCTTTGAACATGAAACATTTCTTTATTTTATTTAACTACTTGTTTTACTTTAGATTTAATAAATAATGATTTTGGGTCAATAAAACTTCTTCATGTTATTAATTATAATTAAAGAAAGAAGTTAAATTGCATTGGAGAAAATCATCTTTCTCAGGTAAGTTTAAATGCAGTTCTCCAATGGTAAGTTTCATGTGCCCACTTTCATTTATTTCCATTTCAACATATTTTTTGTTTTAGTTTTTGCTGATCTCAAACTCTATTTTTAGGTCTTCATAAACCTTGCACACATTTACCAAATCAGTTTTTGAAGTTCATTTTCTTTTTCCCTATGAGATTCTTAAGATAAGTAGTAATGATCCTCATTGAATCAACTAGACTGGGGAGTTTCTAAACCTTTAGTCTGTTTCTTTAAGCGTTAATTTTATTAAAAAATAGTTAAGATGCTTTTATGCAGGTTTTGTCTTGAAGAATAAAATTTGTAACAGACAGAAACTTCTCATTCAGCATATTATCTATCATAACTATTATTCACCTTCTAAATTTTGAGAGCCTCATTTTTATATAACTCTACAAGATAAAAAATTTAAAATCTCAACATAGGAATGAACGTACATATGCTTATTTTCTTTTATAATCCTTTATTGAGAAATTCATATAAGTGATCTTGTTAGAGTTTACCTTTTAAATTTTGTTTCTTTCAATTTTTTGTTTCTTCATTTTTTATTTTGCTGATTTCTTTTCTTACTTTAGTTTATGAATTATTTTCCTTTCGTTTTCAGTTTTGATTTGATTTTGGTGACTTTGTCATGATTTATGTGAAAGGAATTTTTCTTACCTTACAGTTATTGACATACATGAGAAATATTTTACTCTATCCATTTAATTGAACTTCATTTATCATTAAAATGATATATTTATGGAACCATAAAGCCATCTTAATTTAAAAATATTTTTCATGGAAGAACACACATCCTTTCTAAGTGATTGAATTTAATTTTTCAAGGAAAGAATTGATTTGAGTTTAATTCAATGAATCACTCCCACCCCCCCACATAAAAGCCTCTGATTGATAATTGCAGGGAAAGAATTTGAAGCAAACATTATGAAAGTAATATGTCCATTAAACATTAAAAAAAAAAAAAAAATTACCATCCCACCTCTTTCACTCAAATACATCATAAATAAAAAAGTTTGCAAATGCGCTTATCAAAAGAGTGATAAAAAGAGGAAGCATGGGAAATACAAGTAAACTCGTCGAGTTTATGGACGCTCGATGGCAGTGGGACTAGGCTTGTATGGCATAAAAGACAACTTCGTCGGGGTATTGTTCAAGCTTGCTGGTAGCGAAGCGATGTCAGAGGCAATCTTAAAATGGATATATGCTTTATCAAAAACTCCTATCTCTACCTTCTTCTATTTCTTTTTCACATGAGGAAAATTTAAAAAAAAAATAATAATAACAAAATAACAAAAAAGAAAAAAAAAATTTCCCTAAATTTTGATTCATCACTTTTACTCAAGTCTGTTTTAAGTACTTATATTTACAAACTCACATTTCTTAATCTATTTATGTGGGACCTATGGAAATTTTTTACTGTTAGACGATTTCGTGATTTCCATTATTTTTAACCTTTGGGTAAATTTAAGTTCATTATATTTAATCAAAGATAACTATTTCTTCTCCCGCATGTCGCCATTGTTGTGGTAAAATACAACCCCCCCCCCCCCATTTTTTACTTATGTACTTCAAATAATGGGGACCATTTCTGCAAAAAAATTGGCTAAACACCTTTTTAGGTTTTTCATTAAGTTAATTATCGTACATTTTTGTCATTTTTTCATCTTCTTCGAAATTTTGTTTTGTTTGTTTCATTGAATCTAGTTTTTCATAAGCTTTCCAACGATACTTGTTTCGCTCCATTTGGTCAACTGGTTTGTAAATGGCGCTCCTTTGAAGTTTGATCATTTTCTCACTTGGGTTAAAAAATGTATAACGTGTACCAATATTTTAATTCTTGTAGTTAAAATAGTCATTCAGTGTAAATATTAACTATTAGTTAATTTTTACTAATTTTTCACTAACGATCCTACAAAATGACTTAGCTAAATTGTATAATAAACAAAACATGTTTCGGGATCTTGGTAATTTACTTCAAGTTGTTATTTTAAAAACAAATTGTCAAACCCAAAACCCAGAATTGCAAAAAATCTGAAGTCTAATTTGTAGGATGGTTAATCCAACCTATAGTTTTTTTTTTAAATTTAACAATAAAAAATTAAATAATTATAAAAACAAAATTACAATAATATTTTCTTTGCGCATATCTCATATCGCAATTTTTAATTCTTAACAAAATAATTTTCCAAAACATATTGCGATCGGGAAAATGCGAAAGGTTTTTAGTTTTATGCAAAGTTGATTCACTTTATAACTTCCGCACCTCCACCTCACTCTCCCTCGATCTTCTTATCATTCCACTCCATACTCTCCTCCTCTCTCCCTTTCACGTAGCATGCTTTGTTTTCGAATTTCAAGTTTTTAAAATATATAAAATATTATATTTTTATTATAATAATTATATTATAATTATAATATTTTATTATAATTTTAATATAATTAAATTATAATATTAATATAATATATTTATATTTTAAATAAATTTAAAAAAAAAATTATTATTAATTAATTTTTTTGTGTAACAAATTAATATTAATAACATAATTATGATTAATTAGCATTCATAAATTAATAAAATTAATCTAATTTAGGATTAGAAATTAATTAAAATTCTGATTTTTAGCCCAAGCAACAAAAAATTCCAGATTTTTTGAAACTTTAATACACCAACTTTAGACGCTCATAAATGGAGTTTTACTTGGCAAAATGAGGCCCAGAATGGCTCATTAGATAGATAAAATCATGGAGAACATTTCTGAAGTTGTTTCATTCCTAGATTTGATCATTTATTGGGTCTAAAATTCAGTAGAAGATCATGCTTTGAATTTTTAACAAAATAAATTTTCGAAGTTTTATTTTCTGCATTTAAATTTGTCCACAACTTTTTCTAAATGCAGATCCATTCGTCAATGATATCCTTGGCCAATTATATCAGCACAGGCATGAATAAAAAGCTTAGATTTTATTTTCAATTATTTATTTAATTAAGTTTTAATTGGATTTATTTTGGTTTCTAGATTTGACATTTTGATTTTATTTTTGCATTTTAAATTTTTTTTTTATTAGTTTTTGCAAGAAAACAGTTGAAGAGATGAGAAGAAGAAGATCTCAATCAATGAAAAAGCTCCAGCAATTGAATAATATGATTTGAACCAATGAAAATTGATTTAACAAAACTAGTCTTCAAACAAACTTTCTTATGAAGAAATCCTTTTGTAAATATTATAAATAGCAGATTGCAAAATGTAATAGGGGCTTCTCTCCTCTGAAATTCTGGAATTCTTGATAGCACTATTGTGTAGAGGATTTAGAGGTGTAGGGTGAGAGGAGAGGAATCTTAGATCTGGAGATTATTGAGGTTTTTCTTTTACATTATGAGTTATGTATAATGAACAGAATCTTGCACTACTGTAGCTCTGATTTTGAAAGCAGAAGTTCAAGCATTGTAAAAGACTGTTAGAGACCAGAGCTGGAGAAATGGACTTAATAAATTGGTATTTATAATATTATTATTTAAAATGCTGGTTTCATTTTATGATAACGGGAATGTGCCAATTTACTCAAATACTTTTGCACTTCTGTTAGTATGAGTAATTTGCCTCAATTTATGTTATTATTTATCTCTACTCTGATGGGTTGAATTATGATTTCTGAGTAACTATTTACTTAGAAATTCGTCTTATAAAACTGATTTATTGAATAGTGATATGTTGTGAACTATTTCCGCATGTTATTGTTTAATCATTCAAGTCACTGATTAAATGATCAATATCATTTTGAGAACTACTTCCTGAGTGTTGTTGATTGATTATTTCAGTTAAGAGGTCTCAAGATAGAATGTGTTTGGTATTCACAATATCAGTTAATTGAACTACTTCGTTAGCTTGATATTCATTTAAAACAAACATATTTAAATCTCAACTATTTTAAACATCTAGCTCTTTGTTAAGATAGATCTATATCTGCCTAATTGAGATAGGATTAAAATAGTTTCTTTTGTTTGCATCTTAGAATAATATTGCATTTAGATTGAATTCTACATCCCAAAAAAGTATTCTTCTCAAAGAGGTAAAACTTTAATTGTGGTTTGGCTAAGCCCAAATTAGCTTAAGGATCACTTTCTTGTCCGATCGGCAAGAGAAATGATATGATGTCTCTTTCCCATTGATAGATAAAATTCATATTTTAAGCCAATGGAAATTGAGAGAAGGTAACTGGACCTAGTTAAACCAGTTGGAACCACCATTCCAAATGGAAAAGGAACTGCTTTAAGGTTCGGACCGGGTGGTCATCCCCCATGTTGTTGCAGCGAATTTTGAGGCCTCAATAGTCCCTCACAAGATTTCCAGCTGAAATACTGGAAACTTCCTTCTTCCTTCAGATCTGCAAGACTGGGCTATGCATTCCCTTGGGGAATTGCTGCTGCATGGAGGTATGAAATGATGGCCTGAATGCCATATATGAATATGTTTCTCCTGAAAGACTGATCTTGAAGCACAAGGTGAAAGGATGAATCTTCCACCAATTTCTTCGTTGAAATGCCAAGAACTACCTCCTACTCTCAAACCCTACAGCGAGAATGTGTAATTCCTTAGACTGAATGTGTTGTAGAGAGGGGTTGAATGTGGCACCAATGCCTCATGATGTATGGAAACTCATAATAACCTTCCCATAGTAGGCACTTGAAGTCCCCCGTGGGTAAGGGTGGGATTTCCGCTCGGAAACACCCGTATGCTAAATAACACTGCAGACTTTGCTAAACAGCTGAAGCATGCATAGAAATGTCAAATGAAAAATCTGTATCTAAACAGATCAATAATAAAAATCTAAAGCCTTCCTTCTATTACTGCCTTCATCTCCCTTTTATGCTTTTTTAGCCTTCCATATCCCTGGCCCACCTCATAACTGCGTTGCACATGTGGCCACTAGCCTCCATGAAGTCTACATTGTCTCTCCATGTTCTCCACTATCTCTAAATTTAATTCCCATTCTCTCCATCTTGTGTACATTAGATGCACAACCTCCTCCACTATCTCATCATTAGTGCCCTATGATCTTACTTTTAATGCACCATGATCTCATTTGACTTCCTCTATGATCTCCATGATTTTATCATTACTGTTGCATGATCTCCACTCTTCCTTCATTAAGAAGTTTCTCCATTACTCCATAATGTAGATCTACCTCTAAATTATCCACGTACACAGATTAAAAGTGGATTTTATTCATATATGGTGTTTATGGGTCCCTCCACCCTCTTATTTATTTAATTAATTAAGAAAAGTAAGAACTCTAATATTCCAATTAACTGGTGGAAAATTGGGAATATTACAATTTTCTTAATACATGTAGCCAATTACACCAACCAAGACTCTCCATTAACTTCTTTATTCAAGAAACATTTATCCACTAAACCAAGACTGATAAAAATATAGTTAGATCTGGGGTCAATCAAAATAGAAACAACTTGATCACAAATGTTGGACAGGGTATCCCTAGATTGAAGTTTTGCTAAAAGAATTTTCATATTGTGTGAAGCACGCAACACACATTCATGTTAGAGTCTTAGAGGATTTAGGGTGGGTCAAATTATTTTATTTTTAAAATGATTGGAATATTTGTTATACATTGAGCTCCTTGAATGGTTTTCGGACCATGGTATTGTAAAAGAGAAGACTATATAATGAGTTTAGGGATAGCTCTTAGAGCTAACTAAGGAATTGACTAATAGAATGCATTTGGTTGTAAGGTTTTATTGTGTCTATATTCTGTGTTTTTTTCGAAAGGTAAGGCTCTTGCAGTTGAGTGCATGGAGACCTTATAAAGTCTGTAGCTGAGTGCGGAGACCCGTGTAGCTAAGTGAGCAGGGAGGAAATTTTTGTAGTAAAAGATATGAAGTAAAAAAAGAAGACTTGAAGACACATATCTGTCTTTTACTTATGTGTTTCTTTATCTATTTTGTTTGATGTTATCTATGCCAAGGTAGGGTTTTTATCTATATTTTCATCACAAAGTCTAGGTTATGGTTTCTTATGTCCTTTAATGCATGTTAAAGTCAAATCACGCAGTCTGAAATCTAGTTAAGTATAAATAATGAACAATGACTGTGTATTTAGCATATTTGTTCTCCGAAGCTCTGATAAGTTTCAAAGAGAATATAAGCCCTAAATACACACTCCATGGAATATAGTGACAATGGAATAGACCGAATACCAAGAAAGCGATGGATGAAGAGGTAGTATGAATTTGGAGCAACAGGGAATTTCCCAGACAAAGGCGCACCCTCCCACGAAGGGGTACCTGCCTTCCCACATGCAGGTCAGCCTAGGGGCATTCAACAAGTTTGTAGGTCAGCTCAAATGTTGAAGATACATGTTGAAAATTTAATTGGAGTTGGTTGGGCGGCTATGTATTGAAGAGAGTCATTCGACCAAGGATCAACAAAGGTAGCTTTCATAACTCAAAGAAAAAGTGCGAAGTTGTGAATTGGGAAGTTCTCAGGCAATGCATGTATAACAGTGGGATCCGTGGGAAAAACAGTACGACCTACGTTCAAAAAGTAGCGTCTTGTGCCTATGCACCCACCCGAGGTGGGAAAGGCAAGAGAAATTTTGTTTTGGGCGATTTTTGTAGTTGCGGTTGTAAGGAATATCGGGTTTCTTGATTGTGTGGAGGCTACATGACTTGGCAGGGAGTGTGGGAAGAGTTGCACGACTTGGCAGGAAGTGTGGGCATAGGCTGCATTACTTGGCAAGAAATGTGGGAAGAGCTGCATGAATTGGCAGGAAGTGCATGCAAAGCTACATGACTTGGTCAAAAGTTGGGTGGACGAGTTGTTGGTCTAACCAATAAACTGCATGACATTTCTTATGTTGTATTTGTTGTTGTAATATATTTGAAAAGTTAATATACGATTAGAGCGAACTACTTGGGGAGTTTCCCCCTCTATCCATAAACTTATTGTATATTGTTGGATCACATTGTTTATGAATCAAATGTTAAAAGAAGATAAGTGAACTAAACATATTGTAATTTCGCTGGATAATTGAAGTAAAGGAACACTTGAATGAAAATTTGGCTAAGTGTTGGATTGTAGGCGTAGTCTGGGCGACATTAGCTTAGGAAGAAGTGAACTCTTGCTAGTGTTGCAGAGCGCCCACGGTGGAACTAAGTCGCCACTAGTGTGGGTTCATGACACTAAGGTTTTTCCCAAAAAATTGCTTGAAAAAAAAAATATTTTTAATTACATAAATTAATAATATAGTTCAATTATTAGTGGTTGAATGGGTAGTTTCACCAAAATATTGGTCTGAATTCATGTAGGAACACAATAATACACATAAATAAATATAAACACAGAGATGCAGTGGAAATAATATTTCATTTTATTAATATCAAATCACAAAAATATGCTTACAAACATAATGGAAATAAAATAGCTAGGGCGTTGGTAGCTTATATCTAAGAAGAGATGTGGTGGCTACAGGCCTCTGAATTGTGTTACAATGAGGTTCGAGGGACTATTTATTATTGAGAAACAATGGAAAACCATAAAAATCCAAAAACCTAACCCTAGGAGATGAAGCACCAAAACTATGGGCCACGTTTGGGTAAATTGGTAAATCAACTTACCAAGGATGTAACTTTGGCATACGATTTATATTTGACGCATTCGATGCCTCGTTAGAAAGATATTTCTGAGTACTACAACTTTTAAGTGAGAAAAATCAATCCATGGACCCAAGTTTCTCCCATTTTTCCCAAAAAACGTCATTTAGGGCCTCAAAATGGATTCGGAAGTTCAGGACCCGAAAAACTGCTAAAAATAGTAAACTATGCTATAATTAAGGAAACTAAAAAACTGAAAGAAACAATGCTGGGGCCCCAAGTGGAATAGGCAGGTGGCCACCAATATCCATCTGGATCATTCCTCCCACCTTAAGAAGAAATGGTCCCCATTGCGTTGAGTTCCTCCATGAGATGAGGAAAATTTTGCTAAACTTGGTCCCTAGTGAACCACTTGCCTTGGTGCAGGAGTTGGCCAGGTTTGACAACCCAATACAGTTGGATATTCTACTGGCGAGTGTTCTTCATTTGCATGTCCATGATACAATTTTTGGTGGCATGTTCCTTGCAGTCTTGGATTAACTCTGTTGGTGTGAGTTATTCTGCAATGCTGGAGGTGTCTAGTAGAGGTGGCAAGTAGGGCCAAAGGTGGTCCACATTGAATATTGGGTGAAAACCAAGGAATGGTGGAATATTGAGCTCGAAGGCATTGGTCCCTACAACCTTGTTGATGGTGTATGACCTATATTGGAGCGGGCGAAACTTGGGGTGAGGTCCAGTGAGGTGCTCCTTCTGCAAATGTAGCCACACTTTGTCACCCACCTGGAAGTTGTGTGTCACCCGATGTTGATCATGTCATTGCTTGTATTGATAGTGTATAGGAACCTCTGTGGGTGAGGAGAAAATTTCCTCGTATTCCTCCACGGCTTTATCCATCTGCTGCAGCCGTGTAGGGGAGCCCTGTTTCGAGGTTGTGGCCATAATCTTCTTTCTTCCATGTGAGCGAGTTGTAAGGAAAATAAATTTCCTGGTTTGGGAAACAATCTTACTGCGTTGTTTTTCAATAGTCAGGGAGATGGCAGGAGGCGGTACTACCTTCGGTATCCTATACAATTTATTTTCCAAAAGTAATAATAACAGAATGAGGCCTAGACTCATACACAGCATGTCACCTCCAAAAGTATAGTTGGCTCAATAGTACATCAACTACATCAAGAGGAGCAACATCACACAATACCTCATCCGTGAATGGCTTGATGCTGTATGGAAGGCGGCACTATTGGCGAACGTGGATATCTCTCCCTCGGTGAAGCCACCCGATGGTATACGGCTGCGAGTGTGCTATGGTTGGTAGGCCGATCCGCTTCATGACCTCTGTTTAAATTTGGTCCTTTTGGCTTTTGTTATCAATACGAAATTGCGGTGGAGAACCCTTCACCCACATATGCAAATGGAAGAGGCGCTCTCCCTCCTCTGGATCCTCGGGATCCTCCGTCTGGAGCTTGGTGGTGGAAAAAAAGGCACTGGGGTCCGCATCAATGATCTAATTCCCTTTTTCATCTCCCTTTTCTGGTTCTAGCTTGAGATCAGAACATGCATCTGATTCGAGTGCTTTCAGTTCGTCCACCAGCAACTGTTTGGCCCGACACTCGTTTGTGCTGTGAGTGGGGCTGTTATGAATTTCACACCACTTCCCTATGTCCTTATTTGGATTTGTGGTGTTGTTCTGAGTTGCCCCATTTTTTATTTTCCCCCTATTTTGTGGTTCATGGGCGCCTTTCTCTAGCTTCAGATTCGTGGATCCAAAGTCTCGTTTCTTCTTCTTAAATTTTTGCTTGATCTTGGCAGCATAGCGATATGTCATGCCAAGCGAGGTAATGTCAAGGAACTCCATATCCTCCTGAATGTGTTTGTGCAAATAGTTGTGATAATTGAGAACCAAATGTCTCTCTGAATCTTTAATACCCAACTTTGTGTGCAGGGTATGCAACAAATTCGTCAATCGTGCACATCTTGATCCCTTTGTTGCCGCAGCGTGGTCCATTGGATGTACTTGCCCTCATATCTCCACACGGGGTAATATTGTTCCTTGATGCCATCTCGGAATGAATTCCAAGTGGGTGCAGCCAAGAACAGAGAGGGTTCCCTCTCATTTTTTTTCTCATGATAGGTTTCCCACCAGTCTTTAACATGGGGGGCGGCTTTGAGGAGTGCTAAAATAATCTTTCCTAGGTCGGAGAAATCATGGACCAAGAAATACCCTTCTAGCAAATTCAACCATATAGCTACAATGCCTGAATCTATCTGGGCTTCAAATACAGGAATGTCAAATTTTACCTATACCTTGAAGGGAGTGGTGCCTCTAGAGTGATTATTAGATGTATATGTGTCGTAGGTGGGCAGTCATTGAAGGATCTGAGCAAAGTTATCCATCATCGGGTTCCTTTGTTTCTCGAGGGCCTCCTTGAGAAATATTTTTAGAGGATATACATCTCCCTCGTCTTTCTTTTCTTCCACCATGGGAGGTCATCGAGGTTTGTGAGGCTGATCTTGCAAGGGTTCAACTCGATCGAGCCCTAACTCCTTATTCCCTGACCTCGTTGGGGACATGCAAAGAAAAATAGAGAAAGAGAAGACTGCTCTGAAACCACTGATCTAGATTTATGCAGGAACACAATAATACACATAAATAAACATAAACACAGAGATGCAGCAGAAATAATATTTCATTTCATTAATATCAAATCACAAAAATATTCTTACAGACATAATGGAAATAAACTAGTTAGGGTGTTGGTAGCGTATCTCTGAGAAGATATGTGGCGACTATAGGCCTCTGAACTCTGTTACAATGAGGTTCGAGGGCCTATTTGTTATTGATAAAAAATGAAAAACCCTAAACATCCAAAAACCTAACCCTAGGAGATGAAGCGCCAAAACTATGTGCCCTGTTTGCGTAAATTGGTACATCAACTTACTAAGGACGTAATTTTGGAATACGATCTTCATTTTACGCGCTTAATACCTCGTTAGAAAGATCTATCTAAGGACTACACCTCTTGAGTGAGAAACATCTTTCCATGGACCCATGTTGCTCCTGGATTTCCCAAAAAACATCATTTAGGGCTTCAAAACGGCTCCGAAAGTTCAAGACCTGAAAAACTACTAAAAATAGTAAATTGTGCTATAATTAAGGAATTTGAAAAAAATGAAAGAAACAATGGTGGGGCCCCAAGTGGAATAGGCAGGTGGCCACAAATATCCACCTGGATCAAATGTATTTTAGTAAAGCATATCATGCCCATGCACATATAAGTGGATCAATTCATACCACCATTTCCTTGAACTTTTGAGGCTCCAAGGGTTAGCTCTATTACCAACCACTTGTTGGGTGATATCCCTCAGAGGAAAAATGTCTCCAAGATGGTCCTCAGCCAGCAGAAGAAAGCCCCTTGAAGCCACTGGATAGCTTGATGTGTCATTATCTATGCTGCCTGATTCTTCCATGTGGTCCCTCACCTATCATTTATGAATGTATGTTTGAAGGTGGCCCTCCCGACCCTAAAGGTATGAATTTTCATTGGTTTCGTTGAGAAATTTTGTTTACTTATCATGGACACTTTTGGGCATGGATTGGAGGGGGGATTCAACAGAAAGAGTGGGCTAGATTTGTGCTCATCTCCTCTACCCAATTTGGTGGTTAGACTTGTATCCTAGTTCTGTGGTATCTCCCTTACTAGCCATTATATTTAGGGTTAGCTCTACATGGGAAATCCCAATTTTGGTTGTGTGGTCCCACTTCCTGACACCATACACATCACTCCCTTCTGCTCATTTTAAATTCATTCATCACTTTTCCCATCTGGGTCCACATAGGGTTAGCCTCCCACTCCCCTTTTCCACACTTTTGTTCGGGCCTGGAATGATGCCCAGAGTTTGATGTAGCTAAAAATAAAATAATAATAATAATTTGGCTAGTTATAACAATAAATGTACCACATAACGCAAAACATGGTCGGGATATACAAATTTAGCACGTGGGAAAAATCCAAACATGAGTTCTACCCCTCACTCATGGCCATCACCCTAGTTCCTATGGGCCTTAAATGAGCCCCCTTCACACTAAGGAACCCATGATTTTCCCAACCCCTGGTGGGTAATTAACTACCCCACCTTAAAAGGTGGTATTTGCTGTTATATCCTTCACTTCATGCTCTCATTCCCTAGAGCCCCAAGGAGTTATAAAGAAAAATAAATCAAAGGAAAAAGGCATATGAAGAAGGGTGGAAAAGTAAGGGTCGTTGTAACTCATGTACCATGATTTTTTCCGTCTTACACTCATATACCCAAGTGTGGGATTCCCTCATCATAAATATCCTTGTACCATGACATGTGGTCTGGAGCCTTCCCTTGGTCCCAACTACATTCCGTCACTATATCATGTCCCACCTACCCATTGATGGATGTACCATGGACATGTCACCCACTTTAAAGGTTGAAGCAACCTAATAGTGTCCTTGGTTAACCCCTTTATTTAGCTTGGAGACAGATGTACATAACAAAGCCCACTATGGAAGGGCATGTCACCATGAAGTGCTTGATTGATTCCATGATTCATAAGTTATTTTACTTGATTACTCTAATTATTTTTTGTTCCAAGAAGGATAGGGGATGCATTGGATCTTATGCAGGATTGTAAGTGGGTCTCCATTTATGGTTTGGTCTCTCTATACGGGGTCTAGGCCCTCCAGAGGGCCACATTGACACTTGTACGGTGAGCATAGAGATCCATTGGCCTCCACCATAGTAGAAAACACTTCATGGATTCCAAAAAAATTCAATTATTTCTTGCATTCCACCTTCTGGATGAGGATGATGCACTTGGTTCACCATGCCCAACTCTAGCTCCACACTTGCACCATACACTTGGCATATTTTCCAGGGTCCATATGAGGATGTGTCTCCCTGTAGGATACAAAGGGAGGGATTGTGTCATCATTCTAACCCTTAAAAATGGTTTACAGGCATTATTGGTCCACTTGGAGACCCATGAGGATGTCATTTTTCCCCCACACCCACTTGGGAGCATGACATGTGACATGCCTAAAATAAAGGGTCCAACCCCTTGTCCGCTATTTTTGGAGTTTTTTATGTCAAATTGGAAAATTTGGACTGCATTAGGCCTCCTCAATGACCCAATGACTCATCATATTCATTATTTTTTCCTCTTGAGAGGTTATTCTTTGTATTATTGAGCTATCTTAGTGGGCTTGTCACCAATTCATGTCATTATCATGTATTATTTTTTTATTTGGGGCTAAATTAGGATAATTAGGAAAATTGACCCCTTTTGATTTTTATAAATAGATGAGAGGTGATTCATTTCTCTAATCATCACTTGGATTGGATTAGTATCTCTTGAGATATTTTTTCACTTTTTGTTGGGGTAAATTATTTAGAGTTTCTTGATGCACTATGATGTTTGGATTTTCACTATTGTCTTTGGAGCTTCTTTCTAATGCAAATTTGATGAATTGATATATTCTCTCTCTCATGTAACTAAAATTTTAATGCTATTCTTGTTATCTTACTTGTCAAATGCATGTATATTATGATCATTGTATGGGTTAATGTAAAGAGAAATTATTTTGGGACCTTGAATAAATGATATAATGCATGCATTACTCTTTAAGGGATTGGGTGAATGTTCCTAAAGGCGCCTCTTAGGTTAAAATACCTTGAAACTTCATCTCTTTAGAAAATTTGAGGTATAAATCTCTAATTACCTGGTTGTTTCCCTTGATGGGTTAGCGAAGGTTAATTAGGGCTCCTTAGCTCACAAAATTCCTCGATCGAGGTGTGTATTGACTCCATTTAGCCCCCTAAGCAAGGCAATGATCCTTACATCCTCTTGGTGGTCAAATTTATCTTTATTTTCTTCACTCTTCCAAAATATAGGCGTAACCCTAGAGGGTCACCTAGGGCATCACATGAATTCCATTATAGCCATCCAAACCCTTCGATTTTTGGTCCACTACTGCACTAGGATTTTCTCTAGAGGTCCTCTAAGTTTGAGGAAAATTCGACAGTGGAATCCCAAGATATAGCAAGCCCTAGGCACGAGACCAATTCTTTCCTTAGGTTGATTTGGCTTAGTGTCCTCATTTGGATCATTGCATTCAAATCCCAAAGAAAATTATCCCTTTGATCCTATTCTCCTCCCAATTAGGTTAATCCCCTCCTTGAGTGATCAACTCCATACCCTTGACCTGGTTTAGGTCCACTTGGCTTCTCTGTGGTCCCATAAATCTACAACTCAAATTCCATAAGGATTACTTAGAATCTATATCTTCATTAGGATCCTTGAGTCTACGAATCCCCTTGTCAAGGCATATCACCTTGCTTCTCAAGAAAGTAAGCAATTTGTCTAAGCCTATCTTGAGAATAGGATTTGGGAATCATTCATTATCTTATCACTATTCCATTCACCTCGTTGTTCCCCTTTTACTGGGTCTTCTCCTGTTGATGAAAGTCTGTAAAGAGCAGGGAACTTTAGCTAAGGTGATAGTGGGCTATTGCTCCATTGTTGTCCCTTGACCTAATAGTTTCTCCATAGGATCCCCTCCTAGGGCCCATGCTAGTTTGAGCGGTAACAAGCTCAATTAGTCAAACAATTTTTCCAAGGCATAGTTTTGACCACAGGGGCTTCACTCAATGAACCTCTAACATATCACGTGCGATCATAGCATATTAAACAATACCCTTAATTTGAGTACATATTGGAAAATACCTCTAAAAATAACATTAATTAACCCCCTACCAATATAAACTCAATCCACCTTCCTAATTTAAAAAGCCCCTACCTTCACTATATATTGTAGGTATCAATTTTTTCATTAACATTTTTTATACCCCTTTATATATTTTCATTAACTTTGAGCTCAATTTTTTATACCTGCCAATATAAAAACCCTTTACTCCCTATATATCCCCCAATATATTATGCCATTTTTTACTCATTATACATCCCCCAATATGAACCCACGTGCTATGATATTGCTCCTGCAGTGAAGCCCTGTAGTTTTGACAAGAATGGCTTAGGTCATTGGTTGAAATCAATTAAAGCAACTAGGAATTATCATTCATTGTTGTAGTTGGAAATTGAATCGCCCTCCATTTGCATATACCAAGGAAGATGGAAGGATCCCACAAGGTTTCAATTAGAGAAAAATTACAAGGGAATATTTCAATTGGTTATTGTCATTGATGTTAGGAATTAAGCTAATTCAATATTGGTAAATTCCCCAAATAAATATCACTGGATGAAATTTTGCAAATTCACTTTAATAAACATCTCTTTAATTTTTTATGATTTTATTTATTATAATATATTTTATATAAGCTATTATTATTATTATTTAATATTTAGTCTAGTCTATAAATATGATATTATATCATTGTACATTTCCCACATTGTACGATGTTATTGGTCTAACCTTTTATTATTGTATTTTAGATTTTGATTCCTCAAAAAACCTATTAAATAAAAACCTACGTGCTTTCCCACACAATAAATGGATGGTTCAAAACACTCGATGGTAACAAATAATGAAATCTGTAGAGGAAATGGACACTCAGATATCTTCATATCTTATGAAACAACATACTAAGTTAAAACCTGCCGTGTCTCCCACATAATAAGTGGATGGTGCAAAACTCTCTAGGGTAAAAAATAATGAAGTTTGGAGAGGAAATGGACCTGCGATACCTTCATATCGTGTATTAAAAGATTAACGACACCCTTTTTAGACCTAAGGCCAATTGCAACATTCGTGAATTACACCCCCATCACTTCATCGCAACCACTATTCTCCTGGGATGTGTAAACTTGGGATGTGTAAACTTGGAATATTTTGATAGTTATTTTGGTGTCGATATCTTAAATAAGTCCCAAATTTTTCTTTGGGCATTCACTATTACAAAGAAATCGATATAGAAAACCTAATTTGTGTTTAGACGCTAACTTGTATTTGGATATTTAGTAACAAAGAGTTTAAAGTACCTCGGATTTTCATACGAGTGGGGGTTTCAAATCATCCTTTTCAACCCCATATATCATTTCGGGGAGGGCTAGTCAAGCCATTGCACTAGTCCCTCGAGTGGCGTGAAACAACCTTTAGTGTGACTCGTGCTCCCCACATCTGGTCCAGATTTAACATATTACTCGAAGTCCACCTCGACACTTTTATATAAGTATATATATATATAAGGGGGTCATAATATAAGATGATGTGCAACATAAATTTTTAATGAATATGTGAACTAGTGGTCATTATATTCACCAAGAAGTTTTGAAATGTATGTTTTGAAACAACATTGGAAGGAAGTTGTGATAATAGCAACATTGAGATGGATTATCGGTAATCGTAGTATATTTGATGTGTAATGAGGAACCATGACACATCTAAATAGGGTAATAAAACCATAATTTTCATAGCTACAACAACGGCATATAAGAATGAATATCAAGCCACTACTGATATAGCAATAGTTATGGACGATATAGAAGCATTAAATGTTGTTTTCGAAACACAATACAATATGCTCAGGAACATGGTTATAAATCAGGATAAGGGAGATCAATCAAAAGCTTAAAATCAAGTGCAATTAGGTAATCCAACTGCAAGGGGATGGAGGAAGAAGATACAACGCACCAACTACGTGAGGACATGAAAATTTCCAAACAGAATTCAAATCCAACAAACATAGTTATTGAAGAATAAGAAGAAAGTTACCATACTTTTTATTATTAAGTTCTATAATTTATAAAGTTTTTTTTTTCTTTTTTTTTCTTTTTTTTTTTTCAATCAAACAAATTCTGTTAATTCATTGAAAGATTACAACATGTGTGACCTGTATTTATTGTTCTTCGATCATCATGCCAATTCTATCCCAGTTGTTACAGGAGAGTGGTGACATGTTGTAACTGTGCTTCCAAGGTATCAAAAGGGGGAGGAAGAACCACATTACCAGGAGAATTATTTTGGTTATGGGCCACCTCTTCTTTTGTCTATGCTTCCATACCAGCTTCTCCCTCCATCATTACACTTCCCTTTTGTGCTCATCTCCATGCCCTCTTGGTACTATATCTCTCTGTACTCTGCCACGCTACTTGAACATGTTCACATCAACCCAACCTATTGAGAACAACACCTAAACTCCCGTAATACACCACGATATGGTGAAACCACCAAACCCTAGTACTTGACAGAAGAGTTCTAACACTGCAAAATCCAAGCCTCACTTAAGGGAGGCCACCCACAGCAAGAGTGAACTCCTTTCTTTTTCGAGGTGCTTCCACAGAAAGGAAACAATTGCTTCCCCCAACAACTTTGGCACCAACCAAAATAAATCAACACCACTCAGGGCTGAATTGTAATTCCAAAAGCTCTGAAGACATACCAAAAGACCGAATTAGTCAGGACTAGAGAGGGGGGCTATTTCCGCCAACCTAGTTCTCGGGAGACTCGTTCACGGAAAAATACCTTGAAATGAACCCTCAGAAGAAAATTGAATTCACCACAACAACTACCCCACCACCCTCTATCTCTACTTTCAGCTAGAGGGCCTTGGAATCTCAGGCCAAAATCCCATACAACTATCTAAAACCCAAAAAAACAAGCAAATATAGTTAAACCATAGATATAACCACAATGGACTCGGTAGGCTCTAAAGACTAGGTTACCCTCAATAGGAAATTGGAATGCCAAGGAGCAAACACTACTAATAAACTCCAACCCCCAACCATAAGAAAAAACTACACTAGAAAGGTTAAAGAAACTGCTAGGAGAATCTACCAGAATTATTGAAGTAGAGCACCATCTCAATACCTCCACTACCGTTATCCAATTTAGAGAGCACCTCCCTCACTTTTCACTGTCCCAACCGCAATGTAGCCTCCAGTTAATTGCCTCACTAGGGTCTCAGACCTAGCGTGACTTGCCTCCAACAATAACCCAAGGAAGTTCCCACTTGAAAACAAAGTTTGTTATCACTGAGTGCCATAAACTAAGAAGCTTGAATAGTTTGGTGACTTGCACAAACACTTCATTGTCTTCACCAGCTTCATGGTTGTCCATACCCAAAATTACAAAAACCAATGATGCACTCACCAACTTGCATATAATATTTCCATGCCACACCCTGAATCTTACATGTGGTATATGCATGCTTCCCATATTCCAAATGTACGATATTTCACATTTTGAGAGGGAGATAATCCATGCCCCCATCCTCCACATGACTGCGATCGTCCACCCTCATCAGAGCCTCTTTTTCTCTCTCCATGATACTATTTAACTACTTGTCCAACTGTTGATATTTTGGGGCAGTCAATTCTGCGTGATCACCAAGCTAGAATCCTGACTTCCTCAATTAACCAAGAGATCCCAAGCTTTGTTCCCCAATTGTTTAGAATGTGTTGTGATGATGTAAGGAAAGGATAGCACCAAGTTTTGGATTATATTCACTAATAGTTCAAGGCGTCAACTCTTAATTAATTTTTGAACTGTACATCCATTGATTAGTTTCTAGACTACATTTATAACCAACTGTGAATCTTCATCAATATATAACCTGGTGTATCCCGCTTCATGTTCCAGGGATAGGCCTCTTTTAAGAGCCTTGAATTCTACCACGTTATTGCTAGTGTGTCCAAAGTATCCAACATATAATTAAAGAGGGTTACCATAGTCATCACGAAAAATATCCCTATACCAAGCAGGGCCAAGATTTCCTTTGGAGACTCCATTGAAATTTAGCTTGATAAATCCTTGGGGGTGGGGTTGGGGGGAGATTAAAAGTAGTCAGAGATGAGCTTTGACCAGTAAATCGTCGTGGATTATCTAGTACAATCATATTTTGGGAAATTTCCAAATCTCATAAAATGTGAGCTTCCTCACCTTCCACCTTCCAATCATCTTCTGCCCATTTTTTTTACAATGTCGGGGGTGGGGGGTGGGGTGGGGGGGGGGGGAGGGGAAGAGTAAAGGTAGTCGGAGACTAGCTATGACCAGTAAATCATCGTGGATTATCTAGTACAATCATATTTTTGGAAATTTCCAAATCTCGTAAAATATGAGCTTCCTCACCTTCCACCTTCCAATCATCTTCTGCCCATTTTTTTGACAATGTCATTTCTTTGATCTTAAGCTTTGTGCACTGCCATATAAAATCCCTTGCACACTTTATAACTTTTAATATGATTCTATTACGTTATTTCTATACGTTCCATAGAAGGAAACCCAAAACTAACTCCGAAGCCCTGTTCACAATCATATTGTTGAAAGGGGAAGGGTGCAAATATTCAATTGTCTCCCCCAAATTGTTAGAAGAATGGTCTAGATAACCAAAAGGGTTACATATACTAGACCAGAGAGTCTCCATTCTTCGAAAAGTGTTGAGAAAATTATCCCAATTTATTCTTTTTGTTGACAATTGGGGAAGCAGGATGGTCCCACATAAATGTTTTTCCTCAAGAGGTCCTAGGTTAGGAGTTGACGTCGACCAATTAACTATATGAAGCTCGTGACCTTCAGCCATAACATGCCTCCCCAAACCTTCCTCCATAGAGGCTCGTTTTTTATTTCTTTATGATTCGCCATAATGCCATATGCCTCTTTGATGGTGAACATACCCTGGGATTGATATCCCCATCTCAACGTATCTCCCCCTCTTTCTACTCGAATATTTATTTCCTTTTGTTGTGTATCTAGGATCTGTCATTCATGTAGAAACTAGTCCTCACCATTCTCGCCACTAATATTGAGATGATATGCCTTTCCATAATTCAATGACCACTAATGCTCTTGTCCTCATGGTGTATTCTTTGAGAGATCTCAGCTCCCGCCTACTTTCCAACCTTGGTAATTGTTGCAAAGACTCCTCCGAAAACATGAATATTCCTCATCTCTAATCTCCCAAAACTGATGATCTCATATAAAGAACTTTTTTTCCATCACTAGATTCCATATTGATGATCGAGATAGAAAATCTATGATCTATAATGTTATTAAGATCTTATGTTTATTTTGAGAAAATATATTTTACTAAAAAAAATACTAAAATGTGTCTAA
The DNA here is from genome assembly GCA_034641835.2 of Pinus albicaulis. Lineage (NCBI taxonomy): Eukaryota > Viridiplantae > Streptophyta > Pinopsida > Pinales > Pinaceae > Pinus > Pinus albicaulis. The sequence continues at coordinate 863,187,046 of CM076571.1, forward strand.
GGTACTAACTCAATTGGCAAAAAAAACATGTTGGCAAACCCTTGTGAATCCAAATAATCAGAAAATCAATCCCCAAACATATCTCACTAGTCAAACTTTAAAAAAAAATCCTAAAATGTATGGCTTAAAAATATAAATATGATTAATTATAAATTAATAGGCAATATTTTTTTATGTTTATTTTAAAAATTGAAAGTAAAAGAATTATATAATTTTAACCATTTTTACGAATGCAATATCCACCGATTATAAATCATTAATCTTCTTGATTGATTGAGATATTTTGATTCATTTCCAAATCCTTCGCACTTGTCGTTATTAGTTGTTCATTAGCACTCCCATTCACGTCTTGGGTTTGCTATTTTAAAAAAATTGTTTATCATTCGATATTGATGGCTCTCGCAAGGACTTTTATAATATATTGAGGAGATTGCTAGTTATAGTTTAGGAAACTTTCAGAGGTTACTTTGACAATAAGCTTGCATGAATATGCGTATATATTAATAAAAGAGAATGTGTTTGAATTGAAAAGTCAAGTATATAATGAGACTTTGCAATGGAAGTAAACCTCTAAATAATTTGTCAAAACTTTCGAATATGTAGATTTGTCATTATTTGAAGATAAAGTGCGTTGTATAAGGACAAAATATATTAAAATACTACAGAGATTATGACAAAATTATCCATTAAATTAATATAATAATTAAAATTCTCAACCATAAGTTTATAAATCAAATCATTTAAATTAATATTATAATTAAATTATAAATCATAAATTATTAAAATGAACTAGGTAAATTAATATAATTCTTAAGTTATAATTATTAAATTGACATATCTAAAATTTAAATCAAATCATTTAAATTAATATTATAATTAAATTATTAAAATGAACTAGATAATTTAATAATTATAAATATCTAAACTAAAGAAAATTAAAAATGTTAAATTTAAAAAAAAAAATACTAAATATTAAAATGGTTAATTTCTAAGTTTTTTTTTTTTTTTTTTTTTTGCAACTTTTACCTTTATATTATATAACCCATTTAAGTGAAGGTAAAATATTATAATTTTCATCCACCAAGTTGTAATCAAGTATTTAAAAGATCACACTGGTTGGTTCGAAACGTGTCAACAATTTTCTGTTTAATGTGATGACAACCGAAAGATATTTGAAAATTTATTTAAAAGACCTTAAACATGTCTTAACAGCTTGAATCATTAATAATATTGCCTAGGACATATTGGACAACTTTGATTCATCAACACTTCAATTTTTCTTGCTAATATCAACATGAGCATTTCACATGAACTATTTACTCATCTAGACTATCATTCATTGTAGCAATGATGCAATCAAAATAATATGACTAGTCTTCCCCTCATTTTTTGTAGATGTGGTTTGTGTTCTAGATATTTTCTTGACAAACATCAATGGGTAACTATAACAAATGTGCCTCTTAGCATGCCTCAACCCCCTTGCAATTTGTTCATAGAGATTATTTTGTCATTCTCATTTTGCTTCTTTCTATAACTTCAAGTACTTCTTGACATTCATTGATGACTTCTCTAGATGCACTCTGTTTTATTTATTAAAATATAGAGTGAAAATTTTGACCATTTTTTTTCCTACAACACTCTTATAGAAGAACATTTTGGACATCAACATTAGAAGTTAAGAATACATAATGGAGGTTGATATGTTAACATGAAGCTTACAACTTATTGTAATGCACAAAGCGTTCAGATGCAACATACCATTCCACATACACCACAACAAAATGGTGTTTCTTAGAGAGAATTCACATTAAAAGAAAAATTGTATGATCTAATATAAGTAATTAATTCCTCATTTTGAGGAAGAAGTTGTCAATTTTGTCATTACATATTTAATCACACTCCCAAAAAATATTTAAAATAGACTAGCACAAGACCAGTGAGTGGAGGATTGATCGGTGCCTCACCCCACACACTACCCCCCACCCCGACACTGACCGACACATGCATGCATACCAAAGCAGAAATCAAACAATCAAATTCTTTCATTTTGGCCAATATGGAGTGGGAATCTAATATCTCATTCTAGGAGAAATTATCTCCACTATAGATTGGGAGAAAGATCTCCCCTCCCAAATGGTAGTCCTAGTATTTAGATAAATTTTCCAATTTCTAGGCCTCATTTTCTTCTACCCATTTAATCCCATTTGGGATTCCCCACCTACTCCTACAATGGGAACACTAGTCGAAACATGGAGCAAAATTGAGCCAATTGTAAGCCACTTTCACGTTTTTGGTAGTGAAGCATGGGCTCACATTCTTGATGAGGATATGAAAGAATCAGAGTCCAAGAGGGAGAAGTTAATTTTTATTGGATAACACTAAGACATAAAATGTTATATACTTCCTCATCCATTCCAATGAAACCATAATTAGGAGAGATGTCAATTTTGGTGAAGGCCTCTTGGTTTACATGCTTGATTTGAAATTTGTTCCATTGTCAACCTATCAGACATCCTATGCTCCCAACTTTTCTACTAGCTCTATAGATGACAATAGTGAGGATGAAATACACCTCCACTTTCTCTTAATTCACCAATTGAGTTAATTGAACATGAACCTATACCAACACTGCATCCTTATAAATGAGACAATACAACATAAGAATTCATTGGTGATCATTTAAATTAACATTAAACACATTCACAGGTCTAATTATCTACCTCTCTTTTGGCTCAAATATTAATGGAGCCTCATCATCCATAAACATTTGTAAGAACTTATATCCATGTAAATTGGGTAGTATCAATGTTGAATGATACTTGGCATATTGCACCTCTTTTAAAAGGAATAAAAATTCTCAGAGGTAAATGAGTGCATAGAACGAAGTATGCATTAGATGGAAGTTTTGAAATACATAAGACCTAATTAATTGCTAAAGGATTTTCTCAAGTAGAAATAATTGAAAACATGGGAACCTTTTCCCTTGTAGAAAAATGAATTCAATATGTCTTTCTAAAATGGATAGCATCTTTATTGATACTAGATACTCTAGATGTTATTATGAACCTAATGTATCTACTAAGAAAATAGACAACTATATCATAATACTCGCTCTTTATGTTTATGGCTTTATCCTTATTGGTACTGACCCCAAGCTTTTAACCAATGTGAAATAAATCCTTAAGAAGAAATTTGAAATGATAGAATTAATATGTACAATAGTTTTTGGCCTTCAAGTCTTGGAATCCAAGGAAGGAATCTTCCCTTCGTAGAAAAAGTATGAACACAACCTTATTCATAACTTTCACATTGAATATCATAAACCAACCCCATATCCATTCTAGTTTACATTTAAACTCATCACATAGATGCCACATTTTACTACTAGTGACTTGGTAGCCTATTGTATTTGACCCATACCCATCCTGATATTTCATTTGATGTTGGGATTTTTACCCAATATATGCAAGTATGACACGATAGCCATTGAAAGAAACAAAGATTATACCCTAGTATTATCTAGTGTAAAGTTCATATTGGAACACCTTATATTTCAAGGCAGACTCCTTAACTGGTTGGTTTCACTAATTTTGATTAGGTTGGCATCCCTAACAATAAAAAGTCTACTACAAATTGTGTTTCAGTCTTGGTTTTGGACATTTCACTTTGGTTTGTAAGAAGAAAAGGCTTAAGTATTCTATTGTTCTTTCTTCAATACAGGTAGAGTATTGCAAAACAATTAGTGTAATTCAAGATTCCATTTGGATTCAATGGATCTATTTAGAGTTTGGATTACAATAGAAATATATGACCACACTTCGGCATGAAAATAAAATTTTCATTTACCTCCCCAAAGGTCCAACTCAAGATCAGTGCAACAAAAACATTGAGATACATATGCATTTCATTGGAAGGATTCTTGATGATCAAATTCCCAAAGTGTTCTATTGTTATATAGATGACCAAGTTGCATACATTTTCATAGAGGCTCTTATAGAAGTGAATTTTTCTAAACTTTCATTTATGTTAGGTGTTCAAGAATATGAAATTAACAAGGGATAGGCTCTAATTCCTCCTTATTTCTCCTATTTTTTTATCTTTGTAAATCCTTCAATCCTTTCCCTAGATGTTCTCAAAAGGGCGTGTTAGGATCTTGAAGCACTTAGGAGTTAGTTAAATTCAGCTTTGTCTAATGTATTTTTAGATAAAGTGTGATTCTTCAGTATGATTTTGTAATTATCCAATATGGTAGGCGCGACTTTATATATATATATTATTTTATTTTATTTTATTTTATTCTATTCTATTTCATTTTATTTTTTATTTATTTATTGATATTTATTATTTATTATTTTATTTTATTTTTTGTGGTTCATGGACCCTAGAGGTCAGTGATTGCTATGGAATATTTGTACCAGGTAGATCCACCCAAATGGATCACTTCCTTTTGGCTCAACCATGGATTCTAACCCCAATAGTGTCGAGAGAATTGAAGCCATGACCTATCAATAACAAAGGTGATTTAATGAAGGGGACTCGACCAATTGAGCTAATCCTCTTGGTTAGATCCATGGTTAACATCTTATGGTCCATGATTTGTATTTAAATAGAATTGAGGGTAATTTTTTGATGACCAATTGTGATAGATTCATATGTAAATTATTTTTCTTTTACATTAGTATGTTTCTTCAATTGTTCCATTAGTTTGGAAAATGGACGATTTCCCTCTTTGAGGATTTTAACCATATAATACATTAGCGTATTGATATTTGGTTTACTTTTATGAGCAATTTCCTCAATATCTTTGACGTATGTAGATACACAATGTTTTTTGCACATAAACATGCAGATAAAAGGAGATAATTTATAATTAGATAATCCATAGTATTAAAGGCCTATGATGATAGTTCTTCACAAATCTTCCATGGTGATTACATACACGCTCACTGTACAGGGAATGTATGATAAAAATAATGTTTAAATTGGTTAGTCTTTAGGTAATTAACTATATCATTTGATGATCCTAATAAAGACTTTCTAAAGACAACGTTTCACTCAAATAGATCTTTATTACTATGATATATAATTTTCTTTTCTTGTGTGAACATCACAGTAGCATATCTTCATTCATTTCCTTCAAGCATGTATATGGTGTGTGAATATGATCTTAACAAAAGAAAAGTTGTGTATTTTTAGGGATAGAGTATGATATTCTCTCAAGTTTCATCAAATGCATGAAATTGCGACAACTTCCCACAATGTTGTTGTATTATGGTGAAACACTATATGACAAAATATATGTTGCTATTGTTGGCAATCTGATGCAGAGTATTGTCCTTGATGGAAACCCACTTGATAAAGATGATGGCAACCTACTTGATGAAAGTTGTAATTAATGGAAACTGACTTGATATACTAATTAATGATGTAAATCTGATGTGTCTACAGAGCAGCTCAGATGTAATGATGAAAGGAATTCCAGTTTTTGCTAGACCAATGATGAAAAGTATGTGTCTCAAGGCATATGCGGGTTTGTCTAGGAGAAGTAGCGTATGCACGCGGGAAAGTACATGCCAAGTCGCGTATGTCATTTGCGTTCTAAAAGTGTAAAACCAGGGGTTACTACCATGGTATTGACCCATTGTATTGAGCACTGGGTTGTCTATTTGACCCCGTCCAGGAATACCATCGGAAGAGGTGTGGTTTTGGCTCATGGTATTGATAAAGGGTAAACCTATATAAGGAGAAGAAAATCATTGTGCAAAGGGTGTGCATGTGTCTGGGCTTTAAATGGATACTTCACTCTGAAGTTTATTTGTATGGTTGAACTCTGTTCTTAATCGATAGATCTGAATCTATGATGCACCCATGAATATGATGAAGGTTCAAAATCTCTAGATCTGGAAATGATGAATCTCTAGGATGATTTTAAAAGAAGTATTGAAGACCTGGCGCAAATCTATTGAAGATATTGAAGAAATCTGGGTAAGTCCATAGATCTGATCTATTCTGCAAAGTTTATCTTTTATAGATCTATACGCATGTTCGTTTCATGAAAAGCGTGTATATACGCGGATCTGTTTAAACAAAGAAGCGTATGGACTGTTAGGGTTTTTCTGAAAAGTGCACAGATGTATACGCGGGTTGCCTTTATTAAAAGCGCGTATATACGCGAGTCTGTTTGAATAAAAGCGTGTATGCAATTTGAACTGATGGTTGCTCAAAGCTGATTGAGATTCTGCATATCTATTCTAAAGTCTAGGTTATCTCTGATATTCTGGTTACAGTGGTTTCACTGTTCTGTTTGATGCTCTGGGAAAAGGACGTTTGCTGATAAGTGAAGGATTGTGTTGAAGCTGTTTTGATCCAGTTTGAAAATTGATGAAATGTGGTCTGCAGTGGATCTGAGGGTTGAAGCCTTCAGTCTGAAAGTAGAAGCTTTCTGCTAGGAGAGGCTGGTGTTAATATCAGGGGGTAGTAGCTCCCTTCCAGGAGAGGATGGTAAACAGAAGCAGGGGGTTTTTGCTCCCTTCCAGGAAAGGCTGGTAAAAGAGAGAAGGTTGTAGCCTTCTGCAGGTGGGTGCCTACGTGCTGGTATGAGTCTGCGCCAATACATGTTGTAAGAAGTTTTCTTAATAATAAAGATTGAATATTGAGACGACAACAGTGGTGGTTTTCTCCCAAATTGGGTTTCCACCTAAAAATCCTGGTGTTCATGTGTGATTGATTGTGTGTGATGATTACTCTGTTCTTTCTGCATCTGTTTATTTTTTTCTGAACATATGATAAATGATTAATGCAATGATCTAAGTCATGAATTAAATGCATAATTAATTCACTGGATATACGCGAGTTCTGTAAAGGATATCCGCGTATATACGCGAGTTGAATTCAGGAAAGTAGCGTATGGGTTTTTAAGAAGGAAATATCAAAGTTTTGTTATCTGCACTAAATACTGATTCACCCCCCCCTCTCAGTATTTTTCCAAAAATTGGTTTCAGAGCAGGTCCTTCTGAAAAAGCTTAGCCGCTAGAAGGAAGATCAAGCAAGATGAGCAATCAAGATGGAACAGCATCTATCAAGCCTCCACTCTTTAATGGAAGAAATTTAATCTTCTGGAAAATAAGGATGAGATCCTATCTTCAGTCTATGGGAGCAGATGTATGGGCCATTGTTGAACAAGGATATCAATATCCAGCCGCAGTACCAACGGATCCGACGGAAAAGAAGAATTATGAAACAAATGCAAAGGCGGTCAATGCACTATTGGGAAGTCTAAGTGAATCAGAATTTTTCAAGGTTATGCAGCTGAATACAGCAAAGGAAATATGGGACAAAATCATTCTAAGTTATGAAGGAGATGCAAACGTAAAAAGTGCAAAACTCCAAACTCTCAGAATTGAATATGAAAATTTGAAGATGCATAATGATGAGAGTGTTGCTAGTTTCTTCTTACGTCTTGATGATATTGTAAATCGTATGAGAAACATGGGAGAAACAATAGCAGAATCTACTTTGGTTGAGAAAATCTTAAGATCACTAACGGAAAAATTTGAGTCAAAAGCTTCTGCTCTTGAAGAAAAATAGGATCTTCAAAACCTTACTGTCGTACAACTCCATGGCATACTAACTACTTATGAAATGAGAAGAGGAGGACCATCTGAAGTCAAAGAAGTCGTCTTTAGAGCTTCTACAAAAGGGAAGAAAGTACAAGAAGCAGAAGGATCAGGATACATCTCAGAAGAAGATGAGGTAAATTTTGTAAAGAAACTTCAACTTGGCACAGGACGGTTCAGAGGTAAGCTTCCTTTCAAATGTTTTGATTGTGGAAGATTTGGTCATTATGCTGCGAAGTGTCCTTATAAAGAAACATCTGCAAAAGGGAAGGAAGTAGCAAGAAGGAATAAGCACCGGTCTAGCACTAGGAAAAGTTACTACACTCATGAAGACAGTGATGGGTTCTCTGATAGTGAGGAAGAATGTGAACAAGATCTTAGACTTCTCATGGCATTTGAATCTAAAGATGAAAAGGATACTTTTGTGGATGCTCTAGAGGACAATGATTTTATTGAAGAAAACAATCAACTCAAAATTTTCTTAGAAGAATGTAAAATTCTCTTAGAAGAAAAGAAAATTACCATAGAGACTCTAAAAAAGCAGAATGAAGAAGCGAAGAAACACAATGAGAATTTAGAATGTGAAGTAGTAAGTCTAAGAAAAGAACTTGAGAAAGAAAAGACTCTGAATCTTAGATTTGCTAAAGGATCTGAAACCTTAGATGAGATTATCAAGGTACAACTTTCTCCTCTTATAAAGACAGGTCTTGGATATACCGGAGAATCCTCTCAGGCTTCAGCACCAAATTATCTAAAAGCAGCTACAGCTGGTTTACTACATTTAGCCACTCAGCAAGGGAATAAAGAATCTTTACAGGTAAAGCATGATCATCACAATTCAAGGAACACTAACAGGGATGTCTTTCAAAGAAGCTACAACCAACAGGTAAATTCAAATAGAAGATTTCATGATCGCAAAAATTTCTACTTCAATGGAAAATGTTTCTCATGTCACAATTTTGGTCATAAAGTTGTTCAATGTGTTGCATATAAAACCATCATGACAAGAGAAGCAAGAAAGAAAAGGATGGATATTGAACCAAAAGGGAACACCTATAACAATTTTTCTCCTCTTCAAAATGAAGTTGAATGTGCTTATTGCAATAACTTTGGCCATGAAGAATCTGAATGCAGGAGCAAAGTCCAGCCAAAACAACATTCTCCTTCAAGTTCCAAAGTACGGAAAAAGAAGGAATTACAGGTTGAAAATTGTGGGATAGCGTTATTTGCAGAAGGTGAAGAAAATCAATGGTACATTGATAGTGGATGCTCAAGACACATGACAGGTGACAAAAGCAAACTTCTTACATATAATGCTCTAGAAAAAGAAAAGAAAGTTACATTTGGAAATGATACCCCTGCTGTAATTAAAGGAAAAGGGTCCGTGTTTCTAAAAGAAAAGGTGAAGGCTAATGATGTCATGTATGTGGATGGATTAAGGCATAACCTGTTAAGTGTAAGTCAAATGTGTGATCAAGGAACTGAAGTTGTCTTTAGTTCAAAAGAATGTGTGGTTCGTGATCTTGAAACAGGTAAAACTATTATAAAAGGCAAAAGAACTCCAAGCAACCTGTATGTATTGAAGAACTGCAAAGATCAATGTTACTTGAGCAAATCTTCAGAAAATTGGCTATGGCATAGAAGGCTGGGGCATCTGAGCTTCTCTCAAATCAACAAATCAAGCAGACTTCAAGTTGTTCGTGGTCTTCCCAATATTACTCTACCAGAGAGTATCATATGCAAATATTGCCAATTCGGTAAGCAGACCAGAGTACAATTTAATGCCAAAGAAGGATCATCAAGTAAGCCTCTTGAACTCATTCATACTGACATATGTGGACCTATGAGGAAAAATTCACCACGTGGGGAAGAATATTATATCTTATTTATTGATGATTTCTCTAGAATGTGTTGGATTGGGTTGATTAAACACAAAGATGAAGCATTTGAAAAATTTCAGATCTTCAAAGCACTGGTGGAAAATGAATTAGATCTAAAAATCAAGTGTCTTAGATCTGATTGAGGAGGAGAATATACATCAAATGAATTCCTTGAATTTTGTGAACAACATGGCATAAAAAGATAGTTCTCTGTAGCTGGCACCCCACAACAAAATGGCGTAGCAGAAAGAATGAATAGAACAATTCAACAAATGGCTAGAGCTATGCTTGATGATTCTGGAACACCTGACATTTTCTGGGGAGAAGCAGCACATACAGCAGCAAACATTCTCAACAAGGCACATGTTCGAGTAAATAGTGACAAAACTCCATATGAACTCTAGTATGGTAATTCTCCCTCTGTGAAGCATTTTAGAATTTTTGGAAGTAAATGCTTTATCAAAAATAATGATGAAAATCTTGGCAACTTTGAACCTAGATCAGATGAAGGGATACTTCTTGGTTACTCATCTACAAGCAGAGCATACAAATGTTACAATAAAAGGCTTCGAAATATTGTTGAATGTATTGATGTTGTCATTGATGAGTCTCCTGCAGCCCCTAAAGAAGAAAAACAAATGACAGAAGAAAATGATGGTGACTATTGTCCTTCTACATCAAATAGGAATGATATAGACAGTGGATCGAATGAAGAACCTGAAGATGATTTATCTGAAAAGGCTCCTTCCAGATATGTTCAAAAGAATCATCCAGAATCTCAGATTTTGGGAGATAAGGCATCAGGTGTACAAACAAGAAGGACTCTTGTAGGATCCTCTAGCTATATGGCATTTCTATCCACTATTGAACCACACAATGTCAATCAAGCTAGCAAAGATGAATGTTGGGTTCAAGCCATGAATGAAGAGCTTGATCAAATTGAAAAAAATGACACTTGGGAATTAGTACCAAGACCTCATAACAAAATGTCATTGGAACTAAATGGATATTCAAAAACAAGTTAAATGAAAATGGGGATGTCGTAAGAAATAAAGCTAGACTTGTTTGCAAGGGGTATACTCAACAGGAAGGTATAGACTTTGAAGAAACTTTTGCTCCTGTAGCTAGACTTGAAGCCATAAGAATGTTTCTTTCTTTTTCAAGTTTTCAACAAATCAAAGTTTATCAAATGGATGTCAAATCTGCATTCCTCAATGGTGATCTAGAAGAAGAAGTTTATATAGAACAACCAAAAGGATTCATTTTGGGAAATGATGAAAATCTTGTTTGTAGACTTAAAAAGGCTCTATATGGTCTCAAACAAGCTCCAAGGGCATGGTATTATCGTCTTGAAAAATATATTCACCAACAAGGATTTTCAAAGGGGTCTGCTGATAGCAACTTATACACAAAAATTGAAAATGATAAACTTTTGATTGTGATTGTATATGTTGATGATATCATTTTTGGAAGTAATGAAGAATCTATGAGTCAGAAATTTGCTTCTGTCATGCAGCAAGAATTTGAAATGTCTTTACTTGGGGAACTAACATTCTTTCTTGGCTTGCAAGTGCATCAAACCGCAGATGGTATATTCTTATCACAAGAAAAATACCTTAAGCAAATTCTGAGGAAGTATGGCATGGAAGAGTGCAAACCTGTAAGTACACCAATGATAACCGGATGTAATCTCAGTTCTCATGATGATTCTCCCATGGTGAACCAACCAGATTACAGATCTATGATAGGAAGTCTACTTTATCTCACTGGGACTAGACCAGACATTATGCATGCAGTTGGGATTGTTGGACAATTTCAAGCTAATCCAAAAGAATCTCACCTTCAGGCTGTCAAAAGAATATTCAAATATCTGCAAGGAACTCAAGACTTTGGACTTTAGTATCCAAAGAATGCTGATCTTACTCTTCATGCTTACACTGATGTAGATTGGGCTGGAAATGTTGATGATCGAAAAAACACTAGTGGTGGTGCATTCTATATGCGGCCCCGATTAGTATCTTGGTTCAGCAAGAAGCAAAGCTCTATTTCCTTATCTACAGCAGAAGCAGAGTATGTGGCTACCGCATCATGTTGCACTCAACTTCTTTGGATGATGCAAACCTTACAAGATTTCCAAATCAAATGTTCACCTCCTATTTCCATTATGTGTGATAATACAAGTGCCAACAGTATCTCAAAGAATCCTGTTATGCATTCCAAGACCAAGCACATTCCCATCAAGTATCATTTCTTACGTGAATAAGTGCTTGAAAAAAAGGTGAAGTTGGAGTATGTTCCCTCCAAAGAACAAGTTGCTAGTATATTTACCAAACCTCTGCCCAGGGAAGCATTCAAATATCTCAAACAAAAGCTGGGAGTAGTCTCTGCCATGCAGAGGATCAGATCTAATTAAAATTCTAAAGATTAATTTGGATACACGGGTTTCCTGAAAGACAGTCGTGTATATACGCGAGTTCATACACAGAAAACCGTGTATGTGTGGTTGCTGACAATTTTTATGGGTCAGCATTTCTTCAGCACAAGCTATGGTGTTGTTTGGTATCTCTGATGCTATTTGGAGTCTCTAGTGGTATTTCAGCTCTTATATTTCTGTTTCATTCTCTGATTTTGGGTGAAGATGCCCTGATGATTTGCTGTTGAAAGTGTTCAGGATGCACATATTCAGGGGGAGCATTAGCCTTGCTGAGAATAATGCATTGTTGGCATTATGATGATTCTGAATTATGATCTCTCTCTTGAGATCCTTTTGTCTTGGGTATGAAGGGTCATATTTATAATTTGATGAAAAGGTCATGTTGAGACCTATGATGTAAATTGTAATATTCAGTCATGTAAGGACTTGTTCAATGTGTAAACCTACTTGGTTGGGTACTTGAGTCTCATCTGTAAATCCACTTGGTTGGATCTTTGATGTAATTATGAGTCCTTGGTGATAGGAAGGTCATAGAGTCCTGTACTTCATTGAAAAACATGTTTGAAGATCCGGCATGAACTCAGGGGGAGCATGGTAACTTCAGTTCACATCAGATCTACAGCGCTCTTCTTTCGACATTAGGAGAAAAACCTTGTGTTGGTGTTGATCCGCCCTTTGCCCTTGATGTCAAAGGGGGAGAGTGACATGGTGTTTGAATAGGGGGAGACTATCATTATGCTTAATATATCTACCTGTTGTGATCAAACACCATCGTGGTTGCCATCAAGTCCAAAGGGGGAGATTGTTGGCAATATGATGCAAAGTATTGTCCTTGATGGCAACCCACTTGATAAAGATGATGGCAACCTACTTTATGAAAGTTGTACTTAATGGAAACTGACTTGATATACTAATTAATGATGTAAATCTGATGTGTCTACAGAGCAGCTCAGATGTAATGATGAAAGGAATTCCAGTTTGTGCTAGACCAATGATGAAAATTATGTGTCTCAAGGCATACGCGGGTTTGTCTAGGAGAAGTAGCATATGCACGCGGGAAAGTACGTGCCAAGTCATGTATGCTCATTTGCGCTCTAAAAGTGTAAAACCAGGGGTTACTACCATGGTATTGACCCATTGTATTGAGCGCTGGGTTGTCTATTTGACCCCGTCCAGGAATACCATCGGAAGAGGTGTGGTTTTGGCTCATGGTATTGATAAAGGGTAAACCTATATAAGGAGAAGAAAATCATTGTGCAAAGGGTGTGCAAGTGTCTAGGCTTCAAATGAATACTTCACTCTGAAGTTTATCTGTATGGTTAAAATCTATTCTTAATCGATAGATCTAAATCTATGATGCACCCATGAATATGATGAAGGTTCAAAATCTCTAGTTCTAGAAATGATGAATCTCTAGGATGATCTGAAAAGAAGTATTGAAGACCTGGCGCAAATCTATTGAAGATATTGAAGAAATCTGGGTAAGTCCATAGATCTGATCTGTTCTGCAAAGTTTATCTTTTATAGATCTATACGCACGTTCGTTTCATGAAAAGCATGTATATACGTGGATCTGTTTAAACAAAGGAGCATATGGACTATTAGGGTTTTTCTGAAAAGTGCACAGATGTATACGCGGGTTGCCTTTATTAAAAGCGCGTATATACGCGAGTCTGTTTGAAGAAAAGTGCATATGCAATTTGAACTGATGGTTGCTCAAAGCTGATTGAGATTCTGCATATCTATTCTGAAGTCTGGGTTATCTCTGATATTTTGGCTACAGTGGTTTCACTGTTCTGTTTGATGCTTTGGGAAAAGGATGTTTGCTGATAAGTGAAGGATTGTGTTGAAGCTGTTTGATCCAGTTTGAAAATTGATGAAACGTGGTCTGCAGTGGATCTGAGGGTTGAAGCCTTCAGTCTGAAAGTAGAAGCCTTCTGCCAGGAGAGGTTGGTGTTAATATCAGGGGGTAGTAGCTCCCTTCCAGGAGAGGCTGGTAAACGAGAGCAGGGGGTTGTTGCTCCCTTCCAGGAAAGGCTGGTAAACGAGAGAAGGTTGTAGCCTTCTGCAGGTGGGTGCCTACGTGCTGGTATGAGTCTGTGCCAGTACATGTTGTAAGAAGTTTTCTTAATAATAAAGATTGAAGACTGAGACGACGACAGCGGTGGTTTTCTCCCAAATTGGGTTTCCACCTAAAAATCCTGGTGTTCATGTGTGATTGATTGTGTGTGATGATTACTCTGTTCTTTCTGCACCTGTTTACTGTTTTCTGAACATCTGATAAATGAGTAATGCAATGATCTAAGTCATGAATTAAATGCATAATTAATTCACTGGATATACGCGAGTTCTGTAAAGGATATCTGCGTATATACGCGAGTTGAATTCAGGAAAGTAGCGTATGGGTTTTTAAGAAGGAAATATCAAAGTTTTATTGTCTACACTAAATACTGATTCACCCCCCCTCTCAGTATTTTTCCAACAGCTATAAAAATATGGTCATAAAGAGAAAGGAGGTCAATCCTGGAAAGTAGAGTGATGAAATTTTATAATTCTTAATTCAATGTATGAGTTATAAATTGGGAAATCATCTAGATTACTATGTTACAATGTGCATAACATGGATTTAATTTCTTTGTATTATTCAAGTGAAAAGAGATCAATATTTGTTAGCGATGGAAATGATGTTGTTTTTGTTTTTTGTTTGTTTGTTTGTTTGTTTTTTCTTTTCTTTTTTCAATATGATTCTTGTAATCCTATCTTTTACCCCTATAAAATATCGAATCAATTATGTAAATTATGTAAAAATTCTATTAAGGATTCCTAGTGTAGATCTCAAGGCCAAGGCTTGACTAGCGAATGACTGGGAATATATGATGTAAATATGGACCATGTGTTAGGCTTGTCATGGTGAGATAATTTATGTATATTTTAATGCTAAAGTGTACAATAAATGGCATAAAATTGATCCAAATTATATAATTGTATTATTTTCATCTATCTTAGTGATTTTATAGTGGAAAATATTAGAGGAATAAACTTGGAAGGTCATTTTAATGATAGGTCCAATTTTGGAAATTAGTATTTCAAACATCTCAAAGTCATTAGGAGGAACCAAATTGAAATTTTTGGGGCCATAATTTCTAATATCTACCCGAGAGCTCTTGAAATCGATTTTCACTCTGATACCCTTCCAATGATGCAAAAGCACATCAACTGGAACTCGTTTACAAAAGTTATGCCTCCCAAAAATTAACCTACCATGTTTATCACCATAATACAAGAGGATTCCACATCAATGTGTGGGTTTTAAAGAAGAGTCTAGAAGGTCCAAAATTGTAACTATAATTGAGTGTTGAAGAAGTCAAAACCTTACCCCTACATGGTTGTTAGGTTGTGTTAAGTATTGAATCTCTCGAAGGAGTTGGGGATCCATTCTTTGTCATGGAATTTGTTCCATAGTTGAGTAGAGAAACTCAGAGTTCGAATTTAGAGAGTATAACATAGAGGGGATGATATTATTTAGTACCCTTATATGCCACAGGTTTTAGGTAACTCCATAGAGAGTACCTATTCCTTTTTTTTTCCATACTTCCATATTAGAGAGAAAAGAGCAAGACCTCACCTTCTCGCTAGGTTTTCTACTGATTAGTTTCCCAAGGTAAATATTGTGTTTATTTGTGGATGGTATGAGAGTTTTTTTTTCTCTATTTTTTAATTTAAGCATAAAAATAGTAATTAAATAATTTGAGATATATAGGAAATGAACATTCATATTACATATTTTAGTATTTATTAGATATGTTTCGATGAATTGTTTTACTATAATATCCATTGAAGTTTACAAATAAAATATGGTCATGGGAACACATGAAAGGGGGTATGTTTCCATTAAAGCTAAAGATAAAGGAATCGTATTAGAAAGTAAATCCTCTATTTCCAAGTGTTAACCTTAAATCTCATCTCTTTTCCACCATGTGCCTTAAATGATACCATCACTTTATTTTGTCTTATTAAAAATAATCATTAAATGCATGTAAGAGGTTAGTGGGAAAGTACTCTCAATTAGTCATCGAAGCATGGGCTAAGTATAATAATCATAGGGAAATTCAAGCATCATGCATTCTTCCTATCAAAAGTAATGTCATCCATAATTCTCTCAATTAATTCATTACAATTCTCCAATCATTATATCATTTCCACATTCATGCTTTACACTAATAATGCATTATACTCCATTACTAACTATGAACAAATCTAGAAATTAAAATAGTATTGTGAAGAGGAATCAATATACATGGGATCAAACATAGATGGTTGTAGGTGAGAAGAAAGGGCTAAGAAATTTAGGAAACCATCACCCATTAAGTATTTTAAACTCTTTGGATGATTGAGAGAAAAGTATTTTTATCACAAAAAACTTCTATGAAACATATAATGGATTGGGCTCTTTCTTCCCATATTGAAGTACATAGAGAGAAGAATCTATTAGGTATTTTTAACTAGAGGAAACAAAATTATTCCTTTTGTATGGGATAAGGAAAGGTAGAGACATTGCAATTTGAAGGGTAGATGAAATTCCCATGTTGCTATAGAATAATCGTATTAACTAAGCATGAGAGAAAATGGGTGGGGATGAAAGAAATATAAGCTTTTAGCTTGGTTCCTTCCCCATGGTAGCCTCATAGCCTAACATGAGGATACTATATGTCATAAATACTTACAATTCAGTGGAAATTTGGTCATAAATATCCAATTTCGTATATTTCTTAAATTATATATATTTTTTAATTTGTTATGAATATGAAAGTGTTATGTTATTTTTTATTATGGGAATATGTGTATTTTCATGATGTGTGTGAGTATGCTTAATATAGTAATGAATATATAGTTTCCATGAATATTTCTTAATATATGATTATTTAATTCCATTGCATATTAATTATCACACATATGCATACATTTCATTTAATTATAGTTATTTTTTAGAGGATTATCAAATTAGTATTTCGGGGTTATGGCCTTCGATGGCCAAAATTTTAAAATATTCTAATTAGGTGTTGGGCATATGTAATATTCTTTTCAAAACTATTCCCACATGATGTATGTTTTGTTGAGCATAGTGCGTGGGGGTGGCGACGAGCCCCTTGTTTGGGAGGGTTGCAAAGAGTGTGAATCCCCCTTGCTCAGGGGGTTTTCATGGGGGGGGGCGGGGGAATTCCCCATCTGTTGGGGTAGGGGAGAAACAATCTCGAAAAAAAATTATTGGGTGAATTTTTTTGTTTATTTTTATAGGCCTTTAGCACACAATTTTGCATTTAACAATTTTGTGGCACATTATGGTATGTTCCATGGTTTTATAGTTTCAGTTAAGGAACCATGGTTGGTTTATGATACATGGTAAATGGATTGGTGATTTATGGATGCCACATGATATACATATTTCATTGTAATATTATAAAAATGAATGTACTAAAAATATTTTTTGGTTTTTCAAGATAAAATATTTGTGTTAATGTGTGTGTTTTCCTTTGCCTCTTTTTTATTTTATTAAGAATATATTTTCAAAATTAATTTGAAAGGGTTAAAACCTAAATTTGGTATTAGAGTTGTTTTGGCTTCAATGGGACACTTTTGTGGCCAAGTGGTTTTTCTCAAGCCTATGGTAGGCCCTCTTATAGTGGGAGATTTGCGGAATCGATTCTTATGGTGAATGAAAATAGAAAGTAGTTCAAAGATAGAGATCGTGAAATTCAATAGGAATATTTTTAGTTGTGGAAGCTCAAAATGGAAGACCTATTGGTGGATAAATATCAATGGATAATTGTGGATTTATGCACTA
Organism: Pinus albicaulis; assembly: GCA_034641835.2. NCBI lineage: Eukaryota > Viridiplantae > Streptophyta > Pinopsida > Pinales > Pinaceae > Pinus > Pinus albicaulis. The sequence continues at coordinate 863,204,818 of CM076571.1, forward strand.
CACCCATAAGGACGTCAACAAAATATTAGATTAAGTTTGATCGAAAGGAAAAGAGCACAATATAGTTGTGTTTATCAAATTTAGTATTATTGAATGTTTCAAGAGAAGCCATAATGAAGGAATTATGAAACAAGTTAGGAATTTGTATTAATATAAGTCGCTGGTGAGAAAATTGTTCATATGGAAAAAAATGTATAACTTGAGGATAAAGAATGGAGACTCAATAATAGAGCACATGATCACCTTCAATACTATGGTAAGTTAGCTATTATCTGTTGATATTAAAATTTCAGATGAAGATAAGTGAATTATTTTGCTGTGTTCTTAATCGAACTCGTGGGATAATTTGGTTATTTCTGTAGGTAGTGATTCAGCTACTTTAAGTTTCGATGATATAGTCTCATTCTCATTATTGGAGGAGACGAGGCAAACAAATATGGAAACTTAGAACACAGAGAGTCAGAAGACAAATGCCTTGTATGTAAGAGGATGCTCCTATAATAGAAATTAAAATAAGTACTTAAGTGGGAGATATGAATCTATTGGATGTTTTAAATCTCCAAGAAAATTTGTAAAGGCATGTTGGAGATGTAGAAAAGAAGGCATTACAAAAAATATTGTAAATCCAAAATTGCTGAAAAGGGAAAGGGATCTGGTGATTCTCCTTCTACATAAGAAAAAACCTCCTCAAGTGAAGGAGGGGGTGTGTATTTGGCTTCTTCAGGTACACATTTATATCATGAGGCATGGTTGGTCTCTCAATTGCATCCTTTCACATGAATCCTCATAGGGAGTGATTCTGCGAGTATGAAATATATGATGGTGGTGATTTTTTCTTAGGAGATGATTTGATATCCAAAATATATAGGAAAATCAAAATTCAAGTTGAAGCTCATGGGTGGAAGGTTTAGAGAAATCTTTGGTGTTCTTCACATTCCAAAATTGGCTAAAATTGTTTATTTTCCTAAGCAAGATGAGAAATGCAAGTGTAAAATTAGTGATTGAAAAGGATACTTGCAAGATGGTTTGAGGAAAAATGGTATTTACAAAGGTAGTTGAGATTGGAACACTATATAAGATGTTAGGAATAATTTTTAGTGATGGGTGGAATAGCTCCATTATTCTTAAGAGAAGAGCAGAAGGAAGAAATTCTAGGGCCTATGGAGAAAATACTATGGTGTGGCATCAAAGACTAGGACATACCAGATAGAAGTGTGTTAGAGTACTACACGATAATGTAATGGTAGAAGGTATGTCTAATTTATATCTACATTTTGATTTTTTTGAAAATTGATTATATGGGAAGCATAATGAGAAAATATTGTCCAGTAGTTCTATGAGTTCAGAGGGAATATTATAGTCGATGCACAGTGATGTGTTTAGACCCATGTTGATTCCATCACTAGATAAATATGTGTACTATGCCTCATTTATAGATGACTTATTGAGGAATACATGGATTGATTTCCTCAATAATAAATCTAAATTCTTTGAAAAGTTCAAATATTTTAAGGCCCTTGAGGATAGATAATGATGGAGAATTTAGGGGTAATGAATTCGAAGAATTCTATAAGAAATGTGTTATCATAAGTTAGATTACTAATCCATACACAATTCAATGGAATGAAGTTGCAGAATGGAAGAATAAGACTAATGGAGAGAGGAAGGAGAATTCTTAGTGGTGTCAAGTGGATATTGCATGATACTTGGTAAATAGAACACCTTCATAAGCAATATATGAAAAGACTCCACATGAGCTAAGGACTGATAAGAAACCCTCTCTTAAAGATCTTAGGGTATTTGGATATGATGCTTATGTACGTGTTGCAAAGGAAAATATAAGTAAGCTAGAAAAGAAATATGAAAAGTGTATCTTTTTCGATATATATATATATATATGGTTTGAAATGTTATAAGCTTTGGAACCTAGAAACTAAGAAGGTTATGTATAATAGAGATGTTGTATTTAGAGAAATAAAATATGTTCCATATAGGTAGTCCTACCAAGGGAGAAATAACCAAAAAAGATAGAGTTTTAATTAAAGGATGATTAATCAGATTCTACATAACAACAACAATAAGAAGAAGAAGAACCACATACTCTAATATTGAGGAGATTGGTTCGAGAAAAAACGTAGCCAAAAAAGTATCCTCCAACTAATTTCCATTCCAATTTTTCTTCGTTTATTACTAACGATGATCCTATGCTAGGGAGGAAGTGGATTAAGAGGAAGGAAACTCTAGAAAAATTCCATGGTTGAAGAAATGGCATCCCTAGACAAGAATGAGGCTTGGAATGCAGTGGAGTTTTTGGATGGAATAAATCCCATTGAAGCAAATGGGTATTTCAAAAGAATTTGAATGTAGAAGGAAGAGTGGAGAAGTAAAAAGTTTTCTCATCTTAGGTAGATGGAATTGACTTTGGAAAAAAACAAATTCCTCTTATTTCCAAGTTAACTTCTATTATATTTCATTTATCTCTTGCTTATACCTTTAAATTTAAAGTAGAACAGATGGATGTGAAGGAAATATTCTTGCATGGTGATCTAGAAGAAGAAATCTACATGAAGCAACCATAGAGTTTTTCTTTTAAAGGAAATAACGAGGCAATATGCACGTTGAAAAATTCCTTATATCGGTTAAAGAAATCACCAAGGATGTGGTATCAAAAATTTGATACTTATATATTGGGATTCAACTTCAAAAAGAGAAAAATGTATCTATATCTATATTTCAAACTAATCAGTGATCATCTTATTTATTTTTTATTGTATGTGGTTGATATGTGGTTGATTACAAATGAAAAGAGAATCATCGAGGAAGGGAAAACTTTGTTTCCTCTAAATTTTAGATGAAGGACATTGGCGTTGAATTTTTCATTTTGGGCATGGAAGTTAAAAGATATTGCAAAAGGAGGAAACTATAGTTAAATTAGAGGAATTAATTCAAGGCAATTTTAGAAAGTTTAATATGTAGGAATGTAAATTGGTAAAGGTCCATATTCTTGTATGTGTAAAGGTATATGCAGAAAAATATCCCAAAACATTGTAAGAGTAGAGGACATGTCTTATGTTCTATATACAAGTGTGATTATAATCTTGATGTATCCAATGGTATATAACAAACCATGCATTGCACATCTACTTGGAGAATTGAGTATGTATATGTCAAAATCAGGGAAGGAGAATTGGACAAGAGTACAGATGATTTTCAAGTATTTTCCTAGAACTACTAGCTATGGGTTATTCTACTAAGTAAGACCAATATTAAATAGAGTCTTGTATATACAAGTCATTGTTAACGCAGATTGGCTGGTGATCTAAATTGTAGAATATATACAAGTGGAAATGTGTTTAACTTATTCAAAGGAGAAATCAATTGGATGATCAAGAGACGATATGTAGTTGCACTCTCAACTACATAACTTGGACACATGGAAACCACTCATGTAATCAAGGAAGAAATATGGTTACAAATATTGTGTTCAGGTATTTAGTTGGTACTACAAGTTGCGAGGATATATTTTCATGGTTAGAGTGCAATCTTCCTTGCAAAGAATTGAGTGTATCATTTCAAGAAAAATCATATTGATATTTAGTATCAATTTTTGAGAGATATTATTGAATAAAATAAGTTATTGATGGTGAAGATGGAAACTTTGAAGAATGTTACATATTCATTCACAAAATTTGTGAGCGTTGAGAAGTTCTCTCGGTATAGAGAATAAATGGTAATTATTTCCCTATATTGATAATCATGTACTCATGTGACCACTTTTTGGGTATGTGTTATATTATTTACATGACTATTTGGGTGGTTTTGTGGTTTTTTTTGGTATTTTTAGGCACACAATTTTTTCTACAAGTGATTTTGTGGTGCATAATGATTTTTCCTGCAGTTTTGTATTTTTTATCAAGGAAATATGGTTGTATTCTAATCCAGGGTAAATGGATTGGAGGTTCATGGATTCCATGGGATATATATTTTATTGTAATATTGTACAAAATGATATATTTAATAAAACTTGTTGTTTCTGTCGATTTTTAATTTCCATGATAAAAATATATGTGTTATTGTGTGTGTTTTTCATATATTTTTTTTATTTTAATTAAGGATATATTTGCAAGAATCAATCGTTTATGGTTAAAACCTACATTCGGTATTATAGTATTTTTTGCTTCAAGGAGATTCCTTTGTGGCTAAGATTTTTGTCTCAAGCTTGTGTTAGACCCTATTACAGTGGGAGATATGTGAACGTGATTCTTGTGGTGAAAGGGAAATGGTGAACAGTTCAAAGATAAAGATTGATAAATTGAATATCCAAATTTTTGAAATGTGGAAGCTCAAAATGGAATAAATTTTGGTGGACAAAGATAACTGGATTGTTGTGGATATAGCTACTACACCAACAAGAATGTAAATAGAATGCTAGAACGATTCGAATCAAAATAGAAATAACCCAATACAATTGTGTCTCTCAGATTCAATGTTACTAAATGTTTCAGGGGTAGATACAACAAAGGATTTTTTGACATCCCTATGAGAATTTTTTTCCTATGGAATAATTTATATAACCTAAGGATAAAGGATGGGTGATAGGGCATCTAAACACCTTAAATACTATGGTGAATAAGCTACCATTTATTGATATTAATATTTCAAATGAATATAAGTGCATAAGTTTGTTATGTTCTATACCAAACTTTGGGATAGTGTAGTTGTTTCTATAGGTAGTAATGTGACTATTTTGAAGTTTGATGAAATAGTCTCATCCTTGTTATCGGAGAAGATGAGACGAAAAAAAATAGAAATACATAATGGAGATTCACTTTTTTTTAAGAGAACATTCCCGGAGTAAAATAAAAATATATCCTGGAGTGGGAAATCTAAATTCGGAAAAGAAAAGAAAAGAAAAGAAAAAAACATAACTCTCAAGGAAATTTCATAAATGTATGTTGGAGATGTGTAAAAGAGGTGCATTACAAGAAATATTATAGATCTAAAATTCTTGAGAAAGGGAAGGGATTTAAATATTCTCCTTCAGCAGGTGCAAAAATCTGCTCAGATGAAGGAGGGGATGTGTACTTGGATTCTTCAAGTATGCATGTAGATCATGAGGGATGGATGGTCAACTCAAGGACATCCCTTCATATCACTCCTCACAAGGAGTGGTTTTTCTACTATGAAATATTTGATTATGGTGATGTTCACTTAAGATATGAGTCGACATCCAAAATCATAGGAAACTGAAATTGAAAATTGAAGCTCATGGTGGAAGGATAGGAACACTCATTGATGTTTTGCACATCCCAAGTCTAACAATAAATTTTATTTTTGTAACAAAGATGATCAATATAGTTGTAAAAACGTGTTTGAAAAGGATACCTACAAGATGGTTCAATGAGAAATGGTAATTCTAAGGGGAGTTCGAATTGGAACCATATATAACAAATTGGGAAGAATTTCTAGTGATGGGTGCAATAGTTATATTGTTCATGGGAGTGGATCAAAAGAAGGAAAAACTCTTGTAGCTTCTAGATAAAATAATATGTTTTCGCATCAAATACTTGGACATATCAAAGAGAAGGGCCTTTAGGTACTACACATTAATGGTATGGTAGAACATATATCTAATTTCTCTCTAAATTTTTATTTTTGTGAACAATATTTACATGGGAAGCACATTTAGGTAATATTATCCTCTGGTTCTATGAGGTGAAAGAGAATATTATAGTTGGTATACACTGATGTGTTTGGACCTATGTCGGTTCCATCACTGGGTAAAATTTTGTACTATGTCTCATTTATATATGACTTCTCAAAGAATGCATGAGTTTATTTCCTCGGGAATAAATCTAAATTATTTAACAAGTTAAAAAAATTTAAGCCTCTCATGGAAAATTAGACATAGAAGAAAATGAAGGTGTTAAAGATAGATGATGGTGGATAATTTCATGGGAATGAATTCAAATAATTATGTAAGAAGTGTAGTATAGAAAGTAAAAACACTAATCCACATATACCGTAGTAGAATGGAGTTGCAAAAATGATGAATAGGAGGTTGATGGAGAAAGAAAGGAGCATGCTTATTGGTGGCAAGTTAAGATACGAATTCTAGGTAGAGGAAGTGGAAATTGTATGCTATCTGGTAAATGTACCACCCTCATGGATGTGGATGGAAAGACTCCACATGAGGTATGTACTAGTAAGAAACCTTCTCTTAAAAATATTATGGTATTTGGTTGTGATTCTTATGGACATGTTCCAAAAGAGAATAAGAGTAACCGGGATAAAAATATCTAAAAGATGTATCTTTATTGGATATAAATATGGTCTGAAAGGTTATAATCTTTAGAACTGAGAAACTAATAATCTATTGTTTTCAATTGTTTTATGTATATATAATAGATATGGAAGTTTTGTTTACTTATTAATATATTTTGAATTCCACATGTCAAATCCATATAAAGTATTAAAGAAAATACACATTGTTAGACAGAAGTTTTCATTGATGGCAAAGGAAAATATGGGTGAAAGCCGATTAGTCAAGAAGAATATATTTTTGAGTCCTTTCCAATTTATAAGATTAGCTCATGTGCACTTGGAAACTACTTAGATGGATGGAGCTCAGAAAGATATTTCCAATCGTATATTGAAATATGCAAATGGGCTTCTAGATCAAAAGTTATTTTCAATCAAATTTATGCATGCCAAAAGGGGCCGAAGGTTGTAGAGATAAAGTTGGTGATGGTATAAATGGGCTTTAAGTTTGGTGTTTGGCAAAATTTGGAGGAGTATAGCGATTGTTAAAAAGTGGGAAACTTTAGTGGTGGATTGCACAATAGGCATCCCCTCTAACCTATCAGAGAAATTGATCAGGCCCATGTCCACCAAAGGGTTAATGATAGGGGGGTCCGATATAGTCTAGATTTCCAAGCCACCGATCAGAAGATTAAGGGTCCTCATTAATATTGGACACCCTACCCCATTTACAACTAAACCACAAAAGGGAGGGTTTGCTAGACCATCGACAGTAAATTATAGGAGTGAGATGATGAGGCAGGAAACATGGTTTAGTGCATGAGTTATGGTTGGCACAAGTTATCCAAAAGGGGACCCAACAGGCCACATAACCATGAAAATCCTTCCCCAAGAATTATCCAAGGTGATTTTTCACAGTGGCAATTCGATGGACCAATGGTGAGTGTTTCTTAGTAGAGGGAGGACCCCACGAGACACATCACTCCAAAATTCCTTTCCAATAAAATGTAAAGGGATCCCTTTCAATTTTTACTAAATAAATTCATGAAGAAACAATGCCCAAGACACCCTCACTTCCATACCCTTAACAACCTGGAGGAAGACACATGGAACATTTTCACTAGACGACAGAGGTGTCGTGGAGCCACAATGATGTCAACATGATGTTTCACCAATGAGGGTGTGACATGTGGCATGCATATTTGATGTTTTTGGGTGACCAAGTTGGCCAAAAATGAGTGACACATGACACCACTCAGTGAGTGACCTGTGGAATTTTTGCATAGGTGACACACAAGTTGGCATGACGAATCATCCTAGAAGAATGACCCCAAAAGATTTGGAGGGTGAATAGGCTAAAACACTCAAGGAGATAGTTCTTGGACATGGTGGAGTATAGGTGGATAAGACACATCATCCTGGAAATTCGTTGATTGGTCCATGTGTACGAAGTGACGTCCGATAGGGACATGTCATCCTGGACCCTAGAAGGTTAGGCACCTCGACGAATTCTAAGAAATTTGAATGAGTTTTTTCTTCGAGCTGACAAGGGTCTACGACACTCTGCCATATAATTGGAACAACAGATCAAGTGGAGGCACACAAGTCATAAGAAGGCGACCCCATCAAAACACGTTAGCCCGTATGATTGACCCTGGAGGTAATCGAAGGAGCTCGATTGATTTTTTTTTGGGTAATAAGATCTGGGGGCTAAACGTTTGGCCTAGCACTTGGTTTTATGTGGGTTCATAGACCAAGGGAATAAAATTTTTGCAACGGTGGTTAAACCCTTTGGTTTATAACGTAGAGGGGCCTAGTGGTGGTTAAGCCCTTGGAGCTATAATGCAGAGGGGCCCAGTGGTGGTTATATGTGTGGTTTTTGTGATAGGACTTTGGGCTTGAACAAAGCACCTTTGGGGGTAAGTTTGAATGTATGAACAGGTCGAATCCTATATATTTGGAAGTTTGGGCTATATGTGGCACTGTGGTGCTAAAATGGTAATTCCAGTTAAAGTGCATGAATTATTTGTATGCATATTTAGCGGCATGGAAAAATTTAGTAGTTTATTTGGAATATTGGCCATTTTTTACAGTTAACCAAATTTAGAAATCACTACTAAACCTTGATATTTTCCAAAATTACAAAATTGGTTGTATAACTTAGAGTTTCACACAAATATAGAAGATCAAAGTTTGAAGAATAATTGAACACAACTAGAAGAATTAGCAAAAGTGGTATATGAGTTAAAAATAAGAGTTTAGGCATGAATAATAACAAAATATAACTAAAGTTAGATATCATTTCTGGGATTCAACTGCGTTAAGTAAGTCATTCATCTATGACCATTTCCATGAGATGTATTTGTAACTGACTAATTTATCATGGTTTTTTAATATTCCACTTAGTTTCAGTCCCACATCTTCACCCCTGTGAGCATCACTTGATGCAATGAGTGCTAAGTGGACTATTCAAAAACCATGAGAAATTATTCAATTACAACTACCTCTCATGGAAATGGTCATAGATGAATGACTTACTTAATGCAGTTGAATCCCAAAAATGATATCTAATATAATGCACTGTGGAAGCCCCTCATACTTAAATAAATAAAGTTTTTAAACCTAAAAATATTAGCTCAAATCATTTATAAGAAGAATTTAATTTTCAAGAAAGATGCCTTGAGGTTGATGAAATTTATATTAGTGTTGGTTTTGTGCATGTTGATGAGATATCAAACAATGTTTAAGTTTTTTATGGTGATTGGGGTATGTGATTTAGGGGGAATTAATTTTTTTCTGAAAGAGAGTTTCCTTCATGATTTGAGTATGAAAATGGAATGAAAGACGAATGAAGGAGGTTAAGAAAGTTGGAGCTTAAATATCATGGGTTGTAGCTCCTTCTAGTAGTTTCTTGTACATAGTTAGGGGTTGGATCTACTTCCAATGGTAGATGATAAACTCAGGGATTGTAGCTCCTTTCATTAGTAGCTGATAAATTTCGAAGTAGTAGCTTCCTTCTAGTTGAAGCCAAGAATTTTGTAACAAGTAGAAGTTTTCCTTTCTATGAAATTAATTGAAGAATATATGTGTCAAATATGTGATTCTTGTGTCAATTATTATTATGCCTATATTAATTATTGTTGAAGTTTTTATTGGTATCCTAGGATTCTTTACTTGTGAAAGAAAGTTTTCAAATTCTCATAATATTGATTCACCCCCCACCCCCCTTTCAGTATTGTCCTAATTTCTAAAAATTAATATAAGAGCAACCAAGTTACTTCAAGATTATTTTAACAATTGGAAGAAAGATCAGAGACCATGGCGAACCAGGAAGGAGGATACACCAATTGGACATTGTTGTTCAATGGAACAAACAATGTGTTTTCGAAAGTAAGTATGAAAACCTATATTAAATATCTTGGTGTTGATGTATGGGATGTGGTGGAAGAAGAATATCAAAGGCCTCAATCACATATTGCTAGAGATCAAAAGATGGAACCACATGAAATTTTAAAGTTATGAATGTTATGCTCATTGGCCTACCTAAATCAGAACTAGTCAAGGTCATGGATTTCACTACTACAAAATCTATTTGGGACAATATGAGTAGCTTATATGAAGGTGGAAGTAAAGTAAAGCAAGCTAAACTTCAAGGTTTTAGAATGAAATTTAAATCTTTGAAGATGCATGATGATGGAGATATTACTAAATATTTTATTATATTTGATGAGGTTGTGAATACAATAAGGGGTTTTGATGAAAATTTAAAAGAGACAGTTGTAGTCCAAAAGGTGTTGAGATATCTCTCTGAAATATTTAATCCCAAGGTTTAAGCCATTGAGGAGATGAAATATCTGAAGACTCTCACTTTGGATCAACTATTTGGCGCTCTTACAGCCTATGAGATGATAATTTATCATGGAAATCCTAAAATAAAGGATTCAACCTTCAAAGAAAATAAGAAGCCCAATGAAGAAGATAATGATTCACCTTATGAATCAAATGAAGAGGAAGCTAAGTTTGTGAGGAAGATCAAGGGAGGCTTAGGTAAGTACAAAGGGAAGCTACCTTTTAATTTATTTAAATGTGGTAAAGTAGGTAACTATCCTTGTAAGTGTCTTGAAAATAATAAGAATGAATATGACCATAGAGAGAAGTTTAGAAAAATCCAAAAGGATAAAAAGAAGGCTTAGAAGACAATATTCTAGCTCCTATGCAAGTGAAGGCATCCAATCTTCATATGAGGACCAAACCTATGAAAGTTAAAATTAATTTATACTCATGGACATAGATAATATTGAAGTAGAAGTTGTTGACTCTGATAAAGAAGAAGCTGGAGTTGACTCAGAAGGAGATCTAGTCAGTTCTCTTGAAGAGATCCAGAGGTCAAGGAAGAAAAATAAAACACAAATAGAATCATTGATCAATGAAAAAGATAAAAAAATAGAGCCTTTATTTTTGCAAATAGACGAAGGAAAAATTATCCAAGAAATGTTGAAAGAGAAACTCAATGAGAAGGATCAAGCATGTTAAAATCTTGAAGGAGAAATTGTTTTTCTAAGGAAAGAGCTTTAAAAGAAAAAACTCAGCTAAAATTTAATGAGAAATTTGGAAAAGGGACTGGATGTTTGAATGAAATTATTGAAGCTCAAAGAGTCTCAAATAACAGATCTGGTCTTAGATTCAAGATGAGTCTAACTCAGTAGCTGATGTGAAAGGAAAAATCCATTAATTTTGTGCGAGTAGAAAAAATTGGAAACAAAATGACCATAGATGATTCAATGTAACAACAAAGAGAAAAATGGAGCACATCGTCTAATATTCAACCAAAATAAAATAAATTATTGCAAAACAAAAGGAGGATTTTGACTCAACAAAATTCAAATAATGCAAGAGAGGAAAATTGATTTTCATAGAAAACATCTCGGTCATTCTTCAAAAAACGATCTTCTACTAGGTATGAAGACATATTTATAGGCTATTATTTTAAGTATACAAATTATGGGCACAAGTTAGCGAATTGTAGGGTGAATGTGTCATTTAGACAATTCAAGTCACAAGGAATAATTTATTAGTATTATAATTATATTTCCAAATAGAGGAGCACAATTATATTCTGAAAATCTTTCACTCCTTTAATCAGCTTGATTCAATGTCATGTCTGTTAGAACTTTGGCCATAGAGCAGTTGATTGCATACAAACAAGCATTCAATCCAAAGTCTAGAAATAAAAATGAATTCACAAACTACTTTAATGTGGTTTTAGATTCTCAGAATGAAGGAATCCATTGGTATGTTGACATTATTGTTCCAGGCACATGCTAGGAGATAAAAGTAAGTTTTTGCCATGGAAACATGTCAAAAAATGTAGTGTAATTTTTAGGAATAATGAAACTAACTTAATATTCTTGTTAAATCAGTTTTCAACCTAGCTAATGGTAGAGGGAAAGCTAAGTATGTGTTGTTTGTTGATGGGTTGAAGCATAATTTACTCAGTGTGTCTCAGATGTCTGACCGAGGCTATGATGTTTCGATAAAGCTAAAAATTGTGAAATTAAGTCTACAAGAATAGGAGAGATAATAGTTGAAGTTGTAAGAATAAATATTAATGTTTATGTTCTAAAAGAGAAGACAAAGAGGTGTTGTTTTTCAAATATTTATAAGATTTGGTTGTGGCATCGAAGGCTAGGACATCTAAACTTTGATCATATTGTAAAATTGGGCAAGAATAATGTTGTTAGAGATCTACCAAAGCTTTCAAAACCAAATAATATTATTTGAAATTCTTTTCATATTGGGAAACAAGTGCAACTACCATTAAATTCCAAGGAGAACTCGTCAACGAGGTCATTGCAATCAATACATATGGACTTATGTGATCCTTTAAGAACTCAAAAACCTTCAAGTAAAGTGTATTTCATGCTTACCATTGATGATTTCAGTAGAATGATATGGGTAATATTTCTTAGAGAAAAATTAGATGCCTTTGAGAAGTTTTGAAACTTTAAGACCATGGTTGATAATGACGCAAAATATAAAATAAAGTGCATAAGGTCTGATAATGGAGGTGGGTTTACTTCAAAAGTGCTTGCTGATTTTTGCAAGAAACATGACATCAAAAGGTAGTTTACATAGCAGGGACTCCACAGTAGAATTGTGTAGCAGAAAGAGACACTAGATAAGTTTAGCATGTGGATTGATCAAGAGCTCAATATTTAGCTAAAAAATAAAAGTTCTTAGAAATGCTTCAGACCTAAATGACCGGATAGAGCTCGTCATCAGGATTCCAATGCAACTCGTTTCTTCAAAATCCGAGTTCGTATGAGTGAGTTATGGTTTGTTGTTCACTTTCCCAAACAAGTAAAAATTGTGCAGAACAATGACAGACTGATGACTTGGAAGTCCAGTCAGCACCTTAGGAATATTCAGGGAATATTATCCTATTTTTCATGCAGTGACACTGTGACAAGTGTCGGAATCAGATTCGCCAATGTTGCTTGGGGAAGTGTCAGAATGAGAAGGAGAGGAAGAGATAAAGGGCCAAGGAAAAATGGAAGAGATGGAAATAGAAGTCATAGAGGTGGCAGAAACTGAGCAAGAAGAAGACTCACAGCACAACACCACTGTAATGTCTCTACTTAGCCTTAGCTAAGAGGATACATTGAATTTTGATTTATTTTATGTTTTATGAATAAATGAATAAAGGAGGACATGTAAAACTCCTAATAAATCAATGCCCATGTGAACAAAGACAAATCTGGGCTATGTAAATAATCACTTGCAGGTGTGAAAGAGGATGGAGTCAAAGATTGGGTCCACCTTGACCAAATCAACTACGTTGTCTAGGTTCAATGCATCACCAAGAGGGACTGCGCAGTTCTAGAAGGGAGCTTCTAATGTGAAAAGGACCAACTCATCCAAGTGGTTTAGGGTTTGCAAAGGCCATCTCATGTTATAAAAAGGAGGAGAAGACACAAGAAGAGGTTGTTGATGAATTATATTTCTGAAGTATTTGTCTGCTTAGAGAAATACCATTCTCTGTTGTTTAGTGGAGGATTGTGATTGGAATTCCTTTTTAGGAGTTTCATCTCTTCCCTTGAGGTTCATTGGAGGAGTTCTTTGCTAAATTTGGCCACTATCTGGTTTGAGACCAAGCTCTATCTTTCATGAGCAAAATATCATCATTGAGGGTTTTGCAGCTGCTATTTTTGTAGCAAGTGGCATTGTAGATATTCTTAGATCTAGTTGTTTTTTAGAGGCTTTCTCTATTGGAGAGTGTTCTTCAACCTCCAAGGAGTTATCTGATCCATATTTTATATCAGATCTATACTTTTCATTCCATGTATTCAATCTCCTTCACCCTCTGCGCAGTTTCTGCTCTATACTGCGTTATTTTGTAAGAGGGCTTTGTTATTTCAGTTTGTTATCAGTTTGGAGGAGATCTCTTGGTGTTAGCCTTGCCTTCCCTTGGTGATCCGTGGATTGGGTTGCTGATCCATGTCTCTATAGATCCGATCTATTTCAGTAATAAAAGTTATCTTCAGAAATTTCTGGGTTTTCTGCAGCACAATATATTGTAATTCAGATCTACAGCTTAATATGCAGTATTTTGATGTAATTTCAATTGGATCTTGTTCTTAAAGTCTTATAGCTTCCAGATCTGTATTAGATCTAATGATTCATCCATAGATCTTTCCTAGATCTGAAATTTAATGTACAGCAGCTGAACCACTTGGAAAATAACGTTGTCTATGTATTTCTGCAGTTTATTTCTAGTTGCAGCTCTTATTTCTGAAGGGATCTTTCCCTAGTTCTTTTTGTAATCAGTTATAAAGGAAATGGACTCATTTGTAAATATGATTTACTAATATAATAATGAAGTATCATATCTTTGGTTGACCTCCTCTGAGCTTCAGTCAGATCTGTGCAATTCTAGTAGCTGGGGTTTTCATTTTGCAGCAGTCTCTCTCTTTGGCTGATTTCTAGCTAGTCTTACTTCCGGGAGATCTGTTTAACATGCTTAAACTTATTTTTTTCTGCTGAAATTGCATACACATGTCACATACAACTTGAATGAGGGGATCCCAGCCCTGATCTGCGTTTTCATTTCTCAAATTTTCTTGTACAACGTTTTCATTGAAGACCTTGTTGAGAGTCCTGAATTGGGATTATTCCAAGTTCTATAGGAAAATTCTACAGTTGGCCAGGTAGCCTCTGGTTCTCACCTTCTTTTTAAAGGTGAAATACCCAGTAAATGCCTCTGTAGTCCATCTCTGACATAGAATCTTGAGAATCTCCGAAAAAGGGACATTACAGTGGTATCGGAGCTCCACTCTTGGCACAGCCTGTGCTAGCTTTGGAGCCTAATTCATGCTGCATCCCGAATATGAAGATCCTCTTTCTGAAAGGGAGAGGAGATACCAGAATAGAAGTCATAGAAAGTATGATTATACTACTTTTGACCTTGACAAGGGTCAAGACAAGGGGAAAGGCCCTAAGTTGAATGATAAAGATAAGGAGGCAGAAGAGTTTGCAAAAACTCTCTTGGAAACCATGCAATATCTATCCAAAGAAATAAAGGAGATGAGGATAGAAAGAATGAGGGAGTCCCTTGGAAGATTCCATCAAGGAGAGAGTTCAGAAATGTCTCAGTTCGGGATTGGTCCACTGGTGAGCTTGCCACAAGCTCCACAGATCTCACAATGCTCTACAATGCCTACCTTCTTGGTTGTAGAGAATGAAGGGCTTCAAGATTCAACCTCTTTGGAAGGTTATTTTGCAGAATATGATTCACAAAGCCAAAGTTTCAAGGATAACTTGAGCTTTCAATATTTTTTCCATCTAAAGGACCGGAGGAGGCCATTGCAGCAGTATAGAGATGGAGGTTTCCTTCATGGGAGGCACCACACCATGGGCAAGTTCTTCTTGCCTAATTTTTATGGATCACCATCTTTTTCAGCTAAAGCATGGATGGAAAAGTTGGACATCTACTTCCAGCTGAACAAAGTGCCTGAAGTAGAATCCATTAAGATTGTTGCGCTGCATTTTGATGGAGAAGCCCACAACTGGTGGTTTCATGGACTTTCTACATTGGGGCACAGCAATGTGTCCACTTATGCTGAGTTCATTAGGAGACTAGTGGAAATATTTGATCGGAAGGATCCGGAGGCCCCTTTCATAAGCTTGGCCAAGCTTAAGCAGACAAGAGATGCTGAAGCCTATATTTCTGAATTTTTGAGGCTGTCTGTTATGGTTCTTGATCTTTCAGTTGCAAGGAGAGTCTATATGTTCATAGATGGCTTGGAGTAACCTTTGCATGGGTTGGTCAAGTCTACCAAACCCACCACACTGCATGATGTCATTGAAAGAACAAGAGATCTCCAAGATGCTTGCCAAGAGAAAAGGCAACCCTTCCTAGCAAAGCCACTCACTCTTCTAAAGGGAAGGAAGGGAAAGCTGCTCCACCCAAGGAGAGCTCACAAAAAAATATTCTTGACAATGATCTCCGGAGGGAGTTCAAAAAGAAGAAATTATGTTTTACTTGTCAAGAATCATGGGTGTCGGGACATAGATGTGCTGCTGGGAGAGCACATTATATTGAAGTCTTCTCTGATTGTGAGGAGGAGGAAGGCAATGATGGACCTAGGAGAGGTCACAGCACTGGTGATGATGATGAGGAGGATCCATCATCATCCAGGGAAGAAGAAGGAGCATTTGCTCCAACCAGTGGGACTATTGCTTCTTTGAGGGGAGTGCCCAAATATTTGACTCTTAGAGTGCAGGGTTCAGTTATGGAGCAAAGAGTATCTATTCTTATTGACAGTGGGGCAACCCACAATTTTATTGATGCTCACTTTGTGCAGAGGAGAGGGATCCCTACTGATTCTTTTGATGGGTTCTTTGTTTTGGTTCCGAGGGACAGAACTATGCAGTGCATGCAGTATGTTCCCTCACTTTCTGTGACTATGGGGACCTACACTTTGAGGGACCACTTCTTTGTGGTAGACATACCAAACACCAACATCATATTGGGTGTCCAGTGGTTGATTACTTTGGGAAAATTCACCACTAATTGGAGGGCCTTGCAGATGGAGTGGGTGGATTTGAAGAGTGGGAAGAAACAAGTTATTCAAGGCATGCACACCTACCCTTCACTTGATGTCTCTACCCACACAACAAAGATGGATTTGCATAGTGAGGGAAAGGATATTATGTTCCCTTCTCTCATGTTCATGATATTGCTGCAAGGGACATTCCTACATCATGGAAAGCCTCGTGGGATGCCATTAGATTTTGTGGAGAAAGCTTCACCAAGTGCTGAAACAATGGAATAAAGAGTCACTGCGCTGTGGGAGGAAGCAAAGGGGAGGATTAGCCTTCCTACACAAAATTTTGGCATGCATAATGCCAAAGGAGCAAGCAACAATAAGGCAAGCACCACCAAAGATACATCTACAGCACTATCCTTATTGAAAAGTGTAGATCCATATTGGAAGTCTCAGCTCCTTGTAGAGTACTCCAAAGATCTGCACACCGAGATGATTTTAGATGGCATAGAGCAAGGAGGATGTTATATGGTCCATGAAGGGTTCATCTATCATCTTGGGAAAGTATTCTTGTCTCAAGCCTCAAATCTTAAGCAAGAAATACTACAAAGGGCACACAAGGAGTTCCTTTCCAGTTACATGCAATCAGCAAAAATCTACTCCCTAATCTTGAAGAGTTTTGATTGGGAGGGTATGGAGGAGGAGCTACATCAACATTATGATTGGGAGGAAATAAATCAGCACTTACAAGAGTGCAATAGCTATGTGGAGATAGGGCAGCCAAAGGATCCTATGCAGGATATATTTCAGCCATCTCTTTCTTCTCTCAAAAGAGGGGAAAAGCCCATGCCTAACTCTATGAGTATGGGAGATTTGTATGGTAAGAAATTTGATCTTGTAGAGAAAGTTTATTTTTCTACTTTGGCACACTCTCTTACCATATGTATGGAGGCCATGGCTCCTACAAGGAGCAATATTACACGTAGATCTCATGGCAAAGATGGGGCCAATGAAAACTCCAAAGCTAGCCACTCCCTTGAGGTGCAAAGGGAGATTGTTTTTCATGATGGATGCTTTCCAAAGGCACCTAATGAGAGTTTCACTTTCAGCCCCGTCAAAGTGGCTTATGCAGCAAATATGTGGTGGGAGTACCACCTATCACATTCAGATCTACTCAGAACAAGGAGTGTACTGCGCTGGTACCTTATGTGGGATTGTGACCCAGCTCCTCATGTGCAAATTAAAGTTTGCCTTTATGTGATTTTGCTACCATACATAGATGACATATTGGTTTTGTTTATGGGTATGTATGGGCAAAGAGTCAGTAGTGTACATGTGCCACATGGGATGGATCTATATCCAGTACTTCATGATACATGTTTCAGATGTGACATCGGTTCACCCATGCATATTACTGTTGAGTTTTACACTCCTGAAGGGGCAGACTATGAACCTATCATGCTAGAATTGGAGGAGCATTTTTTGATGTATTGCCTTGGTGAACACTTGCTTCATGAAGAGAGTTTTATTCTTGATGGTGTCATCAATGGAGAAGGAGAAGAGACACAGCTCTTACCCTACCATTCGCTTGAGGACAAGCAACATTTTGAGGGGGAGGACTGTAATGTCCCTACTTAGCCTTAGCTAAGAGGAGACATTGAATTTTGATTTATTTTATGTTTTATGAATAAATGAATAAAGGAGGACATGTAAAACTCCTAATAAATCAATGCCCATGTGAACAAAGACAAATCTGGGCCTTGTAAATAATCACTTGCAGGTGTGAAAAAGGATGGAGTCAAAGATAGGGACCACCTTGACCAAATCAACTGCATTGTCTAGGTTCAATGCATCACCAAGAGGGACTGCGCAATTCTAGAAGGGAGATTTTAATGTGAAAAGGACCAACTCATCCAAGTGGTTTAGGGTTTTCAAAGGCCATATCATGTTATAAAAAGGAGGAGAAGACACATGAAGAGGTTGTTGTTGATGAATTATATTTCTGAAGTATTTGTCTGCTTAGACAAATACCATTCTCTGTTGTTTAGTGGAGGATTGTGATTGGAATTCCTATTTAGGGATTTCATCTCTTCCCTTGAGGATCATTGGAGGAGTTCTTTGCTGAATTTGGCCACTATCTGGTTTGAAACCAAGCTCTATCTTTCATGAGCAGCGCTGGCCCATTGAGGGTTTTGCAGCTGCTATTTTTGTAGCAAGTGGCATTGTAGATCTGCTTAGATCTAGTTGTTTTTTAGAGGCTTTCTCTATTGGTGAGTGTTCTTCAGCCTCCAAGGAGTTAGCTGATCCATATTTTATATCATATCTTTACTTCTCATTCCATTTATTCAGTCTCCTTCACCCTCTGCGTAGTTTCTGCTCTATACTGTGTTATTTTGTAAGAGGGCTTTGTTATTTCAGTTTGCTATCAGTTTGGAGGAGATCTCTTGGTGTTAGGCTTGCCTTCCCTTGGTGATCCATGGATTGGGTTGCTGATCCATGTCTCTATATATCTGATCTATTTCAGTAATAAAATTTATCTTCAGAAATTTATGGGTTTTCTGCAGCATAGTATATTGTAATTCAGATCTACAGCTTAATATGCAGTATTTTGATGTAATTTCAATTGGATCTTGTTCTTAAAGTCTTGTAGCTTCCATGTCTGTATTATATCTGATGATTCATCCATAGATCTGTCCTAGATCTGAAATGTAATTTACAGCAGCTGAACCACCTGGAAAATAACGATGTCTATGTATTTCTGCAATTTATTTGTAGTTGCAGCTCTTATTTCTGAAGGGATCTTGCCCTAGTTCTTTTTGTAATCAGTTATAAAGGAAATGGAGTCATTTGTAAATCTGATTTACTGATATAATACTGAAGTATCAGATATTTTTCTGACCTCCTCTGAGCTTCAGTCAGATCTGCGCAATTCTAGTAGCTGGGGTTTTCATTTTGCAACAGTCTCTCTCTTTGGCTGATTTCTAGCTAGTCTTGTTTCCGGGAGATCTGTTTAACATGCTTAAAATTATTTTTTTCTGCTGAAATTGCATATACATGTCACATAAAACTTGAATGAGGGGATCCCAACCCTGATCTGTGTTTTCATTGCTCAAATTTTCTTTTACAGCGTTTTCATTGAAGACCTTGTTGAGAGTCCTAAATTGGGATTATTCCAAGTTCTATAGGCAGAGTCTACAATTGGCCAGTTAGCCTCTGGTTCTCACCCTCTTTTTAGAGGTGACATAACCAGTAAATTCCTCTGTAGTCCATCTCTGACATAGAATCTTGAGAATCTCCAAAAAGGGGACATTACAACCACATCCCCTCAAGACAAAGAGGCAGTTTCCACCTTATCTCCAATGAGCGCAAAGAGAAAAAGGCATACCTCTATCTATTTCAGAGATGAAAAGAGTCATAAGATAAGTCAGAGAGAGCCAGAAACTCCTCCCAAGAGCCCGATTATCATTGAAGAATCACCAAGGGAGGAGGAAAGAATCGAAGAAACAGTTATGAAGGAGCAACTACAGAAGGCACAGGTAGAGAATGTAGCATTGAAGGAGAAATTGTAGCAAAAAGGGCAGCAAGTAGCCACCATGGAAGACTTATGCATAGAAGCCCTTTAGCACAGATTCCCTTCTGAATCATATGTTGTGTACCTCAAGGAGAAATGGCTCCTATTTCAAATCAAAACTCTAGCCTCCCATGGATCACTACCTTTCCAAGATTGTAGGAAATTCATGGATTTCTACAAGCAAGTTAACATGGTTGATCAAGAAAAATTGGAAAAGTTTTATGTGTATAATCTTTTGCTGAAAAATATTCATACTTGGGACCCCAATTCCACAATGGGGGATATGCAGCTAATGGCTCTAGAATCTTGGATGACAAATTAGGACACTAGAGCAAAAGACATATGGAGGGTCACGGGAAGAAGAACTAGAGAACCCCTATATATCATACCAGAATTTTTCAGCCCAAGGGGGGTCATCCTTAACCATCGAGATATTGAAAAGGACCCTGCACTAGTTTAAAGCTACCTTCAGACTCAAACACAGGTAATAGGCCACTTTGATGATGTTTCTAGGCAGATAGAAGATGAGTGCATTATGGCCAGCCAGAGGAGATGGAACAACCTCCCTCGCAGCCTCAAGAAAAGAGAGTACCATACTTCAGAAAGATTGATGGGTGCATTGGAAAGGGCACCATTATAAAAAAGGGCCATGCAGGCCAAAAATATCCAATGGTCGGGACTAAAGCTCAGCCCACCTTTACTACTGGGGTTGAATGATGAAAAGGACATAGATGCACAAGATATATAATGGTTGGATGCAGAAAAGAATAATGGTTGTTACCCCTTTGGGGAAACTCCCACACTTCTTCCTCATGAAATCAGCAGGGCTGTCAAAACCTTGAAGGAAATGCAGGAGGATGATTAGTTTCTCAGAGGATAAGCAACCATTCAATAGGAGCGTGATGATGAGCCCCATCATTAGACATATTTGGAGGGGTTAATGGTCACCTTTTTGCCTTCTTAGATCTCTTGTTCTTGCATTTTTATTATTATTTGGTTTTATGATTCTAGTATAGGTGGTGATTAAGGCTAACATACTCTGAGTGCCTAATATGGGGTTGAGTGCATAAAATCATGAATTATTAGAATTTTTATAAGGATTTTACCATAAAGAATTGAAGGAGACAGCAAGGAGAAATTGTAGGAGGATTGTCCACCCTACTTAACTGTCAAAGGCAGCCAAAGGATCCCAAATATTCTCTCCAAAAATTCCAATTCCAAAGATAGCCAAAGGATCCCTGAGGATTCTCTCCAGCAATTCGAATTTCAGAGGCAGCCAAGCAACTCAAAGAGGAGTGCACTCAATCTTTGTTTACTTGGAGTCAATTGGACTCAATCACCATTGTCTAGGGAGTTGTTGGTAGCCACCCTGTAGAATAAATAGAGCAAAGCTAGAGCTAGGAAGGGTCAAAAACTTTGTTGCAAGCTATTGAGCTTTTTAATATTTTACTCAGTGATCAAACTTTCAGAAATGTATAAGGCTATTCTTTTATGAAATGAGCAGACTGATTTCATTTTACTGATTCAAGTTTCAGAGAGTTAGGCTCGTGGATTAGGGCCCAATCCATGTGCCTCGACCTCTCTGCTATATTTTTCCTCTGCTTTATGTCATTCCATTAGTTCTGCTTATGATAATTTCGTTTATGTTTCAAGTTTCCATTTAGTTTTGCTTTCAGTGTGTTGTTGTAGGTTTCATTTTCTTGCAAGTAATAGAATAGAGGAGAAAAACCAAAAATTTGTGGATCAAGACCCCCTTCTCATCTCTGTCAATAGAGCTCGAGGAAGGCGAACCTTCCCACAGACCCAAAAACTTATTTCTGTTCACTGTTTCAGAGATTAAAAGTAGAGTTGCATTACCATTTTCTAGTTTTCCTCTGCACTGTATTTTTATGCATTTGTCCATTTCGTTGCACATAAGTTAGTAGGTTGATCACAAGAATTATTGCTAAAACCCCAAAGCATCCCCGTTGTGCTTCCCCGCTTCATTCTCCAACTCTGTCTCCACAATCTAAGCATTGTTGTCACACCCTCCATTCCCTCTTCTTTTCCGCTTATTCTAACTGTTGCACCCACCTTTTATCCCTTAAAACACTTAAAATATCCAGCCCGCCTTATTCCTTTTTTCTTATTGGTCACAGTTGCACTACCCTTTTTAACGCAAAATGCTTGAAAACTATTGATATTTCACTCTGCCTTTCCTCCTTGAAATTCACGCTATCACATTTCACACTTTGCACCTTTCTCCTGATTGCGTTATCACTTCTCTACCAACCTTGCGATATTGCGATATTGTGAAATTGCAAATCGCAGTTTCTATCGTTTTTTCTTTAAGACTTACCGCTCCTTTTCACCGATTGCGATAACTCTGCCACGTCACACATCACACTTCGCATCATTTTCCATTTTTCTTTAAGAATTACCACTCCTTTTCGCCCATTGCGATAATTCCTCTACATCGCACATCGCACTTCGCATCGTTTTCCTTTTTTATTTAAGACTTACAGCTCCTTTTCATCGATTGTGATATGTCTTCCACACCGCACATCGCACTTCGCATCGTTTTCCCTTTTTCTTTAAGACTTACCGCTCCTTTTCGCCGATTGTGATATTTTCATTACACTCTGCCGCTGGTCCCACTGCCACATCATGCATCACACATCGCACTTTGCATCACTTTCCCTTTTTCTTTAAGACTTACAGCTCCTTTTCGCCGATTGCTATATTGTCATCGCACTTCGCCGTCGGTCCCACCGCCACGTCACCCATCACACTTCACACTTTGCAAAATTTTCCTGACCCTCACTTCCGCTATCCCTCCAAATCTGCGATATTGCGATTGCGATGTCGCATTTTGCACTTCGCAGTTTTTATCCCGTTGCATTTCACACTTCGCAGTTTTTACCCCATCGTACTTCACAAATCACACTTTTTATTTCTTTCCTTTAACATTTACCGCTCCTGTCTGCCGATTGCGATATTGCCCCATACTCTGCCACTAGTCCCACTGCCATGTCTTCTGCCACATCGCACATCGCAAATCACACTTTTTATTTTGTTCTTGTTAACCTTTACCGCTCCAAACGTTGATTGTGATCACCCTCCATCGCAACTCCGCCATCGCACTTTTTAAATCATTCCTCTCCAAAGCATTTTTGCACCATATTAAAGCTTTAATAAGGTTTAAACCCAATCTTTTCACTTCTAAGCCTAGATTCATGTGTCTATCCCTCCATTAGCACCTTTACCCCTTTCTTCTCCAAGCTACAAATCAACACTTTTTCAATTAGAATTAAGTCTTGGATAGCTTAGCTGCATGGATAGAAGCATGACAGATA
Organism: Pinus albicaulis; assembly: GCA_034641835.2. Classification (NCBI taxonomy): domain Eukaryota; kingdom Viridiplantae; phylum Streptophyta; class Pinopsida; order Pinales; family Pinaceae; genus Pinus; species Pinus albicaulis. Next base: position 863,228,031 of record CM076571.1, read on the forward strand.
TAGAATAAGATAAGTAGGCTGTGTTTAGCCAGTTGGCCAAGTTTAGTGTGGTTTAAATTAGTTTCCTTTCAACAATTTAGTTTAGTTTCCTTCCTGTCATTTATTTTCATCAATTTAATTTAGTTTCTTTCTGTCATTTCCTTTACGCACATTAAATTAGTTTCATTTATGTCATTTCCTTTATGAAAATTAAGTTAGTTTCCCTTCTGTCATTTCCTTCCAGCAATTTACTTTTCAGTTTTTATCATAGTTTAATAAATATCACCCCTTCGTAAAGCAGAAGAGGATGACATGAACAGAATGCATCTACTATGTATATAGCATTGTCACCTCTAATTTTGTACGAACCCCAGGTTGATAAAGTAAAGTAGGGCAACCCATGGGAGTTGAAGCACTCTTGGTGCAATACCAAGGCTCACCAATGACCTCTAAGCTTCCCCTAAATGGACAAAAACTATCAAGCTTTTTCCCAACAACCTAGAGCTCCTCACTTAATTCCAAGTATTAGCTTGTCTAAATACCCCACTTTCGATACCATACATGCAGTGTAGTTATGCCCATGCTTGGAGTAAGGATTTCACTTCTTACTGCGAGCCCCTTGATTGTAACTACAAAATAAGTACTCTTCAAATTCACAGGTTGTACATATTTTTAAAATTGAAAGGATATTTTGTTTGAAGGACTGAAGATGGAGAAAGTACCTTATTTGAATCCCAGAATAAAGAGAAGATGTATCAAGTACCTTATTTAAAGGTTGTGGGCTAAGAAGTCGTCAACCTGACATCATCTAGTTCATGTCAAAGAGGTTGTCTTGAGCATTAAATGTTGGCTAATTTTCCTTCTGTAATGCAGATCGAGTTCAGACTTTGTTTTGATAAACATTATTTTGGTTGATGCCCATCTTCCCCAAGAAATGCACTTTCCTAGCCGGGTTTAATGGCAAGGAACCTCACTAGCTCGAATGCTCCATTACACTGGTCAAAGCAGGAGAAAGGAAGCCGAAAAACCAATGTTGTTTACCCCCACCTTCTATCGTTATTTGGTGATTCCTTTTATTACTGCAGTTTCGCTCAATGCAAGGGTTGGCCTAAATGGTAGATTCTTATGACCTTGATTATTTATAATAGGCATATGTTCCAACAGAATTTGATTCTATGATCGACTGATGGTACTACACACTCGGTGTTGGATGAAGAGGAAAACTTCCCTTCTCAATGTGGTTTCTTCTGCAATGCTGCTAACCAATGCTCCTAATTAACTTGATAACCTGGCTATCAAGTACTTCTAGACATATGTGTTTCACAGTAAGTCTCTCTTATATGTCTGTCTCCAATTTTTCTGTGCAAAAAATAGATGGTGTAGGAACTATGGTTTTGTCTCAGTAAGTCATGGGGCTTCCAAACAATATTGAGCAACTTCACCAGCAATATTGAGTTTCTTGGTATTTGGGTTGATAATCTTGCACTTGTAATGGAAACATGTCGCAATGTCTCGTTGATATGATTTCGTGTGTAATACATGCTAAGATGTATATACCCTATTTAGGTTTTGTTTTTTGGGTTTCTGCCATTCTATAGGAGACAAAATGCTCTCTTTGAAAATAGAGTTCTCAAGGAATTTTCTAATTGCTTCAATATTATATTTTTTAAGATCAGCTCACAAATCATAAACTATCGTACAATCATTATTTGTTAAATTGAACCGGTAAAACTTTAAGTGGTTTCCTTATTCTAATGTCTTGTAAGTTGTCTGTTGTTAGGAAGTTTAGTTTATTTAATTTTTTCTATAATTTTTTTGAATTTTATGAGGAGTTGAGTATGGCAGCTAGTTTGTGGGAAATAAATTATTTCAAATAAAGTGTAAAATTTGAACCAATCTCCCACAATGTTAATTATTTTTTCATTCAAGGTTAAAATTAACTTCAATTAGGAGAAAACCCTAATGTCTTCAGTCGACGCCTACGCTCCCTTGGCCCTGTTGGGCGTTTCCGCCGCCGACTCCATGGCAGGGCGTGCATGCTCTGAGGAACTCAACGCTGTAGGCTTTCGTGGCCTTCCTTCTCCGAATACACACCGAATGCAGCAATGGAGCTTCCATACAGCAACTTCTTTTGCCCAGGTTGCAGATTGTGGGTTTAATCCAGCTTGGGTCGGCGCAGATCTTGCTGCAGGACCAAAAGATCTCGCCAATGTCTCCCTCTGCCGGCGATTAGGCACAGAAAATGTCTTCAACGGACGGCACAAAGACACCGGTTTAAGCATCTCGGCAGCCTCGTCTACTGCTGCGTCCCTAAATACCATCTTCCACAGCAAAGCAGTGGATAGCTGCCGATCTAGGGATCCTTCAGGACCTCAGATCCAAGCAAATGAGTTTTCAGACCCGGCAGATGCTGCTTGTCAGAAGCAGAATTGCTTCTTGGACCAGCCAGTTCTGCCGGAAGGAGAAACAGCATTCCAGATACAAATCATTCTCCTCTCTGGTAAAACGCTGCTACAATGGGTGCACGATACAGAGTTTGTGCAGGATCTTTTGTACAAACTCGAACTCCGGATGGGGATCCCTGCCTCTTTCCAGAGGCTGCTGTTTAAAGGTAAGCAACTAGAGGAATCTCTCCCCCTTTCCTTTTACAGCATTCAAAGGGATGCTTCTATTGTTATTACCCTTCGTCTAAGAGGAGGGTCCTTTGGGCAGACCTCCTCTGCCCCACCCTCCTCTTATAAGGATGCAGTGCATAAAAACGCAGCCCAACCACAGTCATCTTCAAAGACAGCTCAACCAGCTATGGCTCCTAGGCCATTCCTAGTTGACAAACTTGAGGAAGTTCCTTCTGTCAATCTCTCTCATCCTGTGATAGCCGATCTTCACCAGAAATTTGCAGAAACCGCAATCATTTGCAGATTTAATAGTCTGTGGCCACACACATCTGATCTATACCAATGGATCCACACCAACTGGACCACTAAAAGTCAGATCTACTTATGTTCGAAAGGCTTTTTCATTGTGGCGTTTGATTCAAACGAAGATTACCAGAAAGCCTTAACAGGAGGCCCCTGGTTCTGGGGTACGGCTGGGCTCTTCCTCACCCCATGGTTTCCAGATTTTGATCCCTCTACAGCGGTCATCACCAAACTTCCTATTTGGGTCAGGCTCCCAAACCTTCCAGCGCATCTGTGGCACTTCTCTGTTTTTTTAGCCATTGGAGATACCTTGGGACGCTATCTTGCTACAGATGTGGAGAGAAGGGAGAAAGGAATCTACACCTACGGCAGATTTTGTGCCAAAATAGACATAAGCAAAGGATTGTCGGACCAGATCAACCTCAAGTTTGGGGACTTCCATTGGACCCAAACCTTGGATTACGAAAATACGGCCTTTCGATGCCGCCACTGTCATCAAACAGGGCACTTACAAAATGCATGCACACAGTTCCTCGGCAAAAAGGAAACTTCGAATCGCAAATCCAAATCGAAGAGCTGGAATTCCTGTGTGCCTCCCCCCATGGTTGATACAGACTCCTCCAGCTCGGATGAGGAGGAAATTGAAGCAGATGAGGAGAATCTTGAAACTCAGATGAATGCTCCCCCAGCGAGTGATGCAGACCCCTCTGCACCCACGTTCTCTCAGAAACGCTCCCACGTGTCATCATCCTCGGACTCGGATAAAGATATCCCACCCCCAGCGCCAGATAGTCTACAGCTAGTCATGGCCCAGCCATGCTCCACCGACTGGGTCAAAGTAAGCAGGAAAAAAGGGAAAAAAATTCGGGTGGCAATATCCACCCACACTGGGTAGATAACCCTGTCCAGCACTTGTTTTCTGTCCCTTTTGTTATCTATGCTCATTCTGTAGTTGTTGCTCAAGAGCGAGGCTGATAATCTATCACCTACAGCTCTCATGCTTCTCAGTTTTCGCTTGCTTGCAAGCCTGATTGTATCATATGTTTCTTTTCATTAATAGAATTAGCCTTATTCAGAAAAAATAAAAATAAAAATAAATAAAAAATAAATAAAAAATAAATAAAAAATAAATAAAATAAATAAATAAATAAATAAATAAAAAATAAAAATAAAAATAAAAAATAAAAAATAATAAAATAATAAAATAATAAAAAAAAAAATTAAAAAAATAAAAAATAAAAAAAATTAACTTCAATTTAAAATCCATCTCACTTTAAAAAATATTTGAACTTTTTTATGTTCAAAATACAGAAATAAACCTATAAAGGTACAATTTTTTGTTTTGAAATCCAATCAACATGGAAACTTAGTGTTTGAAATCCAATCAACATGGACATGACTATTGTTGAGTAGTTCCTTGGTGATATTTCATAACCACTTTATAATAAGTTTTGTGTCTTCACTCTAGTGGCAAGGACTTGTTGCTTGGAAACCTCCCTTGTTAATCAAGAAAACAAAAATAATTTACATTCCACATTGATTATATAATAATGTACAACACGAGGTGGAAAATTTCAATTTTGCATAGCTTAGTTATTTTCAAGGGAGACGCGGAGGGCTTATTAAAGATCTGCATTGTGCTTAATTTGTGTAGAGATCTATATAAAAATTTATTTTGAAGGACGTGGTCCAATGGTTAGGTAGGGAGGTTTTATCCCCACAAGTTTTGTGGTCCAATCCTAGGCAAGACTATGTATGCTTGTGAGCTACTGACATGATTTCTTCAGTTGAAAAAAAAAACAATTCAAAAAATACCAAAAATAAAACAAAATATATTTTAATTATCCCTTTTTAAGGATCTGGTTGATTTAAGTAAAAAATAGTTTGAATAGAAATTTGTGTGAGTATATTCATTGTACATTATAGACTTGGTGGGCCATAGATATATTATGATAGATGGTTTCGAGTACTAACACTTATTCTCGACTATGGTTTGTACACACAACTGGCATTGCAAAGACTTGGGATAAGAAGCATTAGGTGGAAGAAATCGATTATGTGAAATGTAATAGCAAGTACTCGAATATGGTAATTTAGATGGAAAAATGGTAATGAGAAAGAAAAAAATAGTGGCCCTTTCCTTAACTGGTAATTTGATACCACATGAATAGCATGCCCATGGCTTCACTGACATTCATCTGATGTGAAGCCAAGTCCATTGACCTATATTTCCTTGATTTCAAAATAATTGACAAGGTGATTCACAATGTATGAATAAAATATATAGTGAAAGGAGTTTTATTAAATACCCCATCAATTTAGAGGTCAAAAAAGTGACACATGGCACATCATACAAGTTCGCTCTACTGAGCCAGTGCATAATCAGGTCATTGTGGGAGATTGGGTATAAATTAACCTTGAAGAATCCAAATTAGGTTTGACCTATGGCATTGGAAAGAATACTCATAGGGATACCACAGTACCGAATTTCAAATCTTGGATATTTGAAATTACAAAGTTACAACCGTTTCAAGGTTGAGATCCTAAAAGAAAGAAAAATGTATGTATTTTTAAAAAATGTTTGCATAACTTTTGTTTGAAAATCAGTTTGAAGTGATTCCAAGGGAATATTGAAGCATATATATCCATATTGGGTTTTAAAATTCCTCTGAAAAATAATTCTACACCCATTAAGCCCTCAAAAAACTCTACTATGACGCATGGAGAGGAATAATTACATCATGATATATCAAAATTACAGGACCAAGTGAAAAAAAATTGATCTAACAAAGAGCAACCAAAGATGACATGGATAGTTTAAAAGAAAATATGGAATCTAATATGGATGGTTTGAACGATGACATGAATGCTATTATGGATGGTGTAGAAGAAAAAATGGAAGGAAACATGGAAGATTTGAAGAATGTTTTAAAAGTAGATTTGACAAAGTTGTTACAAGCAATGCTTCGTAATGGAAAAAAGGTATTAGATGAAACTCATGTTGAGAACAAAATAAATATTAATCATGATTTCATAGACTCTAACATTGTATTTAAGACACACCATATTCCAAAGATTGATATGAGGAAGTTTGATGGCAAGGATCCATAAACATGGATACTACAGATGCAACAATATTTTGATCTCCATAAGGTCCAACACACACAAAAGGCATGCATTGCAAAATTATATTTAGAACCCAATCAGTTTGTATGGTATTGATGGCTTTGTTATCGTAAATCACTTTTCAATTGGTCAATTTTTACGAAGGAAATGATAGCACATTATGAGCATACAAATAACAACACATTCTTTACCCAATTGATTAATCTCAAACAAAAGGGTTCAATGGCAAAGCACATTGAGGACTTCACAAAATTGAATATCTAGGTAAAATATATTGCAGACGAGCATAGGGTTGATGTCTTCACAGGGACTTTAAAGGATAACATCCAACATGAGGTTCACTTTTTGGAACCCGATTCATTAGAGAAGCCATTCGGGGTGGCAAGAAAAGTTGAAAGCAAAATTATGACAACAAGGAATTCTACCTGATCTGAAATGGGTGGATAACTTGTTATGCTTTGCAAGCACCTCCCACTCAGTTAAACAAATTAAGATCTAGCTTATACTTGACTGTTCGGAATTGAATTCTTGAAACAAGTGTATGTGTTTTAAATTTTTTTAATGCTTTAAATGTGAGGAATAAAAAATTTGTTTTTTCTAATATTAAGCATGTAAAAAAAACATAAAGTGCATCAAATAAGCATCAACACATAACAAAAAATTAAATAAAGGAGTTCACCCGAATATCGTGGGCTACGTCTCCTTGAGCCTTTGTCAATTAACTTGGCTCTTTGGGATTATGATGGATAATTTCTTTTACAAGTAACTTACTCAACTCCAATGGTTATTTGGACTGTACCATTGGGTTTATAATACCATCATACCCCTGGTATGGCTACTATCTCTCTGAAGATGGACCTAGGATCCCTTGGATTTGACCTCTTATGTCGGTGCCCTTAAGCTTCCCTGAGCTTCTCTGTGGCACTAACTCCTTAAGAAATAGATTTTTGTCCCTGAAAAAATTTCTAATATCTCCAAAATATATCATATATCCAAAATATTATGTTCATCTACTCAAATTGAGCTCCAACTCCCCAATCTAGGCCTCCAACTCTTGTTGACCCTAGGCTGCCCGAAATTTCCCTGTGGATTCTTTGGCTCTATAAGTCTCCAAATGGTGTTGAAAATCCATTAAATGGATTCATAATGTCCAAAATAGTCATAATAGACTATTCACTTGCTGAAAAAGGCCTCTAGCTGCTCTGGTTATGCCCTCAACACCCGGTGGCACCCTATGGCTTTGAGCTCACTGAAAACTTCCCTGAAGCATCTCAACCTTCATCATTCTTCAAAAACTTCTACAAATCCTTCCATTGGATTCATAATGTTCAAAATATTCATAATATACTATTTAATTGTTGAGAATGGTTATTAGCTGCTCTGGATAGGCCTCATTCTCCTGGTGGCCCCTGGTGGCCCTAGTGGCCCCTAAAACTTCTCTGAAGAAAAATATCACCCATAAGTTCTCTGATGACTCTGAAAACCTCACCAATGGTTCCAAAATGTCTAAAAAATTCAAAATTTACTATCATTTTCCTGAGTAAGGCCTCTAGCTACCCTGGCTATGCCTCATTCTATTGCTGGCCCCTAGTGGCCCTAGTGGCCTTTGGAGCTTCTCTAAATAAAAATCACGCTCACAAGCCCTCTGATGGCTCTGAAAAACCTCACCAATGACTCTAGAATGTTCAGGAAAGTTGAAATTGACTACTCACACCCCCAGAATGGTCAAGTAATGCTCAAGATAGAGCATAATCAATTTTGCACAGTAACCCCTAGGAAAACTCCACTAATTATGGAGGCCTTCAATTTAGCTAGAGTTAAAATTGGAAAACCGCCCTAAATCTAGGCGTGCTCCAAAAAATCTGTCAAAAATACCGTTAGCAATAAATTTAACCGTTGGGGTGGCCACATGAACCCATACCTCGCGATCACGTTGGAGGTTAGCGGAACTCCGCTTTAACTTTGGGATTAGGTTCCAAAACCCCGGTTGAGCACTGACCACATAGAGAAACCGTCAGAGAAATGGTTATATGTGACAGCACATGTGATAGCTGTTAAATGCTGGTGGTTTTGCGGGTTAATTGTCGAGTTGTATTGGCGCCTAGTCCTGGTGCTAAGGCCATATGGGGAGGGGTTGGCCCCTCTGCTCCCCTGCATATGAATTCAATAAATGTTAAATTAAACTTGTCGCACTATATAGTTAAGAACCATCATAGCAGATACGGTAAAGGCTCGTACATGCATGCCCGAGGTCGCGAGGTCGACTCCTCCGGCCCCAAACCAAAATTTTACAACACTGCTTCAGGGACACGTGGCAATCTCAGGGCTGGCCATGTGTCACCTTCTCATTGGTCCTACAAACCATACCAAATTAAACCGTGCCACTAGTCAACCTGTGAATGGCCTGAAAGGAATATTCCAGGGAATATTCCAAGAATATTCACTAGAATATTCTTTTTGCTGACTGTACCTTTGACCAGTCAACCCTCGTCAAATGCTAAATTTTGCAGTTTACTGGACTTTTCAAATCGCGATACTTCTTCATACGGTGTCAGTTTTTCGAACCATTCACGGCACTGGAATTAGGAAGACGAGATCTATCCAGTTGCTCAAGTTTGACACACTTTTGAACACTTTGAAATTTGAGCTATCACTTAGGTCCTTGATCCAAATATGATCACTATGAACTCATTTATTAAATTTGTTGTTATGTGTTGATGCTTATTTGTTGCACTTTATGGTTGTTGTACATGCTTAATATCAGTAAAAATAAAAATTTTATTCCTCACACTTAAAGCATTAGGATAGTTTAAAACACATACACCTGTTTCAAGAATTCAATTCTGCACAGTCAAGTATAAGCTAGATCTTAATTTGTTTAACTGAGTGGGAGGTGCTTGCAAAGCATAAAAATTTATCCACCCATTTCATATCAGGTGGTATCAGAGCACTAGGTTGCTTGCTTGACAGAGCACTAGGTTGCTTGTTTGAATTGAAAGGTGCTTAACAGTGCAAATAATTTAACTGTTTGCAAATTTACTGATGCTTACAAGTTTTAGTTTGCTAGAGGTGAAGGGGAGCTACTGATAGCTAATTCACGCAGAGGAAAAGAAGGAAGAAGGTTGAAAGCATTCTCCTTACCCAAAGGACCTCAAGGAAACCCTTGAAGCACAAGAGGGATTTTTTGCAAAAGAGGTTGTTTGAAGAAAAGATACAAGCTGCAGAGAAGAGCTTGAATCTATAGCCATATTGTTTGAAATCTTTGTCAATTGTTTTTGAAATCTTTGTGATTTTTTGTTGAAGTTCTTTAGTTCATTGACATAATAATGACAACTTCATCAAGTGAGGTTTCTAAATCCTCTACCTTTACAAGACTCTTTTATGAAGAGATGAAGCGAGACTTCTACATCCTAAAGGATATGGTGCAAATTTTGTATGAAGATGGAAGGGAAAGCACTAGACTTCATGAGAAATCGGTTGCTATGAAGCAAGATAAAGAAAGAATTCTTAAAAGAATGCATGAGATGGAGATGCAACTTCATTATGCCCAAGAGGCCTTAACCAAACACATGCTTGAAGCAGAGGTAAATCACTCAAATTTGTCTTCAAATTCCTCTTCATATAGATGTGTAGGTTCATTTGAAAATCACACTAGAGGTATAGGGTCCAAGTCGATGTTAAAAATGGGCTATGAAGGCAAGGGTTTAGGCAAACATGCACAAGGCATGATTGAGCCTTTTTTGGTTGAGGAAAGCCTAAGAATTTTGGTCTAGGCTATGTTCAATATTATGGCGAAAACTCTACAGCCATGAAGGCATTTGAGACAACTCCAAGAATAACTTTTGTTGCAAGTTCAAATCTACAAACATGTCAAGTATGTTTTCAAGTTGAATGTCGTTGTTTGAAGCATATGCTGCAGCAGGATGTTTGTAGACATGCAGCTTATGACGAGAAAGAGAGTTTTGACAGCTATCATGACATGAACACTGATGTTAGTCTTCAAAAGAAAACTGGAACTTCTTCAAGTTAATCTCCTCGAGAAGGTAAAAAAGATGGACAAGAAAAGCAACAGTCGAGGTATAATTCTTCCCATAGTCAAGTTATTAATGATTATGTTAAGCATGGAAAATCTGCATGCATGAATGGAAGAAAGAGTTGTTGTTCCTATTGTGGTTTGAGTAGCCATGATGTTTCAAGACGCTGGAAGAGATTGAAGGCATATAGGAAACAATTGAAGCAAAGGCAACTTGCACAGAAGATGCAAAATACTTGTGCACATTGCCAGAAAAAGGGACATTTTATTGCCCAATGTTGGACACTACATCCAACCAATCATCCCAAGCATTTGAAGCAAGAGGACAAAAATATTGGCGAAAATGGAACCAAATATTCCATCATTGATGTGATAACATATGTTTCACAGGAAGAAGATTTTCAACAGTAAAAATCGCCATGGAAGTGGCTTGGTAAGAAGTGGTTTGACTTCTTGACCCAGTAAGACATACATTCATTTGTACATATGAAAATTTTGGTCATGTATGCAAGTATTTATGTTGAAAAATTACGTTTGTATGAGCTACCTTGGATCGGTGATCAAGGAAGCGATGTTCATCTACCTTCTATTGAAGATTTCTCACCGGAAATTTCTGGGTGAGCTCAAGGAAGACACAATTCTTGACAGGAGGAAAAGAGCATCCAAGAAGGGAAGTGTTGACTACCTTTGAGTTGGGGCTCAAAGGCACTAAGCCAAGCAAGGAAAAGTGTAAGGAGGATGGAAATGTGAGGGTGTTGTACTCTCATCTACTGAACCGGTAATCAATATTTTGGGGTCCAAAAGATTCCCAATGGGGTGGAGTGATCAGATTTGGATCAAGGACCTAAGTGATAGGTCAAATTTCAAAGTGTTCGAAAGTGTGTCAAACCTGAGTGACCAGATAGATCTCATCTTCCTGATTCTGGCGCCATGAACGGTTTGAAAAACTGACACCATATGAAGAATTTATCGTGATTTGAAAAGTCTAGTAAACTACAAATTTTGGCATTTGACCAGAGTTGATTGGTCAAAGGTACAGTCAGCAAAAATAATATTCCAGGTGATATTTCTGGAATATTCCTCAAAAAATTCCTAGAATATTCCTTTCGGACCATTCACATGTTGACAATTGGCATAGTTTCATTTGGTATGGTTTGTAGGACCAATGAGAAGGCGATACGTGGCCAGCCCTAAGACCGCTACGTGTCCCTGAAGCAGTGTTGTAAAATTTTAGTTTGGGGCTGGAGGAGTCGACCCCGCGACATTGGGCATGCACACACGAGCCTTTACCATCTCTGCTTTTATGGTTCTTAACTATATAAGGTGACAGGTTTAATTTAACGTTTATTAAATTCGTATGTGGGGGAGCGGAGGGGCCATCCCCTCCCCATATGGCCTTAGCACCAGGACCAAGCGCCGATACAACCCGACGATTAACCTAAAAAAACCACCAGCATTTAACAGCTATCACATGTGATGTCACATATAAATGTTTCTCCGACGGTTTCTCCACGCGGTCAGCGCTCAACCGAGGTTTTGGAACCTAATCTCGAAGTTAAAGCGGAGTTCCGCTAACCTCCAATGTGACCATGGGGTATGGGGTCATGTGGCCACCCCAATGGTTAAATTTATTTCTAAAGGTATTTTCGGCTGAGTTTTTGGAGCGCGCCCAGATTTAGGGCGATTTTCCATTTTTAACTCCAGCTAAACTAAAGTCCTCCACAATTAGTGGAGTTTTCCTAAGGGTTACTGGGAAAAATCGATATGCTCTATCTTGAGCATTACTCGACCATTATGGGGGTGTAAATAGTCAATTTTGACTTTCTTAGACATTCCAGAGTCATTAGTGAGGTTTTTAGAGCCATCATAGGACTTATGAGTGTGAATTTTCTTCAGAGAATTTCCAAGGGCCATTAGGGCCACTAAGGGCCAGCAGCAGAATGAGGCCTAGCCAGGGCAGCTAGAGGCCTTACTCAGGAAACCAATATTCAATTCTAAATGTTTCAGACATTTTGGAACCATTGGTGAGGTTTTCAGAGCCATCAGAGAACTTTTGGGTGATATTTTTCTTCAGAGAAGTTCTAGGGGCCACTAGGGCCACCAGGGGCCACCAGGAGAATGAGGCATATCCAGAGCAGCCAGTATTCATTCTCAGCAAACCAATAGTCTATTCTGAATATTTTGAACCTTTTTAATGCAATGGAAGTATTTTTAGAAGTTTTTTAAGACTTATGAAGGCCAATATGCTTCAGGGAAGTTTTCAGTGAGCCTAGAGCGACAAGTTGCCACCCGGTGTTGGGGGCATAACCAGAGCAGCCAGAGACCTTTTTCAGCAAGTGAATAGTATATTATGACTATTTTGGACATTATGAATCCATTGAAGGGATTTTTAGAGCCATTTGGAGAATTCTAGAGCCGAATAAGCTACAAGGAATTTTCGGGCAGCTTAGGGTCAATAGGATTTGGAGGCCTAAATTGGGGAGCCAGAGCTCAATTTGAGCATATGAATAGCCTATTTTGGATGTTTGATATATGCTGGAAATATTAGAAAATGTTTCAGGGATAGAAAGGGATTTCTTAAGGAGTTAGTGCCTTAAATAAGCTCAGGGAAGCTTAAGGGCACCGACATAAGAGGTCAAGTCCGAGGGAGCCTCGGTCCATCTTCAGAGAAATAGTAGCCATACCAAGGGTATGATGGTATTATAAACCCAATGGTACAGTCAAAATAACCATTGGAGTTGAGTAAGTTACTTGTAAAATAAATTATTCATCACAATCCCAAAGAGCCAAGTCAGTTGACAAAGGCTCAAGTAGACGTAGCCCACGATATTTGGGTGAACTCCTTTATTAAATTTGTTGTTAAGTGTTGATGCTTATTTTCTGCACTTTATGGTTGTTGTACATGCTTAATATTAGAAAAAACAAAAGTTTTATTCCTCACACTTAAAGCATTAAAATAGTTTAAAACACATACACCTGTTTCAAGAATTCAATTTCGCACAGTCAAGTATAAGATAGATCTTAATTTGTTTAACTGAGTGGGAGGTTCTTGCAAAGCATAACAAGTTATCCACCCATTTCAGATTGAATATAACCTGTGAATATTATTTTTGCTGACTGTACCTTTGACCAGTCAACCCTGCTCAAATGCCAAAATTTGCAATTTACTGGACTTTTCAAATCTCGATAACTTCTTCATATGGTGTCGGTTTTTCGAACGGTTTGCGGCATCGTAATCAAGAAGACGAGATATATCCGGTCGCTCAAGTTCGACACACTTTCGAAAACTTTGAAATTTGAGCTATCACTTAGGTCCTTGATCCAAATTTGATCACTACCAGTCACAACTATAAATATGGAAGTTTTTCTTCTCCTAACCTTCCACAACCTACAAGGTTGACACCACAACAATTGGAGGATAAAATAGCAAAAGGGATTTTTTATAGTTGTGATAAAAAATACACTAAAAGTCATAAATGCGATGAGAAGAAATTATTTTACATATATTTTGAAGAGGAAGAAGAAAATGAACAATAAACATCAAAGGAGGAGGATATACATGAGGAACCAACCCAAGAGAAAGAAGAATTGAATATAATTATATCTTGTAATGGATTGGCAATAATTACCACTCCTCAAACTCTCAAGATAGAAGGATATATCAAGAAGAGAAAGGTAATAGTGCTAATTGATTTGGGGAGTACCCATAATTTTATTCATTGTAAGATAGCCAAGGAATTGAATTGCTTCATATATCCAACACTAGAGTGTCAAGTGATGGTTGCAAATGAAGTAACTATAAATTGCACTAAAAAGTTCCATAATATCAAGCTAACCATGGGGGAATGTTTATTGAATATCCCAATTCTCTCCATTCCAATGGATGGTGTTGATGTTGTATTAGGAGTCCAATGGTTACAATTGTTGGGGACAATAACTTTTAATTTTCAAGAAATGTTCTTGAAAATTTTTTGGGAAGGAAAGGACGTTGAATTACGGGGTATCACAGGGAAACCAGGAAAGATAATCATCTCTAATGTCATGAAAAAACTTATGAAGAAAGAACAACAAGGCATAATTACATAATTATGCTCACTAGACATTCAAAAATCAAAATCATCTATTTCTCAATATATCCAAAAAAAATCCTTGTACAATAACTCTAAGGTGTTTGAGACTCCCAAAGTCCTCCCACCTATTTTTGATCATGATCATGCTATTCATTAGATTCCAGGAAGTGTTCCTCCAAAATTCAGGCCTTACAGATACCCTTATGCACAAAAGAGTGAGACTGAACGTATGGTTGCATAAATTTTATACATAAGCATTCATAACTACTCAAGCATTGAGGAAAACACTTTTTTGAAGGAGAGGGGCATGTTAGGTTCCTATAATACTAGTGTATCCCCTTATTTTTATTGTTAGTGTAGCCCCCTTATTGTTATTGTTGTGCCCATGTAGTCTCCATGTTGTAATTATTGTGCCCCATAGAATCCCACTATTGTTATTGTTGTGCACTTACATTATTATTGTTATGTCGGATCTGATTGTATTGTGACCCCTTAGACTCCTATAATAGAAAGTAGGTTTTGTCACTTGAATAATCCAATAATTGTTCATTTATGTAATGTAAAGTAGTTTTCCCCCTCGAAGAGGTTGATTTCTAAGTCGATCATCTATCTTTTCTTCTATTTTGTGAGTTGGTTGCATAACAATGGCACTTACTTACTATTGGCTGAATCTTATGATTATGTCGTTGGCCAGAAAGAAGCGGGCTGGTGATACGACCTTTGAGCCTCCCATAAATGGACAACAAACCTAAGGGTTTTTCCTAACAACCTGGAGCTCCTCACTTAATTACAGGTATTAGCTTCGCTAAATACTATGCTTTCAATACCATACACACAATGTAGTTATGCCCATTCTTGGAGTAAGGATTTCACTTCTTACTGTGTACCCCTTGATTGTAAGTGCAAAATAAGTACTCTTCAAATTCACAGGTTGTACATATTTTGAAGCTTGAAAGGATATTTTGTTTGAAGGACTAAAGATGGAACAAGTACCTTATTTGAATGTCGGAATAATGAGAATATGGCGAAAGTGTCTTATTTGAAGGTCGTGGGCAGAGAAACCGTCAACCTGACCTCTTCTAGTTCGTGTGAAAGAGGTTGTCCCGAGCATTAGTTGTTGATTGATTTTCCCTCTATAATGCAGAGGTAGTTCATGCTTTGTTTTGATAAACAGTATTTTGGTTGATGCCCATCTTCCCCAAGAAATGCAATTTCCCAGTCGGGTTTAATGGCAAGGAACCTCGCCAGCTCGAATGCTCCAATGCATTGTTCGGAGCAAGAGCAAGGAAGGCCATAAACCAATGTCTTTTACCCCCACCTTCTATCATTATTTGTTGATTCCTTTCATTATTCCAATTCCGATCAATGCAAGGGATGGCTTAAACAATAACTTCTAATGACCTCGATTCTTTCTAATAGGTATATGTTCCAACATAATTTGATTCTATGATCGACTTATGGTACTCTGCACTCTGCGTTGGGTGAAGAGGAAAACTTCCCTTCTCGATGCAGTTTCTTCTGTGATGCTACTAACTGGTGCTCTTGATTAACTTTATAACCTGGTTAGCATGTAGTTTTAGAGCTATGTGCGTCACAGTAAGTCTCTCTTATCTATGTGTCTCCAATTTGTCTGTGAAAAAAACAATGGTGTAGGAACTATGGTTCTGTCTCAGTAATTCATGAGGTTTCCAAATAATATTGAGCAACTTCACCAACAATATTGAAATGTTTGGTAGTCGAGCTGATAAGCTTGCACCTGTAATGGAAACATGTCATGATGTCACGTTGGTATGCTTTCATGTGTAATGCATGCTGAGATGTCTATACCCTCTTTAGGTTTTGTTTTTGTGGTTTCTTCCATTCTATAGGAGACAAAAGGATATCTTTGAAAATACAGTTCTCTAGAACTTTTTTAATAGCTTCAATATTATATTTTTAAGATCATCTCACAAATCATAAACTATCGTACAATCATTGTCTGGTAAATTGAATCAATAAAACTTTAAGTGGTTTCCTTATTCTAATGTCTTGTAAGTTGTATATTTAATTTTTTCTATAATCTGTTTGAATTTTATGAGGAGTTGAGTGTGGCAACTAGTTTGTGGGAAATACATTATTTCAAAGAAAGTCTAAAATTCGATCCAATCTCCCACAATTTTAATTATTTTTTCATTTAAAGTTAAAATTAACTTCAATTTAAAATCCATCTAACTTTAAAAAAAAATCCTAACCTTTTTATGTTCAAACAATAGAAATAAACCTCTAAAGGTACAAATTCGTGTTTTGAAATCCAATTAACGTGGCAACTTAGTGTTTTAAAATCCAATCAACATGGACAAGACTGTTGTTGAGTAGTTCCTTGGTGACATTTCATAACCACTTTATAAGAAGTTCAGTGTCTTCACTCTAGTATTAGGGACTTGATGCTTCGCAGGCTCCCTTGTTAATTAAGAAAACAGAAAGAATTTACATTCCACACTGATTATATAATAATGTACAACACAAAGTGGAAATTTTCAATTTTGCATAGCTTAGTTATTTTCAAGGGAGATGCGGAGGGCTTATTAAAGATCTACATTGTGCTTAATTTGTGTAGAGATCTATATAACAATTTAGTTCGAAGAACTCAGTCCAATAGTTAAGTAAAGAGGTTTTATCCCCACAAATTTTGTGGTCCAGTCTTAAGTGAAACTGTGTATATTTGTTAGGCTAACAAACATGATTTCTTACCATTCAAAAAATACCAAACATAAAACAAAATAATTTTTAATTATCACCTTTTATTGATATAGTTGATTTAAGTAAAAAATAATTTGAATCGAAGTTTTTGTAAATAAAATTATTTAGAAAGCTATTTTCCAAATCTACCACATAAAAATATTTTAGATAGCCAACACATTTCGAACCAGATTCATTAGGTATCAGGACGATTAGTTATTCATGTAAAAAGTACCCAACCACTCAGCCGACCGGCAAACTACATAGTCATTGTACTTTATAGACTTGGCCGGCCATAGAGATATTATGACAGATGGTTTCCAGTACTGACACTTATGCCCGACTATGGTTTGTACACACAGCTGGCTTTGAGAGACTCGGGACAAGCAGCGCTAGGTGGAAGAAATCGATAATCCGAAACGTAATAGCACGTACTCTAATCTGGTAATTTTAGATAGCAACTGGTAACGAGAATGACAAAAAATAGTGGCCATTGCCTTAACTTGCTAATTTGATACCACATGAATAGCATGCCCGTGGCTTCACTACCATTCATCTGATAGGAAGCCAAGCCCATTGACCTATATTTTCTCGAGTTCAAAATAATTGACAGGGTGATTCACAATGTATAATAAAATATATAGTGAAAGGAGTTTTATTAAATATGTGCTCAATGGAAGTAACAATAACAATGGTATTAAGAAAATAGTGAAGGAAATATAAGCTTGGCTCTTTACTATTCCTAAGCCCACCAATTAAGTTCAAAATTTTATTTATACATTGATTAATTTCCATGTAAAGGAAATATAAAATGATTCTACTATTTTTAAGCTTAAGAGTTACATTTAGAATTTTATCCAAATATTGATTAATTTTCATGTTTATATTTGGTGTATTACATCTATAATTTCATCTAGAATTAAGTTTATAATTATTAATTTTTATATATGTTAATTTTTATGTATGTCTTAGAGAAGTGGTAGGAAGTTATGATCAAAGTATATTATATTCAAGAAAATAAGTAATATCGAAATATTAAATTTGTTTTAATTTAATATTAAGGTAGTTAGTGTAAACTTGACTCGGTCATATAGACAAATTTGATATGGTTATTAATGGGTTTGTTGTTAGTGGTTTATGGGCTAAAGGCTCTAGTAACACATGATTTTTCCATGGTATTCTCATGTAATGTAGCCTATTTAAGGGCAGAATGACTCCATTGTAAGACTCCTTTGGACCAAAGAATAATAGATCTATTATTAGGAACTAATTTTATTGTAACGGTTTCCAATATAATCTATGTTGTCCATGTGTTGTTGTCTTTATGCGAACTTATATTATGATCTTACTGATTTCTCTTTCTATAATGATGGGTATCAATGTTGAGGGAAGAACAATCTATGATGCAAATGCTATGTGGTTGTTCATGGGCTGAGGATAGTAAACTTGTAGTGAGGAGGTCACATAGATGCACAAAAAGAGATCTCTAAGGTAGCCATCGAATATGTGGCAAGGTGTTTTGTTGAAAGCGGAAACAACTTGCATCCATTGACACAAAAGACATCACCAAGGTTGATGAGGAGCCATATGGCAAGGATTAGAGTTGGAAATTACACGTAAGATTTTAAAAATGATGGTATTTGAAGATTTAATGTTGGTCATTCAATAGATTTGTAAGGCTTGGAGGAATATTTCTCCATCTCTCCCCTTGATCATTCAGAGAATTATACTACAAATTCATCTTCTATGAGATCAAATTTTATCATGTGGATAAAAACCTCAATGCAAAATTTGATTTATTAGCCAATAAGGGATCATCACTAGCCCAAGGGATAATGGATTTGGAGACCAATCTAACATATTATACATCTATATGATGACTAAAATGGGGAAACATACATTTAACAAAATAGAAAATTTTGACAATCATCGTTGGAGAAAATGTCCAAGGGATATGAATTGCATACTTTGTATTGCAATGGTAGCAAGGGAATTTAGGAGTTTAACTCCTCTAGTGACCTCGAGAATCATTCGGTGGCTCCATAATAAATTTAGAGCAGATGGTTTGAAGGTGGAGAGTTGTAGATGTAATGGCAACAACATTGGAGATCCCATGCAGTTCCAAATTCGAACAGGCGGACACAAGATCTAATTCCATTAAATGAAATGTGGTGTAAGTCGACAAATAAGGGGTCATTTCAAATGGAAGGAGCCTTAATTTTCCTCGACCTTCTCATATATTTCTTCCCCCTACATTCAATCCAAGATCTTGATCATGAATTGATCACATGAACATGGCATATTTTCATTCAATGGAATTTTGAAGGTGAATAAAGGGCCTATGTACTATTATAATATATGGAATTTCTTTGCAACGGGTTCGATAAATTCCTCTACGAGAGTTGTACAGGAGGGTGGATAGTTATATAATTTTGTTATAGGCCATTTTGTCACACATGATCAAGTGAGCCTCATTATGGGATCAATCAACATCGTATTCCCCTTGTCATGATCTTGCACAAATCCCTAAGCATGTACCTTTCATCCCTCAAAATTTCAACCCTAAACTACCCTATCTGAGCCATTTTGAGGACCAATGCTCCCTGCAAGCCTACTGGGGTGCATTCACCTACCGATTGCTCCATTGTGGCCAACGTTGGTCACAAGCAGGTTGCTCTCCTTTCACCTGCATTGGTTCTAGAATTCCGGGAGAATGATCGGGATTCCTGAAGCTTCACCTTCTAGGATTTTCTAGAATTTGTTTCAAATACTTACCTTGGATTGACATTCAAATCCTATCCTACCCTACTTTGGAGTTTTCACCACTTATCCTTTGATGATATCCCTCCATCAAAGGTGGATATAGAATCTTAAAATGATAATTGGATAAGAACTCCCAAATTACCCCTCTCTCCTATATATTTAACCTCTTGCCTATGCGAAGGTTGGTGAATGAATGGTTGGCTTTGGAGAGTGATTCTTCCCTTATGCTACTACAGTAAGTAGTTATCATCTCATATATAGGGTGACTGGATATGCATATTGTGACAAGGAAAGGATGAGTAAACAACTTGGAGGAGTTGTTCTACAAGATCAACTGCTAATTATGGTTGTAATATCCTTCCATTTATATTAATGAAAAGAATTATATGATTTCCTATATGTCATGTTGACTCCCTTATTTCATTACCATGTTGATCTATTGAATAGAGTGTTTAGATGATACTACATACATCTCATAGTTTCTTGGTTTGTGTTATCTGACTGTGCAGGTTCTAATTTTGGCAATCAGAACTGAAATTGGAGCTTCCAAGCTAAAGAAGGAGAGAAGTGAGCTACAGCTTCCAGGTAGGCCTCACTTCGTCATCTATTTACTTTAAGGAAACACATCGGGTTCTCTTTTTTGTTCTAGGTTGACCACCAAACCTAGGGGAGATACCTTTGTCACAATCGTAAATCATGTATAACAAATTGGTAGCGGGATTCCAAGATTTTTATTGTGTTAAAGAGAAAGAACGGAAGAGGGTGGCCCAATGACCCCACATCATGTGTTTATGAAGCTAAATGCACTTTTAAACCATCTGTCGTCAATGGTAGAAGACTTATTAAGCATAGTGGCAAGGCAGGAAGACTTGAAAGAAGAAGGAAATCAAGCAAAATTTGAAATGTTGGAGATAAAATATGTTTTTTTGTAGGGGATCTTTGAAAAATCCAACTTGGAGTGCAAAATCGAACTAGCTATTATGGACGTTAGATTGACTGAATTGGAAGACAAGCTTAACATTAGAGAACAAAAATTCTTGGCAGAGGCATAATTGAGTAAGGAACCTAATAAAAAAGGGCCATACACACTAGGGAAAGTGACTAGAAGAATGGGGACAAAGACAAAACAACTAGCATAAGCTCCATTGGCGAGACCATTTAAAATCAGTTAAATAGATATGTCTTAATATTTGTTTTAACTTTTGTAATTTTCTACAACTACAAGTTAATGTTAGGGGTCTATTATAGGGTTTACAATAGGCATTTGTTTCGAATAGTTGGGAAAAAGTGTCACAGACATAGATGTGCCATTTTTTGGTTTGCATAATACAATGTTTTTGTAGAACATGATGAATATTATGAGGGTACTAGTCTAGATTCCAACATTTTATAATACAAATATCTACATGTTTCTTTAAAAAAAAAAATACAAACTCCCTTGAAAATGTATCGTTGAATTCTGGTGAAAAAGGTTATTTCATTTATACATTAAATCGCGGCTTTAACAAATATAATAAGTTAAAAAATCTAAATCAAAGTAGTGATTCTTGTTAAAATATGCAACTGCAGTCAAATTCCACTTTGTACAGTTCACTTGATGGATAAAATTACTGCATTGAATTCCTATTTTCGAGAGGAACAAAAATGACCTAAAGATCACTCAAATCGAATAAGGGAAAGTGTATTTATGAAGAAACTCCCATATGTGCATATTTGATAAGGTCAGACCTAAAGCAAAGTGGACACCCTTGGAAGACTATAAATACAAGTGACCTCTACCTCATTTGGACATCATTATGAGACACTCTTCTATCTTTATTTTTGGCTCACATGAGTCTAAGGTCCGTCCGCGAAGGAAAAAGTTCACTCTGAGGTGAAATTGCAGGGTTTGAAGCTCACATCTCAATTTTAGGGTTTTGGGCCATAGTTGTTGGTACAACACAGGAAGAAGTCGACCGCAATCGCTCGCACATAATCTCAACTGTGTGATTGGAGCCTTCCATTAACACAAACAACTCTTCATCCATGCGACTGGGAGCTAGGGTTTCAAAATCTCAATTACTCGCATGTCAGGCTTAAGGGAGAGACTAGGAAGTTATAGTCACTCGCATGACTATTTAATGCGATTTTTTGTAAACTTTTCTGGTGGAGTTTTCTGATCTAATTTGTCTAAAATCTGGCAGGAATTTATTGAAATCACAAGTTTGATGGGTAAACGATGCACAACGGAAGTGCCCTAGGGGTTTTTCAGGGTGTTGAATCCATATATGCAGTCAAAAAGCCAGTTTAAATAATACAAATCAAGATTTCACCTCAAATTTTTTTATCAGATTCCAGCTAGAAAATCCACATAAAACTCTAAAAAATCGCATTAAAGACAAATTATGTAATATTTTTAACTTATTCAATATTTAATATTATTTAATTTAAAATTATTTATTATTATTTTTATTGAATAGTATTAATTACTATCAATAAATTAAACAATAAATTTGTAAATATTTTTATAATATTTAATAAAAATTAATTATTTTTATTAATTATAAAAATTATAATATTTTTATTATTATTATTATATATTTATAAATAAAATAAATTTGTTCATAGATAAAAAAAAAAAAAAAAAAAAAAAAAAAATTTAAAAAAAATTAAAAAAACAAAAAACAAAAAACAAAAAAACTTTAACTTATATTAACAACATTCAATTATTGTGCTAGTATATATCTAGTTATGAAATTGGCAATTGGAAAGGAAATTTATCATACATTTTTTTTCAGAAAGAAAAAAACGCTGTTTGATATAACAGTGCATAGAACAAAATTACAATCCATCAAGTCTAATGGGTTAAAACCTGGTCAGAAAACAATCCGTCCCATGCACATCTTCTAAGGAAGAAGGTGTCAAAGACAGAGGATAAGTTTTGACCAAAACATTACTGGGGATAACTCACCCATAACAAATATCGAAGTCCAGCACAGGAGACATCTAATGACCTTACAAAGGAAATAAGACTGACCGTTGTTGGACTCTACCAATACATCAGGAATAGGATAGGGGACGAGGAGCAATATCTGGCTCGCTTGTATAAAAAGTTTACAGCCCTGTGAAAAAAGATGACCACTGCAAAAATGTTGACTAAGATAGTTAGTTGTAATTGTATGCATAAAGACTAGTAATCCGGAACCTATGTATTCCTTCGCCAGAATCTGTGAAAAAAGTCAATTCAATCCCACAATGTAAGTCGGCTACCGATGATGAAAAAAGGTCAGGCTCACTTGCTCACACTCTAAATTGAATCTTTAACCTGGCAGCCAGTATAAACCAAGAAGTATCGGCACATTGGATATCTGTCTAAACTGGCTCGCTTGATTGTTCAGTAATTGATTGGATAATTATATTCTTCTGAAAGGCCAATCCTGAGTAATTGAGAAATGGCAGGAGTGACTAGAATCGACACCCAGAAATCAACATGGATAGGCGAATGAAAATCAGGCTCGCTTGAAGAGCATCTATGCACTTGATATACGATCTGGCTCACTTGATAGCGTGAACTGTTGTTTGCAGGGCGACTGTAGCCCGGCAAAGAGACGAGAATTTGGGTATAACCGACCCGAATTCATCTAAATCTACAACCAAATACAACAGAGCTGAGGAAAATAATAGAAGATCCCGACTACAGTGTGGAATATAACAGACCATCTGGCTCGCTTGATGAGATGTTATTCAGGCTCGCTTGAACAGTGTAGGAAGAATGACGAAGGATTAAGAGTCAATCAAAAAAGAGGATTAGTAGAAACAAAAAACCAATAGAAGACTTAAAAACCGACAGTCAAGGGATAGGTATAGATGATTCCCTTGTACAGATCCCATCCTTGAAAAGAGCCATCTGTATGGCCCCATATTCAGCATCTAAACCCATTTTTGACAGGCTATCAGCTCTCATATTCAGATCTCTGTAGATGTGGGTTAATGGAGGAGAGCCAAGTATCTGCCAAATATGCCGAATTCTGTTAATCCAACCCTGTAGGTCAGGAGATTGAATGTGTAGAGTGCCCCTGATACAGTCAATGACCAGCGCCGAGTCTCCATAAATATGAATATTTGTTAATTCCATATTAGCTACTGTATATAGCCCGCCCCATAGTGCCATCAATTCAGCCTTGTTGTTAGTTCCCATGCCACCATTCCAGTGTAAATGAATTCGTTCTCTTTCGGAGATTTTTATCCAGGCTCCACAACCCATAGTCCCATCTTTGCTAGCTCCATCGAAATAAACCGCTGGTAATCCAACCTCATGAGGTCGGATTCTTCTTGAGCCATCCATAGTTTTGATTTGTGTGATGGGTAGATCATCAATCCGGCGCCTAATGGCACAATAGATGTGAGATAAATTAATAGGGAAGTCCTCAAAAATAAGCCGATTTCTAGCATTCCATACTTCCCATATTAAAATGAAAGGCAGAGAACGATATCTGTTGTTCAGCAAGTCCCATTCACGAGCGATGGATATAAAATCTTGAGAAATCCATGACGTATTGTGGCTATGTGCAGAGAAAAAGTTCCAAATCTGTTTGACCACTGGACATGAAATGAAAAGATGCGTAGTAGATTCCTCGGCGCATCCACAAAGAGCGCATCTACTAGGTCCCAGCAAACCTTTCTTCTGTAGATTGTTCCAGGATAGAATTCTGTCCCTCCAAACGAGCCACCCAAAAAGGACAATCTTCGTGGGTAGGTTCCGCTTCCAAAATTGGGCAAATAC
Organism: Pinus albicaulis; assembly: GCA_034641835.2. NCBI lineage: Eukaryota > Viridiplantae > Streptophyta > Pinopsida > Pinales > Pinaceae > Pinus > Pinus albicaulis. The sequence goes on from CM076571.1 coordinate 863,252,400, forward strand.
ACGAGAGTAATGTTCGGCATATACCTGGGAGTTTAATTTGAGGTATATATCGTGAACAAGAGGCATATGCCCCACCATCGGACCGTCCCAAACGATGATGTCGCCACCTGCTGCATGACATAGTCCAGAAGCCCTCAGTGCTTGTGCCGTATGTTCCCATTCAGCGGCATCCTCGCCATCTATGTTCAGCTGTGATGCACTTTTAAAAATGGGAACGCCATAAGACCAGGAATTTATAGTTTGAGATAGGAATAGGAAACCTCTATGCGCCAACCTGTGGATGAGACGGGTAGATATTTGACTGTGCCTATCGAAACCTTGTATTTTTAAGTCCCCCAATGGAATTCTGCATCCGTCTCGGAACTGCCAAGTCAGTCTATCTGTTGTTTGACTCAGAATTTTCTTAAAAATTCCCCAAATAAAGGAGGATCTCGCTGGATTGTAGAAAATGTTACAAAGCAGATTATGAAGGGTATCATCTTCCAAATATTTGTGTTTAATAATGTCAGACCAAATTCCTGAACCAGTTAAAGCTCGCCATAATGACTTGATAAGCAGAGCCATGTAAAATATCTTAGTATCCATGATGCCCCAACCATCATGCTCCTTGGGTCTGCACAAGAGTTCGAGTCTGACAAGGTGGAATTTGTTAGTGTTAGCCGATCCGTTCCATAGGAAACGAGCTATTATTCTGTTGATATCAGCCACAATATTTGCGGGCAAATAAAATAAGTGACCCCAATAGACCAGAAGTTGTGATAACACCGCCTACACCATGATATATCTACCGCCCATGGAGAGCCATCTGTGGGTCCATTTGTTGATCTTACATCTGAAACGCTCTAACAGCCAGAGCCAATCCGAGCTTTTATAACCACAAGGTTTGATATTAAAACCTAGATATTTCAAGCCCCCGGAAAGCATTTGAATACCAACTCTGAGAAAATCAGCAATGAACCTGATCTCGTCTATATCACCGAACTCATATAATAAGAAGGATTTAGCCCTGTTGATGCACAATCCGATAGCCGCGGCGAACCTGTTTAGAATAAAGAGAATGTAGAACCAGTGATTCCTTTTAAGAAACCAAAACAACAACATATCATCCACGAATAAAGAATGGGAGACATAAATGGAATCAGAGAATTGATAACCGCAGACATAGCCTTTCTGAGAGGCCATTTTCATCAACTGACTGAAACCGTCCATAATTAAAATGAAGATGAGTGGGGATAATGCACAGACTTGTCGAAGTCCCTGCCCCGCCTCAAAAAATGTTGTAGGCAATCCATTCACAATCACAGCATATCGAACAGTGGTTATGCAGGACATGATCCAGCGGATAATCCTGAGGGGCAGCCCAATATTTATTAGGACCAATCGAATGTATGACCAGTCGAGGGTGTCATAAGCCTTGTACAGGTCAACCTTCAAAATAAATGCCTCTTTTTTCTCGGAGTGTATGGAGTGGAGGATCTCCTGGGCGACTGCGATTGCATCATGAATGGATCTACCAGAAAGAAAACCATACTGCTCTGGCGAAATATATTTAGATAGGGCCTTTTTCAATCTGTTCACAATAAGCTTGGATGTGATCTTATATAACAGATTGCAGAGAGCGATGGGGCGGAATTCTCCAAAAGTCGTGGGGTTGTCATTTTTTGGAATTAGAGTAATAAATGTAGAATTTAAATTAGCCGGAATATGTCCAGAAGTTCTGAAGAGTTCCACCATATCTGTCAGCTCGGCCACCATAATGTCAAAGAAGAATATGAAGAACTCAGAGGTCCATCCGTCAGGACCTGGGCATTTGTCATGTGGCAGAGATGAGCACCCCTTCGACCTCTGCCACACTAATTGGTTCATCCAGCGTTGTTAAATCAGCCTCCTCATCGATTTTATCAACATGTTCAATAACCCATTGTTGGCAGTTGCCATCGATCTGTTGGCTTTGTTGATAGAACGCTTTAAAATGTTTGTATGCAGCCTCCTGAATGTTGGGCGTAGAAGAAGCGAAACTGCCATCATCATTTTAATCCGCCAAATTGTGTTCCGGCTTCTGCGATCGCTGGCACTTTTGTGAAAAAATTTAGAGTTGCGGTCTCCCTCTTTAATCCATCGGATCCTGCTCTTCATTTTCCAGGAGATCTCTTCAATTTTTAGGATAATATAATTGATAATTGTTCATGTGGTGACAGAAATATAATCCTGCAATGTACGATTTAGGAAAATTAAATATTAAATCCACCAAGAATTATGTGCAGCAAGGGTTATTAGGATTGGCACACTTTTGGTAACACTTTATTAATCAGCATCATTGAACTCTATAGTAAGACAATCAACACCGAATTGTGGAATTTCAAGTATTTTCAGCAATATATATTTTTATTTATTTATATGTATAATTAGGGAGACATGTTACACTTTCTGAAACTTTTAGATAACATGTTCACCAAAAATTTGGCCAAACTTATATCTTCCAAGACTTTTAGATAATATGTGTATTCATACACATAATACATCATAAAAACCAAAAATTTGTACCTTTGCACAAGTCTAGTCGGACATGATAAATGAAAAAACCAAAAACTGTAACCAAAATTATGTACCTTCACACAAACCTAGTCCAGCTAAAATCATTATACCACACTAAGTCATAAACAAATTTCCTTAAAATAATAATAATAATAATAAAGGCGTGACGCAACTTGTATCATACGACAACAATAAGGTGACCATCAAAGAATTCGTAAGCCATAAGACCTTTCTGGAAGGGACAACTCATCAACCTTATCATTTAATCCTTAAAATTACGAGAAAATAAAGTCCATTCAAAATTCTAAATATATTTTTAAATTGACTTAACAAAGATTAATTCTAACATAAATTATGATTAGATTTATTGGAAAAAAAAACAACTATTTACAATTATATTGAATATCGCATTACCAAATCACCACGGATTACGGGAAACTTTAGTTTTTAAATAAGATTTAAATTTTTTTATCTTTACCACCATTTACGACTATTTTGGTGGCAATCAATTACCCGTGTTACACATAACACGATAAGGATTACAACAAATTTGTCCTATCTGCTTATTGCCATTAATCCGATGGCCTTCAATGTAAACCTGAAAATAAAATTTGCTCGATATATTAATCCATCAACAACAAAAAAACTACCATGTTTTGAATGAAATTTGATAAAATTAAAATGTGGAATATATTTCATCTATAATTATTAAATTTATTTTATAATTATTAATCTAAAATAATAATCATAATTAAATTAAATTAAAATTTTAACTAATATTATTTTTATAATATAAATATATAATTAATTAGTAGTTATTTTAATTATAAATGTTATTATAAAAGAGTTTATTTTTAAATATAAAGAAATAAGTTTATTAATTAAAATTAATTTAGTTTAAAAAGTTTTAATTTAATTATCAATAATTATTATATAAATGGTAGGGATTTAACTTTCATAGAATATTTTAGAATATTCTTAGTAATATACACAAATTAAAGGCTAAGTTTTTTTTTTTAAAGGTGAATTTTATTACGACAAAGTAGGAAATTACATCAAAAAAATTCATAAGCCATTCCAACCTCTCATGTGGGAGACTGGACCACACCCAAAATTGGGCCCTTTGAAGGGCCATGAGCAACTGACAATGTCTAACATAATCGAACTTAAACATAAATATATTAGGAAATTGATCTCGTCAATCATACCCATAAGCAAAAACAAGAGGAAATCCATATCCATCATCACAATCCATCACATACTCAAAGAGTTGGATCAAAGTTTGAACCATCTACTAAAATAGAGTCAACTGGGTTGTCGAGGGTCTCGGAGTTGTTTGTTAAGGTTTTTTTCAATTCGCGCCAACCTCTGGTCCATTATTTTCAGTCTATCTTCTCTCCCACCTCTCTCTCTCTCTCTATATATATATATATATATATATATATATATATCCATCTAGGCCTAATAGACTCTTTCTTCATAGTACATTTCTCCTCTCCTAGGCTTACCTCTCTCTCTCTAGAAGGTGGGAATTCCTTTAGCCCCCAAGATAGAAAGATATACAATGTTCTAGGTGATATAATTGTTATCAAGCAACAAATATCTCTGAGAGGAAAGGAAAGCCTTTGCTAACTCTGCTACTATGTTTCCCTATCTCCCTATGTATGCTCTACCCTAAGTCATTGGATTTTTTTGTCTTGTATTTTCCCCTTCAATGGATACCGCCCTATCAAAGACTAGGTGTGAAATCCACCCCCCCGTCCACATAGGAAACAACCATGTGTCTTTGTTTCAAAAAGTCTAATCTGTTGACCCTGAGATCAGTTCTCTTGGAGAACGATAAAGTTAATAAAACTCTCATGACAAGAGGAATTAAAGGAGAAAAAGTGGCACCTGATAGGTTGGAAACAAATAATTATGCCTAAATTGGAATGAAAATCAGGGGTAAGAATACTGATAAACAAAGATCCATGTTTAAGAGTATATTGGTGCTTGAACTCTGACAAAAAAAGGTCTCTATGTCAAAATTTTACGGAAAAAAGATACATGGGGAATAGGGAACCTGTCCACCTTATGGGAGTTCTGAAATGATGGTGTCCCCAAAGGATTAAGCATAAAGAATAATATGATCCAAAAAAGTTTAACATATAGTTGGATTTCCCAAGATTTCCAACATGGAGAAAAGGAAGACTTTTGGGAGTATGCATGGGTTGGACACCAACCTCTCAAAAGCATCCAAGCTCTGGACAGAATCAGAAAGGTTATGATCTATTTGGGGTGAACCAAAACAAAGGATTATTGGATCAGTCCCAACAAACTCCTTGGGGTCTATCACTAAAATCAAATGGAAATATCCTTTAACATGACTAACAAATTTCTCGACTCTCAATTGTTGAGGCAAAGGCAATCAAGGAGGCTCTATGATTTAGATTCACTAAATTCCAAAGCGAATAAGAAGCCTTATGTTGAAATCCCACATCAACTGGATCCTACTCACTTAAAGAAGGATATGGCATGGTTCTATTAGAAGAGCACCAGATTCTTAGATTAAAGCCTAGAAGAAAATATGGTACCCAGGAATATGGCCCAAAGTTGCAGCGTTTCAGTGGATAGCAGTGAAAGGGAAAAATAATTACATAAGAAAATTTGAAGAGAAGAAGTGTACAGTGCCCAACCAGGTCTAATGGATGTTAAAGGGATGAAGAAACCTATGATTACATCCTGACACAATGTTTTTTTGAAAAATATGCAAGGAAAATTTTAAGGATGGATTTTTATCTTAAGGTTTAGAAACCTTGGCGAATCTTAATGGTCCCTAATATGTAAATTGTAAAATGTTTGGCAATATTTTTGTAAAAATATTTAGATTTCTAATGATTTTATATTAGTCTATATAAAATTTTGGCGATTTTTAAGGTAAAATAATTTTATACTATAAAATGTGAGTGAATAAGTTTTAGAAAAAATGGAAATTGGCAAATCTTTTTTTGGAAAAAACATGGAAAATTTGCCCACCTGTGAATATTAGCCCTTCAATTTTTCCCTAAAAATATGTATGGGCATCATGGAGTGAAATGTTTAGAACTATTTCCCCTTTGAAACAATGAGTTCAGGAGCTAATTTGAAAATGACCAGCCCCACATGGAAATCATAGGTTATCAAGAAACTATAGAAATGTATTACAAACTTCATATTAAAGGAAGTCAAATGTCAATTGGGTTTATTTCGGGTGGTTAGGAGGAATGATTGTTATCCTCCCCGCTCAGGTTCAATTCCCACAAGTGATATGATGAGATCATATCAAGTGTATTGTTGCAATGGATTCAAGCCTTCTTGTTGAACAGTCTTGAGCCCTGAAGAATATCTTACCCTTTTCTACATGCTAGAGAGTGAGATTTTTTGTTACATGGAAAAAAAAATTATGGGAAGTCAAACAAAAAAATGAGGAGCCTTAGCAGAGGTAGAAGTCTCCTCAGTTGAGGGGATAACCCTAATCAAATCTGAAGGATTCCAAAGGATTGAAAAATAAGACAGACTCCAAATTTCTAATTAACATCTTGAACAAGACAGCCAAAGTCAATAACTGGTTCACTGATGGAAACATATGCTAGATTCTAAGGGCTTTACAATGAATAGAGGTTTCCTTCTAAGTTCCAAGTTCTCACACACAGGGAAGTCATAGAATAATTTGGTGGATTGGCTAGTCAACCAAGCCATTGTTAGAGAATCAGGCCTTGAGCTTATTAAGATTAGCAATGTGATTAAGGAAGTGAAGGGCCTTAAGTACCCCCTTGCCTCCTTAATAATGGAATTTTTGGGAATGTGAAACAACTCTCTTACAAAGATGAGATTAATAATAATGGAGATAAATCCACTGCAAGGCAGGGATTGCTCATGTAGGGAGAAGGCTGGGAGAGGTGACAGACACAAATTGGGTAGATGGAATTCATTAATGGGAAGGTAACCAAGACAGAGATTAGAGGTATAAACCTCTAGAATACCTTCATTCAATATCAGTTTGAAGTGGTATGAAAAGTAGATGAGTGATAGAGTCCTCACTATCATGCCATGGACATCCAATGAATTTAGAAGGCAACCGCTATAACTTTCAAGGATTAAAGCATTTTCATGTTGAGCATCTACAAGCATGTTTGAAAGTGGTATGCATAGTGATAATAAAACTCAGAGCTAAGTTTTGTACACTTTGAGAAACAAATGGATAAACAGGGGTAGGGAAAATAACCTTAGAAAGGAAAATATCTTATCAGAGATGTTGATTCAACTATGTTGACTTTATGGCAATATAAATATTCATTCTCCAAGCAAAAAAACTAGATAACCGTTGAGTATAACTATATTATGAATTTTCCTCGATTCCAGTATATGGTAAGGCTAATTGAGACTTTCTCATCAAAACCATTCAGTCTTTTGGATTCAATGAGTTTGGTGAACTGGACTTTTGAATGCGTCTGAATTGCTTCATGTGTACTTCTGGTAAATGAGGAACATTCCAATTTTGACAGAGTGTTAAGAGGATCAAGACATGGTTGCCTTTTGTCCCCACTTTCTTACCATTCTAGCAAATACTTTGAGAAAGCTTATCAAAGAAGAAAGAGAATGAAGTCTCACCTGAGCCATTTCAATATTTGATCTCTTCATATTTTGATTCTGCCACTCAGCTACAGTTTGGCGATGGGGATGCCATATTCCTATTAGGAGAAGCTAAAAAAATTATCAATACCATCCAGATTCAAGGATAGTTTGGGCCGGTCTATAAACAAGGAAAAATCTATTCATGTTTTATCCTTTAATGTCAGTTTGAGACTGAAAATAAGAATCTTTAAGGTTCTAGCATTCAGAGAATATGTGCTCCCTTTCTTGGCAGTTATCAAAGAAGGAAAAAATCAAAATCACCTGAAATTGCATCAAGAACATCATGCATGATAGCTGCTCTAAGTTTTAACAATTTAATAGCCCCAATTGTGCCCTAAGTAAACATTCTCATGATATCCAGTTTTTTTGGGTCAATTTCTCACTCCTCATTTGGCTTTCGGAATTCTGATTTTGTCCATACCTTGCTCAGATGTTCGTTTAAGTTCATCAAATCGATCTGATGTATTATGAAAAAATCACTCTTTCTTGAAATCACCTTCTTCCTCGTTATTTTGAATTCACGGGACTTCCCACTACTGTTAGCATCGCCCTTCTTGCCTTCCTTTTTGAGGTTTCAAACCCCTGTCCTTCTCACCTTCCTTTTTGAGGTTTTAAACCCTTGTCCTTCTCACCTTCCTTTTTCTCTGAAACCTTGTCCATCCTGAACAATCGATCCACACCTTACTCCTGAATTTTGCAGTGGAATCCAATGTATCACTTCCTCCTGAATTTTTCAGTTGAATCCAAGAACATCGAAACTCCTCTTGCAGTTGAATCCAAGAGCATTGAAACTCCTCTTGCAGCTGAATCCAAAGAGTATTGAACTCTATCACAAACATGAGAACCAAAGGAATGGGAAAGTAAATTTTAATAGGCTAATCGAAAATCTAAATTGCAGCGGAATCCAAAGAGTATCGAACTCTCTCCAACGTGAGAACCAAAGGAAAAAAAATAGCAAGAAAGTAAATTTGAATAGGCTAATCCGAAAATGTCAATTTCCATGGTATTTTAGGGTGATATAAATAGCGGGAAAGTAAATTTTAATAGACTAATCCGAAAATGTCAATTGCCATGGTAGGTTAGGGTGATATTATTGAGGTTAATTTTTTTCTATTTGAGCATGTTATTAATATTATTAATATTTGGGTTAATTTTAATTTATTTTTGTAATTTTAATTTTTTTTTTTTTTGAGGAAAAAGATGTAAGGGATATCTAATGATTTTGAAAACCCACATATTGATCATTAAAGAAAAAGAGTAGGTTATATTTAATGATTTTGAAAAACTCATATATTGGTCATTAAGGAAAAAGAGTAATGGGTTAATTTTAATTTTATTTTTTTGAGGAAGAATATGTAGAGGGATATCTAATGATTTTGAAAACCCATATATTGATCATTAAAGAAAAAGAGTAGGTCATATCTAATGATTTTGAAAAAATCATATATTGATCATTAAGGAAAAAGAGTACTGGGAAAGTAAGTTTTAATATGTTAATTTTAGATTAGCCGAAAATGTCAAATGTCAATTCACGTGGTAGGTTAAGTTGCTATATTGAGGTTAATTTTTTATTTGATTATGTTGTTAATATTGGGATTAATTTTTTTTTACTTTAATTTTAATTTTTGAGCAAAAATTTGTAGGCTATATCTAATGATTTAGAAAACTCAAAGAGTGATCATTTTGGCATGAGGACATCAATATAAATTATTGAAGAACTCCTTAATATAAGCAAGTATGCTCATATAAAGACTTAAAGGGGACATGAGGTTTACACATAAGGGTAATATCTACAAATCCTTAAGGGGGTGGAAAATATCTTCAAATCTATGAATAATGTTATCAATAATTTCAAATTTATGAATATTGTTACCAATAAACTCAAATAGTTGTAGGTAGCCCATTGTTTTCGGGGAACTTCACTTAGAGCTCATTAATACACTATTAGAAGTTAGTCATATTTTAGTTTAAATTAGTCACTCACATTAGTCCTTTTTAGTTGTATTACTTATTAGCTAGTCGTATATTTTAGCCCAAGACTAAATTAGTCATTTATGTTAGTCTTTTTTAGTTGGGTCACTTAATTGCTCATTTTTTGTAGTATTTCACTTGGAAAAGTTGTGGCGACTAACTTTTTTAGTCACTAATTTATCTTTTTCTACTAGTTATACATATCAATTTGGGACCTAGATATGCCTCAGAATCAATTAAAAATGACTAGCATAAATCCAGAGTGACACAATTAAAAATGACTAGCATAAATTACTAATTCATATACTTGTTGCACTAGTTAATTGGTTATGTTTTTATTCTGTGACTATAGTGTTTATTTTCGTTAATCAATTTTTATTTTGTCACTAATTATCTAGTCATAAATTTAGTTGTGGACTAAATTAGTCATTTAAGTTAGTTGCTTTTAGTTTAGTCACTTATTATCTAATCGTATATTTTATCTCTAGACTAAATTACTCATTTAAGTTATTCATTTTTAGTTCGGTCACTTAAAATTGCTCAAATTTAGTAGTAATTCACTTGAAATAATTGTGGTGACTAACCTTTTTAGTCACCTAGTCATTAATTTCATCATTTTCTACTAGTGTCTTCTTCCCCAATAGGTTCTTCAAATTTTTCAGAAGGCTCACCTATGGTGTGTTCAACCTCACAGCCATTGAATAAGAGTGAAGGGTGACTATGTGGGGATGTGGGGGTTTTAGGTAAAAAATTTCCTTGAGTATCCCTACTCCTACGAGGCATGAAAATCAGATTTTTTTTGTATTTTTTTCAATATTTCTAAAACAACATGAAAAAGGAAAGCAACAAAGAATGCTAAAACAAAATCAAAGCATATATTAGACACCTCCCCAACAACAACGCCAAAAAGTGGTGAGCCCTGGTATTGCACCAAGACTGATGCAAATCCCAGAGGCTACCCTACTTTACTTTATCAACCCGAGGTTCATACAAACTTGGAGGTGACGGTTCTATATACACAGCATATGCATTCTACTCATGCCATCCTCTTCCGAGCTTTACAAAAGGATGCTACTTCTAGGGTTTCTAGGTGAAGCCTGTCACACTTCTAAAATTAGGCCTAGGGCTACAAATTATTCAAATCCATGGCACTATCAGAAAGTACAGAACTATACTACAGCAAAAAAAGTACATCTAACTATTATGCAATGAAAGAAATCTACTTATTAGACTATGATAATAATTGAAAAGCAACCTAAGCATCTTTCATGAAGTAAATTGCTGAATTGAAATGGCATAAGGAAACTAATCTAATCACACTTTCCTGGCCAAATGGCTAAACACACTCTACTCACCCTATGCTCTATCCATCATGATTTTATTCATGCAACTACTCATGACCTAACTATGCTTGAAAATGTGTTGTTTTGCAGCTAGGAGAAGAAAGTGCTAAGGTCGCTCATGGAAGGCTTGAACACATGGGGGCAAGGTTGGAGGTGTATGAGGGGTTTTTGAAGGTTTAGAGGATGGTGATGGTGGTTTCTGGGCCTAAGGAAGGGCCCACGGGTGCTATTCCAAGTGTTGCTAAATATTCTTGTAGTGTTACAGGAAAGTCCTGAATTGCTACAGGAAATAGTCTAAGGGAAATCCGAGGCCAAAAATAGGTAGAAAAAGGGTAGGGAAGGTTGTGCGAAGGTGGATTAGGATGAGTGGAAGGTGGCCCTCCCCTTGGCCAAGCTTAGAACCTCTTGGGAGGCTTTTCTTGCACCCATAGGGTTTGCTCATGGTGTAGGGATGAAAAAACCAAAAACAGGGTTGATGGTGGTTTTGATGAACAAAGGGTTGATGAAGGATGAGAGATGAAGATGAAGGTGATGGTGAAGTTCTCCTTGGCTGTGATACCTTTACTTGCAATAAAAATATCTATTCATGCAATAGAAATGGACAAATTCATGATAAAGACAATGGAAAAGATGACTTGAATTTGCAAAGAAAATATACTCTAAACTACAAGCAGAGATCTAACATATAATTCTAAACATATCCATAGAATCACAACAAATAATCTCATCCATTCCAAGAAATCATAAACTTAGAAGCATTTTTTGTCTGTGGGGAAGTTCTACCCTCCTCAAGCTCTATTGACAGAGATGAGAGGGGGAAGCTTGAATCACAACTTTTCTAAAGTTATAACCTATTCTTCCAACATGTAAGAAAATTAAATATATAGCAAAAGAAAAATGGAAGTAAAAAAATTTGTAAATGAAAATACAAACAAACTAGCTAAATATTCATAAGCAAAACTAGCTAAATGACATGAAAGTATAGAATGATTACACAAGAGAGGTTGAGGCACATGGATTGGGCCCTAACCCAGAAGCCTAGCTCTCTGAAACTAGATCGGTAAGGCAAAGTCTAAATACTCATTTCATTTCAAAAGATAGTCTCATTACATCAATATAAAAGTCTTGAAAATTGATTACAAGAGCAAAGAGCCTAATGGCTTTCTCCAAAGTTCAAATCCTAATGAGCTCTTGCAGAGCTCTATTTAACCTAAAATGGTAGCTAAAGTGGCTAGAAGAAAACAACAACTAAGAGGATAGGGTGGGGATCCAACACCTACTAATGCTCCACCCATCGTCTATATTAAGGGTCATCGGCCTTTTCTCAATTTCTAAGGCCTCCCTTAATTTAAATGATGAAAATGATCAATCCTAGCAATGACCTTATCTTATTATATGCATATGTGATGGTTCGTATTCTCTGCATGTTTAACCAAGGCAAAGGAGCAATATCTACCATGCTTTAGGTCAGTCTCATGTTCGCAAATCCTTTGATTAATGGATCGACCAGTTTCACCAATGTCCGGGGTTCCACAGGAGCACAGAATGATGTAAATACCTTTGCCATCTTTAGGGTTCACCGGGTCTTTCACATATCTTAAAGAGCTCCGAATGGTGTTAATGGGATTGAAATTTGAGGAAACATTATGTTTCTTAAGGATACTATCAATATTATATATGGTCCCTTGAATAAACGGGAGGTGCACTCCATAAACCCAATCACTGGAATATTTTTTGTTTCTATGACCTTTTTCATCTTTATGAAAAGATCTGAGGCATTGGAGCTTGTCATAATTGTTCTTATTGAAGATGTTTAGGAGGTGGCATTTTTCTTCATCAAGGTGGAATCTATCTGAAATTCTAAATGCTCTGGTAGCTAAGGTGTTGAGAATACCTTGCTTTTGAGCAGGGAAATGATGTGAATTTGCATGGAGATATTGTTCAATGTATATTTTCTTTCGGTAGACCTGATGGGAGAAAGAACCGTCATCCTTTCTTGTAATAAGAACGTCGGGAAAAGGCAAGCTTCCATCTACTTCACATTCCATTGTAAACTTAATGGATTCAGATTGATTGTTAAGATGATGGAAGAAAAGGTCCAACTTTTCTTTACCATGAGACCAGATGACACAGGTGTCATCTACAAATATCTTCCAAAGCTTAGGTTGGAAAAGGCCAGAGGAGAGGGCCTTGGATTGAAAGTCCTCCATGAAAAAATTAGCCACAAATGGGGATAAGGGATAACCCATGGCCACACCACAAGTTTGCTTAAAGATTACACCTTTGAAACTAAAGAAAGTAGAGGTGAGACAAATCTCAACAATATGGGCAGTTTCTGGATCAGTTATACGATTGATGACATCAATAGCAGCATTAATGGGAATATTGGTGTATACCACATAAAAACATACCAGTTTGTCATTTGGACCCATGATAGTGCCCTTCAATTCATTAATAAGCGTGGCTGGATCTTTGAAAAAGGAATTGTTCTGGCTAATAAGAGGTCTAAGCTTATTGGCTAAAAATTAGTGAGAAGATATGTCGATCCTCCAATGGTATTTACTATAGGGCGAAGGGGGGTCCCTTCCTTATGGATCTTTGGTAGACCATAGATCCTCGGAGTGAGAGGTTTACTTTCAATGAGTTTCCTACTAAGGGAGATGACAGAGCTACTAGAATTAATGGCTAAAGCAATAGTTTTGGACACCTTCTTAAGAGGATTCTTATTAAGCTTCTTATAGCTCCCGCTATTGTAAAGGTTATCTAACATCTTACCAACGTAATCCTCTTTGTTTAAGATGACTATAGCACCTCCTTTGTTAGCCTTAAGAACAACAATATCATGGTCGTTGTTTAAGGTTTTTAAAGCTTCAAACTTAGGCTTGCTGAGGTTGCTCCTAGGAGACTAAGCTCTCCTCAGAATAACAACATAGCCTTCTCTAATAACATCTATTATATATTTATCAATAATTTTTGTGTAAGTACAAATGAAGCATTCAACATATATCAAGCACTTTCAATTAATTAAATATAATTATACTAATATATATCTAATTATAGATTTCCTTTTCATACACATATATTAACTTACAACAAAACAATATATTGAGACGATTGGTAGGCTAATATAATTGACAAATGGTAATTGATAATTGTTCATGTGTTGACAAAAATATAATCCCATAATGTACGATTTAGGAAAATTAAATATTAAATCCTCCAAGAGTTTATGTGCAGCATGGGTTATCAGAATTGGCACACTTTTGGTAACACTTTATTAATCAGCATCATTGAAATCTATAGTAAAACAATTTAACACCGAATTATGGAATTTCAAGTGTTTTCAGCAATAAATAATTAATTATTTATTTATATATATAATTAGGGAGACATGTTACACCTTCTAAAATTTTTAGATAACATGTTCACCAAAAATATGACCAAACTTATAGCTTTCAAGACTTTTAGATAATATGTGTATTCATGCACATAATACATCATAAAAACCAAAAAATTGTACCTTTGCACAAGTCTGGTCGGACATGATAAATGAAAAAACCAAAAACTGTAACCAAAATTATGTACCTTCGCACAAACCTAGTCCAGCTAAGATCATTATACAGCACTAAGTCATAAACAGATTTCCTTAAAATAATAATAAAAGCTGGACGCAACTTGTATCATACGACAACAATAAGGTGACCATGAAAGAATTCGTAAGCCATAAGACCTTTCTCGAAGGGACAACTCATCAACCTTATCATTTAATCCTTAAAATTACGAGAAAATAAAGTCCATTCAAAATTCTAAATATATTTTTAAATTGACTTGACAAGATTAATTCTAACATAAATTATGATTAGATTTATTGGAAAAAAAAAACAACTATTTACAATTATATTGAATATCGCATTACCAAATCACCACGGATTACGGGAAACTTTATTTTTAAATAAGATTTAAATTTTTTTATCTTAACCACCATGTACGACTATTTTGGTGGCATCAATTACCCGTTTTACACATAACACGATAAGGATTACAACAAATTTGTCCTATCTGCTTATTGCCATTAATCCGATGGCCTTCCATGTAAACCTGAAAATAAAATTTGCTCGATATATTAATCCATCAACAACAAAATACTACTCAACCATGTTTTGAATGAAATTTGATAAAATTAAAATGTGGAATATATGTCATATATAATTATTAAATTTATTTTATAATTATTAATTTAAAATAATAATCATAATTAAATTAAATTTTTAACCAATATTATTTTTTATAATATAAATAAATAATTAATTAGTGATTATTTTAATTATAAATGTTATTATAAAAGAGTTTATTTTTAAATATATAAAAAAATAAGTTTACTAATTAAAATTAATTTGGTTTAAAAAGTTTTAATTTAATTATCAATAATTAATATATAAATGGTAGGGATTTAACTTTCATAGAATATTTTAGAATATTTTTAGTAATATATACAAATTAAAGGCTAAAGTTTTTTTTAAGGTGAATTTTATTACGACAAAGTAGGAAATTACATCAAAAAAATTCATAAGTCATTCCAGCCTTTCACGTGGGAGACTGGACCATACCCAAAATTGGGCCCTTTGAAGGGCCATGAGCAAGTGACAATGTCTAACATAATTGAACTTAAACATAAATATATTAGGAAATTGATCTCGTCAATCATAGCCATAAGAAAAAACAAGAGGAAATCCATATTCGTCATCACAATCCATCACATACTCAAAGAGTTGGATCAGAGTTTGAACCATCTACTAGAATAGAGTCAACTAGGTTGTTGAGGGTCTCAGAGTTGTTGGTGGAATGTTAAGGTGTTTTTCAATTCACGCCAACCTCTGGTCCATTTTTTTCAGTGTATCTTCTTTCCCACCTCTCTCTCTCTCTCTCTCTCTCTCTCTCTCTCTCTCCATCTAAGCCTAATAGACTATTTCTTCATAGTACATTTCTCCTCTCCTAGGCTTACCTCTCTCTGCAAGGTGGGAATTCCTTTAGCCCCCAAGATAGAAAGATATACAATGTTCTAGGTGTCATAATTGTTATCAAACAACAAATATCTCTGAGAGGAAAGGAAAGCCTTTGCTAACTCTGCTACTATGTTTCCTTACCTCCCTATGTATGCTCTACCCTAAGTCATTGGATTTTTTTGTCTTGTATTTTCCCCCTTCAAAGGATACTGCCCTATCAGAGACTAGGTGTGGAATCCACCCCCCCCATCCACATAGGAAACAACCATGTGTCTTTGTTTCACTCTGCCCAACCACAACAGAGATATTTTTTCCCCTTCATCGTCTCAGGATAAGGTCCCATGGTTCCTCTACTCCAACACCTATATGTCTCACCCCCCTTAACCAACTTCCCCCAATCTTAGAGAAATGATATCTCTCAGGCATGACTCTCATAAAACCAAGGTCAACCAATAACCTTAAGACCACAAAACAGTATCCCAACACCCTTCTCTAGATTCTTTTATTCCTCACAGGGTAAGTATCAAACCATTACAATAAGAGTCCTATCTCTACTCCATTTCCCACCAAGAAAAAAAGAAACAATACCTTCTATATGGGTATTACCAAATAAAACCAACATTCGAATAACTAATGATGGTGTTTGTCGAATTAATTCATAGGGACAAGTTTCATAACCAATCACATCAAAGAGCCAAAATTTCGAATATGGAATACTTGGAGGGAGCATGAAAGTGCTACACTCTGTGTGCACAAGCCACCCCATCCTCGCCCCTTCTCCATCTTGTTTTGTCTATGGATTTCTTTGTTAAGAACACGCTCAAACCTTCCACCAATGACCTTTGAAATCCCTTCCTCTAGCCTTTCACTTTCCCAACCAAATTTGAGTCTCCCACCGTGGTTCTTAGCCTTCATGAAGGAAAACCATTGCATAATATAATTCACCTCAAATTCAATATGCTTTGTGCCCCTAAACTTCGTCTAGTTATTTTCAATTACCCCTCTTCCCACTAGTGTGCTCCAAGTTGAAACATCTCCCAATAAGATAACTATTAGCATGCTTTGCAAAAATAACCACCCTCTCCCACCGGCGATGCCATATATTTCTCTCATTTGACATTACCTCCTTTGGTGAATGTCTTTCAGCATTAAAGAACTATTAAGTTGGAATCTATTGCCAAGGATAAATTTTATCTCTGCCATATCACCTTTGCACACTCTTGCTTGCTCTCGTTATGGATATATCGTCCTCCTTGCATCCATCAGAGTGTCATCAACCATAATTTCTCTCATCATCATCAAACCGAAGGTAAGGTTTGTGACATTTTTTGGGGGGCGTGTTGCAACATCTCCTTGATTATTGGTTAGGTAGGCATTAGGGGAGTGTTTAAGTCTAAAATGAGCCTTCTAAGGAAATTATAAAATAATAGTGGAAATAATAAAATAAGATTAGATTACATCATCAAATTTTAGAAGGAAAAAAGAAAAAAATATTTTTTCAACTTATCCCCCTATGGGTTTACTTAAATTTCGAGTGGCAACACTTGTTGGATGCAGAATTTGATTCACCATCTAAGGAGTACCCATGTTTCAAAATTTTGATGGACTCCGCTACATGAAAAATGTGATTGCAATCACGTTTTTTCATGTATTTCTCATTTTTCGTGTGGCATGGTCCATCGAAAGTGTGCAACACAGGTACTCCTTGGATGAGGAATTAAATTTTGCATCCAACGAACACTCGTGCTCAAAATTTGAATTAAACCTTAGGGAGATAAGTTGAAAATACGAGTTGGAAAAGTAGTTTTATTATTATTATTTTTATTTTATTTTATTTTTACTTTTCTACTCCAAAACTGGTGAATCATCCCCCATGGTTGACATCATCATCTTGAATCCTATTGGTTCTTATAAAGTTTACTTTGGTTGTACATTTTTCTTAGGGAGGTCATTTTAGACCTCAAAATTCCCCTAATGGTGGTGGCAACCCACCCCCCTCCTCTCTCCATTGGTCACCCAAATCCAAGGAAATCAAAGGCTAAGATTTAATTCCAAAGTAGTTATGTTTTTTTCCCTTTTATTTTAATTCATTAATTGAAAAAAAAGTCATATGAAATGAGTTATGGGTTTTTGGGCATGTGGTATGGATAAACCATGATATTGTAACAAAGTTTATTTATATATTAAGAATCTTTGTAATAAAGTGGGGTTGAATCTCCATGGTTAAGAATCTAGTTACATGTTTTAAAAATTTATATATGTTTAACCCATATATTTATTCTTTTTATCATTAATAATAATTATTTATTATTATTTTAAAAAAATCATAATTTAGTTAACTCTTATGACTTTTGGCTTAGAATATTTTTCCATGTTTTTTTAAATGTATATACATTTAAATTATATTCATAACTTTGGCAGAAATATGTATAATGTGACATTGTTGATACTTTGTTTATAATGATATATATGGCCTCTCAGGGCCTCTTAGAATACAATTAGTTTCCTAGGTTGAGAGCTTATAACAAAGTTGCCAATCAAATGAGAATTGTAACCTCGAAATGATAACTCTAGCCAAAAGAACCCCCAAAAAACATGAAACAAAACTCAAAAACGAAAAGTGTGTATGTTGGAATGACGTTTTTTTTAAGTAGATTTTCAACATTTTTTTAAAATGACAGTAAAAACCTTTTTTTTTTTGGCACAAAAAACACCCTGAAATCAAAAAGTGTTGATGTTGGCATCAACCTTTTTTTTTGGATAAAATTCCAACTTTTTTTAACACTGACATTAAAAATAAAGTACCATGAATCCAAAAATCATTAAAATTGCAATAGTTTTCAACAATATGTTGAAGATAAAATATCACGACTCCAAAAAACCTAAAATTTCCAACGATTTTCAACCATGACGTTATGACTCTGAAAAACGTTATAATTTTGCCATTTTTTAACAATTGCATTAAAGATAAAATATCATGACTCCAAAAAGCTTAAAATTTTAACATTTTTAGCCATGGAATTAAAAACAAATATCATAACTATAACAAACCTTATATTTTCAACATATTTCGAGATAAAATATGATGGCTAAATTAAACCTTAGAAATAAATACCTAAACAAAAAATTCATTATACCAAATGCTAAAATATAGTTCTTTTAAAATCTTAGCCTAAAACAACTTAGCACATTGCAATCGAAAACTTAAAAATCAACCATCAAATTAACACATAGTGGAGGCGAACTTGATTCATTATAACAAAAACTGAAAAATTAACTATCAAGTTGACACATATTGGGGTCGCGTTGTTAATCGAATATCGACACAACACTTGCAACAAAAATAAATCAATCAATCAATAATAATAATAATAATAAGTCATAACAAAAAAAATAGAACATTGAAAAAAAGAAAAATTAAAAATGACAAGAATAAATTAAAAAAAAAAAAAAAAAACAAATAAAAAAAAAATTGTATTTAAAAAAAAACATTTTTTTTTTAAAATAAGGAAAAATAACCCATAAAATGATGAAAATTTAAACATTAAAAAAAAATAACAAAATATAAAAAATTAAAAATTAAAAATTAAAAATAAATGAAAAAAAAAAATTTGCGATGCCACCCTCGCTCAATGGCCAAGACAGGCATCTTGACCTATGCCTTGGCTCGGGGTCCCATGGTCGTTGGGCATGGGTTCCCACCTTAGCTTGCAGTGCCTTAGCGGCTAGAAGGGGGTGGGGCAGGGTGGGTGCCTTGGCTCAAGATTCCTTGGACGCCCCCTCCCAATGGGAAAGTGGTCACGGGCTAAGGGTCTACCCTAGACTGCAATCTATTGTGCGGGGGTGACTGATTCCGAGAATCGGACTGCCACCCTGTCTTAGTGGCCAAGGTGTCGTGGGCTAGCATAGGTGTCATGGCCCGCAACCCATTGGCTATTAAGCGGGGTTGGGCACCCCTGCATATCATCCAAAGTCCCATGGGCAAGAGTGAGCGTCATGACTTGTGGCCCCTTGGTCGTTGGGCAGGGTTGGGCACCCCCGCCCAACTACCAAGGGGCCACGGGCCACGACACGCGCTCTTGCCCATGGGCCCTTGCTCGCTATGGATGGGTTCCCAGCCACCCCCACCACCCCCGCCCCCCTCTCCCCCATCCTCTCGCGCCCAACTACCAAGGGGTTGTGGGCCAAGGCTTTAGCTGCTGAGCGAAGGTGGAATCGGCCTGCCACCCTCACACAATCACCAAGGGATTACGGGGCGAGGGTGTAAGATTGATTTTATTTATTATTTTTTAATGTGTTATATATATATATAGCGAGAGAGAGAGAGAGAGAGAGAGAGAGAGATAATTTGAAGTGTCAAAATAATGTCCCTAAAATAAAGGTTGATGTTATTCAAAATCCTCATGAAAATCAACAACATTTAAAAAAATTATTCATACTTCATATATCAAAAAATTTAAAGTGTCAAAAATAAGCCAAAAAAAAGGGATGATGATGCATCAACACTTTTCAAAATTGGTATGAAAGTCGCCAAGGTCGGCTCGCCCACCAACATAAGTCGATCTACATGCTACCATGTGTCGGCCTGTCCAATATCGCTCATTGCATATGTATGCCCAACTTGCCCATCGTTATAACTCGAGTTAGTACGTGCCGCCCATTTCCACGACTCGCTTGTCAGTTCTCCACACATGCCCTCTATGGGTGCATGTCTGCCCAAGGCGCTCACCATGTCCACTTCGTTCACCAAGTTGTTATGACTCGCCTATCTCGTGCATGATTCGCCGTTATAACTCGCCAAGGGGTGGGGCACCCGCCAACACGACGTGCCCACTATGTGTGCCCAACACTGTCACACTTTTTAGAATGTCGCACCGAGTCGTCGCATTTTCTTGAGTTGGTCAATACAGGTGCCTGTTGCACATGGGTGCGCCTGCTACAACTCGGTTTCACATGACTCCAACTCATGGGCCTGACATCCTCCCCCACTCTAAATAAGGTTGTCGTCCTCGACAACTCCGTCATCCGCTGCAAAGTGTCACTAGCTCCAACATCAAATATGTCCATGTTTCCTACCTATGCTCCATCATCACATAAACCTCCATCAATGCTCACGACTCCATATACATGGGTAAGTCTCCTCAATCCATCGTCATCAACTACATCTGTCACAATCTCCACATGTTGCCTCCATCATGGAAATTAGTCTCTCCAACTCAAGCTACATGCTATCACTGCAACATATATCGTGTTGATCCCACCATGTGTCGTCATCATACGAACTGCTTCTATGATAGTCCAACATAATGCAAACACATCTCTACACACTACTAGCCCTCATGAATCAAACTAGTTGGGTAGCTAATCCATCCATCGCGTCCAAACCATGAGGATGCACATCCTCATGAAGTAGTCCTCATCTCATCAAGAAATATCCCATATCCATCAAAATGTAAAGTAATCCATATCGAGGTCCATGAATTAGTCCTCATCCCATATGTAATATGTTTTCCATGATGCTAATGTCCATGTGTTGTCAAATCAGTCACACTCATCTAAGCATCCTCCATCCATGTGTGAAAGGATTATCTCATCAAATCAATAAGAACTCCTCCCCTCAATCCAATGCTCAATGTGTCATATTCAAGTCTATGAAGCAACCTCTATTTCATCTGCAATATATCATTCATGAAATATGTCAAAGGGGAAAGTTAACCTTGCCTCATCATCCATCCATGTGTTTCCCATGGTCATAAACCCATCAGCCATCATGTCCATCAAAAGTGGCTAAGTCTTATTGACTCAACCCATGCCCAAGTGTACCTCACCAAGGCATCTCCATTTCTACAACTCCATCAACTCCAAGTGTCATGTCTCTATCATATCCATCAAGTCACTCCTCACAAACAAACCCCATAATGTGCCTAAGGTATGCACCCCATATTGCATAAAATTCAAGTCACATCCCGACCTCATCTCCTCAATGAACCAGATACTCCAATACCACTATAATATGAAGTCTCCAATGGCTTCAACTATCTCCAAGTCATCATGAGCTCTTATGATCATCTTCATCCACTACTTCGGTAAGCACACTTGACTTGGCCATGAATTTCATCACAATTTTCCTTTTCCCTCCAAGTCATATGAATGTCCTCATAGGCTACTCACAAAACAACCATGGCATTGTTATCCAAATGTGAACAACATCCCCATCGGTCTATATAAAAAATGTCTCCATGTCGCACTAGAAAATCCATCATTCCCAACATTCCTGCCTTGAAACTCCTCCTTGATGCCCATAAGTGACATCTCCATAAGTGCTCTTGCATAATGTCCTTGCATAATGTCTGCCATGCTCCCATATCGATGTCCATGACTTAGGCTTCCCATATGTCCACTCTAGTAGACTTAACACAACTCTAGTCATCACATTCTTGTCCATCATCTAGGTTAGTGCCCTCGATCAGTTCTACCTTCATATGCCATTGTGGGTCCTTCCTTCACTTCTGCCTCCCCCACTAAAGGTCCACCAAGAATACCTCTTGGTTCCAGGCATGAAGAAGTCTACCCAAGTATCACACTGGTGTGCCCTTCCTCCATTCTGTCCATGAGTCATGTCTGGCACTTAGCTAATTCTCCATATGGCTAAGCATGACTCATTCATCGCAAAGCTCATCATGTTCCACCCTTGTCACGAGAATTTTAACCTTTTTCCATGAGGTCACAAAGTGCCCTAACAAGTTCTACAACAACCAATGCTCCTTGCTTCTCAAATGTACAAGGTCTCATCATAGCCTTCCAAGGAAATACTATCCATCGCATCGGCAAAGAATTTATCCCTTTTTCCATCCCTGCATATGACATATCTTCCCAAAGCTCCAATGAAACACAAGTCATAGTAATACTTACATCCTCATGAGGTCTCTCCAAGTGAGTGCCTCCCATCATCAATGTTTGCAATGTGCACAATCCTGGCCGAACTTGGTCAAGTGTCATCACACCAAGTTCCACCTCTATCATTGACACACCTATAACATCCTATTCTTCACATATCTTAGATTCTTCTTCCTTATCGCAATCTATAGCTTCATCCTGCTCCATTGCCTAACAAAGTCCAAGAAGCTCTACTTCAACATTCTCCTCCAAGACTTCAAGTTCAGCTCGAATATGTGGGTTCTCTTCTTTCATATTCCTTAACCTGTGTAAGGTATACAAGAGCCTCCCATGGCATTCTTCCCAACTTGACATGCCTTGTTATTCAACTTCGGCCCTGACCAATGTCTTGCCCCTACCAATGTCACACTATGTGGTCATAGTGCTTCAACCTTCAATACTTCAACAAAGCTCAACTCGCCCTGAATGGAGCTCTGAAACCACCTTTCACGGCCCTATACTTGTAGTAATATTTCAACCACGTATAGCGAGTGCAGCACCACTATACTTTTTCTTTTACCAATACTAGAGAATATGGAATGCACTTATCTTCAACACTAAGTCAATTTTCCATTAAGTGTTTCTTAACAATGCAGCGAAAATAACTTATCTTTAATATTTAATCTTTCAATTAAACATTCATCAACACACACAAGTACGCCCATATATACTTGGGAGGGATAACTCCTGTAAATTCTGCCCAACAATAATATAACAATGTACAATATTTTAAAAAGTACAAGTTTTACATTAGTTTTTCTTCCAACTAGCTTGGCCTGCACACTTAACCAAATTTACCAAAATTGTGCCACAATCATGCAACTCACTGTTGCTACCTGCCCACACTACTCAACCTGGGAACCCCAAATTTATTCACTTCAAAACTCATTCTCACTAGTCCAACACTTCATGCACAATTCGTGTCACTTCTGAGACTTCTGCATGATTCGGGTCACCTGATGACCCTCTCTGCACGCAGCGTGCTACTTCATGACCATGCTTGCAGGTTTTTTTGACCCATCTACATATCCTGAATGCTACCGGTTACTTCGTGACCCGTCTGCATGACCTATTGACCCGTCTGCATGACCTGAACACAACGTGTTACTTCGTGACTCGTCTACTTGTTCGGATGACCCGACTGCATGACCTGAATGCAATGCATCTTTCCGTGACCCATCTGAACGTTTTGTTGACCTGAACTTCTATTTTTTCTGCCCTCCTTGTGGGTTCTTCACCAAGCTCACACTCCTTGTTTAGAATGATGTTTTCTAAGTTCGATGGATGTCCTTCAAATCTCTGTGCCTCCACTTTACTTATATGATAAGTCGTTTTCCTGTTCCTCCAATAGTCGTGTCCCTTCGACCTTGCCTAAGGTCAGTTTGACCATCAACATAAGTTTACTTGCACACTGCCATGTGTTGGCCCATCCAATATCACTCATCGCATATGTATGTGCAACTTGCCTGGCCGGTATAACTCGGGTCAACCCATGCTACCCATTTCCATGACTTGCCCGTCGATTCTCCACACATGATCGCTATGGGCACGTGCCCGCCTGATGCCCTTGCCAATGCATTCACCATGCCTGCCTAACACCCTTTCCCAATGCGCTCACCATGCCTGCTTTGTTCACCAAGTCGGTATGGCTCACTCGTCCCATGCATGACTTGCCCAAGGTGGGCACCCGCCAATACGGTGCACCCATTATAACTCGCCAAGGGGTGGGACACCTGCCAATACAACAAAACCATTATAACTTTCCAAGGGATGGGGTGCTCGCCAACACCACGTGCCTACTATGTGCGCCCAACACCATCACACTTTGCCGAATGGTTCATCGATTCATCACATTTTCCTGAGTTGGTCAATACGGGTGCTCATCGCACATGGGCGCGCCCACTACAACTTAGTCACACATGAATCAAACTCGTGGTCCTGTAAATTCTATTACTGCAGTCACAGGCACGTACTCCATATTTGCATGTACTCCCCACCCTTCACTACCTGTGTATCTTTCTACCCACGAGGCACTACCTCTACATCATACTTTAAATATGCATACAAAAAATAATTTATCAGACCTGTAGACCTATGGGCAAGACATCTTAAAGGTACGCCAAGCCCCCTTGCAAGCCTCTCCTCAAGGCTTACTGCTTCCCAAATTAACCCAGCAACAAATGTGATAAATCTATTTGTATTGGTCAATCCCCCCTGGAAAGCTCTCAATTAATCCCAACAACAAAGGCGATAGAGAGGCAATAAATACTGTAGCAACGTCTCTGGTGACGCTAATGTGTTCAGTTTGGGTACTTACTCCCTCATGAGCTGTTGAATAGTTATGGGTTGGCAGTTGATTCAATTCTAGAAGCACATGCAAATATATTAGTTACAGAGGTGGCTGATGAAAGAAATATCACTCACATATATATACATATATAGTGTATCCCCTTATTATTATTGTTGTGCCCATGTAGTCCCCATATTGTTATTATTGTGCCCCATAGAAGCCCACTATTGTTATTGTTGTGCCCTTACATTATTATTGTTATGTCGGCTCTTATTATATTGTGACCCCTTAGATTCCTATATATAGAAAGTAGGTTTTGTGACCGAGGGAAAATCATCATAACTTTTGTTTCAGACATTGGATTTGAATTCTATAAAAAACTACTGCAATTGCACAAACTTTAGTTTCTTGTGTATCAATTTCAGGGTTGAAGGTCAAAACAGTGACACGAGGCATGTCGTACAAGTTCGCTCTACTGAACCAGTCCATAATTAGGTCATTATGGGATATTGGGTATAACTTTATCTTGAGGAATCCAAATTAGGTTTGACCTATGGCATTGGAAATAAGACTCATAGGGATACCATAGTACCGAATTTCAGATCTTTGAGATCCGAAATTACAAAGTTACAACCGTTTCAAGATCGAGATCCTAAAAGAAAGAAAAATGTGTGTATTTTTTAAAAACTTTTGCATAAATTTTGTTTGAAAAAACAATTTGAAGTGTTTCCAAGGGCATATTGAAGCATATATATCCATATTGGGTTTTAAAATTCCTCCAAAAAATAATTCTACACCCATTAAGCCCTTAGAAAACTCTACTATGACGCATGAAGAGGAAGAATTACAACATGATATATCAAAATTACGGGACCAAGTGCAACAAATTTTGATCTAACAAAGAGCAACCAAAGATGACATGGATGGTTTAAAAGCAAATATGGATGGTTTTAATGATGACATGAATGATAATATGGACGATATAGAAGAAAAAATGAAAGGAAATCAGATTTGATGGAGTTGTTACAAGAAATGCTTCCTAATGGTGAAAAGGTATTTGATGAAACTCACGTTGAGAATAAAATAAATATTAATCATGATTTCATAGACTCTAACGTTATATTTAAGACACACCATATTCCAAAGATCGATATGAGGAAGTGTGATGGCAAGGATCCAGTAACATGGATACTACAGATGGAGCAATATTTTGATCTCCATAATGTCTAACACACACAAAAGGTAAGCATTTCAAATTTATATTTAGAACCCAATCAGTTTGTATGGTATCAATGGATTTGTTCTTGTAAATCACTTGTCAATTGAGTCAATTTTTATGGAGGAAATGATAGCACATTATGAGCATACAAATAACAACACCTTCTTTAGTAAATTGATAAATCTCAAACAAATGGGTTCAGTGGCAAAGCACATTGAGGAGTTCCAAAAATTGAATATCAGGGTAACAAATTTTCCAGAGGAGCATAGGGTTGATGTCTTCGTAGGGACTTTAAAGGATAACATCCAACATGAGGTTTTTCTTTGGGAACCTGATTCATTAGAGAAGCCATTCAGGATGGCAAGAAAATTTGAAAGAAAAATTATGGCAACAATGAAGTCTACTACTCACAACTATAAAGATGGAAGTTTTTCTTTTCCTAGATTTCCACAACCTACAAGGTTGACACTACAACAATTGGAGGAAAAAAAAATAAAATGGATTTTTTATATTTGTGATAACAAATACAATAAAAGTCATAAATGCGCTGAGAAGAAATTGTTTTACATAGGTTGTGAAGAGGAAGAAGAAAATGAACAAGAAACATCAAAAGAGGAGGATATACACCAGGAACCAACCCAAGAGAAAGAAGAAATGAATCCAACCATATCTTGTAATGCATTGGCAGGAATTACCACTCCTCAAACTCTCAAGATAGAAGGATATATCAAGAAAGGAAAGGTAATAGTGCTAATTGATTCAGCGAGTACCCATAATTTTATTCATTGTAAGATAGTCAAGGAATTGAATTTCTTCCTATATCCAGCACCAGAGTATCAAGTCATTGTTTCAAATGGAGTAACTATAAATTTCTTTAGAAAGTTCCATAATATCAAGCTAGCCATGGGGGTATATTTATTGAATAGTCCAATGATCTCCATTCCAATGGGTGGTGTTGATGTTGTACTAGGAGTCCATTGGTTATAATATTTGGGGACGATAGCTTTTAATTTTTAAGAACTTTTCTTGAAACTTTTTTGGGAAGGAAAGGAAGTTGAATTACGGGGTATCGCAAGGAAGCCAGGAAAGATAATAATCTATAATGTCATGAAAAAGCTTCTGAAGAAAGAACAACAAGGCATAATTGCACAATTATGCTCACTAGACATTCAAACATCAAAATCATCTATTTCTCAAGATATCCAAAAAAATACTTGGACAATCATTCCAAGATGTTCGAGACTCCCAAAAGCCTCCCACCTATTTGTGATCATGATCATGCTATTAATTTTATTCCAGGAAGTGTTCCTCCAAACATCAGGCCTTACAGATACACTTATGCACAAAAGAGTGAGATTGAACGTATGGTTGCAGAAATTTTATATAAAAGAATTTAGAACTACTCAAGTGTTGAGGAAAACAATTTTTTGAAGGAGAGGGGCATGTTAGGTTCCTATAATATTAGTGTATCCCCTTATTTTTATTTTTAGTGTAGCCCCCTTATTGTTATTGTTGTGCCCATTTAGTCCCCATATTGTTATTATTGTGCCCCATAGAATCCCACTATTGTTATTGTTATGCCCTTACCTTATTACTGTTATGTCGGATCTGATTATATTGTGACGCCTTAGACTCCTATATATAGAAAGTAGGTTTTTTCATTTGAATCATCCAAGAATTGTTCATTTATGTAATTGAAAGGAGGTTTCCCCCTCGAAGAGACTGATTTCTAAGTCATTTATCTACCTTTTCTTCTATTTTGTGAGTTGGTTGCATAACAATGACACTTACTTACTATTAGCTGAATCCTTTGATTATGTCGCTGGCTAGAAATAAGAAGACTAGTGATACGACCTCTGAGGCTCCCCTAAATGGACAACAAGCATAAGGGTTTTTCCCAACAATCTAGAG
This sequence comes from Pinus albicaulis, assembly GCA_034641835.2. Taxonomy (NCBI): domain Eukaryota; kingdom Viridiplantae; phylum Streptophyta; class Pinopsida; order Pinales; family Pinaceae; genus Pinus; species Pinus albicaulis. The sequence continues at coordinate 863,280,261 of CM076571.1, forward strand.
CTCCTCACTTAATTCCAAGTATTAGCTTCGCTAAATACCCCACCTTCAATATTGTACACGTAATGTAGTTATGCCCATGCTTGGAGTAAGGATTTCACTTCTTATTGTGTGCCACTTGATTGTAACTACAAAATGAGTACTCTTCAGATTCACAGGTTGTACATATTTTGAATCTTGAAAGGATCTTTTGTTCGAAGGACTAAAGATGGAGCAAGTACCTTATTTGAATGCTGGAATAATGAGAATATGGAGCAAGTACCTTATTTGAACGTCGTGGGCTGAGAAGCCGTCAACCTGACCTCTTTTAGTTTGTGTGAAAGAGGTTGTCTCAAGCATTAGCTGTTGGCTGACTTTCCTTCTGTAATGCAGAGCGAGTTCAGGATTTGTTTTGATAAAAACTATTTTGGTTGATGCCCATCTTCCCCAAGAAATTAACTTTCCCAGTCGGATTTAATGGCAAGGAACCTCACTAGCTCGAATGCTCAAATGCATTGGTCGGAGCAGGAGCAAGGCAGGCTGAAAACCAATGTCGTTTACCCCCACCTTCTATCGTTATTTATTAATTCCTTTCATTACTACAATTATGCTCAATGCAAGGGATGGCTTAAACGGTAACTTCTGATGACCTCAATTATTTCTAATATGCACATGTTCCAATATAATTTGATTCTATAATTGATTGATGGTATTACGCACTCTACGTTGGGTGAAGAGGAAAACTTCGCTTCTCAATGTATTTCTTCTGCAATGCTGCTAATCAGTGCTCTTGATTATCTTGATAACCTGGCTAGCCTGTACCTTTATAGATATGTGTTTCATAGTAAGTCTCTCTTATCCATGTGTCTCCAATTTGTCTATGCAAAAAACAGATGGTGTAGGAACTATGGTTTCGTCTCGGTAAGTTATGGGGCTGCCAAACAATATTGAGCAACGTCACCAGAAATATTGAGTTGCTTGGTAGTCGGGCTGATAAGATTGCACCTGTTATGGAAACATGTCGTGATGTCTTTTTTATATGCTTTCATGTGTAATACATGCCAAGATGTCTATACCCTGTTTAGGTTTTTTTTTTGTGGTTTCTGCCATTCTATAGGAGACAAAAGGCTCTCTTTGAAAATACAGTTCTCAAGAACTTTTCTAATTGCTTCAATATTATATTTTTAAGATCAGCTCACGAATCATAAACTCTCATACAATCATTGTTTGGTAAATTGAACCAATAAAACTTTAAGTGGTTTCCTTATTCTAATGTCTTGTAAATTGTCTGTTGTCAGGAAGTTTAGTATATTTAATTTTTTCTATAATTTGTTTGAATTTTATGAGTCGAGTGTGGCAACTAGTTTGTGGCAAATAAATTATTTCAAAGAAAGTCTAAAATTCGATCCAATCTCCCACAATCTTAAGTATTTTTTCATTTAAAGCTACAATTAACTTCAATTTAAAATCCATCTAGCTTTAAAAAATATATGAACTTTTTTATGTTCAAAAGACTGAAATAAACCTCTAAAGGTACAAATTCGTGTTTTGAAATCCAATCAATGTAGCAACTTAATGTTTTGAGATCCAATCAACATGGACACGATTGTTGTTGAGTAGTTCCTTTGTGATATTTCATAACCAATTTATAAGAAGTTCAATGTCTTCACTCTAGTGGCGGGGACTTGCTTCTTCACAGCCTTCCTTGTTAATCAAGAAAACATAAAGAATTTACATTCCACAATGATTATATAATAGTGTACAACACGAGGTGGAAAATTTCAATTTTGTATAGCTTAGTTATTTTCAAGGGAGATGCGAAGGATTTGTGTAGAGATCAATATAACAACTTAATTTGGAGGACGTGGTCCAATAGTTAGGTAGGGAGGTTTTATCCCCACAAGTTTTGTGATTCAATCCTAGGCAAGACTATGTATGCTTGTGAACTCCAGACATGATTTCAAAAAATACTAAACACAAAGCAAAAAGCAAAATAATTGTAAAAAAATAATTCGAAATAAAAATAGTTTGAATATTTGATTTAAGTATAAATAGTTTGAATAGAAATTATTGGGAGTAAAATTATTTAGAGATCTATTTTCCAAATCTATCACACAAGGATGGGCAACACATTTCGAACCAGATTCATTGGGTATTAGTACGATTAGTTATTCATGTAAAAAGTACCCAACTACTCAGCCAACCGGAAAACTACATAATCATTGTACATTATAGACTTGGCGGGCCATAGGGATATTATGACAGATGGTTTCCAGTACTGACACTTATGCCCAACTATGGTTTGTACACACAGCTGGCGTTGTAGAGACTCGGGACAAACAGCGTTAGGTGGAAGAAATCAATTATCCGAAACGTAATAGCAAGTACTCGAATCTGGTAATTTTAGATGGCAACTAGTAACGAGAAAGACAAAAATAGTGGCCCTTGCCTTAACTGCTAATTTGATACCACATGAATAGCATGCCCATGGCTTCACTAACATTCATCTGATGTGAAGCCAATTCCATTGACCTAGATTTCAAAATAATTGACATGGTGATTCACAATGTATGAATAAAATATTTAGTGTAAGGAGTTTTATCAAATACCCTAGCTATTTAGTGGTCTTTCAACGGCTAGACTCTGAACCAATGCATATAAAGATAATTTTTCCTAAGTTAAGGGATTAATTTGATAATTAATTTAATGACACCACGTGTCCCTTTAGTGATTTTTGATTGGCTAGAATGTGCACTGGTTTGAACCATTGCATACAAAGACACTCTTTGCATGGGTTAGTTAAAAGCGTTGGATAATCTTTTCTTTCGTAAAACATAAGAGGGTTGTGTTCTTCTTTTCCTTTTTGATGCTATTTGAGTAGCATTTTTTCATCTCGGCCTTGTATTCTATTCAAATCCACTAAATAATTAATTTTGGACATAAGTAAAAATAATAATGGAATTAGGAAAATAGTGAAGGAAATATAAGCTTGGCTCCTTACTATTCCTAAGCCCACCAATTAAGTTCAAAAGTTTATTTATACATTGATTAATTTCCATGTTTATATTTGGTGCATTACATCTCTAATTTCATTTAGAATTAAGTTTATATATATATATATATATATATATATATATATATATATATATATGTTTGTTTTATGAAGGTGGTAGGAAGTTAGGATCAAAGTATGCTATATTTAAGAAAATAAGCAATACATTAATATCATAGCAAAAATATTTATGAAATATTAAATTTGTTTAATTTAATATTAAGGTAGTTAGGGTAAACTTGATTGGGTCTTATAAACAAGTTTGATATGGTTATTAATGGGTTTGTTGTTGGTGGTATATGGGCTAAAGGTTCTAGTAACACATGACTTTTCAATGGTATTCTCATGTAATGTAGCCTATTTAAGGGCATAATGATTCCATTGTAAGGCTTATTTGGACCAAAGAATAATAGATCTATTATTAGGAACTAGTTTTACTGTAAGGGTTTCCCATATAATTTATGGTGTCCATGTGTTGTTGTCTTTATGCAAACTTATGTTATGATTTTACTGATTTATCTTTCTATAATGAGGGGTATGGAAAAGTTGAGGGAAGAACACTCTATGTAGCAAAGGCTATGTGGTTGTTCATGGGTTGAGGATAATCAACTTGTAGTAAGGAGGTCACATAGATGCACAAAAAGAGATCTCTAAGGTAGCCATCGAATATGTGGCAAGGTGTTTTGTTGAAAGTGACAACAACTTGCATCCGTTGACACAAAAGACATCGCCAAGGAAATTGAGGAGCCATATGGCAATGATTAGAATCAGAAATTACACGTAAGATTTAAAAAATGACGGTATCTGGAGATTCAATGTTGTTCATTCAATATATTTGTAAGGCTAGGAGGAATATTTCTTCTTCTCTCCCCTTAATCATTCAGAGAATTATACTACAAAATCATCTTCGATCAGATCAAATTTTATCATGTGGATAAAAACCTCAATACAAAAGTTGATTTATTAGCCAATAAGGAAACATCAGTAGCCCGGGGGATAATGGGTTTGGAGACCAATCTAACATATTATACATCTATACGATGACTAAAATGGGGAAACATTCATTTAACACAATAGAAAAAATTGACAATTTTCGTTCAAGAAAATGTTCAAGGGATACGAAGTGCATACTTTGTATTGCAATGGTAGCAAGGGAATTTAGGAGGTTAACTCTTCTAGTGACCTCGAGAATCATTCGGTGGCTCCATAATAAATTTAGAGCACATGGTTTAAAGGTGGAGAGTTGTAGATGTAATGGCGACAACATTGGAGATCCCATGCAGTTCCAGATTCAAACAGGTGGACACAAGAACTAATTCCATTAAATGAAATTTGGTGTACGTCGACAGATAAGGGGTCATTTCAAATGGAAGGAGCCTTAATTTTCCTCGACCTTCTCATATATTTCCTCCCCCTGCATTCAATCTAGGATCTTGGTCGTGAAGATCACATCAACATGACATATTTTCATTCAATGTCATTTTGAAGGTGAACCAAGGGCCTATGTAGTATTATAATATATGGAATTTCTTTGCAAAGGATTCAATAAATTCCTACACGACAGTTGTACATGAGGGTGGAGAGTTTATTAATTGTGTTACAGACCATTTTGTCACATCTGATCAAGTGAACCTCCTAATGGGATCAATCAACATCCTATTCCCCTTGTCATCATCTTGCACAAATCCCTAAGCATGTACCTTTCATCCCTTATAATTTCAACCCTAAACTACCCTATCTGATCCAGTTTGAGGACCAACGCTTCTTGCAAGCCTACTGGGGTGCATTCACCTACAGGTTGCTCCATTGTGGCCAACGTTGGTCACTAGCAAGTTTCTCTCCTTTACACCCGCGTTGGTTCTATAATTCCGGGAGAATGGTCAGGATTCCAGAAGCTTCACCTTCTAGGATATTCCAGAAGTTGTTTCAACTACTTACCTTGGATTGACATTTAGATCCTATCCTACCCTACTTTGGAGCTTTCACCACTTATCCTTTGATGTTATCCCTCCATCAAAGTTGGATATAAAATCTTAGAATGGTAATTGGATTAGAACTCCCAAATTACCCCTCTCCTATATATTTAACCTCTTGCCTATGCAGATTTTAGTGAATGAATGGTTGGCTTTGGAAAGTGATTATGTCCTTATGCTGCTATAGTAAGTAGTTATCATCTCATGCATAGGGTGACTGGAGATGCATATTGTGACAAGGAAAGGATGATTTAACAACTTGGAGGAGCTCTTCTACAAGATCAACTGCCACTTATGGTTGTAATCTCCTTCCATTAATATCAATGAAAATAATTCTATGTTTTCCTATATGTGATGTTCACTCACTTATTTCAATACCATGTTGGTCTATTGAATAGAGTATTTAGATGATACTGCATACATCTCGTAGTTCTTGGCTTGTGTTATTTGATTGTGCAGGTTCTAATTTTGGCAATCATAGCTGGAATTGGAGCTTCCAAGCTAAAGAAGGAGCGATGTAGGCCTCACTCCATTATCTATTTAATTTAAGGAAAAGCATCGGGTTCCTTGTCTCTCTTTTGTTCTAGGTTGACCACCAAACCTAGGTGATATACCTTTGTCTGCAATTTTAAATCCCGCATAACAAATTGGTTAGCAGGATTCCAAGATTTTTATTGCGTTAAAGAGAAACAATGGAGGAGGGTGGCCCAATGACCCTGCATCACGTGATTATGAAGCTAAATTCACTTCTATACCATATGTCATCAATGGTAGAAGACTTATTGAGCACAATGGAAAGGCAAGAAGACTTGAAAGAAGAAGGAATCAAGCAAAATTGGAAAATTTGGAGATAAAATATGTTTTGTTGTAGGGGATCTTTGAAAAATCCAACTTGGAGTGCAAAATTGAATTAATTGCTATGGATGTTAGATTGACCGAATTGGAAGAAAAGCTTGGCATTAGAGAATGAAAATTCTTGGCAAAGGCGGCATTGAGTAAGGAACCTGAACAAAAAAGGGCCATACACACTAGGGAAAGTGACTAGAAGAATTTGAACAAAGACTTGGAACAACTAGCAGAAGCTCCAATGGTGAGACCATTTAAACTCAGTTAAATAGATATGTCTTAATATTTGTTTTAAATTTTGTAATTTTCTATGACTACAAGTTAATTTTAGGGTATATTATAAGGTCTACAGTAGGCACCTATTCCAAATAGTTGGGAAAAAGTGTCACAGGCATATATGTGCCATTTTTTTGACTGCATAATACAACGTTTTTGCAGAAAGTGATGAATATTATGAGGGTACTAGTCCAAATTCCAACATTTTATAATACAAATATCTACTCGTCTCTTTAAAAAAAAATTAAAAAAATTACAATCTCCCTTGAAAGTGTATCGTTGAATTATGGTGAAAAAGGTTATTTCATTTATACATTAAATCGCACCTTTAACAAATATAATAAGTTAAAAAATATAAATCAAAGTAGTGATTCTTGTTAAAATATGCAACTGCAGTCAAATTCCACTTTGTAAAGCTCACTTTATGGAAATAATGATTGCATTGAATTCCACTTTTAGAGAGGACCAAAAATGACCTAAACATCACTCAAATCATATAAGGGAAAGTGTATTTATGAAGAAACTCCCACATGTGCATATCTGATAAGGTTGACCCTAAAGAAAAGTGGACACCCTTGGAAGACTATAAATACAAGTGACCTCCAGAAATGACTTTGGAGTGGAAATAATTCAAAAGTGCAATGGCAGAGTGCGATGGAGGACAAAAGTTGCGATATGTGATGTCGCAATCACAACTTCGCAAGTTTAAAGGGATAGCGGTAAGGATTGAAAAGAATGAACTAAGTTGTGCGAAGTGCGACACGGTAATGGTTGCAGGTTGCGATATGAGATATGGTAAGTTCTGCAAAGTGCAAAGTGTGATGAGTGACATGGCGGAGTTATCGCATCGGCGGAATGAGCGGTAAGTGTTATGCGAAAAGTTTGAATGGTGCGAAGTGTGATTTGCGATTTCACAATATCGCAATTGCAAGAACGAACGATAAGTTTTTAAGGGTAAAGCCAAATGTTGCGATTTATGAAGTGCGACGTACGGTGGTGGGAGACTCGAGGAGAAAAGGTGGAGGTCGGATTTTCGGTGATTTTGAATGGTTATTCATGTGTTTTGCATAAAAAAAAAGGTAAGGCAGCCGTGAACGGAGAAAAACAAAGAAGTAAGGCTTGAAGGGCTTAAGTGCATTAGGAAAAAGGGTAAGTACAATGTTAAGGTGAGAAGGAAAGGAGGGGAATGGAGGCGTAAGAGTAGTTCTCAAAAATGAAACACACCTGCGGATTATGCATGGGAAACAGATAGAAATGCGTGATAAAATAGTGAAATAAAGACTTGGACTTGGTAATACAATTTATTCCCAAAACTCAAACAGAAAGCAATTTTGGCCTGTGGGAAGGTCTACCTTGCTCAAACTATATTGACAGAGATGAGAGGGGGGACTTGACCATAGTTTTTGGAGTTTTTCCTCTATTTACTACGCATAAGCAATTGAAAACTACAACAGCACAAAAAATAAACAGTAATGAAACTTATCAGAAGTAGATCTAACTTAAATGGTAGAAGAAAAAATAGCTAAATGACAGAAAGGAAAAGATAGTAACAACAGAGAAGTTGAGGAACATGTTGAAAATGCAGCAAGATGATGGAGCTTAGTGAAATGAAGTCGCCTTCACTAAGTGGGCCCGCAGGCAAATTTTGGCGCAAAGTCTATTTTTAGACTATGTCTATTTTTAGACATATGGAGCATGGTCCAGGGGTTGCAGTATGTTATTCTTGGAGTATTGGTCATGTTGGTAAAAAATAGATGGACCTCTATTTTTAGACATTTAGGTCGAAGTCTATTTTTAGACTGCCTATCCTAAAAATAGGGAAGTCAAATATTATTTACCCTTAATAATATTTGGACTCTAAACAACAATTTACTCTCTTGGAGCACTTCAGTTCGAGCCTTGGAAGTGGCTCATGCATCTGACAGAGGAATTACGCTATTCCTAGGGGTTTGGTGAGCTCATGCATGGTTGACTTCAATTAGGACTTCAGTGGCAGAAGTTTGGTGGAGTTAATGAGACAGTTGGTGGAGTTGTGTTCGGTTTAACTTAGTTGAACTAGTTGAGATTAGTTTAACTAGCTAATCAACTAGTAATGAGTGGAGTGAATTAAATATTATTTAATTCATTAATTTGTAACTCATTATTCAACTCAAGAACACATCAGTTCACTACAGTGCATGATTAGTTCAGTGGAGACCAGTGAAAGAGGTAGATGAAAGGGTGGAGTTAGCTATCAGTGGCGACATCAGTTGTGCATGAGATTTGCACCACACTTGGAGGAATTGCCCATGATGATTGCGCTATCAATCCAAGGAGATTCAAACCTTGGATATCTATATAGACAGGCCTGGATTGCGCAATAGAGGTAAGGCAATTGGCAGTGAGTTTTGAACCAGTAACCTGTTCAAAACTGAGCTAGTTTGTGTGTAACTTCATGAGAAAGTACCGAGTACTTGTGAGGAGTATTGTACTGAGTTTGTTACATGATTTCTCCATTATAATATACACAATAGCTGCGGGGTTTTCAGCTATAAGCTTTCCCCATACATACCGTGTTAATGTGTATGATGATTTGATGTGTTATCGCTTGTTTTATTTCCGCATGTTTGATGATCTGAGTGGAAGAGATTATGTGTTGCATATAAATTCGAATTGTATGTGATCAAGATAGTCTCGGTGGATAATTAATCATTATTCAGCAAATTTCTACATGGTATCAGAGCTATTGAAGCAGAGATTGATCATCACAGTGATTACAAACTTATTTCAGTAGACAGAGTCTGCATGCGGGCCAGGTAGCCTCTGGATCCATCCTTTCTTTGAAAGGTGATATATCCAGTAAACGCCCCTTGCAGTCAATCTCTGTGCTAGAAATAATTTGTTCTCATAGATCTAGAGCGGTTGAGCTTTGAGGTGGAATTCGAATTTTGCAGCAGTTTTGTTTTCTTGGTGCCGGTGTTGAAAATGTCTTTCAACGATTTGCGACTCGAATATGCTCTTGAAGGCAGTTCGAATTATGTTGCATGGAAGGATCGCATGGAAGCAATATTAGAAGATAATGGTCTCAAGGAGTTCGTAGATACGGATGTCCAAAAGCCCATTGATCCTGCTGAAGTCGATGCATGGCAAAAGAAGATGGCGAAGTGTCGAAGGATCCTGTTGGAGGGTGTCAAGGATCATATTGTATCCAGCCTGCATGGAAAGGCTTCTCCATATTTAATGTGGAAAGCTTTGATGGATCTATTCCAAAGTAAGAGCGACCAAAGGAAGCTGGCGCTCAAAGATAAGCTCAGGAACATCAAGATGGAGAAAGGCGACAGTATCGCCAAATACCTCACGAAGTTCACTCAATGCAGAGATGAGCTGGGAAGTGTTAATGTGGAAAGATTTGACGGATCTATTCCAGACTAAGAGTGACCAAAGGAAGCTGGCGCTCAAAGATAAGCTCAGGAACATCAAGATGGAGAAGGGCGACAGTATCGCCAAATATCTCACGAAGTTCACTCAATGCAGAGATGAGCTGGGAAGTGTGGGGGTGACTGTCGAAGATGAGGACATGGTTGACCTGGCTCTCCTTGGTCTTCCAAAGGCTTGGCACTCATATCAAGATAGTGTCAATGGTCGGGAGAAGCTGCCGGGATGGGAGCGCCTTTGGGCGGATCTCATGCAGGAGGAGATAAGGAGGACTACTCGAGATGGATCTTCATCAAAGGGAGCTGATGAAGAAAACCGCGCTTTGGTGTCCAAAGAAAAGAAGGGGAAGGGTAAGAAAACCTCTCATTCTGGTGCTAAGGGCAAGAAGCAGGATATGGCGAAAGTGAAGTGTTTTCACTGCCATGATCACGAACATTATGCTACCAATTGTCCAAAGAAGAAGAAGAACAAGCAAGCGGGAAGATCTGCAGATGGAGAAGCTTTGGCTTCATAGTTCGAGCTTGACTTTTCACCGATCGCATGCTTGGTTTCAAGTGTGCTGGGATCGGTATGGTTCTTGGACAGCGGTGCGTCATTTCATATGACGGGAGATCGGGAGTTGTTCTCAGATCTGGAGGACAAAGATTTGGGTGTGCACATCGAGATGGGCGATGATGGTAGATACAGTGCGACTGGTATAGGTACCGTATCCTTTCAGAGGGAGTCTGGTAAACCCTTTGTACTAAAGGATGTCATGCATGTACCCGGATTGAAGAAGAACCTGATTTCAGTAGCGATGTTGGAGGATAAGGGGTATGATGTGGTCTTCAGCGAAGGAAAAGCCTTCCTGCGCAGTAAGACTACTGGAGAGACCCGGAAGATAGGGGTTCAGACCAAGAACCTTTATCAGTTGCAGGTAGATGGCTGTGCAGCTATGGCATGAAAAGAGGGAGAAGTGGTGAGCCGTGATGATGAGGGCGAACTGTGGCACAGGAGATTGGGCCACCTTCACCATGGAGCTTTGAAGATTTTGCAGCAGATTTCTACTGGGCTTCCTAAGGGCACTCTTGCGCAGTCAGATCAGTGCAAGGGGTGTACTTTAGGGAAGTATGTGAAATCCACCTTTCACGAGAAGGATAGTCGCGCCACGACGATCCTTGAGAGAGTTCACACAGACGTGTGTGGTCCTTTCTTAGTTGCTTCGATAGAAAAGCACAAGTATTATGTGATCTTTGTTGATGATTTCTCTCGAAAGTGCTGGATCTTCTTCATGCAGAAGAAGAGTGATACATTGGCAAAGTTCTGTGAGTTTAAAGCACTGGTTGAGAAGGAGTCGGGGAAGAAGGTGATTGCTCTAAGGAGTGATAACGATGGTGAATTCATCTCGGCTGAATTCAAGGAGTTCTGCAGCGCAGAAGGGATTCGGAGAGAGCTCATCGCACCCCATAACCCACAACAGAACGGGGTGGCCGAGCGGAAGAACAGAACGATCGTGGGTGCTGCACGGGCGATGTTGCATGATCAGGGCCTACCCCTTCACTTGTGGGCTGAGGCATGCAATACAGCAGTGTATGTGAAGAACCGTTGTCCTCACAAGGTTCTTGGCATGAGTACACCGGAGGAGGCTTATTCTGGCAAGAGGCCTGATATTTCCCATTTGCGGATTTTTGGTTCTCCTGTCTACATGCATGTGACGAAGGATGCAAGAAGGAAGCTGGATCCAACCGCCGAGGTTGGAATATTTGTGGGGTACACTGATACACCTCACAACTATCGGGTGTATTTGTCAGACAGTCGCAAGACTGTTGTGCGACGGGATATAAAATTTCAGGAGGAGAAAGCCATGCAGTGTTCGCTCGAGAGGGAGCTACACTTGCATGCAGATGAGGAGCTGTTAGTTCCTAAGGAGGAGCTTCCGGATGTGGATCAGCCACAAGAGGAGGTTCAGGAGGTGGAAGAAACCACCCAGGCAGCGCCAACCATCAGAGGGCGCATGCGCACTACAGAAGCTGAGCGACTGGCTCGTGATGCAGAGAAGGTTGTAGGACCACCTACAGCACAGCGCAGACAGAGACAGTCACCGGATCGGTACACTGGATACATGGCTCTTGTGAGTCAATGTGTTGTGACGAAGCCATCCTCTTTTGAGGAAGCCGTGGAGGAACCCGCATGGGTTGATGCCATGATCGAAGAATATGATTCGATCATCAGGAACAGTGCATGGGAGATTGTCCCAAGACCGGTTGGGAAATCAGTGGTGGGTTCACGATGGATCTACAAGGTGAAGTAGGCAGCTGACGGGAGTGTGGAGAACTACAAGGCGAGATTTTTCACCCGTGGCTTTTCACAGATCGAGGGGATTGACTATGAGGAGACCTTTGCACCTGTCGCAAGGTACTCTTCCATACGGACGATCCTTGCTCTCTCAGCGCAGATGGGGTGGCACATTCATTAGATGGATGTGAAGACTGCGTTCCTCAATGGAGTTATTGAGGAAGAGGTGTACATAGAGCAGCTTGAAGGTTTTGAGATCTTCAGCAGTGAGTCGCATGTGTGCCGACTCAAGAGAGCACTGTACGGGCTGAAGCAAGCACCTCGTGCTTGGTACACTCGGATAGACAGCTACTTCACCCGGCTTGGATTCTCCAAGAGTGAGGCGGATCCAAACCTGTACCAGATTGTGGTGGAGGGGAAGCTGTTGATCATCGTACTGTATGTAGATGATCTGATTTTGACTGGCGATGAGCAGTTGATACTTTCATGCAAGGAGGATCTTGCACGAGAGTTTGAGATGAAGGACTTGGGCATCCTTCATTATTTCCTGGGATTGGAGATTTGGCAGCGCAGCGGAGGACTGTTTGTTTCTCAGGGCAAGTATTCCCGGGAGATTCTGGAGAGGTTCAACATGCAAGGCTGCAAGCCTGTTGACACTCCTCTTCCTAGTGGTTGGAGGAAGGAGGATGCTACTTCAGCGGAGGTAGTGGATGCCACTGTCTATCGATAGTTGGTGGGGTCGCTTATGTATGTGGTCAATACACGACCCGATATATGATATGCAGTTAACCAGCTTTCGCAAGCTATGGTTAAGTCTACCAAGATCTTTTGGAAGGCAGGCAAGCATGTGTTGCGCTATATCAGAGGCACATCGGGATATGGTCTATGGTACAGACAGGAGGATGGAGCGAAGCTTTCTGGCTTCACTGATGCAGATTGGGCAGGGAGTCCAATGGACCAGAAGAGCACTTCCGGAGGAGTTTTCGCATTGGGTCGATGTGCCAGCTCTCGGCACAGCAGGAAGCGTAGATCCGTGGCACTCATTTCCCCCAGTGGTAGGCCGAGTACATGGCAGCCTAGGCTTGGCTGCATGCGAGGTTATTTGATGAGGAAGATCCCCGGCAGATTTGCTCGTTGCATTTGGAGCTCACAAAGGATCTGATCATGGGATAATCCGCAGTTGCATTAAACTCTCGGATAATCCAGTATTTCATGATAGGTCCAAACACATCGACATCAGGTTGTTGAGAATGCAGCAAGAGGATGGAGCTTAGTGAAATGAAGTCGCCTTCACTAAGTGGGCCCGCAGGCAAATTCTGGCGCAAAGTCTATTTTTAGACTATGTCTATTTTTAGACATATGGAGCATGGTTCGGGGATTCCAGTTTGAGATTCTTGGAGCATTAGTCATGTTGGTAAAAATAGATGAGACTCTATTTTTTAGGTCGAAGAGGTCGAAGGCTATTTTTAGACTGCCTCTCCTAAAAATATGGAAGTCAAATATTATTTACCCTTAATAATATTTAGACTATAAACAACAGTTTACTCTCTTGGAGCACTTTAGTTCGAGCTGCAGAAGTGGCTCATGCATCTGACAGAGGAATCACGTGGTTCCCAAGGGTTTTGATGGCATCATGCATGGTTGACTTCAGTTGGACTTCAGTGGCAGAAGTTTGGAGGAGTTAATGAGACAGCTAGTGGAGTTGTGTTCTGTTTATTTTAGTTGAACTAGTTGAGATTAGTTTAACTAGCTAATCAATTAGTTATGAGAGGAGTGAATTAAATATTATTTAATTCATTAATTAGTAACTCATTATTCAACTCAAGAACACATCAGTTCACTACAGTGCATGATCAGTTCAGTGGAGACTAGTGAAAGAGATAGATGAAAGGGTGGAGTTAGCTATCAGTTGTGACTATACCGTTGCTATTTGCAACACACAGATAGGAGGAGTAAGCCTATGAGGATTGCGCAGTTCAGGCTGGTGGTTTATCTATATAAAGAGGCCATCCCATAGCATTGAAACACGCAATAGAGGCAAGGCAATTGGCAGTGAGTTTTGAACCAGTAACCTGTTCAAAACTGAGCTAGATTGTGAGTAACTGTAAGAGAAAGTACTGAGTACTTGTGAGGAGTATTGTACTGAGTTTGTTACTTGATTTCTCCATTATAATATACATAATAGCTGTGGGGTTTTCAGCTATAATCTTTCCCCATACATACTGTGTTAATGTGTATGATGATTTGATGTGTTATCGCTTGATTTTATTTCCGCATGTGTGATGATCTGAGTTGATCTGAGTGGAAGAGATTATGTGTTGCATATAAATTCGAATTGTATGTGATCAGGATAGTCTCGATGGATAATTAATCATTATTCAGCAAATTTCTACATGGTATCAGAGCTATTGAAGCATAGATTGATCATCACAGTGATTACAAACTTATTTCGGTAGACAGAGTCTGCATGCGGGCCAGGTAGCCTCCGGATTCATCTTTCTTCAGAAAGTGAAAGGTCTGGTAAACGCCCCTTGCAGTCGATCTCTGTGCTAGAAATAATTTTTTCTCACGATCTAGAGTGGTTGAGATTTGAGGTGGAATTCAAAATTTTGCAGCAGTTTTGTTTTCTTGGTGCCAGTGTTGAAAATGTCTTTCAACGGTTTGCGACTCGAATATGCTCTTGAAGGCAGTTCGAATTATGTTGCATGGAAGGATCGCATGGAAGCAGTATTAGAAGATAATGGTCTCAAGGAGTTCGTAGATATGGATTTCCAAAAGCCCACTGATCCTGCTGAAGTCGATGCATGGCAAAAGAAGATGGCGAAGTGTCGAAGGATCCTGTTGGAGGGCGTCAAGGATCATATTGTATCCAGCCTGCATGGAAAGGCTACTCCATATTTAATGTGGAAAGCTTTGACGGATCTATTCCAGAGTAAGAGCGACCAAAGGAAGATGGCGCTCAAAGATAAGCTCAGGAACATCAAGATGGAGAAAGGCGACAGTATTGCCAAATACCTCACGAAGTTCACTCAGTGCAGAGATGAGCTGGGAAGTGTGGGGGTGACTGTCGAAGACAAGGACATGGTCGACCTGGCTCTCCTTGGTCTTCCGAAGGCTTGGCACTCATATCAAGATAGTGTCAATGGTCGGGAGAAGCTGCCAGGATGGGAGTACCTTTGGGCGGATCTCATGCAGGAGGAGATAAGGAGGACTACTTGAGATGGATCTTCATCAAAGGGAGCTGATGAAGAAAACTGTGCTTTGGTTGCCAAAGCAAAGAAGGGGAAGGGTAAGAAAACCTCTCATTCTGGTGCAAAGGGCAAGAAGCAGGATATGGCGAAATTGAAGTGTTTTCACTGCCATGATCACGGACATTATGCTACCAATTGTCCAAAGAAGAAGAAGAACAAGCAAGCGGGAAGATCTGCAGATGGAGAAGCTTTGGCTTCACAGTTCGAGCTTGACTTTTCACTGATTGCATGCTTGGTTTCAAGTGTGCTGGGATCGGTATGGTTCTTGGAAAGCGGTGCGTCATTTCATATGACGGGAGATCGGGAGTTGTTCTCAGATCTGGAGGACAAAGATTTGGGTGTGCACATCGAGATGGGCGATGATGGTAGATACAGTGCGACTGGTATCGGTACCATATCCTTTCAGAGGGAGTCTGGTAAGCCCTTTGTATTGAAGGATGTCATGCATGTACCTGGATTGAAGAAGAACCTAATTTCAGTAGCGATGTTGGAGGATAAAGGGTATGATGTGGTCTTCAGTGAAGGAAAAGCCTTCCTGCGCAGTAAGACTACTGGAGAGACCCGAAAGATAGGGGTTCAGACCAAGAACCTTTATCAGTTACAGGTAGATGGCTGCGCAGCTATGGCATGCAAGGCGGGAGAAGTGGTGAGCCGGGATGATGAGGGCGAACTGTGGCACAGGAGATTGGGCCACCTTCACCATGGAGCTTTGAAGATTTTGCAGCAGATTTCTACTGGGCTTCCTAAGGGAACTCTTGCGCAGTCAGATCAGTGCAAGGGGTGTACTTTAGGGAAGTATGTGAAAGCCACCTTTCACGAGAAGGATAGTCGCGCCACAACGATCCTTGAAAGAGTTCACACAGACGTGTGTGGTCCTTTCTTAGTTGCTTCGACAGCAAAGCACAGGTATTATGTGATCTTTGTTGATGATTTCTCTCGAAAGTGATGGATCTTCTTCATGCAGAAGAAGAGCGATACATTCGCGAAGTTCTGTGAGTTTAAAGCACTGGTCGAGAAGGAGTCGGGGAAGAAGGTGATTGCTCTAAGGAGTGATAACGGTGGTGAATTCATCTCGGCTTAATTCAAGGAGTTCTGCAGCGCAGAAGGGATTCGGAGAGAGCTCATCGCACCCCATAACCCACAGCAGAACGGGGTGGCTGAGCGGAAGAACAGAACGATCGTGGGTGCTGCACGGGCGATGTTGCATGATCAGGGCCTACCCCTTCACTTGTGGGCCGAGGCATGCAATACAGCAGTGTATGTGCAGAACCGTTGTCCTCACAAGGTTCTTGGCATGAGTACACCAGAGGAGGCTTATTCTGGCAAGAGGCCCGATATTTCCCATTTGCGGATTTTCGGATCTCCTGTCTACATGCATGTGACGAAGGATGCAAGAAGGAAGCTGGATCCAACTGCTGAAGTTGGAATATTTGTGGGGTACACCGATACACCTCACAACTATCGGGTGTATGTGCCAGACAGTCGCAAGACTGTTGTGCGACGGGATATAAAATTTCAGGAGGAGAAAGCCATGCAGTGTTCGCTTGAGAGGGAGCTACACTTGCATGCAGATGAGGAGCCGTTAGTTCCTAAGGAGGAGCTTCCGGATGTGGATCAGCCACAAGAGGAGGTTCAGGAGGTGGAAGAAACCACCCAGGCAGCGCCAACCATTAGAGGGCGCATGCGCACTACAGAAGCTGAGCGACTGGCTCGGGATGCAGAGAAGGTTGTAGGACCACCTACAACACAACGCAGACAGAGACAGTCACCGAATCGGTACACTGGATACATGGCTCTTGTGAGTCAATGTGTTGTGACGGAGCCATCCTCTTTTGAGGAAGCTGTGGAGGAACCCGCATGGGTTGATGCCATGATCGAAGAATATGATTCGATCGTCAGGAAAAGTGCATGGGAGATTGTCCCAAGACCGGAGGGGAAATCAGTGGTGGGTTCGCGATGGATCTACAAAGTGAAGCAGGCGGCTGACGGGAGTGTGGAGAAGTACAAGGCGAGATTTGTCGCCCGTGGCTTCTCACAGATCGAGGGGATCGATTATGAGGAGACTTTTGCACCTGTCGCAAGGTACTCTTCCATACGGACGATCCTTGCTCTCTCAACGCAGATGGGATGGCACATCCATCAGATGGATGTGAAGACTACGTTCCTCAATGGAGTTATTGAGGAGGAGGTGTACATAGAGCAGCCTGAAGGTTTCGAGATCTTCAGCAGTGAGTCGCATGTGTGCCGACTCAAGAGAGCACTGTACGGGCTGAAGCAAGCACCTCGTGCTTGGTACACTCGGATAGACAGCTACTTCACCGGGCTCGGATTCTCCAAGAGTGAGGCGGATCCAAACCTGTACCAGATTGTGGTGGAGGGGAAGCTGTTGATCATCGTACTGTATGTAGATGATCTGATTTTGACTTGCGATGAGCAGTTGATACTTTCATGCAAGGAGGATCTTGCACGAGAGTTTGAGATGAAGGACTTGGGCATCCTTCATTATTTCCTGGGATTGGAGATTTGGCAGCGCAGCGGAGGACTGTTTGTTTCTCAGGGAAAGTATGCCCGGGAGATTCCGGAGAGGTTCAACATGCAAGGCTGCAAGCCTGTTGACACTCCTCTTCCTGGTGGTTGGAGGAAGGAGGATGCTACTTCAGCGGAGGTAGTGGATGCCACTGTCTATCGACAGTTGGTGGGGTCGCTTATGTATCTGGTCAATACATGACCCGGTATATGCTATGCAGTTAACCAGCTTTCACAAGCTATGGTTAAGCCTACCAAGCTCTTTTGGAAGGCAGGCAAGCATGTATTGCACTATATTAGAGGCACATCGGGATATGGATCATGGTACAGACAGGAGGATGAGTTGAGGCGGCAGTGCTTCAGGCATCGGTATCATCATATGCAGCGCAGCGGAGGACTGTTTGTTTCTCAGGGCAAGTATGCCCGGGAGATTCTGGAGAGGTTCAACATGCAAGGCTGCAAGCTTGTTGACACTCCTCTTCCTGGTGGTTGGAGGAAGGAGGATGCTACTTTAGCGGAGGTAGTGGATGCCACTGTCTATCGACAGTTGGTGGGGTCGCTTATGTATCTGGTCAATACACAACCCGATATATGCTATGCAGTTAACCAGCTTTCGCAAGCTATGGTTAATCCTACCAAGCTCTTTTGGAAGGCGGGCAAGCATGTATTGCGCTATATTAGAGGCACATCGGGATATGGTTCATGGTATAGACAGGAGGATCATTTGAGGCGGCATGGCTTCACGGATTGGTATCATCATATCAGAGATTGTGTTCAGCATAGAATCATGATGCTTTCATATATTCCCACGGAGGATCAGGATGCCGACATCCTGACGAAGGCGCTCACCAAGAGCAAGTTCGAATTCCATAGAGGCAGGATAGGGGTTGCAGATAATCCATATCTTGCTGAGAGGGAGTGTTGAGAATGCAGCAATATGATGGAGCTTAGTGAAATGAAGTCGCCTTCACTAAGTGGGCCCGCAGGCAAATTCTGGCGCAAAGTCTATTTTTAGACTATGTCTATTTTTAGACATATGGAGCATGGTTCGGGGATTCCAGTTTGAGATTCTTGGAGCATTGGTCATGTTGGTAAAAATAGATGAGACTCTATTTTTGAGGTCAAAGAGGTCAAAGTCTATTTTTAGACTGCCTCTCCTTAAAACAGGGAAGTCAAATATTATTTACCCTTAATAATATTTAGACTATAAACAACAGTTTATTCTCTTGGAGCACTTCAGTTCGAGCTGCAGAGGTGGCTCATGCATCTGACAGAGGAATCACATGGTTCCCAAGGGTTTTATGGCATCATGCATGGTTGACTTCAGTTGGACTTCAGTGGCAGAAGTTTGGAGGAGTTAATGAGACAGATAGTGGAGTTGTGTTCTGTTTATTTTAGTTGAACTAGTTGAGATTAGTTTAACTAGTTAATCAATTAGTTATGAGTGGAGTGAATTAAATATTATTTAATTCATTAATTAGTAACTCATTATTCAACTCAAGAACACATCAGTTCACTACAGTGCATGATCAATTCAGTGGAGACCAGTGAAA